>JAAXCT010000152.1:0-600000 GCA_012490785.1 Eragrostis nindensis | reverse complement strand
TACAATCTGATCAAGATGTGCATGTGTATGGATAATATGGTGGAATAATGGTGGAATGATGGTGAAGAGGAATTGTACTCCTTCAAAAGACTCTCCCTTTGAAATACCCGTGTACAACCATTTTTTTTTTCTTTTTTTTTCTTTCTTTTTTTTTTTTTTTGGCTCTACTTCATGGTAGGCACTTTTTTTTATATTTTTTTTTTATTTTGCAATAGCTGTACACGGTTGCACAAATAATAGAGAGAGAGTTTCAATAACTGGGAGTATTTTCTGGTGGATGGATGGAAAATATTCATGGTGCTAACTCCCAGTGTAGGAGCTTCGCAAATATGGTAGAAGTGTATGTGCGCGTGAATCTTGATCAAGAAAGCATGAAAAGAATCTCACAAAGGTCACAACAATTTTAACAAGGCTCACTGTGAAAACATGCAGCATATGTGTAAAGCTTTGCAATTTAAATTGATATATGGCTCTGGTAGGAATTTTGTCATATCATTGAGGAGCTAAGTTATTCTAATATTTTTGCAAAATAAAATTCCCAAGTATTTTTTGCTATGAGAAGTAAGGGTTTGTTTCAACATACCATATCTCCGAGTTCATCATAATGTAATCCGGCGATGTTCACGAGCTTATCAATACCCGCAAGCTGATGTAGTGTGGCTGGACCATCACCTGTCTGTGTCGTCTGGCCTCGCCAGCTGATGAGAATAATGGTAGTCGCTGAATCGTGCTCTGCAGAATGAACGTCGAAGTGGCCTATAGATGATTGACTGAAATCAAGCCGATGCTACACTCGTGAAGATCAAGGCCTAATTTTCTTGAAGCGTCAAGTGTTGGAACGTCCTCTTTTGCTCATCAGCAACTTCACTGTACGAGCACATACAAATCCACACATGCAACTGAGACACGTGCATGATCAAGGCCAGAGCTGTCTATGAGCTTCACTATCTTTGTCATCTTGCCGATGTGATCCCTCAGACGCAAACAGCTCTCTTAGACCTGAAGAATAAACTTGCCATCATCTCTGTGTGGTACTGTCTTGTCATCATTGTCTGCGCCGTTGTATAGGCTCCAGCAATCACACAGCTAATCATATCGTAGCTAACAGCACCATTTCTTCCTCTCTTTCATCGATCAGCTGATTGTTGATTACTTCTTCCTTCTCAGCCTCCATCGGCCGATCAACGTCAGAGTCCAGTAATTGCTATAATAACCGTGGAGTTGCCGATCCATCGATTTGTCAGCCTGAATAGTTTCCACCTCGTCGCCGATCCACTGGATAAGGAGCTGATGCATCGTAGACGGGATACAGCAATTAGCATGAATCCAATCCCTACCCAGCAGTACGGCGTATGATCCTTTGCCTTCAATTACGAAGAATGTCGTCGGCAAAGTCTTGCTTCCGATAGTGACCTCGACATTAGTGACTCCTTTGACTTCAGAGCTTCTGCCCCCATAATCCCTCAACGTCATGTTGGTCTTGGTCAGCTCTTCAGGCAATTTGCCGATCTTCCTGTATGTTGCCATCGGCAAAACGTTGACAGCAGCACCACCATCGACCATCATCTTGCTCATCGGCTTGCCATTGACGAAACCATTAAGGTACAGAGCCCTCAGATGGAGATGATCAACACCGGACGGCTTCTCAAATACTGCCTGCTGTGGACCCAATAACAACTCGGCAGAAGCTTCTTCTTCCGATTCATTAATGTCCAAAGAACTAAATTCTCGTGGCAGCATAAATACCATATTGACAGGAGCTTCAACTTCGTGTATTTGAGATTTGACTTTTGGTCTCCATACCTTCTTGGACTTGGGCCCCTTGTCATGATCATCCTCCTGGTACACTTCCTTGTTCAGCTCACGGCAACGTGCCCTCTGTACTCTTCTCTTCTGAGTCTTGGTAAAATACCACTCGGACACCATTGGCCTTCTTCTGTGAATTCGCCCTGGTCTTCTTCATAATCTTCAACTTGATTGACAGGACCAAGTCTTTCATGCACAGAAACCCTTGATGCTGGTTTCCTCATAGGACCTCGGCTTGAAGAACCAACTTCCCTGTACAAATCTCCAGATCTTCTGCTACAGCCTGGGCAACCTTCAATTGGTGGCAGCTTCATACCCTGCTCCCAACAGTACTGGAAGAACGGACAGTTCCAGTGTGGATCGAAGTCATCATCACTAATCCTCTTGTCTTCCCTCTCTCTTTTCCTTGAGTATTTGCCGATCAATCCAGCAGATCCACCGATCATGTTGACTGGAAAAGGATGCCCATCAATCTTCATCGGCTTCTGACCAGAGAATTTAATGCGATCACTCTCAATTGCCGATTGGATCTGTTGCCTGAATACTTTGCACTCATTGGTGTGATGAGAGGGAGTATTATGCCACTTGCACCACTTGATCTTCTTCAACTCCTCAGCTGGAGGCAACGTGTGATTAGGTGGGAGTTGAATAAGCTTCTCTTGTAGCAGTAGATCGAATATCTTGTCGGCTTTGTTGATGTCAAAGTCATACTTCTTTTCTTCTTCCTTCTGCTTGACCCACGGACAGAGAACAGTCTTCTTGTTCCTGGTCCACTCAGCAAGAGCAACTTCAGCGTCGTCATCAGAATCAGAAGAATAATCAGCATAAGCCGCCTGAAACTGTCTGCCACGTGTATTCTGGACGCGCCCTTCATGAATCGACGCCTTCTGAAAGAGTTGTGCCAAGCCATCGACTTCTTGAGGGGCAAACTTGTCTCTGATCTGAGGCAGCAAACCTTGATAAGCAATCTCAGCCATTTGCCGATCCGTCAGATTCAGGTTATAGCACCTGCCACGGATGACTCTGAACCTTTGGACAAAATCGGCAACTGACTCTCCAGCCTTCTGACGAACAGCTGTCAAATCTGATATGCTCAGCTCTGCCATGCCAGTGAAGAAATAAGAGTGGAATTTCTTCTCCAAATCGGCCCAATTCCGCACGGATCCCGCAGGGAGGGAGGTGAACCATGAGAATGCCGATCCAGATAATGACAGAGGAAACAATCGGACCTTCAATGCATCTTGTGCCGATGCCTCTCCCAACTGTGCCAAATATCGGCTGATGTGCTCCACTGTAGAGACATTATCTTGTCCAGAAAATTTGCCACACTCTGGCAACTTGTATCGATGTGGTAAGGCAACTTGTTCCATCCACTCTGGATATGGACGTCGATACATGAAGTTCTGCTCCTTGGGCTTGAGATCAAACTGCTCCTTCATGACTTCAGCCAACCTGGCAACTATATCTTCTGATGAATTCTGCACTTGCCCCCCAGCCATCTGAGACGATGGCTGCGGTTGTGACTGAACCTGAGCAGGTTGCTCCTTGTAGTGTTCGCTGTAATCTGCCACTCTGTGATAGCCTTGCGGTATCTCCTGGTTGAACAGTGCAGGATTGACATTGGGAGCTAAATGGTATCTTGTCTGAGGAGTTTGACTAATCCTTGGCTCAGGAGTTGTACCACCTGCTTCTTTCTGCGTGGACAACGGCGCATCAATAAGACTTGGCGCCGATACCCGGGCAGTCCCTGCAGCCAAAGCTTGAGCACTTGTAGACCACAACTCTGGTGGCATGCCATATGGTTGCCTTTGCTGACCAGCAGCGCTTGTCTCTTCTTGAACCGTGGGTTGACCACCAGGAGGTGCAGGACGTACTGGTGTAGCAGTTGGTAAAGTAAATGCTGGCCCCATGAATCCAGAATCAAACTGCAAGGTCCCATCAGCAAATGCCTTGAGCATGTTGTACAGAGTGTTAACAAGCACCCCTGACTGGTTAATGAAAGCCTTGTGAACCGCAGTATTCACGACTTCATCCAACAGAGCTTGATCTGGCATCTTCGCAGCTTTGATTGTAGCCAATTCTTCTGCTCTCATCACCACTGGTGAAGCCAATACTGCTGTAATCTTGCCACGTGTCATCTTGATGGTCTCAAAGTACTTCACTTGGCAATCATACAGATAACTCTGATATGCCTTTTTCTGATCCAAAGACATTTTCTCCCAAGCATTGAGCTCATTGTTGCCAGTGACTTCAGAAGAATCTTTATCATCTCGAACAAACGGAGCAGGAATCATGATCTTGTGGCCCTTTGCATCGACGAGCAAAGTACCATCATCAGCAACAGCTTGAACGAACGCCATCTGCTTCGAAGAACTTGATCTGTCCCACCAGGCGTGCCAAAAAGTGTGTTGACGGTAAAATGTGTGTCCTACCGCTCGCACACGCGGCCTGAGAGATTTGCTTAACTCTGTTCAGCGCCAAAAACTTGGAACGCGGTGAATTCCGGAGCGTGCCAGTCGATTTTCCCTGCAAATCGACAAAGACAAGAAGCGTGTAAAATTCCCGGACTATCGGCCCCGGACAGGCCGATGCGTAACCGCAGCCGATGTTAGTGGATAAAAATATAATCGAATAAGCACTCGGCTGACGGCTAGAAACGAATCGACATGTCGCAACAGTAAATACTCGCACGATAAATAAAGCAAAGCATGCATCAGAATCGGCAATCGGCAAAGCATGCAATCGGCAAAATCTATCAGCAAGTAGCACAGTAAGGTAGATCGACAATCGACAAAAGGAGGCTCAGACTATACTTGAACAGGAGCAATGAGATATTTAAAGGCACGCAAGCATAGATCTGAACGTGGTAAGCAATCGGCTAAACACCCCGAAAGAACGATTAAACCAGTAACCACTAATTATACCCATAATCTGACAATCGCTTCACCGAGGACACGTCAACTAAGTGAAGTAGAACAGGACACGTCAAACTGCTCTACACGATCGGCAGATACAAATATAATCGGCAACTACCGGTCCCAGGTACTCAGTAAACTAGATCTGACCCTTAGCAACTGTTTCGCCGAGGACACGTCAACTAAGCGAAGCAGACAGGACAAGTCAAACTGCCTACCCAATCACCAAGAGCAGATCTAATCGACAAAATACCTTAACCGTGACTCGAGTAACCAGATCAAACAGAAATCGACATCAGCAATCGGCAACAAGGCTGCGGCGAGGACAAGTCAACTAACCGCAACAAAGAATTGGACCAGGTCTTAAACAATTCCATGCAGTCGACGCACGATGTAAACCCTAGATTGATCTAGATTACCGGATAACTAGCAGCCACATCAGTCTTAATCATGGACAAGTCGACATAATCAGATCGATGCGCTTACCTGACGAGATCCAGTCGAGCCGGAGCCCCGATGGACGCCGGTGACGAAAAAAACCCGTCGAGAAATTGTGGCGATGCGCCGAAAGGTTGATTGTATTGGTTGTTTTTACAAGTTGCCGTGACCCTTTATATTTATAGGGCTGCTGGACTTCGCGTACAAGAAAAATCCCCAAGCTAAACCGACTACGTACAGAGATATTATGCTAATTCTAAACAAGTCGACTTCCTAAACAGAATTAATCTTTCTGAATTAATCTTTCTTTATTCGTCCAGACTTGATTAGGTTCCGCACGTGCACGTCACAGCTTCGTATATGCCCTGGAGTCTTGACCAATAGAAATAATATAATAATCCGGCCACCTTGCTAATCATGCTATAAAATAATAGAAGCCTTCTAATCATACGTGACCTTTCCAAACTGGTCCATGTGCCTTCCGTGCCTTGATTTTATTGCGGCCACGATGCTAATCTTCACGTGAACAAACTATTTCTTTCCATAATCCCGTATATGAGTTTCCTTGGGCAGCGCCTCTCTGCCTTGCACATGTCTTACATCAGCCCAAAATCTGGTGTCAAAATTGGTGTCAACAGATTGTCAGCTGTTTGTTTGGGCTTTCCCATGCATGGCCAGCCAAGCAAAGGGCTCGGTTTTTCTTTTCCTTTCAACAACGCAGTTGTCAGAAAATGGAACATTAGAAGGAAAGTGTGTACTCTAGTCCAGATGCTGTCCATTTCATCATTTAACTGGACGTTGCTTAGGGCTGTGTAAACACTGTAAAGAAGGTAGAATTCATCAAGTAGTGTTTTTTTTTTTTTGAGATAAATTCATCAAGGTTTTTTTTTTTGAGCAATTCATCAAGTTGTGTTTGAGTGTCTATTTGGCGCCAAGTTTGGTTGGGCCTTTATGGTCTAGAAATAATGAAGTTTTAGTCGGCCCGCCGGATTCGGTCATCAAGTTTGGGTTGGGCTGGAATGTGTTCGGCCCATACTATACAGACAGGTGGTTGAATTGGAATTTGAGCTGCGCGCTTCTCTGCTCAGGCAGTGAGTGAGAGGCCTCTGACGATCGCACTGCTGGAACCTCTTTCCCCTCGTCTTCCTGCCGCGACGCATCGGCGACAGGAAATTCCTGCGAGTTCAATCCAGGGGCGCTGCCGCTCACGTTCTTCAACCTCGCCTTCTGGGACAACGCCGACCTCCACGACGTCCCCAACTTCCAAGCCCGCGAGCTGCCACAGTTCAAGAAGTCCCTCGCCGCCGCGCTGCATCATTTTTATCCGTTGGCAGGGAAGCTGACACCTGACATGCGAGCTGGCCGAGGACGCGGCGCCGGAGGTCGCGTTCTCGGACGGCGACTAGTTGCTGCTCACCGTGGCTGTCAGCAGCGACGAATTCCATGATCTTGCCGGCGACAACGCGCGCGACACCGCGAGGCTCCGTACGCTGCCTCCCTCGCTGCCAAAGAAGATGGCCGTTCTAGCTCTCCACGGCGGCACGGGATACGCGCAAGTCGAGCTCCTCGATCGCCACGGACGCGCCGCCGCCGCTCGGCCCGTGGATCGCATGCTCTTGTTCCTGCAGCTCGATCGCCGAGCGCCTGGCGCTGCGACGCAACCGCGTGACGGGGATCGAGTGCAATCGCCCGATGCAGCAGGAGGACTTCCTCCACGGCTTCTTCAGCGCGGCCACGCAGATCATCGGCAACGGCAGCACCCGCGCCGGCCGGGAGGTGGTGAGGGCGGCGTGGCCATGGGCGCGGCGTTCGCGTCCAAGCCCATGTCGCTCAGCGACCGATCTCACGTCAAAGACAGAGTACGCGCCTTCCGTGGCCCACTTCACCGACCTACGTCGTCCTGCAGGGCGTTCCGGAATGGGGGGCCCACATTAACTGTTGGCACGGCTACATATACCTGCGCTGGCCTCCTTCCTCCTCTCCTTCCTCACAAAACCACCAGCGCACCAGAGCCCACACGCCCTCGTCTTCCTCTTCCTCCGAACAACCGCCTTCCCAGCCCCGAAGCCCCCGTCCTCCGCCACGTCATGGAGGAGGAGAAGAAGCCCTTCGTCACCCGGCAGGCGGGGGCGCTCCCGGCGTACGGCTTCAAGAAGGGGAGGAAGCTGGGGACCGTGGGGGACGCGCTGCGGGCCCCGACGGGTGTCTACAACCCCTTCGAGACGCTCCAGGTCCTCGACGGCGAGGACGACTACTCTGCGGGCGGACGCGATGCCCCTGCTTACGCCGCGGGCGGAGGCGAGGCCCCTGCGGAGGCCGAGGTCGGTGTCGCCGCGGGCGGAGGCCGAGGTCGACGTCGCCGCGGGAGGAGGCCGAGGTCAGCGGCGCCGCGGGCGGAGGCCGAGGTCGGCGTCGCCGCGGGCGGAGGTGGTGCCCCTGCGGCCACCGAGGCCGCCGTCGCGGCTGACGGAGCTGGTTCTCGCTGGCGGTTCGTCGCCGCCGCGCTGCTCGCCCTCCTCGTCTTGCTCGTGTTCAGGTGCGATTCTTGAACATTCCCGAAGCGCTTCTTTCCGTTCCCTTCTTTCTTGGTTGCGTTCTTCGTTGTGTTCTTGGTTGCGTTCCGAGTGGTGCCGCGAGAACGCTGCGGGGTAGCTTCCTGAAGAAGCTATCCCCGTAGGGGCGGTGCGACGTCAAGGTGACAACCCGGCGGCGCGGCTCGGCGCGACGATTCCTCTCTCTCTCTCCCTCTTGAACATTCCCGAAGTGCTTCTTTCCGTTCCCTTCTTGGTTGCTTTCTTGGTTGCGTTCGGGGTGGGTTGCGTTCTTGGTTTCGTTCCGAATTACTGCTGTGAATTGATCGGTTCATATTTGTGTCAGGTTTGTAGCGGCAGAGTGATGTCAGAGGTAATCGGAATAGAGCCGAGGAACCAAGATGAACAAGGAGTGGAGTTGCAACGTTCTTTTTGACAAGAAATGCCTGCGAATTCTTTGTGCTATTAGGGTTTACTAGGAAATTGGTACTGCTTAGGAAACATTCTCGTGATGCAGAAATTTGGGTACTGTTTGCTTGAAGTCATTTTCTCAGTTCAATTGTTCACAACTGAATGTTTTGTGCGCGTTTGTTACTGGCAATTGGCTAATTTCTGCACTAGTAGGAGCTTCCTCACCAATGTTCAGTGCATGATCGCTCTGGTGTTTTCATGGGAATGCCGCCAGATTCGGTTTTCTAATCTGATCTGAAAGATGTCTTTCGATTTTCTTGTGCAGTAGCAGCACAATCTGGTGCTGAAACGCTCATTTCTGTGTGTTACCTGATAGCTTTGTATGTATGCACATTTATTTCTGAATGTTAGCTTTCAGTCCGTTTATGATCTGTGTTTGTGCTGTGGAAATCATACACAATCGTCTGCAGGGATCTTGGAATAATCCCAGTGTGTTAGGCTCTGATCCTTGTTGTTCTGTCAGTTGGTTATGCTGTAAATTCAGTTTCCAGTGCCTTTGTTTCTTCAATCTCATTGCAAATGTCTTCCCCGATGGCTTTTCCTTGCTTCAGTTTGGTCTCCATGTGCAATCTGATGCTTTGGTTCTGAAGTTCAGTACTCAAGAATTGGTAGTGATTTCTGTGTCAGGGTCGGGGAACCCCCCCACCCCCCACCCCCCATTTCGTTTCAGTGTCCAAGCATTCTTCAGAGTTTGTAAGATTTCGTCGGATTCCCGAGTTCTTGATACGCAATCCCATTCTCGGTGATTCCTGAGTTTTTCAAAAATTAAGAAGCGCCACACATGCACACATATTATTCAGAAAGCCAATGGATTCAAACATGTACCCAGTAACACTAAGCCCTACACTGACATCAAAGAATAGAGAAACATCAAGTTATTAGTGCCTACAAACAATCCGCTGGTTGCAGCAAAAAAGTATACTATAACAGTGATTACAAAACTGAGCCACCCACATTCCCTATACATGAACTGTCATTCGACTCGACCACAAGCACAAATATTGTCACTTCCACCTCTCCAACGGCAAACACGCATGATGCTCTCCTGCTTCACATTCATCCTCCTCCATATTCATGAGCTGGAACGAGCCGTCGTCTCGTTTATCTCGTGCTGTAGGACGCGAAGCATCTCCTCCATGGTCGCATTCGCCGAGCTCAACTTGGCCAAGATCACGGGCGATCCTGCACGCTATGACCCCTCCCTGCCTCTGCCTCCGCCTCCGCATAGCGTGGATCGACCCTGAGACATTGCTGCTTCTTGGCACCGGTTACGACCGGCGGTGGAGTCCTTGGTTTCTTGCAGTGCGGTAGTGTTCTTGGTATGAAGGGAGCCCGTAATGAAAAGAGGAACCCGACAATGGCGAAGCCCCTATACAACATGCTTTTTCCTTGTTCATGCACCAGGTTGGCAGAAGCCATGACAGCAGCATTCGCAACAGCTCCCTGTGTTCTGCTCCCAGCTCCACATTTTATCGAACAGGAACACGACCGGATTTGGCTCAAGGGATGAGGCGTGGCAGTTCTCTGATAGCTCTTGGCAGCTTTCAAGTGCCTTAACGGACCTTGTCGCAGATTGCTGTAACTCATATTGAAGATCGAAATCACCACTGTTCATGTATGCAATCAGGCGACCGTCCAGCTGATTAACATTGACCTGTTAAGCCCCCATATGCACAACTGGTCTAGCAATCTCTCCAAGCCAAGGACACAACTGTGCACAGCTCCATTGAACCCAACAGACTTCCAACTGACAATGGCCAACCTTGTTCATGCACTAGGTTGGCAGACGCCATGACAGATCGACAGCAGCATCCGCAACTGCTCCCTGTGTTCTGCTCCTAGCTCTACATTTCATCGAGCAGAACACATCCGGTACCAGCCGCTTGCACATGCCAAAAAATCTGCACGTCCACGCCGCGGCAGTAAGTCGTGCAGGAACAAGCAGCAGAGCTGACAAACTGATGGATAACCTACATGGCATTTCGTCGAGCACCGGACGTGCCTCAGCCCCCACTCGGCCCCTCGCCACGGCAGCACCAAATGGGAGGGGCAAGGCGCCGCCGAGTATTTCGAGACGACGGGTACCTGGAGCCTCGGCACCGAAATCCACCGGATGTGCCGAGGCGGCGGACTCCACCACCAGAACCCGCACGGCCGCAGGGCACGCCATGGCCGACGGCTCTTCTTGGCTTAATTGGCTCTTCTTTCTGGATTTTTTTTTTGAGAAGTTGGAATATTTTGTTCGGGCTTTGTATTTCATTTGAGGAGAGGCCCAGCTGCTGACAGTGGGCCTGTCCATTAATCCTTTCAAGCCGAAATTGAGCAACCCGAAAAAAAAAAGAAGCGAGTAACAAACCCGAAAATGCCATTGCTCGTATCTGTCTAAAAATGTTAAAACAACGGTAGTTTCCACTTATAAAAATATCGAGGAGTGAAAAAAAAAAAACTGATGGCCGCTAGCTGATGGGATGCGGGGCCGTGCGAGGCGCTCTCCTGGAATGCGCGATGACCGCACAGGTATACGGCGTGCAGCACCCCGTCGCCGTCGAAGAGGCGGTGCTCCAGTGTCCAGTCCTGCAGCCCCGCGAGGAGCCTGTCCTCGACGGTGTCCAGCGACGCCGCGGCCGGAGTTGGGAATGAGGCAGCTAATAGCGAGCTCGATTTGGGGGAGGAGGGCAAACTGCGGGATCCAACGGGCGCACGCGTCGAACGCTATCACAACACGTTCCCGCAGCGCCGAGCCGCACGACGCTCCTCCCCGCGCACCGGCACCGCGTCCCTGATTCCTGAAGCAGTGAAGCTGAGCACACCGGACAAGATAAGGTGAACGGCCGATGAGAACGACGTTCACAGGGCCATCCTGCATCGCGCCGCCACCATCATGCACGCCGAACGGTGCATCGTCGCCGCGCCGCGCCACCACCTTACATCCCGCGCGGTAGGCTGGCCGTCCTTTGCTGCCCCGCGCCGCGAAGCATTGTCGCGATCTCTGCCCACGCGCATCCTGTAGGCATCGGCACTGAGACGCCGCAGAAGGGCCCTCACGGCCGCACAAGCTGCTAGCGTACTCTCCGCGCCCGTCGCACTGGGGTGGATGGGGATCGCTTTGCCTCCCTCGATCTCCGTCAGTCACGCCTCAGACAGACAATCCCGTACCACGTGTTGGTTCTTTGGATGTCCGCCGCCGGGTACGCGCTCATCACGCCCAGAAGCACCATCAGCATCGCGCCCAGCAGCGAACCGGCCGTGCGGCCGATCGGAAGGAACGGCACCGCCAGAACCCAGAAGATGGCGAGCGCCGCGCAACCCAGAGCAACCTTCAACACAGGCTCCATCGCCATTATTGCTCTTTAATTTGCTTCCTCCGGTTGCTGCTGTCTGAAAAGGAATCTATGCAAGCACAGCAGGGTAGTGGACATACCCTCTTCCCCTCACTGAAACTGGACTGAATGGTGGTAATTCTCCACCAACAGATATCAATATGGAACCTATAATCTGTGGCCTTAAGAAGATCTCCGAAGTACGAACTGCTCCCTGATCCACTAATTGGGCTTACATGGACAGCAGAAATAACAGGAGTACGCATACATGCTTCTATACGCTCAACAATTCGGACAATCTACGAGAGGGAAAGCAAGAGGAGGAAGAAGAAGATGATGACAACAGCCAGGTAGGATTATTTGTTGCAACAAGAACCAACACATGGCATGTGATTCCTCCAAAGGCGCTGCCGTTGTGCTCACAGAGGTATTTCCGTAAAAGTATTACCTTTAGCATTTCGCAACTTTTTTCGTAGAAGAAAATTTGAACACATGAAGAAGACATGAATTCAATATACAAATACAATGCAATGGTAAAAGATTAATTACTTATGTTTGTACGCTTAATTACTGAGTTCAATGTCCCCTTGCTTGAGAAATTATACAATTTATTTTGGTTACTCTTGGCAGGTGACAGTACGTAGAACCCAAGATCAATTCACGAAAAAGGAAAGGTGTTATGGTGCATGAAGCTCATGCCAATCGAGTGACAATTTATCTGAGGTAATTATTGCGTTACATATTACCATTTAAATTTAATAAATTATAAAATAATATCTAAAGATGAAAATGAACAAACATCATTATAATACAACAACCTTACTCACTAGTTGCACTACGGATCAATAACAAATGCGCAGGGAGAATCCAAACTAGTGCGCAAAGATTCTACGTGCATGCAACAAGGTCACGATGCTTCCACTAAAGGATTATTCCTTGATACGACGTACTACTGCAGACAGTGACTGTGACTACAGAAACAAACAGTACATGCTGAAATTGAACAAGACGTTGTCCACCAACAGTTTTGTTTGTTGCGATCTCGAGATTAGACGGTAGTTGCTGATTGCGGCGGGTGGCACGCCTGCGACTAGATGGAGGATGTGGCTCTCTCCACATCGATCGATCGCAGACCGCGGTCGTAGGCAAACGGATCGAACAGCAACAGACGACAGAATGAGAACGTGTGAAGAAGCAACGAATCGAACCTGTGCCGGACCTGTCCTTGCATGCATGGAGCTGGCCTTGTTCGTGGAATGATTGAACGAGGAGAGGAGACCGGCAGCGGCTCGATTGTACCTGCCGAACGTGGCACATGAACAGGCGCTAGCTCTCGCATGAGCGGGCGGTGGGGTTTTGCTGCCGTCATCGTCAGGCTTCGAGAGGTCCGCTTGGGTCTGCGTGTTGTTCGCGGACTACTTCGAGTAGCAGGCTAGCAGCAGACTGAACCGGCCTGTGAACTACTCCTGTCCACAAATATATATATGTGTCCATATATAAATATATATTATTTCAAATTAAAAAATTAGATATTGTAAAATTTCATTTCACAATGAATCTAGTAAAATCATTTTCACGATGTCATTTTTCATTTTTTTTTACAGAGAGTCAAAATTCAAAAAATTAGACTTGGGGGACAAATACGCTACATTTGTAGACATAGGGAGTAAGCGTTCCGGCGGTACGGTTTTTTTTTTGTCATTGTGTGAGCACCGTTAATTAGTTCTTTCTTTGCCCGCAACAAACCGTTATTTCATTCTGCTAGACATAGTTCATGTGTTACAATAAGGAAATGCTTGGTTCGTACCCTATAGGTAGCCCTCCTAATGCATGAAAATTCGACATGGTGCTCTATAGCACATGGAACCAGATATTCGCCAAATCATTTGGGTAAAGTCAAAGGACATGTACACTACGAGGCTAGCAATAGCATGCACATCAAGCTACCGGACGTTAATTTGCGCCTACAAAGAGGCACAAGCCTTTGGGGTTTGGCAAAGGCTCTCAGGAGCAAATGCACTCTCTTAGGAGTTACTCACTCTACTCATTTTTATTAGTCATATTTCGGTAGGCATGAGAATCTTCAATACTGACATTAGACTTACAATATTCCGTGACAGAATAAAGAATTATATTTAAAATGTTAACTATTAATAAGGCTTTGTACAGCAAACATGGATATACTAATGTTGGTCAAAACTGTTAAGTTTCACCATTTCAAATTAGAAACGCTCTACAGAGGTAGATAATGGAAATGACTAAGGGTGTGTTCGTTGCATGGGGTCTAAACTTTAGAGGGTTCTTGCAACGAATATTCTAATTACAAATAAAGTTTAATTACAAAACTAATTTTAGGACTCCGCTCGAATTCACGAGATGAATCTAACGAGAGTAATTAAGTTATGATTAGAAGATAGTTACTGTAGCATCACTGTATCAAAATATAGATTAATTAGGCTTATTAGATTCGTCTCGCGATTTAGAGGGAGGGTCGTGACATAGGTTTTGTCATTAAATTAATAAAAATATTCTTAAATAGTAAGATTCTCTTTGATATGACAGGTCTAAAATTTAGAGGGGGGTGCAACGAACGCGCCGTAACAATGAAAACGGCAATGAGGTTGCCTTGGTTGGAAACTCCTGATTCATGAGTCTGTATCTGCTCGCACGCCTCCATGCTCCACTCTACTTTAGAGATCTCCGTGGTCTCGTGTCATGTGCTGTGACCATTGCCCTAGTGGCTTGTATATCTGCTCTAGCCATTATTGTATGACTCTTTTTTTTACCATATTATTATCCACGAAATTGTATGATAAATATTGTTTAAAAGTATCCAAAAAGTTCATTTTTTTACGAATAAAAATTTCCCAAAAAATGAACGATGGAGGAAAAGTTATTGAAATGAAATGCGAGAGGTTGTCGAGTCATGGTGAGTTGCACCACTAAGCATGTGCAATGGTAAAGTCCTTGTTTGGTTGCTGAATCAATTCTAGCTGACTTTCAAGTTGTGGTTTTGCTTCAATAATACACACTTCTATTTAAATTAACTTGCCAATTCACCTGCAAAACTGCGCAAGTACTCACGATAATGCTGCGCCGCACAACAAGATCCTGCTAATATCCACAACTGGTGCTCCTCGAGTTCTCTCAATAAAGCAGAAATTAATCATTCGGTGATCAAGATTGCAAGGATGACGAGTCAAAAAGAACAAAAAAAAAAAGGACAATGAGTATTGCTATAGGTATGACTCATTTTTTAAAATTTTTACAATCATAAGATATAATAGCTAAAATCACTTGAACGATAGTTATATCTCAATCAAAAAGACTAAAACACTTGGTCCAACAAAGTCACACAAATAGATCAAACGGAAACATTTTCCATCGTATGATCAACACCATTGTCTTCTATGTAAATGGCACCAAGGAAAACACGTTTATGTCTGGTGCAAATGGCACTAAGCACATTTTAACATTTGATTATCTTCATCCTATTCTTGTAATATGCAATAGTTTGATGTATCCTTTTATTATTTCTGAAGGAAATAGAGATCTTGTTCACTTAAAATTGTTTAAAACAAAGCCTAAAAATGGCTCTTTCCCACCGTAACGAACAGCTCAAAAAGGTACCAAATTATGGTGAACCACAGGGCCCTCCGTGCAACAATACTACGCTCTCCGCAGACTCCGCTCTATATCCTGCGGTGGCTGGCTCCTGTTATCTTTATAAATAGTGCCCCAATCTTTACAGAATCCACAAAGAGACGCTCACACATTTCCTCTCCACAACTTCGTGCTCGAAGAATTCGCAAACCAGCCCTCACCGGTCCCCGTTCCGTCAGGCCTTTCCCGCCACGATGGCCTCCGGTTCAGGGAAGGACCAAGACCCGGTCTATGGACCGCTCGAGGAGTCCAACGACGCCGCCGCCGCCGCCGCCGCGGAGGCGATTCCGCCTTCCCCTGCTCCGTCTGCCGAGGACCTCCATAAGCGACCAGATAAGGGAGGAGGGAGACCCTCCCCGGACGCCGCGGTGGAGGCGGAGGCCGCGGCCGACCGGAAGGGCAAGAAGGTCGCGGCTACTTCTCCTTCCTCGTCGTCTTCTGCGGGCAGCTACTCCCCGCCCGTCGCTACCGTCGTAAGCTCCGCGGGAAGCATCTCCCGGTTCGCCGCTCCAGTCGACTCCATCTCTGTGGGAGAGGGCTCGAGCTTCGCCTTGTCGGTGGGCAGCCGCAGGGAGGCGACGGTCTCATGGAAGGAGCCGATGGTGGGAGAGATCGTGGCGGTGCCGAAGGAGACGAGGGGGATCGATCTGAAGAACCTCTTCGACACCATGCTGCAAGAGCAGAAGGCGATCAAGGATACGGAGCGGCAAGTGGCCCAGGCGGAGGAGCAAGAGAAGGGGCAGGTACGGTTTCATGGAGATTCAATTCGTAGGGCTTTCTTGGGTGATTCTTGACTTGCTCGTGGTTTGGGGGTCTCAATCCTGTCATTCGGGCGAAATCTTGGGGATGATTGGTGTGGTGGAGCCAAGAAATCTGTTTGGCATTCTTGGTTGCAGAGCCAATTCGGTTTCTTGGATAATCCGATCACATTCTTGTGTGTTTCTTGTGATTTCGGAATCCCAGGACCATGTCGTTCGTGCAGAATCTTGCAGATGTTTATGGAGTGCATTGGAGGCGAGAAATTACGTATCATTCTTGTGAAAGAGCGGATATGGCTTCTTGGAGCGTCAGAGTAGGTTCTTGAGGGGTTCTTGCTTGTTTGTGACTTGAGGATTTAGGACATGTCGTTCTTGCCGAATCTTGGGGATATTTTGTCCACTATAGACGAGAAGTTGCATAGCATTTTAGAGTAGGGAGCAGGTTTGGATTCTTGAAATGTCAGAGTGCATTCTTGCTGGTTTTTGACTTCAAAATCGTACGATCCTGTGATTCATGTGGAATATTGAGGATGCTTAGCGCACTGCAGGCAAGAAACTGTGATACATCACAAGCCAAATACATTTTCGTATGATAGGGCCTATTTCTCCTTCTGCATTGCTTAGAGTATTTAGGTGCTCATTGTTCGGTTGAGGGTGATGCCACATTCTTCTTTGCACTGTAAACTGCAATTCCTGTCATGTGTTGATGAGAATCCCTGGAGCCAAAGGTCCAGGCTTTCATTTTGAATGAATGCCCTTGCTTAGGAAGTTTCTGTATGTCAATTTGAAGTAGCAGAACTGGATGTAATTTCCATAGAACTTTGACCAGTTAGATACAAAGTTATTGACCACTTCTGCTGGTTTCAGCATGGGCTTGTTGATGTTGCTCAGAAGCCCCAGTATAGAGTTCTTAGGCCAGGGAGGTCTCGTTTTTTGTGATTTTTTCTATTTCCCATGTATGACTAAGTCTTTTTTATGTTGTTCTGTTGCGCAGGTGAAATCACCGATACTCTGGCGTCAACAGAAGAGTTCACTCTGGAGCAAAGTTAAATATGGCTTCGCTAACATGGTACAACCTGAATGTTTCAGTCTCTATGTCGATTCATGGATAATGCGTGTATTATTGTGATACTATTTTGTGATTGAGATTTGGAATGGGATTTTAGCATGTCTGTTTATCCGTGCTCATATGAAATCTTGAGATGATCACGTATAATTGAGCCAACAAACATTGTTCAAATTGATGTAGCATCTTAGGGTAGAGATGAAGGCTTTGGCCAATGTGACTTCCTGGTTTGCATATATTCAACCGTTATTGACTACCTGTAGGCTATGACCTAATCAGATATGTAATTTTTGGCACAACAAAAAGTGGTTCTTGTGATATGTTGAACTTTCTGGACATGTCCTGTGTTGATGAGAATCCCTGGAGCCAAAGGTCCAGGCTTTCATTTTGAATGAATGCCCTTAGGAAGTTTCTGTATGTCAATTTGAAGTAGCAGAACTGGATGTAATTTCCATAGAACTTTGACCAGTTACATACAAAGTAATTGATTACTTCCGCTGGTTTCAGCATTTGCTTGTTGTTGTTGATCAGTAGCCCCAATTTATAGTTCTTAGGCTAGGATGCACTTTTAAATGCTAACTTGTTATTTTAAACAATTGTAAAATAGGGGCAAATTCTTGATAGAGAGGACAAACATCAGGAACGCCGTCTCCTCGCTGCTGTTACAGAAGTTGCTGGACAACATGAGGTTCTTGGACGGGCTTCCAAATTTTCGAACAGCCGCAAGGTAGCTCTCACCTTATCCACACCTGGCATTTCTGAGATAAAAATTGTTTATTTATGCACCTGAAGCTAGATCTGGTATCTCACTTCTTTATTCATATTATTTGCAGAATATGCACAACTGCTTTTAAGTATAGTAGCTGCATGCTGGCATGTGCCATTGACATAAATTCAAACTAAAATGTGCTGTCACTTGAAGCATTGGATTGTAGTAAAAGTATCTTGAGATAAGTTCACTTTCACAGAACACTATTAATGTGTTAGCCACCATTTCTTCCACTAATTTTTTTTCAATAAGAGAATCAAAATCAATAATTCACATGTCATACTTACATGGATATGCACTTGTCGTGCTACTTCCTGGTGTGATCATCTGATCCCAACTTGCAAATACTTTCTATTGCAATTCGTTGATAATTTGTGGATTCGTGTATGGGATTTGCGAATGCTAGGGCCTGTTTCTCCTTCTGCATTGCTTAGAGTATTTAGGTGCGCATTGTTCTGTTGAGGGTGATGTCACGTTTTTCTTTGCACTGTAAACTGCAATTCCTGTCGTGTGTATGAGAATCCCTGGAGCCAAAGGTCCAGGCTTTCATTTTGAATGAATGCCCTTACTTAGGAAGTTTCTGTATGTCAATTTGAAGTAGCAGAACTGGATGTAATTTCCATAGAACTTTGCTCCACAGTGAATTCTTCTTTTGACGCCAGAGTATCAGTGGTTTCACCTGTGCAAAAGAATCAACATAAAAAAAGTTTGATTCATACATGGGAATATAAAATGAAAAATCAAGAAATGAAACCTCCCTAGCCTAAGAACATCAACAAGCCAATGCCTAAGAACTATGCGTACATTATTATGATAATATTTTGTGATTGAGATTTGGAATTAGATTTTAGAATTTCTGTTTATCCATGCTCGTATAGTGCATGTTTTAATGCCGTTTTCTTTGGGATAGGTTTTGAATGCAAGAAGATTGTCTTCATCTAGGTGGATTGTTGTCACAATTATTGTTATCGTCTTTGCTTACTTCCTCACCCCAGCTGGTAAGTACTCCCTCCGTCCCACTTACTTGCTTTTATGCAACATATTTGTGCATAAAACTGTATACTTTTATCATGTCGATACAGAGGGGTTTAGAATGTTCAATGATGTGGGGGAAGCCGTCGACGCCCTGCAGACACTTCCCAACTTACTGGAGCTTAGGAATCAATTTGAGGCTGAATTTGCGGAGCTATGGGAGGTTGAGGAGCTTGCTGCACCAGCAGCACCTCAACCTAGAGCCCCAGTGGATGTTGGCAGTTGTTGGTTATACTACATAGCTGGTGCCGTATGTGTGGCTTGGCTTTTTGCCAAGCTGAGCGGTACGTTTTAATTCATCTGCTATGGTTACTAATGATCACTTATTTTATCTAGTGGAGTATATTATGACTAAGGATTGTGGTAATATTGGCAGGCGGGCAGGTTATTGTGGGCGAGGAGGCTCCTGCGCTCCCTCCGTCTCCACCACAAGTCAATCTATGGATTACCATGGCACTTGTTTTAAGTTTTGCGATCTTCATAGTGTTAGTTGGTGTTTGTGCTAGTAGGCGCTTGTAATTGTTGTTTTTTCTCTTCACCGGTTAATTTTGTACCGTGTGTTGCATCAAAAAAATTTGTACCGTGTGATCTTATTAATCACCGATGGGTAGTTAATCCTGGTTACGTCCGGTCGTGGGTGCATCTGTGCTTTTCTCCTTCCTTTGATTGTGCCCATCTCCGTGCCAGAGGATCCCGATCCTTCAATCCTGCGCCTCCCTCCTCCGCGCGCAACCCAGCAACCAACGTCGGCCATGGCTGCTCCCAGCCTGGCGAGGTCGGTGCTCCCCCGGCATGTGCAATTTTGCCCGGCGGACTCAATCAGTTCGGCAGACGTTTGTTAGATTGAGGGGATCGCAAAAGGTTAACCTCTGTTCTTTCGTCTCTAGGCTGCTTCCATCTCTAGGCTGCTTCCATCGCACAGCATTAATTTCAGACTTAGCTTCAAAAATCAAAATTGCAGTTTCTCGTGTCACTTCATGCTCATCCTCGGCTCGGACAAGATGCGTCGTTACAGTTACGTTGTTGCCCAACATAGATCGATTTTGTTTCAGACATCGTCGCACGTGTTCCGCCAATCAAGTACAGTACGGTGCCAAACTGGGAAACCACAGGTCTATGCCACAAGCCAAGTTTATTGTTGTACGTAGTTGTAAATGTTAGGTTATCGGCGGAACGACGGCACGTAAATCATGACGAATAACAAAAAGTAAAACTGGAATAGAGGAGACGAAATTTTTTATTGCGAAATTCTGGTGTCTCTGATTACAGGGGGGTCTCCTCAACTATTTATAGGGGGGAACCCTAACTTCGTGTTGGGCCCGGATTCGATAAAGTCGCCCACATGGGCCAGGACTCCTTCTTCTAGAAGGTGGGCCTGGCCCAATAAGAGTTTTACAACACTCTCCTTTGGGCTCTTTATCGTGATAAGTATGCCTCATAAATCATAAAAACTCCTAAAAACCTAGTGGAAAAAATGGAGAAAAGAGCACATATTACCACCACTCATATTGCACACTTTGCCTCGTTAAAAACCTTATTGAGAAAAACTTCATGTGAAAAACTCATATGGGAAAAAGAGTACAATGTTATAATCTGTCGTACCCCATTTCTGGAGCACTAGCGCTTACCGTATCAGTCCCTGGATCAGACGCTGATACGACGCTTACACAGAATGACATCACAGTCTCATACCCTTTATAATATTACCAAGTCTCATACAAGCCCTTTTATTATACAAAAGGTCTTACAACAAAGGCCAGCGGCCTGACCAAACAGACAACACACCGATTAGCTGCTACAGCAGCAGCACTAAACTACTACTCCAGCGGAAGACGGAACGGCACCACTCCAACAGGCAGACTTGCGGGCAGGCTGAACCCTAATCTTCACCTCCATCAGCTTCTATCTCTGGCTCATCTTCTGAATGATTGAAGCAAGAGTGAGTACTTAAGGTACTCAGCAAGCCTAACACGAGGGGTAAATTATGCAAGGGGTTTATCAAAGGATAGGCTGAGGTTTATCACAACAAGGCATGAAAGCCAAGTTTATGCAAGGTTGTTTTGAAAACAAAGCAGTTCGCAATCTAATCAAGTATCTGTAGAGATTAGTGGGGTTGGGCGGCCCTGGGGGAGTTACTGTCCATCCCGCCAGTGCCTCAAGTTTTATCACTGGCCGTCAACCAGCACACGGCTCCAAACCGGTGTATTCCGAAAACACGCCAAGGATAACTCACACAGAAAAGTCTAATCATAGTGTGGCCGATGCTTTCGCGTTGTCCAATACCGTGGAACACGGCTTTCCGGAAAGTTTCTTAACCTTGGCCAAGGGTGCACAAATTTCCCCACAAGGTGGTCCAGTCCTCCCTATCGTCATAGTTTGGACTGTCCCACTAAAGGTTCCATACCTACTTGGTACCACCACGGCATCCCCCACGGACATCACCAGGGGCTTCACAATCATAAAAATATGGCCAGTCATAAATGCCGGATCTCGAACACCCACCAACGAACGAGTCTTCTCCTGGGACTCCGTTGCATCTCCTGCCTCCGAGGGGTACCGGGTGAGTACTAGTAGGGTGTGGTTCCAATCCCGTACCCATATACGGCTTGTGGCTGCGCGAGAGGTGCTAGGCAAAGGCGGCACAAGAACCGGTCCTTATACGACCGAACCAGGCATCTTCAATAGCCAATCCACGAGTGGAAGGGCGTCCCAGAGATAGCCTCCCCACTGAGGACTACCTCGCCTGGTCCCGCCAGAAAAACATCCCTCACTAGGGTTGCACTTATTATTAACCACCCAATTTCACATTTCACGCACACCACCAAGACACACGCATTTACACGAAAATCATGTGAGCAATATTAATTAAACACATGTGAAAGTCCTAAGCAGCGAGCATATCAACAATTCATTAATTAAATTAATGATGTTGATTCCTAGGGCTAACAAGGGTACAGGATATAATCAAGTCAAGGCAGGCAATCAAATATTGCATAGGACCCTTCTAGCATTTAAATTCATTTAAATACCATGCAATTTATTTATAAATAGCTCTAATTAGGATATTTGCAAACATAGGATCAATATGATCAATGGGAGTTAGACTTGCCTTCAACAAGGTCTTCTTCTTCTAAGTCCTCGTATTCCAGGTCCTCGGGTTCTTCAACGACTTGATTATCTAGCGATAAAAGAAAATAAATCTACCGCTCAACAAACAACTAAACAAGCAATAAATTAAATAAACCAAATAGAGACCAAGGTCGGATTAGATCTGGTGGTAATGAATAGAGGATGATTTTAGATGAATTTTGGCGAAAGAATCGCCAAAATCGGAGTTGAAACGGAGGAGATATCGATTATCCACTTTTTTGGAAAAAGGAAATTAATCAGGATTAAGCCAACTTAATGAGGCATTGCCATAATCCTGATTAATTTGGAGTATACAAGGGTTGGAAAATGATTAGAAAGGAATATAGGATTTTTGAGAATTTTCTGAGATTTTTCTGATATTGAAAATTGCTCGGAATATAAGTGTGTGTACACTAGCCGGGTGCACTTAGCATTTTCCAGAGAGAAAGAGAGGCTGACAGATGGGCCAGGGGATCTGAGGGCTTATTTGCAAGAATAGAAATATTATGAGGGCTTTTTGGTAAAAACAGAAAGTCGACAGGGACCTATCTGTAATTTTGGGAAAGTTCAGGGGTCTCGGTGCAAAAGGATAGGGGCTGAAAAGTAATTACAGAAAAGTTTAGGGTCTTTTCTGTAAAAAAAAGGACTAAAACAGGATTATTGACAAGGCCAGGGGTTTATCTGTAAATTGTATAGGGCCCGGGAATTTCCCTGGAAATTCTGGAATTATTTTCGTAAAGGAAAATGTCGTGGACCAAGTCCACCATGCACCAAGAGCACACGGGTCTATGGTCTTTGTGGACCGAGAGCACGGAGGAAAAGGTTGAGGGGGCTGCTGACTGGGCTGGGGAGACCGGGTCAAGCGGGCCCCACGGGGTGACGTGGCTAAAGATGGCAACGGGCAGAGAATGCCCGCGTGCCCGCGGGCATAAAACCCATGGGCACGGATTCGGGCAGCAGTCTGTGCCACGGGCACGGATTCGGCAGCAGTCTGTGCCCAACGGGCATTTCTTAACGGCATACAGAATCCTTGCCCGTGTCCGCGTATCCGTATGCCCGATAAAATAACCTGACATGTGGGCCTAATGTGTTTTGATATAAACTCAGCTCTTAGGGCTCCGTCACACCGCCCCCATCCAGCCGCCACTCAGCCCACCGCAGCCTCCCAAATCCTCTCCTTCCTCTGATCCAAATCCAAGGATCCATGGAGCCGCCGCCGCCATGCTCCTCTCCATGCATCCATGGAGCTGCCGCGCCGGCGCGCCCCCACCTCGGCTCCTTCCCATCCCAGCTCCTCCCCATCTAAGCCAAAAGGAACCCCGCGTCACCTGTCGGCTGCCGTCCTCCACGGCGAGTTCCGCCTCGCTCTCCCTGCCGTATCCTCCACGCGAGGTCCCTCGCTCTCCCTGCTTCGGTCATCCACGGCGCGCGAGCTCCGCCTCGAGACCGGGACGTTGGCGCCCGCGCGCTCGGCATCGGCTGGCCGCTGCTCCCCGCTCCGGAGCCTGGCCGTGCCTTGACGCCGCGATTCGCCTCGCGGACACACGGGCATGCCCGCGGGCACCAACTATCCGCGGGCAACGGGCACGGCAGCCTTTCCTGCCCGTTGCGGGCAACGGGACGGGCGCGGGCAAGGAATTAGCTCGCGGGCACGGGCACAGCTAGCCCCTATCCGCGGGCATTTTGCCCGTTGCCATCTTTAGACGTGGCTGGCCACGTGGGATGGCGGCGGGACTGGGTCAAGAGGCGCCGGCGAGGGTGCGCGCACGGCGGCGCTTGGCCGGATTGCTCGCCGGAAGCAGCTACGGCGGCCGGAGAGCGAGGGCGAGTAGCCGGGGAGCATCTAGGCGGCGCGGTGAAGCTGGCGGGCTAACATGTCGACGAGGGTAGGGGCTAGGGCGGCGGCGCGAGCTCGCCGGAGTGCGGCGGCGCTCGGGCGTGCGAGGGGGAAACGACGTGCGCGAGGGCGGGAGCGGAGTTGAGTGAGCGCAGACGTGCGCGAATGTGACGCGAGGCCGTGGGTGGCCTTGGCGTGGCCGGGCTCGGCCGGAAATGTGGCCGGCGCCGGGGAAGAGGGTGGCGGAGCGGCGGCGCTAGGCGAAGTGGATCCGCGCGTGCGGAAAGGAGGAGAAGAAGCGGCGTGGTGGAGAGAGGGCGGTACGGGGAAGCTCACCGTAGGTACGGCGAGGTCGGAGGGCGACGGGAAGGCAGCCGGAGCCGGAGGGGAAGGCGGCGACGAGGGTTAGTTCGTCGTCGATCTCCGCACACCGGCCTCGGCTTCAGACGAGGAGGGGACGGGGAGGTTAGGCGTGGACCGGAGGAGAGAGAGGGGGAACACGTTGACGACGGGGCTCGCCGGAGGTAGGGCAAAAGCTTGCCGGAGTTCACGCCGGATTTAGAAAGGAAGGGAGGAGAGCTCGTGGTGTGCTCGGGAAAGGATGAAGGGAGTGAATGAGAGTGAGACGGGGAAGGAGGGGTCTTGGGTCTACTTTATAGGCCGCCATGGCGGTGCAGAGCAGTATGGCGGCGCGCGGCCAATGGCGGTGGTCGCCGGCTTGACGCGCCCGTCCCGAAAGAGGGGCGAGGCGGTTCGGCGGACTTGGCGGGGCGGGCAAGCAAAGGTGGGGCGGTGGCGCGCGGCCACGTGGTCCGCGTGGCTCGCTCTGTAGCCGGGAAGCGACGGAGGCGGTGGAGGCCGGCAGCGCGGGATGGGCGGCGCCGGTATTTTCGCCGGCTGGTTGGAGGTAGACGACGGCGGCGGGGCCCGCACGTCAGTGACAGGGGAAGGGAGGCGGGCTGGTGCGGACTGGGCCGGTGGTGCTGGGCTGGGAGAAAGGGGCGCGGCCCATGCGGGAGTGGAAGGGGGAGGGAGTGGGGAATGCGGCCGGGCCGTGACGGGCTGGGAAGGGAGAGAAGGGAAAGGAAAAGAGAAGAAGAGGCGGCCCGATAGGAAAATAAAGGTTTGCTATTTTCTGGATTTTGGAGGGATATGAATTTGAAAGGATTTCGAATTCAAACCAAAAGAGAAAAACAAACATTATTCAAAATAAATCCAATAAATCCTCAAAATGCATATGATGAGGTTTTTGTGCAAGTTTTCAAAAAGAAAAATTTTAAAATTAGGGTGGTTTGGCTAACTTAATCACGCACTTGTTTTTAATTTGTTTTAAAAATTTGAAAAATTCAAATTTTTAGTAGATTTCAAATGAAGGCAAAAACACGGGTCGTGACATAATCTTCATGATTAATGTCTATCAATCTGCATGACTGATATGAGTTATCTTCGAGATAACTCATTTATTTCGGGAATGTGATGTACTTAGGGAAGTTCTCCCCCTGTTCCAAGCACTTCTCTAAGTCTTCTCATGCCAATACCATGCCGACACTTTTCAAGAGTGCGGGAAGGTAATGCCTTTGTGAACATATCTGCAAGATTATCACAAGATCGGACATGTGTTACTAAAATCTCTCCCTGCTCTTGCATTTCATGCGTGTGGAAGAATTTAGGTAACGTATGCTTTGTCCTATTTGACTTTACGTATCCCGATTGTATTTGTGCAATACAAGCTTTATTATCTTGATAGATAATTGTAGGGGATGGAGTATACGCCACTCCACAAGTATTCATTATATGGCTTGTCATTCTCCTGAGCCAGGCACACTCCTTTGCAGCTTCAAACAATGCGATGATCTCCGAATAATTTGTCGGTGTAGCAACCAATGTTTGCTTCGTTGACTTCCAAGAAATTGCAGTTCCACCATATAAAAACACATATCCCGTTTGAGATATTGATTTATGTGGATCAGATAAATATCCAGCATCAACATAACCCACAAGGGTTAATTCTCCATTCTTTGTGAAAAATAATCCAAGGTCTTCAGTTCCTCTCAAATATCGGAGGATTTGCTTGATGCCATTCCAATGCCTCCGAGTCGGTGCTGAGCTATATCTTGCAAGTAGATTAACAGCAAAAGCAATATCGGGTCTCGTACCATTCGCAAGGTACATCAAGGCACCAATAGCACTAAGATATGGATATTGAGGTCCCAATAATTCTTCATCTTCCTGCTTGGGTCTAAAAGGATCTTCATCTATATCAAGTGATCTCACCACCATAGGCGATCTGAGTGGATATGCTTCGTGCATATTAAATCTCTCTAATACCTTCTTGGTATAGTTTGATTGATGCAAGAGTACCCCTTCAGAAGTGTGTTCAAGTTGCAAACCTAAACAATAGGTAGTCTTGCCCAGATCTTTCATTTCAAATTCAGTCTTCAAGTACGAGCAAGTTTCTTCAATTTCATTTGTAGTACCAATGATGTTCAAGTCATCAACATAAACAGAGATTATGCAAAAACCTTTCTATGATTTCTTTATGAATACACAAGAACAGTCTTCATTCTTCACAAATCCCTTGTTCAATAGGAATGTACTCAACTTGTTGTACCACATTCTTCCTGATTGTTTCAAACCATATAGTGACTTCTGTAATTTGACACTATATAATTTACGTTCATCTTCATTCGGAACTTTAATACCTTCTGGAACTTTCATATAGATTTCTGTATCTAATGTTCCATATAGATATGCTGTGACCACATCCATAAGTCGCATCTGCAAATTCATATTCACCGCCATTGAGATCAAATACCGAAAAGTAATTCCATCCATTACGGGAGAGTAGGTTTCTTCGTAGTCTATGCCAGGTCTCTGCGTGAAACCTTGAGCTACGAGTCTCGCCTTATATCTAGTCACTTCATTTTGAGCGTTTCTCTTCCTGACAAACACCCATTTATGACCCACTGGTTTAATGCCAGTTGGTGTAAGGTTTACATTACCAAACACTTCTCTTTTCTTTAGCGAGTTTAACTCTGCACAGATTGCTTCTTTCCACTTTGGCCAATCAGGACGCTTCTTGCATTTCTTTATTGATTTTGGTTCAGATTCCAAATCAATTTGTGTTACAATCGTTTCAGCAAAGTATGTATCGACTTCAATTGTCTTTCTATTGTATACAACTCCCGTCTCAACATAATTCGTTGAGATTTCATTTCCTTGATCCTCATTATCGATAGATATATTAAGGTCAGGAATTTCCGGTATCCCCTCATGAGTTTCATGCATATCCTCACTTGGGTTTGATTCTTCAAGTCTCACCACTTCGTGTGGATCACTTTCACCTTCTTTGGTTTTCTTTTGAGTGTTTTGCTTAGGCTTCTTCTCCACAGGACGTCTCCTAGGAGTTTTAGCTGGAGCTTGTACTCTAGGTTTCTTGGATGCCCTTGTAACCGGTTCACTCCCCCTCTTCCTAGCATTCGTTGCTTTTATGGAAGAAGGTTGGAATTCCATATATTCATTCCCTTCAAATGGGATTTCTATTCTTTCAGGAGCATTTGCAGCCGGTATATGAGACTTCACAATGTCTCTTGTATTGGTGAAAGCTTCAGGCAATTCATTAGCAACTCTCTGCAAGTGGAGTATATTCTGAACTTCAAGTTCAGCTTCTCTAGTGCGAGGATCCATTCCTAGGATTCCTTTAGCATCCCAATCTATTTGCCGACATTCATCCCTAGAGAGATACTTTCCTCCCCCTAATGCCGGGAAATGATCTTCATTAAAGATACAATCTAGCAAACCGAGCCGTATGCAAATCTCCAGTGGAGGGCTCTAAGTACTTGATTATGGACGGACTTTCATAACCAACGTAAACTGTGAGTTTCCGTTGTGCGCCCATTGCTGTTCGCTGAGGCAGAGGGATTGGAATGTACACAGCACATCCAAATCTCCGTAGATGGGAAACATTTGGTATTCTACCACGCACTAATGCTAATGGTGATTCTTCATGTGTAGCAGATGGTCGTAATTGGATAAGTGCTGCTGCATGCAACACCGCATGCCCCCAACAAGAGGTAGGCAATAAGCAATTCTGTAATAATGGTCGAGCAATCAATTTGATTCTCTTGATTAATGATTCTGCAAGACCATTTTGTGTATGCACGTGTGGTACAGAGTGTTCCACTTTGATGCCCATACTCATACAGTAATCATCAAATACCTTCGAGGTAAATTCTCCGACATTGTCCATTCTGATGGATTTAATTCTATAGTCCGGAAAATGTGTCTTCAATTGTATGATCTGGGCAGTCAATCGTGTAAATGCATGGTTTCTAGTAGATAATAGACATACATGGCTCCACTTCGAGGAAGCGTCTATTAATACCATGAAATAGCGGAAAGGTCCTGAAATAGGACTAATTGGTCCGCATATATCGCCTTGAATTCGTTCAAGGAATGGCATAGATTCTGCTTGAATCTTAAGCTGCGAGGGTCGAGTAATAAGCTTCCCTTTTGCACATGCAATGCACAAGAAATCTGCTTGATTCGGGAAATCTTTTGTTTCCAAGTTATGCCCTGTTGCATTCTTCGTAATTCTCTGCATCATGTTAAGGCCAGGATGACCAAGACGGTCATGCCATAGTCTATATTCTTCTTGATTGATAAAGATGGTCTTGAATGAAGCAAATTCTTTGTTCGGCTTAATGTACGTGTAGTACAAGCCGTCTTTGATCGATGGAAAGTTTTCAATAATGGTCTTCTTCTTTCCTTCTTTTTTGGTCATGATGAGACGTTCTTCACCTTCATCGTTATTGGTTTCTACGTGAAACCTGTTTCTACGGATGTCCTTGATGCTTAACAATGTCCGGGTTGAATCCGGATAAAGTAATGCTTCTTGGATTGTTAACTGCGTACCATTCGGCAGGACAAATGTGGCTCTTTCTTGGCCAACAATCTTATTATTATTGCCAATAATAGTATGAATATCTCCAGTGTACTTTCGAATTGTCTGGAAATAGCAAGTGTCCCTTAGAATAGTAGCGTTGGTGCAACTGTCTACGAGACAGAGGTCCTCATCCATAGCCATTTTACTCCACAATTCTGTAATTCATACATAAGAAATGTATAAACAAGAGAGTAATAAATGACAAAGTAATTCCACAAATTGATTTATTCAAAGCAAATGTCTTCTCTTCGAGAGATTACACAAACGAACTAATTCCTTCGAGGAATTTTATTTATTGCACTCCTATTACATAGATAACAAAATGATTCATAATAGTCTACTTGACTACGCAGAATCTCCATGCACATCTTCCTCATCATCAATGTCCTCATTCATGAGGTCATCTTCCAATTCTAGATCAGCAGATTTGCTTAGTGATGGTTGGCCTATTGGTGCTTTTGTTGTTGACTTCATGCCTTCAACAAAATTAGCCTCATGCTGAGCAAGCTTCTTTTTGAGGTCTTGGTACATGTCAACATACTTCTGTGGTGTGCGACATATTTTGGACCAATGGCCATGCTGACCAAACTTGTAGCAATCCTGATTTTGTTCACCGTACTCTCCCCCTGAAGGTTTCTTCTTTGACTTCCCATTCTTATTCTTTTTGAAAGTATTAGGGTTGTTTTGAGCCTTCGGGGGTGCGCTTGATGACGCTTTGGGAGCACCTTTACCCTTATTATTCTTCTTCTTCTTCTTGAAGGAGATGGCATTCGCTTCATGCGGTGCCAATGAGCCAGTAGGACGATTCTTATGATTCTCCATGATCAATTCATTCTCCCCCTGATCTTGCTGCAATGCATTACTTAGGGCGGCATAGGTTTCATAGTTCTCCTTTTTGTACTGGCGGCTCACATGAGTGAACTTAGGGTGAAAAGTGGAGAGGGTCTTATTAATAAGATCCTTTTGCTCAAGCACTCTGCCACATAGCTTCATGCGTGTGACAATCCCATAGAGTGCGATATTGTAATCCTCCACAGTCTTGTAGTCTTGGTAGCGTAGGTTTTGCCATTCACGCTCTACCTTGGGTAGTAAGACAGTTTCAATCTGCTCAAAGCGTACACGCAATGAGTCCTACAAGACTTTAGGATCACGTTCCGTCATGTATTCATTCTTCAAAGTAGCACTTAAGTGGTGGCGCAGGAAGTGCAAAGCCTGAGCCATCTCCACATCTGTTGCAGCAGTATCTCCCTTTTTGGGTAGGAGCGTCTTCAAGAGGCCTTTGCCACTCAGGAGTATCTCAGCACTTCAAATTCTCTCTTTACGAGGTCAGACATCTGCAAGATATCATAGTGCAAGGATTATTTCATATATCCAAGTAATAGGGAGCATAAATATAACAAAAACTGCGTGTTTAAGTTATATTATTGGTGTTTTTGCGTAAAATCACCAAAATCTGGGGTGTTATATGCAAAAATAACACAATCCAGTAATTTTTCTATTTTTCGGGCAATTTTTGGAGTATCCATGTCAATTTTCGTAATTAACAAGGATTTTCTCGTAATTTTCAGATATTTCGAGGATATTCTGGTAATTTTCAGTGGTCCAGAGGATATTTTCGTAATTTCCAGAACTTCAGTATTTTCCAGATTTTCTGAGGATATTTTCATAATCTCCAGGGTCTTCTGTGCAAATTTCAGGACTTCGGGTCAATTCTTGAAAAAGTCTAGGGTTTTTCCGCAAATTTTTGGCCCTGGGTGTAAACCCTAAGGGCTTCTTCGTAATTTTTGGAAAATAGGAGGCCTTCTTTGTAAATTCCGAAGTCGAGTATAAAAGGAAGGGTCGAAACCCTAACTCTTCACTCTCTCCTCATTCTTCCTCCACTCAGCCGCCGGTCTCTTTCTTCTCTTCTGTTCTGACCCGGCCACCACCCTTTCTTCTTCTTTTCTCAGATCTAGCTCTCAAGCTTCTTTCTTCTTCCAAATCGGGACGATGGGGAGGGGGGTTGGGGCGCCAGCCACCCCGGCAGCTTGCGCGGCTGCCCGGCGGGCCGTGAGCGGCGCGGTGGCCTGTGCGCGGCTGCCCCTCGGGCGCGCGGAGGGCCGAGCCGTGCAGCGCGCGAGTCACCCTCGGCTGCTTCTCTTCGCTGGAGTCAGGCACCGGGTCCTTGGTGCCGCGCGGCCAGAGCCATGTCGGCTTGGGGACCTGGAGCCCAGGGTGGAGCCTCGTCAGCGGGGCCGGGCCTGTGCGGCGTGGCGGCTCGGGTTGGCCCAGCGCGATGGCGCGGGTAGGCCCGGCGGCGGCGCGCGTCGGCCCGGTTTTATTCTTTCTGAGCTCGAGCTGATGTTTTAAGTTTGGATCTCGATCTGTGACGCTTGTATGTTGAAGAACTCGGCGACGTTGCGCCTCTCCGTACCGGACTTCGTGCCGAGTAGGATCGATGCACACGTCGGATGTTTCGAATCTCGATCAGAGAATTAGGGTTAGGGTTTGGTGGGTCCGTGGCGCGCAGCGGCGGCCCGTGGTTATGCCCTTTCTTTCTTGTGCATGTTCGAGATCTAGGGTTAGGGTTAGGAAACCCTAGCCCCTATTTCATCTCGATTTGTTGCAGATCGGCCGTGGCGGCTCGGGCGCGGTGGCCCGAGACACACGTCGGTCCGAGTTTTTTCTTGTTTCTTTCTTTCATTCGGATCTCGATCTAGGGTTAGGGTAGAACCCGACGCCCTTCTGCTTTTTCGATTCGAGTAACAAGCAATAGATCCAGATCGTCGTCGGGCGGCCCTGGCCCTCGGATCTGGTCTTTCTTTTGGATCTTGACTGCAACGAGTCAAGTTCGTGGTGATGATTCGATTTCTTCTTGCTTTCTTGCAAGATCTATCCTCTTATCTGGGCAGCACGAGGCACACCCTCAAAATAGTCATGGGACAGATCTTGGCTGCAACGAGTCAAGATAAACAAGAAGCAAACGAAAAACGACAAAACGTACCGTAGCTCACCGATCTGCAGAACGAATTCCGCGATTAGAGCGTGCTGATAACGTGTTAGGTTATCGGCGGAACGACGGCACGTAGATCACGACGAATAACAAAAAGTAAAACTGGAATAGAGGAGACGAAATTCTTTATTGCGAAATTCTGGTGTCTCTGATTACAGGGGGGTCTCCTCAACTATTTATAGAGGGGGAACCCTAACTTCGTGTTGGGCCTAGATTCAATAAAGTCGCCCACATGGGCCAGGACTCCTTCTTCTAGAAGGTGGGCCTGGCCCAATAAGAGTTTTACAACAGTAAACTCGTACTAATGTCACTTCTGTTTTGCAGTTGGGCACGGCCGCACGGGTTAAGTCCTTGCGAGGGCTTCGCTGTCCACGTAAGGCGCAGCAGACAGCCGCATCTCCAGAACCAAATACGTCACGACACTGTCGCCATTGTGCGAGGCTGCCGCGAGCAGAGGCCGCCGCAGCACCAAGGCCATCGACGGAGACGGTACTGCCGGCGCCGGCCCAAGACACCTGATCGATGAGGCCGCGCGCGTGCGTTCCCAGGGAAACGCATCCATGTGGAATCACTGGAACGCATCAGGCGGCGGCGTCCCTTGCACAAGCACGTCGCGGTCAAGGGGATGAACTAACTCGCAGGAGGGGTCAGTCGATCAGCGTCATCGTACGTCGCGACGAGGAGTTTCGTATCATACATACGGCCACAAATTGCCGTTGCCTACACGTGAGGATGTTCTGCTACGTGCACAAGGCGAGGGCTCTCGGCGTTAGCTAGAGAGCTCCAACAGGCCCAGTGCTGCTCGGCGGTCGAATCGCGCCGCACGTGGTGGTGTTCGACGGCGCGGCCCTGGAGGACGACGTCGGCGAACTGGGCCACAAACTTTGTCGTTGACGTGGCACCGGTCGCCGAGCGACATGCATGGGCTTGGACGTACGGGAGGAACGCCCGGACGAAGAAGCCGTACGGTGTTGTGGAGGAAGAGGAAGCACGCACTGCGACACGATCGAAACGAAGTCGGCGACGTGAAATTAACGGCCGTACGCCCCGCTCCTGCAGCTGCAGAGATGCGGTGCGTTGCAGGAGTCGACGACGATCCAGTCAGAGTCAGTCAGGCCTCTCGCCCTCCCGAGAACACGCGCGCCGAGGCCGTCCAAGCACACAGGAGCTCCAAGTCGAACACCTCGACGGCTGGATACGTTGTTGGCGGGCGATGTTGTGTCACTTGTGTGCAAGCGCGCAGTCGACTGTCGACAGTTGTGCAGGTCTCCACGGCCCACGGTCCAATAATCGCACGCTCTCCTGTTGCCGCTGTGCTGCTGACTGCATGTAACTGAGCACTTCAAGCTACACTACAGGGTGCTTAAAACTGCAGAGCATACAAATTTCTCAACTGAGTTTAATATCTCAAAAAAAGAAAATAGCAACATCGTTTTAGTACCACCGTTGCATGCATACAAAATGGGATTTGGTCAGGGCACACCACGAGGCAAAGTACAGTATGATCTGAGCCGACAAGGGCTGGAGAGAAGACTCCACTGAACTAAGGCGTGCTTTTTAGAGATGATCATTTGGTGCCTGAATCTCCACATGGGCTGGAGAAGACTCCAAGTCACTCCACTGAACTAATTTCATAAGCATAAGCAAATTATGCAGGACACGAATTAAGCACAGGTCAATAATTAATTCCCGTTGCGAAAGTTGTCGACGAGGTTGTAGACCACGGTTGCGGCTAGCAGGATCCCGTGCCGGAGCCGATGGCGCCGGTGACGTTGGCGAGGATGGTGAGAGCTCCGACGCAGAGGCCACCGAGGGCGGCGGCGGGGGAGATGTAACGGCGGAGTACCGAGTGGATGGCATCGTGGTGGCGCGTTCCGGGTACGGCGAGGCGCTGGTCTTCGAGCTGCTTGGCGACGTCCCTGGCAGACGAGCCGGAGGCCGTGGCCCAAGCCTGGGACAGGAGCGCGCACGAGGTGAGCAGCAGCGCGGCGTAGGGGAGGGCGTGGAGCGGGCCGGCGGCCACGGCTGACGGAGGAGTGACGTAGTAGGCGAGGCCGCCCACGGGGTGCACGGCGGTCTCGTTCCAGGAGCCGAGAAGGCGGGCGAGCACGGTCCCGCGGCCGACCCAGCTGTAGTGCAGCATCTGCCGTACACCCCGAGCAGCACGTGCGCGGCGGCCTCCCCGAGTGCGATGGCCATGGCGAGCGCCTTGCGGGCGGCGCCCCAGGTCCTCGCGGTCGACGTGGAGGTCAAAGGAGCAACTTGGAGCCGGTGAGAAGCTGCATCACCGTCCCGGCCGTGACCACGGGCGCCATGCCGAGCTCCATGAGGGTGCCCCGATGGACGCCAGGAGAGACCGCACCCTGTACAGGGGGTCCGCACCGGAGCCGGCAGCGTAGCTCACGCCGTACAGCGGCAGGTTGCTGCACACAAGGAACACGGACACGCGCATCCCCGTGTACAGCGCGTGCTGCCGGAACGGCACCTTCCTCTCCGCGCGTAGCACCGCAGGCAGCAGCGCGCCCAGCGCCGGAACACCTCAAGCGCACGGGAACCTCGGGCCATCACGACGTATCACTTCGTGCGCGCTGGCCGGAGGTCTGTCTGTCCTAGCCTCGCTCGCTCTCTCTGACGATTGCTTGTTGCCCCTCCGGCCCTTGACCTGTCCGCCTCTTCTTAGGTAGAGACAATTATAGTTTGTTTTTTAAGAACGTGCATTGCACGTATTTCATTAAGAAGAAGAGAACGCTATAATCGGGTGACCCACTCTTGCGAAAGAATCACTCCAACAGCCAACCTAGCACAGACGCTAAGAGGCAAAACACCATCACAACTTCGACTTACGACCAATCACACTAGACATTAGACAACTACAAGGGACGCCACCTCTACCCAACAACCTAGACAACAAGGTAACAAGAACAGACCCAAACTCAAGGTGTTTGTTGTTACGACCTTCAATGGCGTCAAAGTTGCCAAGCTACGTCGCGCCCCCAACGATCCCAGCCGAGTGTGCTCCAATCACCATCCAATGCTGCCGCGCACAACCGGACTGCACATCGAGAGAACAAAGAAGTAGCCCCACTTGGATGCTACAAAAGCCTTCAAGACAACGCCTCAAAGGAGGGTGCGGAGCTTGCGTTAGACCCAGCAAACTATTCATTGCTTGCTTGCCGTATGTACAAGTACAACAGATGGTTGATGAACGAACGAGCCTAATCATCGACGAGGATTGAGCGTGCGACGTCGCCCATCACCTGTCCCTGATGGCCTGAGTGGAAGTAGCACCGGCTCCAGGGCACCGGTCGAAGCCGAGGAAAGGCCGCCGGTTTGGAGGATGCTCATCTCGTGTATACCGCCGTCCATGGTTCCTGGTGCCCAAGGCTCGGAGGCCGGTATACTCGCAACGGAGATCATCAGAGGATTCAAGACGAATCGCGGGGGTGACAATGCTGCATCATCCTCGTCATGCCTACTCATGAGCACGTCCGCCGCATATGCCGGTAACTGCTTTCAGCCTCATCGGAGGATAAAACTGAGACGTGAAGGTACTGCTTTACCCTCTGTCTAATTGGAGGGAGAGAGAAAAAAGTTAGTACCGGAACCGATCCACAACTTAAAGTACTTTTCAATAGGTTCCTCTTATCTCTTAACCATTAGATCTGACCCAACGAACGGTTATTATAATTTCCAAACACCATAGCATCTCTTAATCTTAAAACAATACTCTCGAATTCGAGTATTTGCTTGAATTCGGAATTAGAGGGGACCATTCTCGAGTATTTGTGTGAGTTCGGAATTAGAGGAGACCTTGCTGAGCATCCGCTTGGGCTTCCGGGCCGGGATGACGCAGAAGGCCCTGAACCGAAGCGACGCGCTGCACGCCAGCCCGGCCTTGCGCGCGAACTCGTCGGCGTCGTGGTCGTCGTCGTGCTCCTCCGCCAGCTTCATCCGCAGCGTGGCGATCTTGGACGCCGCGCGCCAGAACCCCTCCACCGCTCCAGTCGTCGCCGGGGGACGCGCCGGCGGCCAGCGCCCGGAGCCTCTGCTCGTCGACGCGGTCGGCCTCGTCCTCCTCCGACCCGGCCGACTTGGACAGCAACGCCCGGATGTTGCCCGGCAGCAGGTGGTCGCCGGTGCCGCCGCCCGACAGCGCCGCGGCGCGCGCGTGCTCGAAGAAGAGCACCTGCACGACCACGCGGAGCCGGAGGAGCTCGTTCTACGCCGCGTGCGCGCACGCCTTCTCCGACAGCTTCCGGCAGTTGAGCACCCGGCGCAGTCGCTTTCTCGCGCTCTTGCTCATCTCCGGATGCGCCTGATCAAACAGCGTAAACTAGTCAGACTTTAAGTAATTAATGTTTAATAAGCACAGAAAAGTCAAAGACTTTTACTACGAGCCATGGAAATGCTGTAGTAATAACAAGGGGGAAAAAAACAAGAAGAACGCAAGTTGAGGTACGTGTCGACAACTTTGTAGAGGCCGTCGTGCTCCGGGCGGGCGCTGTCCGGCACGGCCTCGGCAATGGCGAGCAGCTTGTCGAGCGGCAGGTTGGGGTCCTTGGCCGCCTCCACCAGGAACCCGTCCACCAGCCTGCCCACCGCCACCAGCGCGCCCTGCGACACCGACACGGGCGCGGCCAAGGACCGCCTTGAGCCGTCGAAGCTCACGCTCTCTGCCGACCGCGACCGCCGGTGCCCGCTCGAGTGCGCCGGGCTGTCGATGTCCGGGCTCCCGGACACGGCCTGCGGCACCGGCGCCGGCGCGACCGCGGCGCGAACTCGTCGAGGACGGACACCACTGCGTCGACGTCGTACATCGTCTCGCTGACGCAGGATACCGACGGGATGAGCAGGTCGGCAAGGCTGGCCTCCTCGAGCTGCCACGCCACCCGCCTCACCAGGCACCAGCTCTGCTTTGGACGCGGACGCGCCCAGGATGTTGGCCGCCTTGAGGAGCTTGAGCAGGAAGCCGCAGGAGACGGCGTCCCTCTCCGCGGGCAGCAGGCTCACGATCTTCTCGAGCAGGAGCCGGTGCCGCGTCGCGATCTGCTTCCCGTTGACATCACCAGCGGCGTCGTCGAACGGCTGGTGGTCGGCGGAGGAGAGCGCCCCGTCCTTGGCGGCCACGTTCGGCAGCCACCGCCGCGCGTACGCCTTGAGCGCGTCGCCGACCGTCTTCTCGTTCACGGCGCCGGTGGCCTTCACGGCCACCATGATGCGCCAGAACAGGTCCACGCCGAGCTCCGCCGCGACGTCGTGCGCCCACCACGGCGACGCCGAGGACGTCGACCTGGCGGCGTCCGGGCTGGTGATGAGGGCGGCCACGGCGTCCACGCACCTGGGCGTGACGCCGTGGTCCTCGCAGAGAGGGGCGTGGTTGCGCGTCGAGTGCTGCACGGACAGCGCGTCCTTCCAGCGCCGGAGGAGGCACGAGGCCAGGAACGCGTCCAGCTTGGCGGCGAAGTTGCCGCGGTCGGCGGCCTCGGACATGCCGAGGTGCGCCGCCGCGCACCGGAGCGGGACCACGTTGCGCGCTCTCACCGTGACGGTGATAGCAAAACTTGGCGCAGGCCTCGAACGCCTCCGCGCCGCCTGGGAAGCCCGGGAGCTCGACGACGTCGTCGCCGCCGCCGCCGGAATACGCAGAAAAACAATGCCAAAAAATCACGTCATGCTTTGACGATAAAAGAACACAAGCCAATAAATTCAGGCATGTCATGCAAATCAAGGAACACTCAGAAAAGGGAAATATTAGCTGTTATGGCGTGGACGGGCACGGCGAGGAGTACGCAGGGGCGAATGCAAAAGCAGCTGGGATTGTGAACTGGAACGGAGTGGATAGCGATGAAGCGGTGCAGCGATCCTGTCGTCGTCGCCGGCCAGGGTGATGACCACGGCGGCGACCGAAGACAGTCTCGCCCACAGGGAGACTATATTCTTCGATGATTACAATTGATGACCTGATCTACTTCTTATACTAAGACCCATGCTAACTGATCGACTCACTAATCCTGAAAACAAGCAACACTACTGCTGAAAACAAGCAACAACTCTCGCTAAACGCTCCCCTGTTTATTCGCTGCTGCGACGTCCGGCTGATCCTAGCCACTTTGGTTTGTTGGCGCCTGCTCCTTCCTCTTCTTGCGGTAGTATTTGCGCCCCACAAAACTGTCTATAACATTTCCCCCCTCCCCAACAAACAGCGCGTCCTCAAGCTGTACGGAGGGGTATGTGTGCTTGAACTCGACCATCTTCTCCCATGTTGCATCAGCTGGTGCACGGCCAACCCATTGAACGAGCAACTCCCACACACGTCGATTGAGCCTGGCGCGCACTACCTTCTCCGGTGATGGAACGACACGGCCATTCAGCAGCTCCGGCAGGGCCACCACTGAAGACGGTGGCGTGCCCTCGAATTTCTTCAGAAGGGACACATGAAAGACGTCATGTATGCGCGCCTTGGCTGGCAACTCCAGCTTGTACGCGACCTCGCCCACGCGTTCCAGAACCTTGAAGGGCCCGAAGAACCGAGGACCCAGCTTGTTCGACACCGCTGGCTTGATGGACAGTGCCGAACGCTGGTGCAGTCGGAGCAGAACCCAGTCACCCACCGCGAACACGAGCTCTCGACGCTTCTGGTCCTGGATGGCCTTCATTGTGCCTTGGGCTTGCAGGAGACGATCCTTGATTTCTTCCAGGAACTGATCCCGTTCCATCAGCTGCCGATCCACTGCTGCCGCTTTAGCTGCTCCTGGTTCGTACGAAATCAGTGCTGGGGGATCGCGGCCATATACCACTCGGAAGGGGGAGCACTAAATCGCCGATTGGTACGACGTGTTGTAGCAAAATTCCGCCCACGGTAGCCATTGGAGCCACGAGCGTGGGCGGTCACCTGCCAAGCAGCGCAGGTACATGGTGATGATGCGGTTGACCACCTCCGACTGACCGTCGCTCTGGGGATGGAACGCCGAGCTCATGTGTAGGTTGACCTTGGCCAACCGAAACAGCTCCTGCCAGAATGTGCTGGTGAAGATGGTGCCGCGATCGGAGACGATGGAGCAGGGGAAGCCGTGGAGGCGAACAATGTTGTTGAAGAACGCCCGCGCCACTGACGCCGCCGAGTACGGGTGCCCGAGGGGGATGAAATGGGCGTACTTGGAGAAACGGTCCACGACGGTGAGCACGACGGACTTGCCACCCACCTTCGGAAAACGCCTCGATGAAGTCCATGGAGATGTCGCTCCACACTTCGGACGGCACGAGCAGAGGTTGGAGAAGGCCGCGTGGATGTAGATGCTCGGACTTGTTGCGCTGGCACGTCGCGCACCCCCGCACGAACTCGCGAACGCGGCGAAGCGCATGTGCGTTGAAGAATGACGCGCAGCAGCGATGCAGCGTTTTCTGCGCCCCCTCGTGGCCGGAGTCGTGGGCGTGGGTGAGCAGAGCCAGCCACAGGGTCGACGCGTCGGGGATGAAGATGCGGCCCTTGTACAGCAGCAAGCCGTCAACCTCAGCCCAGTCTTCGTCCGCCGTCCATGCTGCCAGCTTGTCGCGGATCGCCCTGGCCTGCGCGTCCGTCGTCAGCTCGGTGCGCAGCACATCATACAGCTCAAATGAGGGAGCCGAGAGCGCGCACACCGACAGCTCTTCTTCGTCGCGGCGGGACAATGCGTCCGCCACAGTGTTCAACTTCCCGGGCCTGTATTCCACAGTCAAATCATAGCCAAATAGCTTAGTTACCCATGTGTGCTGAGGAATGGTGGTGAGGTGCTGATCCAAGATGAATTTGAGACTGTAGTGGTCCGTGCGGACCGTGAACGCCCGCCCCCACAAGTAGGGTCTCCAGTTCTTCACCGCATTGACCAGCTCGATCAATTCACGCTCATAAGCGGGAAGCTTGGCATGGTGCGGAGCGATGGCGCGACTGTAGAACGTGAAAGTACCTTGATGTCGCCTAGAGGGGGGAGGGGGTGAATAGGCGATTAAAAATTAAATACACTTGCAGCGGAATAAGTAGATAAAACAGGAGCCGGACAAGTCCTTGAATTTAGTCCTTGGATCCGGACCAGTCCGTGAATTTTCGGACTAGTCCTTGAATTTCCGGACTAGTCCGGACTGCGCGACGGAAAGATGTATAAAACAACGTTCAAGCAAGCTAGGCACAAATCGGAATCTACCAAGATGTTCTAGACATATATAGCAACAAATACACCGAAGGAATCGAACTAGAAACAAGTATATTGAGAGAATAATTTGGTTTAAGCAAGACAAGCACAAAGCTAAATAAATGAGCTCAAGAACATGCAAACCAATAGGGAGACGCAATGATTTGTTTCCTGAAGTTCGGATTCCTTTAAGAATCCTACATCTCCGTTGAGGAGCTCCAAAGAGCCGGGTCTCTTTCAACCCTAATCCTCACCGAGCTATCACAAAGGTCGAGCTCGGGTTTTCTTCCTTCTTTTAATTCCTTTCCTTGCGGAGGCGAATCGAAACCTTCACAAACTTCCCGTGGCTCACCACACAGCTTGGGAGCTCGCCGGGCAACACCTTGCCGTCTAGGGGATGAATCCCCAAGAGTACAAATGCCACAAGGATTGCTTGCTATGAACTTGGTGCTCAACAATGGAGTTTTGCTCTCTTTCACTCAATCTCTCACCCAATCTCACCCAATAGATCAAGCACACAGCAATGGGGAGTGGAGAGGTTGTTTCTTGGCTCAAAGATGTGTTTCTTTGCAATGCATTCGGCAGCCAACCGTTGGGGGTGAGAGGGGGTATAAATAGGAAGCCTCCAAAAACTAGCCGTTATGCAGTATTCAGGATTCGGACTAGTCCGGACCAAACCCGGACTAGTCCGGCCATCGGGTTTAACCCTAGCTCGAAATGGTTAAGTCCCAAGTCAGTGAAAATTCGGACTAGTCCGCCCCGAGGGCCGGACAAGTCCGAAAAACCAATTCTGTGGTCCGTAGGATACTCGGACAAGTCCGAGACCCGGACTAGTCCGTCTCGACTCGGGTTAGTCCGGAAAACCCAAACTGTGGTCCGAAATATAGCCAGACAAGTCCGAAAACTCGGACTAGTCCGACTCGACCCGGACTAGTCCGCAGGTCAGCAGTCAGCCCGCAGCACCCTACGAAAACAAGCATAACTCTTGCTTCTGAACTCCGATTAAGGCGATCTTAGACATTCCAGAAACCTTATTCAGAGGACTACACAACCATGCTAAAGGCTCTCCCCAAATCATCCAATAGGATAGGTAAAAACCCATCTAAAGTTCTTAGGTCATTTTGAGCATCAAGACATAAGCAAAACTATCAACGTTGCGTCCCTCTTGATAGAACGGCGTTCCTATAATCAAAAGTAAGTTGAAAAACTATGCCAATAGGAACACCTTCATGTCATCTTGATCTTCTTCTTAGAGGGTTGCCGACGCCATAAGTATTTGGTCCTTTGGACATACACTTGATCAATATCAATAATTAAACATGTAGGTCCGAAATCATATACCTTTACCTTGAGCAATGTCCATGTGATATGTTGGGCTTGATGATAATCAACTCATGAAGTTTGACAACTTCCACATAATCAAGCTTCTTGTTCATTTCTAACATTGGACATCCAACTCTTGCTTTCTTCAAATTATTGATGCAGATCACCCATATCATCACATGACTAGTATGCATGGTTCATGGCTAGGCATTCACTCACTTTTCACCATCGGAAGTTCTTTGGCGCCAAGCCCTTTGCTTGCCCTTCTCCATCGCATGGTCCATCGCAGCCGAGCATTGCTTTACCCTTCACCATCTTGCCATGTAAATATATTTCATATCCAACATCATCAATATCCTCACTTTGTAAATTTGATCACCATTTCTTATTCATCATATTGATTTCCAAATCAATTATCCTTTTCTCATATAGTCAATTTGAGACCATCAACCAATGATATCCATCTTTAACTCTTCATATCAATATATTAGCACCATCCTCTTGATGTTCAATTATCCTCAATGATGCATGTGTCATCCATAGATGTTGATTATGTCCACCGACACCTTTTATCAACACAATGATCACTATGATCCTTTTCCCAATCATGTCATCAAATAGCTTGCTCAATATATGATAAATCAACTATCTTGTTTGATGACATAGCTTAACTTTCTTGCTTGATGCCGGAACTTAAACTAACATATGCAAACTCACAAACTCATAGAGAAGGTTAGTTTCAACATCCATTGTCATCGATCACCAAAACACATCATTAAGTCAAGGCTAGAGGCCTAGACCTTTCAGAACGCCACCGCGCCGTCGCCCTCGTGCAGCACCGCGCCGAAGCCGCTGCCTGTTGGTGCTTTCTAGGTACCCATTTTATATGACAAATATGGTGTTTTTAATACCTTATTATGTCATTATTGCTAACAATTAACCCCCATTATTATATATATGCTATGCGTAGTTTCTGTGTATTCGGAAGGATTTGCAGGAAATAGGTGAAAATTGAGAGACTACGGATAAAGAGCTGCCGGAGGCCCGAAGAACAGAGAAATTGGAGACCGTGCCGGTCGGCACGGCCTTGTGCCGACCGGCACCACGGAGATCGAGCCAAAACATGAAGCCCACTCGGAGAATATGAAGCCCAGAAGAAATATCAGAGTCGGAGTCGGTGAAATCCAGTCCACAATCGAAAGGAACTAAAAAAGAGAAGATCGGGGGTCGCGAGACAGGGAGACGGGAAGGTTTTGACCTAGGTTGAAGGTTGTGGCGGCGAAGACGGCGATCACCGATTATCACCACCAAAAGGGAAGATTGTGCCGACCGGCACACCGCCGTGCCGATCGGCACCTGTGGGACCACGCCAAAATTCCGCATCCTATTGAAGCCATGTTCATGTGTTGCAGTATGATGCGTGAGTAGATCTCATATTCTCTCCATAGCGAGGGAAATATGGTTATGTAACTCTCACACTTACAATACTCTTTTGATGTGTTCAATCTATGTGATGCTTCTATTTCGTATCTGATCAATACGTTATTATCACATAGTGCAAGAAACTAGTGGGGAACTATTAACCCTTGTCGTGACAGGGCGAGAGGAGAACGAAACCACCATGTCTTGTAGAATACTAAACCTATCAATCGACCATTAATTAGAGTTGCATGCCAGTACCCCAAACCATAGGAGAGAATCCTTTCATAACCTTGTTACAACCGCAGGCTCTTTCATCTCTAGTTGTTAATCTTTCTTTCCACACACATCTTTTGCTATATTAATTCAGTAGTCTAAATAATAGTTTAAGTCCCGCATGTTCTCTGTGGTTTGATATTAAACCTTGGAATACTCTAAGGGAAAAAGTGCTACAACTGTACACCGTCCTCTTACGGTATATAAGTGGGTGCGTATAAACGACCAACACTGCCCGAGGCGTCGCAGTCGACGATGAAGCGCTTGGTGAAGTCCGGCATTTGGAGCACCGATGCCGAGATCAACACGTGCTTCAGCGCGACGAATGCTTGGTCGGCCTCCTGAGACCAAGAGAAGGCCTCCTTCTTTAGCAACGCCGTCAATGGCGCCGCCACCACCCCGTAGCCCCGGACGAACTTCCGGTAGTAGCCCGTGAGGCCTAGGAAGCCGCGGAGCGCCTTCACAGTACGCGGTCGTGGCCACGCATCCACCGCGGCCACCTTGGTCTGGTCCATGGAGACGCCGTCCTTGCCTATCACGTGGCCCAAGTAGGCCACAGTCTCCTCCCGGAACGAGCACTTGAGCTGCTTGAGCGCCAGCTGGTTGGCGCGTAGGACGTCGAACACCTCCCTGACATGCTGCAAATGCTCCGCCCAAGAAGTGCTGAAGATTAGGATATCGTCAAAGAAAACGAGGACGAACTTGCGGATGAACGGCTTCAGTATCTCGTTCATGAGAGCTTGGAAGGTGGACGGCGCGTTGGTGAGGCCGAACGGCATCACGAGGAACTCAAACTGTCCCCGGTGCGTGTGGAACGCCATCTTGTGGACGTCCTCCGGATGCATCCGCACTTGGTGGTAGCCGCTGCGGAGGTCCAGCTTGGTGAAGAAGCACGCGCCCTTCAGCTCGTCGATCAGCTCGTCCACCAGCGGAATGGGGAATTGTCGCGCACCGTCAACGTGTTCAGCCCGCGGTAGTCGACGCAGAACCGCCAGGTTTTGTCCGCCTTGCGCACCAGCAGCACCGGGGAGGAGAATGGCGATGTACTCTCCCGAATGATGCCGAGCGCCAGCATCTCGTCACATTGGCGCTCAATTTCGTCCTTGAGCAGTTGCGGGTAGCGATACGGACGCACCGCGACTAGCGCCGAGCCTGGAAGCAAGTGAATGCGATGGTCGTGGCGCCGCGGGGGTGGCAAACCGCGCGGCTCCTCGAACAAATCCGCGTAGGCGCGAAGCAACGCCTCCATGAGCGCGCGGCCGTCGGTGATGGCGGTGAAGAGCTTGGTGGAGCCGCCAATGCTCGTGAATCTCACCGGCTTGTGATTGTACCAGAACGCCATGGAGAGCACCTCAAAGTCCCAGAGAATGGGGCCCAAGGTGCGCAGCCACTGGACGCCTAGGACGACGTCGAAGCCGGCGATCGGTAGCGCGTAGCAGTCCATGATGAACGTTTCGTCGTCGATCAGCACCGTTGTGTTGGAGCAGACCCCGGCGCTGGAGACATGGTCGCCGTTGGCCGCTTTTACCGAGAGCCCAGGGCGTGGCGTGATGTCGAGCCCCAGGCGGCGAGCGACGCCGTCGCGCACAAATGTGTGCGTCGAGCCCGAGTCCACCAGGGCGGTCACGGTCTCGCTGGCAATTGTCACACGCAGCTGCATGGTGTTGGCGACGTTGATGCCGGTGAGTGCGTGCAGCGAGATGCCCAACTCCTCCGCCACCGCTTCCACATCCTGGTCGTCGTCCAGCTCGAGCAGGAACACTCCCTTGCCACCACATTTGTGACCGGGAACGAACTTCTCCGGGCAGTAGTAGCACTCATCACGTGCACGCTTGGCCGCCATCTCTTCCGGGGACAGGCGGCGAAACCGCGGTCTGGCCGGGCCAGTGCCCTGCGGAGCTCCGGAGGCCGCTGTGGTTGCCGTCGCCGAAGCCGCCGTCTTAGGTGCTGTGGGCGGCGTGCGTGGCGTCAAGAGCGGAGCGGCCGGTTTGCTGATGTCGTCCGGTGTCGCGCGCTGCTCGTACGCCCGCGTGAGGCTCATGGCCGTTTGCAGGTTCGTTGGCGCTTGTAGCTCGACGTCGGTGCGCAGAAGTTGGCCAAGCCCGGCCGTAAAGAGATTGATCTGATGCGCGACGGAGAGATCTTCGCAGCGACACGGCAAGGCAAGGAACTGCTGCTGGTATTCTTCGATAGAGCCGGTGCGACGCAGGTCCTTGAGCTCGGCAAGGCCATTGGTGCGGATAGGAGGGCCGAAGCGCAAGTTGACGAAGTCCGCGAAACGCGCCCACGAGACAATGCCATGGTCACGCTCCGGGGTGTAGTACCATTGGGCCGCCACACCGTCGAGGTGCAGAGAGGCCAGCCATACTTTCTCTATCTCCATGGTACGCATGCCTGGAAGAAGGACTCGCACTTGGTGAGCCATGTCAGTGGATCGGACTCGCCGTCGTACTTGGGGAAGTTGATCTTAGGGAAGCGCGATCCCGCACGGCGATCGTCATCGTGCCATCTGTGGCCACCGCCGCCGCCACCACCACCACCACCGCCGCCACCGCCGCCACGACGCTCGGGAGGCGGCTCGCTGCTGGTACCGCTGCGGTGTTCAGGCAGACCGTCGTTATCGCCCTTCTTCTCGTTTCGGGCGATGCGGATGTCGTGGGAGTCGAGGCGGCTATTAATCGCGGCCACTTGGGCCAACAGCCGGGAAAGCTTCTCAGAGTCCATCATATCCGTAGGATCGACCGTGTCGCCGGCCATCGACGGCGATGCGACAGTTGAATCTGATACCAATTTGTTATGGCGTGGACATGCACGGCGAGGAGTACGCAGGGGTGAATGCAAAAGCAGCTGGGATTGTGAACTGGAACGGAGTGGATAGCGGCCAGCGGGTGATGACCACGGCGGCGACCGAAGACAGTCTCGCCCACAGGGAGACTATATTCTTCGATGATTACAATTGATGACCTGATCTACTTCTTATACTAAGACCCATGCTAACTGATCGAGGTGTGGAAACCACGGCAAATGGGGGGCCTAGCACGGCCTCCCTTTGAGATTCGGAGGGGAGCGAACGGTTCTAAGTGTTGGAATCGCGCACGAGAGAGAGGAAGGACACGAGCAGTTTTACCCAGGTTCGGGCCACCAGAGGTGTAAAACCCTACGTCCTGCTTGTCTGGTATTGCTCAAGTGTTGTGTGTTGGTTTCATGTACAAGGCACTCCCTTTTATAGTGCAAGGTGAGGCCAGTCCCGTTCATGGGCCGCTATGGGGGTGCCGGCTGGCGACCCCCCTCCACCCGAGATGCCGGGCGTCTTTTCTGGTGTCAGCGGGCTTCGCTCGCCTGCCATCATTACTCGATTGACTCCCGTCGTCTTGTCCCATCGCTCGTACCGCACGCGCGCCGCACCAGGAGCGGTGAGGCGCGGAAAGGGGGCCGGATGCGCCGGATGACCCCCCGGTCCAAGCGACGCACCGTACGGTGGCAGGCGGCGCTCGTCAGCCCACGCCCCCCTGCCCGCCGAACAGTGCGCTACAGGGCTACGACTGGACGGGTCACGTCCGTCGGTCGCGGCCCTGCGCGACGTGCGCGCATTGAAGTCCAGCGACACGCCCGCGCGGCCGCGCGGGCTGTCGCTGGCAGGTGGGACCCCTTCGGGAGGAAATCCCCGCGCCCCGGATCCGCGCGCACTGTAGCCGCACAGAATCCGGGGCGGCTCATCGAGGCGCGGCGCGGTTAAGGCGCCCCGAACCTCCGCCGCCACGTGCCGGGCTCCCACAGGCTCGCGGGGCCCCGCCCTTGTCCGCGTCACGCGGCGGGTCGCGGAGGCGGCAGGGTGTAGCCACGTGGCTACGCCCCACGGCTCGCGGCTGCGAGCCGTGCGGGAGCCCGACGCTCCGCGCACCCTTGCCGGGCCGCTTCGGCCCACTTGGCGCGTGGTTGTCTTCCCGGCCCAAGACGGACTTGGGCCGGCCTTTTGACGGGGGAGTGGGGACCCTGGTTCCCAGTACACCGACAGGAGCCCCCGCCCCGGTGGACGCCACGCGGGACGCTGGGGTCGATCGGGGCCCATTTGTCTGCCTCGTTGGGTAGGTTCCCGTGCGCGCGCCGTTTTTCCCTTGGGAGGCGAAACGCCGCGGCCCTGGCAGTTGCGCGGCGCTCGCTCGCGCAGATAGTGGCGGGGCCCACGCAGACTTCTGTCGTCTACGGGGCGTCGTTTCGCCTGCCGCGTCCTGATAAAGGGACTGGCGCAGCGTTCCGACTTCTCCACTTCCACACCCTTCTGCTGCGGTTGCACTTCTCGCGCTCTCCGCCTTCTTGCTCCCTTGCATTCCAGGGTTTTTGTGAGTTCTTGCTCTTCCCGCTCCCGTCGCTGATGGCCGGAGACAAGAGAGCTCGCCGCCGCCACCGCTCGACGTCGGCGCATCCGGTCCCTCCGCCGGTTCCTCCGCCGGTTCCCCCGCCTGCGGCTGCAGCGCCGGAGGAGCCGGCTCTGCCGGTGTCGAGGTTTCTGGAGGAGGGGGATCTAGAGCAGGTGCGGCTGCACCTGCCGGACCCCGAGGGGCAGGATCGCGTCACGGTGCGCGCGGCGACCGCCGACGTCAACCCGGACCATGATGGAGGGGAGATCGTTTCCTTCCTCTCCTTCGTTCTCGCCGGGGCGATTCCGCCGTTCTCCCTCTTCTTGATGGAGGTGCTGCTGCAGTACAAGATCAAGCTGGCGCACCTTACGCCCAACTCCATCCTGATCCTGTCCGTGTTCGCGCATCTCTGCGAATCTTTCGTGGGAGTGCGCCCTTGCGTCGAGCTCTTCCGGCGCTACTACCGGCTTCGCCCGATGGGGAGGGACGATCCCGTGGGGAGTGTCCGCTTCAGCCGCCGGCCCGAGGGCGAGTCCGAGTCGTACATCGACTTCACGCCCAGGGCGCGGTTCGACCATTGGCGTAGGGATTGGTTCTACCTCCGTAGCGGCCAACCCTTCCGTCGCCTCTCCTTCCCGCGGTCCGCGCCAACCGAGTCATCGGAGTACTGGGAGAGCTGCCCTCGCCTCCCCTCATGGCTTGAGCGGGTGACCAACCGCATTGCCATTCTCGCTGCCGCCGGCCTCCACGGGGGGATCGTGATCCATGACTTCTTGCGGAGGCGGATCGCCCCGCTGCGGGATCGCCCCCAGCTGACGTGGAGGTATTCCGACTTCAACTTCGTTGGTCGGACCCGCCGGGGACCCAACTCCGATCTGACGCCGTCGGAGGAGCGGGCGGCGTACAATGCGCTGACGGACACCAATCCCCCGGATACCCTGAGGTATCCGGATGACGCGCAGCCGCTGCACCTGGACCCCCGGCGCCGTGACATCTTGGCGGCGATGCCTAACCTCAACCACGCCGGGCGGATTGAGACCGCGGCGCCGCAGCAAGCCTTCCGGGTCCGCGACGCCGCCGGCCCTCCGCAGGGTTCGACGGCGCGCCCGGAGCCCCAAGGGCCCGCTCCGGCCGCCGGCGACAAGGGGAAGAAACCCGCCGTGCCGAGCCCGCCGTCCTCGACCACCACCGGTCCGGTCGCCGCCCGTGGCGACGCTGGCGACACCGGGTGCTCGAAGAGGGACCGGAGCCCGACGCCTCCTGCTGTCGTGCTGCAGGTGCCGGACATCGGAGTCCGGCCGCAGTACAAGCGCCTTCGCCGGTAAGCGTTGCATGCTTGTTCCGGGTTTCTCCTTTGCCCTAGGTCTGGTGTGCATTGGGTTTGAATTTTTTCTGCATCTGTGTCAGGGGACCGCGCCCGACCCCTGCGACTGCCGATGGCGCGCCCCGCTCCGAGGGCAACGGCCAGGCGGAGGCCGCGGATGCCCCTCGTGTGGAGCCCACCTCTCGCGCCGAGGCGGAGCCTCAGTCCGAAGCGCGTTCTGGTGCCCCCAGGCCGTCGGAGCCGGAGGAACGTCGTGCCGCTTCACCTGCGGCACGGCGTGAGGAGGAGAGGGTACCGTCGCCGCTCCGTCCCGCCTCGCCGCCTGCGTCCAGTTCTGGGCCGGGGGTCCAGGGCTCGGAGGCGCGGCCGTCTGCCCCGGCGCGCCCGATCCCGGCACCCGTCCGCGGCTCCCGCGGGCTGCCGTCGTCCGACAGCGTTCCGGGCCCGGCGGTGCCTTCTTCCGAGGCGCGCTCGCCCGACCAAACGCCGCCGTCGTCAGCTCCTGGTGGTGGCCCGCGCCCATCGCGCGCGGCGCATGGCGCTCGCGGCTTGGGGTTCGCCACGACCTCCGCAGCGGCCGTCGTTGAGGAGGTGATTGCTGGCGGGGGCAGGCCGGTGCCGCCCATGACCCGCGTCGTGGCCGAGGCGCTGCGCATGGCCGAGTCCCTCCGCGACGCCGCCGAGAACGAGAGCAGGAAGCTGGCCGAGCGCGAGGCCGCCGTCGCCGCCGCCGAGGAGGACCTCCGCCGTGCCGTGCGTGCGGCCCAGTTCCAGCACCGGGAGAGCATGGAGGAGCTGTCCCGTGACCGTGCCGCCACCGAGGAGCTGCTGCGGGAAAACAGCCGGCGGGCGACCCGCCTCGACAACCGCGAGCAAGTCGTGAAGCTCTGCGAGGAGAAGGTGCGGCGCCGCGAGGACCGCGCCCGGGAGCGCGAGCAGCAACTGGACGCCCGATCCGCCGCCCTGGATGCGCGCGAGGGGACGCTGGCCGCGCGCGAGCAAGCCATCGCGCGGCGCGAGCAGGGGCTGGACATTGCCGAGGCCGGCCTCGAGAGCCGTCGAGAGGAGCTGCAGCGCGAGGATGATCGGCTGGCCGCCAAGGCGCAGGACCTGGGAACCCGCGAGCACGCCCATGCTGCCGCCGTCCGAGCCCATGAGGAGTCGATGAAGGCCAGGGAGGACCGCGCGCAGGCGACGTTGGAGGAAGCCCGCGGATTGGCCAGCACGCAAGCCGTCAGGATCCGTGCGGAGATGCGGGAGGAGATGCGGGGCTCGATCGACCAGCGCGACGAGATCATCCGCCGGTCGGCCGACCGCATCAAGGAGTTGGAGGATCGCGCCAAAGGCTGGGCGGAGCGGGAGAAGAAACAGCTGGAGCGGATTCGCGAACTCGAGGCGAAGGTGGGAGCGCTCTTCGACGCTCAAATCAAGATCCGCGACCTCACGGCGATGGTCCAGGACTTGAACCAGAAGCTGCGCGAGTCCGGCGCTGCCCCTAGTGAAGCCGCTCCTCCAGGGACCCTCGCCGACCCCGAGTGGGACTCGGAGCGCCGACGGCTCTCGGCCATGGCGCACGACATCTTCCGCCGCATCAACGACGGCCTGGAGAGGGCGAACATGGCTCGGCTCCGAACCGGCAACCAGGAGCCCTCCCTCGGCCAGATCATCCTTGCGCTTATGCCGCTCGCGCAATTCTTCGAGGGGCTTGGTGATGATGTCCGCGGGCGGCTTGCGCGGCAGGGAGAGGCCGCCATTCGGGCCGTCGCCTCCGACCTTGTCACCGTCGTCCTGGAGCGCGTCCCCGACTTCCCGACTGATCTGCTTCTGGCCGGTCCCGAGCCCGCCGAGGCGTCGCGCCACCGGGAACGCGTGCAGCCCGTGGTCGAGGAGCTGGTGAGGGCGTATGTCCCGGACCAGGACGAGGGGCCTGCGAGCCCGGCATAGGGGAGGCGCCCCTTGTATTGTTCTGCTTTTGTCTGTTCCTGCAACATTAGCGCTTGTGCCCCGGCGAGTAGGGGGCGGTGATGACTTATGTATAAATTTGTGGGTTAAGTTTGGCGGTTTTCTTTCTCGCTCCCTGTGTTCTTCCTTAACTGTGATGGTCCGCTCTACTTTCGGCTGAGGCTCGGGCATCACCATGTTTTCAATCTGTGCCGTGGTGATAGCTTAGGCCGTTTGCATCTGCGCTTTTGGTCGGGGGTTGCCCTCCCAAGTGTTTGCAGGATTGTTGGCCGAGCCGATCGACCATGACACGAGACGTTCGACATGAATGATGTCTTTGCCGTGTTGCCCAAAGAGCGCAGGTTCATCAGCGAGCAAGGGTTATGAATCAGAGAGCGAAAAATGCGTAGTAGGAGAAAACGAGACTTTATTGCTAGCTGAAAATCGTAGAAATAAAGGTACATGTTGGATACAAGTGCGATGCCCCCGGGCTCACTGGTAGAGAGGCCAAGTGTCTCTGACTGTGAGCCGCCGAGTGAGACATGCACCCCGCTAAGGGTAGAATTTGCGCAGGTGTTGAATGTTCCAGGCGCTTTGCTCCGGGCGGCCGTCTTCCGTCGCCAATCGCACCGCGCCACCCCGCGTCACCCTAGTCACCAAGAAGGGACCTTCCCACATTGGGGACAGCTTGTTCTTGCCTTTGCGGTCGAGCGCGCGGCGTAGAACTAGGTCGCCCAGTTCGAGGGATCGGGGGCGGACACGGGATTGGTGGTATCGACGTAGGCCTTGGAGGTACCGGGCATTCCGGATGTTAGCGCGATGCCTGCATTCTTCCAAGAAGTTGATGTCGTCCATGCGATGCTCTTCTTGGGTTGCTTCGTCATACAGGGCAACTCGCGGAGCCGCGAATGCCACTTCGGCCGGCAAGACTGCTTCGGCGCCGTACACCAGGAAGAAAGGTGTTTCGCCGGTGGCGCGGTTCACCGTGGTCCGGAGAGACCATAGCACTCCGGGTAGTTCAGCGGTCCACTTCGATCCACGTTTCTTCAGGGGGTCGAACGCTTTGGTCTTGAGGCCGCGTAAGATTTCGGCGTTAGCGCGCTCAGCTTGACCATTGCTTTGTGGATGTGCCGCAGAGGCGTAGCAGACTTTGATGCCGATCTCCTCACAATACGCCTCGAAGGCATGGCTTGTGAATTGGGAGCCGTTGTCAGTGATCAGTCTGTTCGGTACACCAAAGCGTGACACGATGCCGCGCATGAACTTGACCGCGGAGTTCTTGTCGATGTGGACGACTGGTTCTGCTTCAGCCCACTTGGTAAACTTGTCCACGGCGACGTAGAGGAACTTGTGGCCTCCCACAGCCGCGGGAAACGGTCCCACGATGTCCAAGCCCCAGACCGCGAACGGCCATGAGAGGGGAATGGTGTGGAGTGCTTGCGAGGGTAGGTGCGTCTGCTTTGCGTGGAACTGGCACGCTTTGCAGCGTCGCACAAGCTCGATAGCGTCCGTGAGGGCTGTCGGCCAGTAATAGCCTAGGCGGAAGGCTTTCCCGGCCAGCGTGCGGGAGGCCATGTGACTCCCGCACTCGCCCTCATGGATGGCATGGAGGATTTCCTTGCCCTGCTCCGTCGGGATACACTTGAGGAGGATTCCGTTCGCCGCCCGGCGGTACAGCTGCCCGTCTACAAGGGCGTAGCGCTTAGCTTGCCGGGCGAGGCGTTCGGCGGGCTCGTCGTCCTCGGGTAGGACTTCACCGCGGAGGTACCCCACAAGCTCTTCCATCCATGGGGTACCCGGGTCGTCCATGGCGAGCACGTGAGGCTCGTCGGTTGGCGGCGGGCCCGCGTCGACCGACGCAGGCGGCTCTGCCGCAGTGGCGCTGTTGTGATCGGCGCCGTCCGCCATGTCCGGGACCGATGCTGAGGGCTGAGCGAGTTGCTCCACGAAGGTCCCGGACGGTGGGTCTTGTCGGGAGGAGGCGATCCGCGACAAGGCGTCGGCTTCGGTGTTGTCGCCCCGCATGATGTGGCGTGTTTCGAAGCCGAAGAAATTCTTTTCTAGCCGCCGGACCTCCGCTAGGTACGCCGCCATTTGGGGGTCCGAGCATTGGTACTCCTTGGAGACTTGGTTGACGACAAGCTGCGAGTCGCCCTTGGCGAGGAGTTTCTTGACGCCGAGTTCCGCGGCGATCCGCATCCCCGCGATCAACCCTTCGTACTCCGCCATGTTGTTGGTGGCCTTGAAGTGCAGCTGGATGGCGTAGCGCAGCTCCTCTTTGGTAGGAGCCACCAGCAACACTCCTGCACCGGCGCCTTGTAAGGTGAGGGACCCGTCGAAGTATACGGTCCAAATGTCGTTGCCTTCACAAGGTTCGTCTTTGGCTGGACGCGCGGTGAGCTCTTCTCGCTCAACTACAGGACCGGGCGTCCATTCTGCCACGAATTCCGCAAGGGCCTTGCTCTTGATTGCGCTGGAGGTTGTGAACTCGAGCTCGAACTCAGACATCTCCACCGCCCACTTGACGATTCGCCCAGTGGCCTCGCGGTTGCGTAACACCGTCTCCAGCGGGAAACTGGTGACCACCCGGATTGGATGGTTTTGGAAGTAGTGTCGCAGCTTCCTTGACGCTATGAGGACCGCGTAGAGGAGCTTCTGCACTTGGGGGTAGCGCGTCTTGGCGTCGCGCAGGACCTCGCTGACGAAGTAGACAGGGCGTTGCACCATGCGCTTCTTCATCTCGGCGTCGCCCGTACTGACGTCGGGCGCGAGAGCTGCGTTGTCCGTTGACGTCGGAGCCGGAGCCCCCGGGTCGGCCGTGGGCGCAGCCCCCGGGCGAGCCATACTGCTTGTCGACGTCGGAGCCGGAGCCCCTGGGTCGGCCGTGGGCGCAGCCCCTGAGCTTTCGTCCGAAAGCGGCGCTGCAGCCCCCAGGCGAGCCATGTCGTTGGTCGACGTCGGAGCCGGAGCCCCCGGGTCGGCCGTGGGCGCGGCCCCCGGGCGAGCCATACTGCTTGTCGACGTCGGAGCCGGAGCCCCTGGTCGGCCGTGGGCGCAGCCCCCGGGCGAGCCATACTGCTTGTCGACGTCGGAGTCGGAGCCCCCGGGTGTGACGTCCCGCCTCCACGAGGCCGGGCCCGCACGCCTGGCAGCTCTCTAGGATCTCAAGACTGTCCCCACAGACCAACACACGTCTTTTCTGCGCACTTTGTCCTCACTCGTGCGCACCCGGGAAGGACTTCCCGGTCGGTCACCCATCCTGAAATTCTCCGGGCCAAGCACGCTTAACCCTGGAGTTCTTTCGAGATGAGCTTCCGGAAAAGAAGTTGCAACTGTTGGTATGAGTATTCTTATCAATCCTATTAAGCCCTGAGCCAGGATGTTACACCGGGTCGGCCGTGGGCGCAGCCCCCGAGCTTTCGTCCGAAAGCGGTGCTGCAGCCCCCGGGCGAGCCATGTCGTGTGGTGACGTCGGAGCCGGGGCGTCGAGGACGGGCGTGGGCGCAGCCCCCGAGCCTTCGCCTTGGTTCGGCGCGGCGCCGACTCGGTTTTTCTTCCGCCGGGATTCGTCGAGGATGAACTCTTCGCGTTCGGCGACGAGTGCAGCGCTGACCACGGCCGGTGTTGCCGCGATGTAGAGCAGGAGCGGCTCCTTGTCCTGGGGCGCGACCAAGATGGGAACTGAAGAGAGATAGGCCTTCAGCTCTTGAAATGCGGCCTCGGCCTCGGGAGTCCATTGGAAACGGTCCTTCCGCTTCATTAGCTTGAACATGGGCAGAGCGCGCTCGCCCAGTCTTGCGATGAAGCGGCCGAGCGCGGCCATGCAGCCTGTCAACTTCTGGACGTCCTTGAGGCGGGTGGGCGGGCGCATGTTCTCGATGGCCTGAATTTTTTCTGGGTTGGCCTCTATCCCCTGGTGTGAAACCAGGAAACCGAGGAGCTTCCCTGCAGGGACACCGAACACACACTTCGCCGGGTTGAGCTTGACCCGCTTGTCGCGTAAGTTGTCGAACGTTTGCTTCAGATCGGACAGCAGGGTCTCACTCTCACGCGACTTGATCACGATGTCGTCGACGTAGGCCTCTACGTTCTTCCCGAGCTGCTCATCGAGTGTCTTGCGCATTGCACGTTGGAACGTAGGGCCCGCGTTTTTCAAACCAAAGGGCATAGTCACATAACAATAACACCCCGCCGGGGTCATGAATGCGGTTTTTTCTTCGTCTCCCCTAGCCATGGGGATCTGGTGATACCCAGAATTCGCATCTAACATACAGAGTAGGTCACAACCTGCGGTTGAGTCAACTACTGTGTCTATGCGTGGCAGCGGGAACGGATCCTTGGGGCACGCCTTGTTGAGGTCGGTGTAGTCGACGCACATGCGGAGCTTGCCGTTGCTCTTGGGGACGACCACCGGGTTCGCCAACCAGGTGGGGTGTAGGACTTCTCGTATGAAGCCGGCCTCGAGAAGCCGGCGGATCTCCTCCCGGATGAACATCTCTCGTTCCGGGGCTTGGCGCCGAGCCTTTTGCTTCACCGGCCGAGCGGCCGGGTTGACCTTCAACTCGTGCTCGATCACCTCCCTTGGTATGCCGGGCATATCGGACGGCTCCCAAGCGAAGACGTCCGCATTCTCCCGAAGGAAGGCGACGAGCGCGAGTTCCTATTTGGGGTCGAGCTCGGCCCCAATGGTGACGGTCTTGGAGCCGTGCGCGTTGACGGCGACCTGCTTGGTCTTCACCGGCTCGCCGGCCGTCATCTTGGAGCGCTTGGGGGCGGACTTGACTGCCTCCGGGATGCCACCAAGCTCCGGATCCGCATCCGCCGCCCTCTCGGCCGCCAGGATCAGCTCAGTGCACGCGATGGCACTCTTGTAGTCGGCACGGACGGTGATTACGCCCTTGGGCCCCGGCATCTTCAAGGTGAGGTAGGCGTAGTGGTCGCACGCCATGAACTTGGTAAGGGCCGGGCGCCCGATGATGGCGTTGTACGGGAGGTCGATGTCCGCCACGTCAAACACCACCTTCTCCGTGCGGAAGTTGTCCTTGGTGCCGAACGTGACCGGGAGCGTGACCCGCCCCAGGGGTTGGGCGCGTCCCGGAAGGACCCCGTGGAAGGGCCTCGAGGGCTCCAGGTCAGTTTTGCTGCCCTGGAGCGTCTCGTACACCTGCGGGGTGATGAGGTTGATGCTCGCGCCGCCGTCGACCAGCGTGCGAGCGATCCTCTTGTTGCACACCGTCGGCGCGACGATGAGCGGGAGTCGGCCGTCCGAGTTGTCGGGGCCGACCAAGTCGCTTCGGTCGAAGGTGATCGGGACCTCTGACCACTTGACAGGGCGGGCGAGAGCCGTCCCCGTGCTCAGCGCGCATACTTCGCGGCGCAGGAGTTTCACCTGCCGCTTGGAGGTGATGGGCGCGGAGCCGCCGCAGATGACCGCGACGGTGTCCTCGTGGTCCTGGAAGAGGAGAGCCTCCCCGTCCCCCTGGGACCCCTTCTCGTTTCCCGCGCGCTCCTCTCTGCGCTTCTTGCGCTTTTCCGCGTTGGCGAGGATATACTTGCACTCCGTTTGGTCGTGCCACGTGGAATCGTGGAACGCGCAGAACTTCCCCGTGGGGGGAGACTTCTCGCCGCCTTTTGCCGCTTTCGGAGCCGCGGGGGGTTTGCCCCCCTTGGCACCCGTCGGTGCGGTGGCCAGGACCTCGCCCGCCTTCCGCTTCTTGGCGAGCTTCTTCTTCTGTTTCCGGGACAGAGGACGGTCGTCATCCTCGTCCTCCTTCTCCGGGTCGGAGTCGTGCCAGGCCTGCGCTTCCTGCCGGCGCGCGCACCGGTCCACCAACCCGAAGAGCTCCACGACGGTTTGGGGCTCGTGGACCCCGAGCTCGCCCAACACGTCTTTGTCGCGCACGCCGTGGGCGAACGCCGATATGACCCGCGCCGGGTCAATGTTGGGGATGGTGTTGCGGACGTGGCTGAAACGCTGCACGAACTTGCGCAGCGGCTCGTCCTTCCGCTGTATGACCTTGTCCAGGTCGATTTGCGTGCCAGGGCGCTTGGCGGTGCCCTGAAAGTTGACGATGAAGTCGCGGCACAACCCCTTCCAAGACTTGACTGACTCGGGCGGCAGGTTCATGAACCAAGACCGCGCCGAGTCCTTGAGCGCGAGGTGGAAGTAGTTGGCCATCACGTCCTCCGAGCCCCCGGCCGCCCGCACCGCGGTGGAGTAGATCTGCAGGAACTCGGAGGGAGGCGCCGTCCCGTCGTACCGCTCTGGTATGTCGGGGCGGAACTTGTTGGGCCACGTCACGGCGCGCAGCCTCTTGGAGAGGGCCGCGCATCCACCGGAGTACGCGACGCGGCGACTTTCGCTCTCCGCGCGCCGCCTCCTGTCCGGAGACGGTGAGGCGGACGAGCCGGACGACGGCGCGCGCGTCGAGCGGGACGACTGTGCGCGGTGCCTTTCGTGGCGCCGCTCCCGGGAGCGCTCGATGCTGATGCGAGCGTCTTCCCCGTCGCGGCGGCGTCCCCCCAGCTTCCGCCGGAGGTCGTCCGGGCCACGACGGGGAGTCGTCACGGAGAAAGAGTAGTCCTCCGTGCCCGTGTGCGTGCGTTCAGTAGGCACGTACGTGGGGCCCTCCGAAGAGGAGTTTGTGCGCGAGCGCGACGGACCCGACCTGGATCTCGCCTGTTGCCGCGCCGTGTCCACCATTTTGGCGACATCCCGGAGCCAGGGCCCAGCTGGCGAGCCCTCCGCCAGCTCCGGTGGTGGGTTGCGCAGCAGGTCCCTCGCCCGGTCTAGTGCCGCTGGTGGGGTCAGGCTGTCGAAGGAGAGGCGCCGCGCCGGAGCGCGGCGCTGCTCATGCTCGGGTGAAGCGGTCCGTCCGCTGGGCGGCCGCTGGGAACCCGTCTGCGAGCGAGTGCGGCGTTGGGGCCGCGCGCCCTCCGCCCCGCTCAGCCGAGCAGGTCGGGGAGGACGCGAGCCCTTGGCCGCCTTCACCGTAGGCGGCTGGTCCGCCATGATCTCCTCGTCCACCGACTCCGAGACGGAGCGGCGTCGAGGGTGCACGTCCTCGCTGCTCGAGGATCTGCGACTGACTCGCCCAGTCATGGCGAGGAAGAGCGAGCGCGAAGAAGAACACAGGAACTACGACGCCCCCCTACCTGGCGCGCCAAATGTCGAGGTGTGGAAACCACGGCAAATGGGGGGCCTAGCACGGCCTCCCTTTGAGATTCGGAGGGGAGCGAACGGTTCTAAGTGTTGGAATCGCGCACGAGAGAGAGGAAGGACACGAGCAGTTTTACCCAGGTTCGGGCCACCAGAGGTGTAAAACCCTACGTCCTGCTTGTCTGGTATTGCTCAAGTGTTGTGTGTTGGTTTCATGTACAAGGCACTCCCTTTTATAGTGCAAGGTGAGGCCAGTCCCGTTCATGGGCCGCTATGGGGGTGCCGGCTGGCGACCCCCCCTCCACCCGAGATGCCGGGCGTCTTTTCTGGTGTCAGCGGGCTTCGCTCGCCTGCCATCATTACTCGATTGACTCCCGTCGTCTTGTCCCATCGCTCGTACCGCACGCGCGCCGCACCAGGAGCGGTGAGGCGCGGAAAGGGGGCCGGATGCGCCGGATGACCCCCCGGTCCAAGCGACGCACCGTACGGTGGCGGGCGGCGCTCGTCAGCCCACGCCCCCCTGCCCGCCGAACAGTGCGCTACAGGGCTACGACTGGACGGGTCACGTCCGTCGGTCGCGGCCCTGCGCGACGTGCGCGCATTGAAGTCCAGCGACACGCCCGCGCGGCCGCGCGGGCTGTCGCTGGCAGGTGGGACCCCTTCGGGAGGAAATCCCCGCGCTCCGGATCCGCGCGCACTGTAGCCGCACAGAATCCGGGGCGGCTCATCGAGGCGCGGCGCGGTTAAGGCGCCCCGAACCTCCGCCGCCACGTGCCGGGCTCCCACAGGCTCGCGGGGCCCCGCCCTTGTCCGCGTCACGCGGCGGGTCGCGGAGGCGGCAGGGTGTAGCCACGTGGCTACGCCCCACGGCTCGCGGCTGCGAGCCGTGCGGGAGCCCGACGCTCCGCGCACCCTTGCCGGGCCGCTTCGGCCCACTTGGCGCGTGGTTGTCTTCCCCGGCCCAAGACGGACTTGGGCCGGCCTTTTGACGGGGGAGTGGGGACCCTGGTTCCCAGTACACCGACACCATGCTAACTGATCGACTCACTAATCCTGAAAACAAGCAACACTACTGCTGAAAACAAGCAACAACTCTCGCTAAACGCTCCCCTGTTTATTCGCTGCTGCGACGTCCGGCTGATCCTAGCCACTTTGGTTTGTTGGCGCCTGCTCCTTCCTTTTCTTGCGGTAGTATTTGCGCCCCACAAAACTGTCTATAACATTAGCTCCTTTCATTACCTTGTGCAGATGATACACGCAGTCGCCCACCAAGATTTGCAGGTCAGTGGCCACCTCTGAGGAGACTGACCTGGAAGCACAACGACACACCACTCAATCAGAAAACGCGAACAACATGAGGAACACGGAATCCGGAGCAAAACCTAGCAAGATCACAATGACCGCACCTCACGGACTCTGAGGTGAAGAAGGTGTCAGGCCGGGTGCCAAGTTTCATAAACTTCATCCTGGCCAAGCACCTAGTATCGCTGGCTAAAACAGGAGTCTGAAACTTTCAGTGGAGAGAGGGTTGGTTACAACCACTAGTGGCCTAACTTCGTGTAGAGCCCTTGGAAATGGCTCTTAGGTGGCTCTACTTATATCATGGCGAGGTGGTTGGGGAAAGAAAAAAAAAACAATAATTTAAGATGTCCTCAGATTTGATCAGGGTGTGAGGAGAATATGCAGTGCAACTATGCAGTATAATTGTATAAAGTATAAAACATTGATGAACCAGTGCTTTGAGTCCTCCAGAAAGAAAACTTTGGGTTCTCTTGCAACAAGGCTGCATCAGTCCTGAATCAGGATTGGAATTGGACATGTGAAACAGGGACCAGAATAGCCTTGCGAAAGTCAAGATGGATGTGCCCCGAAATGAGTTCAGAATGTGTCATGACTCATGTTCTTTACATCTTTTGGCCTTTTTTGATCGAAATACTGTTATGAAGATTTCAGTTCTACTGTTTGAAATCTAAATCGGTAGCAGGTTGAATTGCCTGGGCTTAGTCTGGAATGTCATGTGGACTAAACAACGAAGTAATTATCATGCATCTCCTTTGTTATCAAGAAGCGGTGATTCCTCGCGGCAGCAGCAGCCGAAGATTGGATGTGTAGGACCAGGGCCGTTCCGGGGATTTTGGAGGCCCAGTGCAAAATTTTGACGGAGGCCTCTAATTTAAGTGAAAAAAATGCTATGGTAAACAATTTTTACGAGTTCATAATGTACTTTACAAAACTAAAATAGAACAAAATTATACCTGTCATGTAGTCTTCACTTGAAATGCATTATTCTTGTTGCATTCTTTGAAATAAAATCTTCAATGATATCTTGATAAGCAATTTTCTTCAATATATCGCCTTCCAATGCTATTATAGCCAAATAAAATTGATTATGCATACTTTCTGATCCGGTTTGAAGACATCCTAGGGCCAAATAAAACTGATTAAGCACTGATCAAATCAATGGGGAAAAATGAACTGACTGAATAACATTGATCATGCACTGAATAAACTGACTGAATGAACTAGGGCGTGAACTGAAGACTGACTAGACGATGTGTCGATGTGCCTTACTGAATTAACTGAAATCGGCGTCACCGGCAGCGGCGGCAGCCTGGAGTCGCTCGCCGTGACATTAGCGATCTCCTCACTCTCGCCCCTCTGCCCTCGGCCTCGGTCAGGTCCGGAGGCGTCGCTTCGCTACGACGCAAGCGAATAGCGATCCCTTCGAGTTCGAGTTCGAGTTCGATCAGGTCTGTACTGCAGCGATGCGAACGCCAGCCCAGCGCTAGGTTTGATCGATCGAGTTGCCGTTTGATCTTCTGCTGTGTTGGGCCATGAAAACATAGCTTACATGACTGAATTTTGGGGCCCCAACATTTTGGGGGCCCTGTTCCGTCGCACCGCCCGCACATGCGGCGGGACGGGCCTGGTAGGACGAGGTCACATCACGAACGTCGTTGGCATTCATTCAGTGCTTAAAGAGCAAGGGTTGCGGGCTGTCTAGGCAAGGCCACACGATCAAGACGAGACCAGTTGCACAGGCGGCGGACCGGGATAAACACGGCGGTGTTTGGACTTTGCAACCGTCCAAGAGACACGAGGTGGAAGATGAATTAACAAAGGAACAATTACAAAAGTACCCCTGTTTACAATGAATTAGAGCAGTAATTAGTAAACAACCTTTTCTAAATCAACGGCTGATAATATTAGGTGGGAGAGGAACCCCTCGTTCCTTCCAAGCACCGTAGAAAGGCTCCTTTAAAGAGGAATCTATTTCATCAAGCGAAGCAAATGAAAACATTCTGGTCTCTCTATTTTTTTTATGAGTTTAACCGTTCATCATTACAACTTTTCGCTATATGCGTAGACTCTGTCTACCACTCTACCCCATAGGACAAAAAGCAATTCACCAACCAATTCAAACGACAGTTTATGTTAACACAACACATGTTACTAAACTTCCACCTATGCTTGGCGAAAATATCTATTGTTACTCTCTTAAAAAATGGGCATGCTTTTAGCATGAGAGTTCTTCCCTCCTCCTTTTGGAAAAGCGACTACGTTCTCATTCCGTACGTTCTCTAAATGTATTATTTGCTGCAAAATACTGTCGCTCAGAAGAATCGACAAAGATACTTTTTTTAGAACGTCGCTAAAGACACTTGCGAGCAGCAAACATGCACGTTGTCATAAATTTTTTTCTATTGTATTAGTGTTTTGAAAAGGTTAGCATTTACATTGCCTTGGATAAATTTTTTTCTATTGTATTGGAGGAATGTCCGCGTAGAATAGCATAGAGTTGGCATGGCAATGGATGTGGTGACATTGAGGGTAGCATGCTCAATATTGAAATCCTATGTTGGGTTCTGAATCAATTATAGCCGACTTTCAAGTTGTGGTTTTGCTTCAAATACACTTCTATTAGAATTTGCCAATTCACCGAGATAATCATTCGGCGATCATGATTGCAAGGACTACGAGTAAAAACAAAATGCAAGGACGACTAACATGGTAGTAACACCACAACAGACAAGTTGACCGAACAAGAAAAATGTATTTGTCTCATGTAAGTGGCACTAAGCACATTTTAACATTCTACTATTTTCATCCTATTCTTGTAAGCTGCGTTAATTTAATGTATCCTTTATTACTGCTCAGGTAAATAGAGATCTTGTTACTTGAATTTGTTTACAAAAACAAAGCCTAAAAAAGGCAACAGCAAGTATGCTTAAAGGATACATTAAATTCTGGAAACCACAGGGCCCTGCACGCAACAAACCGGCGCTCTCCGCTCTATATCCTGCGGTTGCTAGCTCGTGTTACCTTTATAAATAGAAGCCCACCCTTTCCGGAACACACAACGAGACCCTCACACATTTCCTCTCTACACCTTCGTGATCGTGTAATTCACAAACCAGCCCTCACCGCTCCCCGCCTGGCCCGCCACGATGGCCTCCGGTTCAGGGAAGGACCAAGACCCGACCCAAGACCCAGTCTACGGACCGCTCGAGGAGTCCAACGACGCCACCGCCGCCGCCGCGCAAGCGGTTCCGCCTCCCCCTGCTCAGCCCTCCGAGGACCTCCATGAGCGACCTGGTGAGGGAGGAGGGAGCCCCTCCCCGGATGCCGCGGCTGAAGCGGAGGCGGAGGCAGCGGCAGCGGTCGCGGCTACTTCTCCTTCCTCGCCTTCTTCCCCGTCAAGGTCCGCGGGCAGCATCTCCCGGACCGCCGCTCCCGTCGACTCCGTCTCTGTGGGAGAGGGCTCCAGCTTCGCCTTGGCGGTGGACAGACGCAGGGAGGCGACGGTCTCATGGAAGGAGCCGCCGGTGGGAGAGATCGTGGAGGTGCCGAAGGAGACGAGGGGGATCGATCTGAAGAACCTCTTCGACACCATGCTGCAAGAGCAGAAGGCGATCAAGGATACGGAGCGGCAAGTGGCCCAGGCGGAGGAGCAAGAGAAGGGGCAGGTACGGTTTCATGGAGATTCAATTCGTAGGGCTTTCTTGGGTGATTCTTGACTTGCTCGTGGTTTGGGGGTCTCAATCCTGCATTCGGGCGAAATCTTGGGGATGATTGGTGTGGTGGAGCCAAGAAATCTGTTTGGCATTCTTGGTTGCAGAGCCAATTCGGTTTCTTGGATAATCCGATCACATTCTTGTGTGTTTCTTGTGATTTCGGAATCCCAGGACCATATCGTTCGTGCAGAATCTTGCAGATGTTTATGGAGTGCATTGGAGGCGAGAAATTACGTATCATTCTTGTGAAAGAGCGGATATGGCTTCTTGGAGCGTCAGAGTGCGTTCTTGAGGGGTTCTTGCTTGTTTGTGACTTGAGGATTTAGGACATGTCGTTCTTGCCGAATCTTGGGGATATTTTGTCCACTGTAGACGAGAAGTTGCATAGCATTTTAGAGTAGGGAGCAGGTTTGGATTCTTGAAATGTCAGAGTGCATTCTTGCTGGTTTTTGACTTCAAAATCGTACGATCATGTGATTCATGTGGAATATTGAGGATGCTTAGCGCACTGCAGGCAAGAAACTGTGATACATCACAAGCCAAATACATTTTCGTATGATAGGGCCTATTTCTCCTTCTGCATTGCTTAGAGTATTTAGGTGCTCATTGTTCGGTTGAGGGTGATGCCACATTCTTCTTTGCACTGTAAACTGCAATTCCTGTCATGTGTTGATGAGAATCCCTGGAGCCAAAGGTCCAGGCTTTCATTTTGAATGAATGCCCTTGCTTAGGAAGTTTCTGTATGTCAATTTGAAGTAGCAGAACTGGATGTAATTTCCATAGAACTTTGACCAGTTAGATACAAAGTTATTGACCACTTCTGCTGGTTTCAGCATTGGCTTGTTGATGTTGCTCAGAAGCCCCAATATAGAGTTCTTAGGCTAGGGAGGTTTCGTTTTTGTGATTTTTCTTTTTATATTCCCATGTATGAATAAGACTTTTTTATGTTGATTGTGTTGCGCAGGTGAAAGCACCGATACTCTGGCGTCAACAGAAGAGTTCACTCTGGAGCAAAGTTAAATGTGGCTTGACCAACATGGTACAACCTGAATATCTCAATCTCTGTTTGTCGATTCATGGATAATGCGTGCATTATTGTGTTGATATTTTGTGATTGAGATTTGGAATTGGATTTTAGCATTGTGTTTACCCGTGCATTATTGTATGATAGTGCATGTTTTGATGCCGGTTTCTTTGGGATAGGTCTCAAACTCTTTTGCAAGACGATCTTGTTTGTCTAAGTGGACTAATATCGCAATTGTTGTTATCATCTTTGTTTACTTCCCCGCGCATGCTGGTAAGTAGTTAGTACTAAATTTGCAGTAACTTGCGCTTTTGTGCAACATGTTTTTGCATAAAACTGAATACTTTTATCATGTCGACACAGATGGATTCCAAGTGTACAATAATGCAGAGGCAGCAGCCATCGCCCTCCAAGCCCTTCCTGACTTAATGGAGGTTGCAGAGCTTGCTGCACCAGCAGGACCTCAACCTAGAGCCGTGTTGGGTATTGGTGGGTGGTGGTCATTCATAGTTGGTGCCGTCTGCGTTGCTTCGCTAGGTATGCGTTGTATTTCCTTTTTACCAGCCATTGAATCAGTTCGAATTGTATTAGGATTAGAGTTCAGTTTAATTGGGTAGGGGATTAATGTAACTCCCTTTTCTATTTATGCCGACTTCAGCATGAAGAAGAGACCAAGGACTGTTGATAGTTTTTACAAGCCGGTTGTTGGTTCAAGCTCGGGTGCTGGTGCCGAAAATCCTAGCGCACAGAATGATCAAGTAATTGAGTCAATTGATGTTCAATTGCCTGATCCGGATATTTCTGCACCATCACAAGATCAACAAGAAAGAACTATTGCATATGAGAGGGATCCAGGTAAACGCAATCAAATTTCAGAACTCTTGCCTGCCCAACAAGATGAAGCTCTAAGGTTTTATATATCAGAGGGCCCATATCAACCAATATTGGCAGAGTACCCATTTAACAAATCGACAAAGCATCGTCGTCGATTTTGTAGCAGTTGGTTTAAAAATTTTTGGTGGCTAGAGTATTCACCTCACACTGATCGTGCATATTGCCTGCCTTGTTTTCTATTTGCGAAAAAGCCAACGGGGAAATGCGGCTCAGATACTTTCACAGTCAGTGGCTTTAATAATTGGAAGAAGGTTAATGATAAAGACAATTGTGCTTTTCTAACTCATATGGGCCAGGATTCTAGCCCAGCTCATAATTATTCAGTGCAATGTTATGATAATCTGAAAAACAGGCAGAGACATGTTGACAATGCCATTATTAAAAGAAAGGAGCAAATTGCCACTGATGCGAGACTTAGGCTTAGAACTACAATTGATTCTATCAGGTGAGAAGTGTTCCTTTACATTTTTTTTATCATTTCAATTAGAATAAATACATGTTCTTTTATCTGACAAGTGATGCTTATTCTTCATCTTCAGGTGGTTAACATTTCAAGCATGTGCATTTAGAGGCCATGATGAATCTGCAGATTCCATAAATCAAGGCAATTTTCTCGAAATGGTGAAACTTTTGGCCTCTTATAACAAGGAAGTGCAACAAGTCACTTTACAAAATGCTCCCAAAAATGCAAAGTATACTTCACATGAAGTCCAGCTTGAAATTCTTGCGATATATGCTCGGAAAGTGCAGCATGCAATTAGAGAAGAAATTGGTAATAGCAAGTTCTGTATAATGGTTGATGAAGCTCGAGATGAATCTAAAAAAGAACAAATGGCAATTGTTCTTCGGTTTGTCAACAGAGAAGGACTTATAAAGGAGCGTTTTCTTGACATCATTCATGTTCACGATACTGCTGCGTTGACTCTTAAGAACTCAATTTGTGCTGTCCTGGCAACAATAACTTAAGTGTGCAAGATATTAGAGGACAAGGCTATGACGGGGCAAGCAACATGCGAGGGGAGTGGAATGGATTGAAGGCTCTCATCCTTAAGGAATGTCCTTATGCATATTACATTCATTGCATGGCTCATCAGCTCCAACTGGCTCTTGAGAGGTACATGAGGTGCATATTTTTTGTCAGGATGCAAACTTTGTCATAAATACTGTTAATGCTTCTCCAAAGCGCAACGATGAGTTATTAGCAAATCAAGCCGAGGAAATTGTTCATGCAATTGAGCTGGGGGAGCTTGATACTGGAAAAGGGGCTAATCAGATAGGTACTCTGCAGAGGCCAGGAGACACAAGATGGAGTTCACATTACAATCAATTTTGAGCTTGAAAAAGATGTTTGCTGCCACACTTGCAGTTCTTCGCAGCGTTTCAAATGATCGTCAAGCTTCAAAGTATTCCCGAGGTGATGCCGCTGGTGCCCTCAAGAAAATAGTCATGTTTGATTTTGTGTTTATTCTACTCCTGATGGAAAAGATAATGAAGATCACTGATATGTTGTGCCAAACACTACAGAAAAAATCAATAGATATTGTAAATGCAGTGGATTCAGTTTCAAACACAAAAGTGCTACTCCAAGACTTAAGAAATGATGGCTGGGAAGATCTTCTCGAGCAGGTCCAATCCTTTTGTGTGAAGCATGAGATTGAGATTCCCGATCTGAATCGTAAGTATGTTGATGTGACCAAATCTCGGAACAAGCACGATAACACTACAACGCTTCACCATTACAAAGTAGATGTGTTTTATGTTGCAATAAATCAACAATTGATTGAGTTAGAGGATCGATTCAGTTCTCAAGTGACAGAGCTTCTAACTCTATGTGCCAGTCTGGATCCAAGACTTGACACCTTTGATAGATCAAAGATATGCACTCTAGTGAAGAAATACTATCCTGCAGACTTTTCTAATCTGGAAAGAGCCCAATTAGAATGCCAACTACCACATTTTCAGCTTGATGTGTGCAACCATCCAGACCTAAAAACATTGCCATCTCTTGCAGATCTGACAAGCGGACTTTTTAAAGTGGGTAAGAATTCTATTTATCCAATGGTTGACAGGTTGTTAAGATTGGTCATCACTCTTCCGGTGTCAACTGCGACCGTCGAGAGAGTCTTTTCAGCTGTGAAAGTTTGCAAGACACGTCTTCGGAGTAAAATGGGAGATGATTTTTTGCGAAGTTACATGGTAGTTTACATCGAGAAAGAATTGGCGGCAAAGATTAGCTCTGATGATATAATTACCTCGTTTGATCTTGCTGGTCCTCGTAGAGCTAAATTGAAGTTAATAGAGATGTAATTTTTTTTTTGCATTACCGAATATTTGCTACCTTATTTTGTTCTCCGATACGGTTAGTGTGGTCGTTATATGTGCATGTATCTATCGTTATGTCAAAAAAAAAATTTCAAGGTTTCCCGTCACTGCCAGGTTGGCCCCCCCCATGTCCAAATCCTGGCTCCGCCCCTGCTGTCAGGTTCACGACATTTCTCTCCATGCGATGAGGTGTGCTTGCCATGCCGTTCTTCTTGCATGACTTTGTTGACTATTTGGTTGACAACGTGCACCTGTGTAAATAAGTGCTAGAGTTTGATTTTTGTTAGCTCGGAAGAGATTTGGAGACAGGGGTAGTATGCTATGATCAAGACCTTTGAAAATGGTTGATGTACCTGTGCATTGAACTGAATAAACGAAATGAGCACCATATCATCTGACACAATTGTGCATGATAGATTACTACCACATAGGACAAAAATATAAATCAATCTCACTTAAGCCATTGATGGTGTTACGTGATCCACGTAGTTTCAATCAGCCACGTTGGCAATATTTTTCTCTGGGTGAGGCTTGCACCCATACAGGTAAGGCAGACAACTGGTTGCAAAGATTTTTTTTTATTACTCTTTCCTGTGCTTAGCAGCATGTTAGTATACATTTTTTTTTTGACATGGTGTTTGTATACATTGTTAATATAATTGCCTTAGATTGGTAAGCACTTTTAGCTATGTCGTTGTGTTGCCACAGAAGGTATTCTTATTACGGATTTTTCCTAAAGTTGGAGCATATGATTCCATATGCAAAATTTTACTGTTATTTAACTAAATCTTTGCTACCTGGTCATGATTCTTCATCCGATTTTTCACTAAAACTGCTGCCATGATTTATGAGACAATGCACTCATGTCCTAACAAATTTTGCGACCCTTCTTATTGCATTGTTATCGGATAGAGTGTGTGTTGCCAGTTCAGAGAGTAGGATTTTGTCTTCCTTCGTGTTCTGGATATGAACGATGACTTTCACCAAGACTTTCAGTGTCATGTGACCGTTGACATGGTATGCACGACAGTAGAGTCTTAGCTTGATAGGTGATCAAGCACCATTTCAGTGTGACGTTCGATCCGTTGTGTCTGGTCGTCTCAAATTTCAGCGTCGTCCGATTTGTCATTCTTTCATCCAACGATTCATCATTATCTAACGATCGATCTGATTCGCCTCTTTCTTTGACGATTTCTCTGCCGCCTCTCATGGCAGTGCCCCCCTTTTTTTACTTCTTATACTGAGCCAGTGCCACTTTTTTCTTCCACTCATGCGTTGAAGGCTGACTTTGGCGCATGCATTTGTTGAACGTGAATTGATGTCTTTACGTGACTTCTGCGCTCATCGCTGACTTCTTTTCTTCCTTCCCCGTTTGCAACACGTCGCCGTCTTGTGTGACTGTGTGCATGGAAATTTAAGTCCATGCCTCTGACTACTTCGCATGCATGGGCTATATATTGCGCCTCGTCTTCGTTTCATCCTCATCCAGCTCTTCTCTACAGCGTTCGCGACGCTCCTCTTGTGTCACGCACTCCGCGCAGGCTGCGTCACGCCATAGGGCCCTCTCTTCGCCTTCCCATCATCTCTGGCCGAGGTGCAGGCGCCGTCATCTCTGCCGCGCCAGGTGGTCGACGCTACCGCACGAATCGTGAACCACGCGCTCGCGGCTGGTGGTGTTCATGGGCGACAAGCACTTGACGCTAGCTGGAGAAGGTGCTGAACGCATCGGGCAGGTGATGGCCAAGGCGGGCTACAAGGCCAAGCTGGCGGCCGGTGGCGACAACGTCGACCTGCAGCTGCAGTGCAAAGGCTAATGCAAGTAGTGCACGCCGGTATGTCGCATTGGGTGCGCTGTCGACGGTGTCAGGCAGCGACGTCGACGACCGCCGTGTTTCCACATCATCTCAGGCAGGTCACATGCCTGCATGTGACCGGCGCTGTGGCCTACGTCGAGTCGATCCACCCGGACTGGTCGCCAGCGGCCGTGCTCTCGGCCATCGTCACCACGGCCACGCCGGAGGCCGAGTTCGCACGCGGCACCGGCAAGATGAACACGCTCGCCGCCTGGTACCCTTGGCTCATCTACGACGCCGGCAAGGCCGACCACGTCGCCTTCCTCTGCGCCGTTGGTGACCTCAACTACCCGTCCATCGCCGTTCCGGTGATTAACTACGGGGTGCCGTTCGCCGCTGAGTTTCCCCGAAGGGTCACCAACGTCAAGGTGTGGGGATCGGTGTACCGGGCCACCTCGTCATCAAGATCACCGTCGCGTTGTGGAGCTAGCGTTCATTAGAGTTAAACAGCATCAGAATCAAGCTTTCTGCTGGAAGCATTTCTCTCTTTTTTCTTATGTTTTGGTTGCCCTGGTAGTCTGAGTCTCACAAGCTGAATGGACACTGTAAAGGTCAGAAATTGTACGTTAGTTTCAATTCTCAGCCACCACTATGAAGTAGCAGTTCATTATGTCACAATTTATTTACTGATCAAAAGATGATTGTCTCATATTCCGTCCCATGTAAAATAAAACGAAATAATTCTTGTTAAAGATATATGTGTGATAATTTCTTAGATGAAAAGAAATGAGTCATGGGTTGAAATTAATACCCTCTCCCCTCCCCTGCCTTCAAAATAATTAATGGACAAATGTTTGTGTGTATAGACCTTGGCATATGCATTAGAGAGATTGTGGTCATGCATGCACTTCGTCCAACCTTCTAGCAGTATGCAGGTAATGCATGCAGCCATCAAAGTTTGAAGTAAGCGGCTGCTAGCTAGCTAAAGTCTTTCGCCACCGATTGCCATGCAAGAATGTATGTCGATGAACATTTGGTGTTGTTAATTCATAGTGTTCACATTACCTTTGACTTACTATCAAATAAACTCAAAGTCTAGCATACATGAATAGGCTGCTGCATGCTACCTTGACTCGTAGCTACAGCGTTGGAACAGTCAATATTGGCCCTCGCAGCCCCTTTTGACGTGATTTGATTGACTTTTGTGGCACCTATTCTTGAATGTGTCCTGTACGCGTCCTGTTTCGTTGCTCATATGTGTTCGTGCCTTGAAAAGAGATAGCTTCCGAAGAGTTCGTCTCTGAAGAACAGGCTTTTGAAGATTTAACTTCTGAAGAAATTGATTTCTGAAGCCTGAACATGAGGATGTATGCAGTGAGAGATGGGCGCGCCAAGGGCGCGTCGCAGCGTCTAGTCAAGGATAAGAATAGTGAGACGGGTTTCGCCTCCATTCGTGCGGCCACGCTGCTTGAATTCCTGAGCCGTTCGATTCCCATAATCCGGCCGTTGCGAAACTGACGTGTGTCGAATTTTTTATTGGTCAAACACGTGAACTTTTTTCGGGATTGAGTAGTGTAACGAAAATAGTTTGAGGTACAGTAACTTCGTTTGTTTTTTATGTGTTTTAGCCCTTTTTTTTTTTGAGGGCATGTTTTAGCCCCTCTCTTTGATGGTATTCAATGTGCAGAAGAGAGAATGCAAAAATGCCATGGTTGACTCGCAGTGGTACTCTGTTTTCAACGCCTAGCCGCCTTATGTGACCGTGGTTGTTCTCTGTGCAACACCATTTTTCAACCTGTTGCCGCTTTGTGAGACCATCTGCGGAGAAATTTGCGTCGACGAGCGGCTGCTTCTGTCCTATATATACCTCGTGTGCTGTTCTTTCTTTTTCCCGGGTTTCTGCTTCCGTTTGTTTGCTGTTGCTTGCTTCTGGCTTCCTCTCCGCTTCTTCATGGCTCCCCATGCTATATATGCCATATTGTCTATGCACCATGACTATACATCCTTCTCTCTCCAGTCAGCTATTCCACGAGTCGTCCTCTTCGCCGACTCCGTGTTCTCTCTCTACCACACCAGTCACATGGCAGCATAGTATAGTGTAGCGGCGATGGCGACGAGTGAGCACGTTCAGACGGGAGGAAGTTTTCGTTTTTACAGTAGTAGTAGCTTTTCGTTTTCTTTCTGAATTCTGATCTGCAGAATGACCAACGTTTGATCCGCGCCTTCTGCGACGCGCTTACTGAGGAAAGCTGCCGCCGCTGCCGCGCAGGCGCACCACCACGGGCTGCTCTTCTCCCCGCTGCAGCAGCATGGAAGTGGCTGGTGTGTCCGGTGTTAGGTTTGTTTTCCTGTTAGCTTTCTTCTTTGTCTTGACCCCGTTTGGTGTTGCTACATATATGTTGTCTAATCTTAATTCCTAATTTGGACGTTAGGATTATTCTCCTCTCTCAAAATAGACGCATCTTCTAAGAAGATTGTTTCCAGGAGAAAGGTGACTTAGTTTGTGCCCCCCCCCCCCCCCCCCCCCCCTTTTTTTTTTGTTATTCTATTCTTTTTTGCTTCTGCTGCGATTCTTGTTGGTGAGAGCGATGCTGTCTAAGGAAAGGTGGTGCTGCTTTGAATAGAGCGAAGTCAATTCTTCGTGCCAAATTCCTTCCCTAGTTTCCTTAGTTGGTCAGGATATGTTTATTGTCCTGAATAGATTAGAACTCATATATGTTGTAAAATTCTTATTGGACCAGGCCCACCTTCTAGAAGAAGGAGTCCTGGCCTATGTGGGCGACTTTATCGAATCCAGGCCCAACACGAAGTTAGGGTTTCCCCTCTATAAATAGTTGAGGAGACCCCTCCTGTGTACCTGACACCAGAATTTCGCAATAAAGAATATCGTCTTCTCTATTCTAGTTTTTACTTTTCGTTATCTGTCGTGATCTACGTGCCGTCGTTCCGCGGGATAACTTAACACGTTATCAGCACGCTCTAATCGAGGAATCCGTTCTGCAGATCGGTGAGTTACGGTACGTTTTGTTTTTCGTTTGATTCTTGATTATCTTGACCCGTTGCAGCCAAGATCTGTCCAGAAAAGGGCCAGCCAAGTGCCGCCCGGATAGATCTACGAGAAAACACGAAGCAATTGAAAATCAGAGCCTAGATCTGTCCATAAGGGCCAGTCTCGTGCCGCCCGGACAGATCTATCAAGAAATACGTTCTTCAAATACGCGTCGCAAAGAAAAACAGCAAAAACAGATCAGGTGCAACGTCGTCGGGACAAAGCCTCCGGTGCAACGTCGCCGGAGCGCCGAGTTCTTAAGATCTACAAAGGGTGGTTCACGAAGAACCCTAACCCTAACCGGCATGAAGTCCGGCACATTTAACATGGATGGTTCACGAAGAACCCTAACCCTACCCCTAACCGGCACGAAGTCCGGCACAAAACGGCGCAACGTCGCCTCATCAGATCTAGATCCTAATACGGTGCAACGTCGCCCGAGATCTCAGATCTAGATCCACAAGAAAAGAAACTCGGACCGACGTGTGCCTCGGGCCGACGCGCCCGGGCCGCCACGGCCGCTACACTCCAGATCGACATGAAAAAGGGTTAGGGTTTCTAACCCTAACCCTAGATCTCCTCAAACAAGCAAAAGATCGAAAAAAATAAACAAACAAGACCCCGGGCCAACGCGCCCGGGCCGAAGTCGTTGAAGAAGATGGCTGACGCGCGCCTACGGCACTGGGCTGCCGCGCCACCACGCGGGCCCCGTGACCAGGCCGCCGCACGACGGGGACCGCCGCGAGAGCCGACGCGCCGCGGGAGGCAGGCAACCGCGCGCTGCTGCGCCGCGGGGGCAGTTGCGTCGCATGGGACGCCGCGCCGTGGGGCTGCCGCGCTGGGCTGCTGCGGGACCCCGCCGCCGGCTCCTCCTTGTATTGGCCCTAAAGAGAAGAAAATAGGGAGCCCGATCTGGATCTGAGCGAAGGAGAGAAGAAGAAAGAGAAAAGAGGAAGTGGCGGCCGGGTTGGAGGAGAAAGTGGGGAGGGAGTGATAAGATTAGGGTTTCGGCCCGCTTATATTCCCTCACTCGATTTTTTACGAAAAAGTCCTTCAAATATTAAGAAATTACGACGAAGTCCTCGTGCTGTTCTGAATATTATGAAAAATCCATGGAAAATTATGAAAATTACAAAAGTCCTCGGGCTGTTCTGAAAATTCCTTGGAGAGTTCTAAAAATTACGAAGAAGTCCTCGACATTATCAGAAAATTATGAAAATATCCTATGGATCTCTGGAAATTACCAGAATGTCCTCGGAATATCTGAAAATTGTGAGAAAATCCCCGTTAGTCGAATCCGGACCCAACACGAAGTTAGGGTTTCCCCTCTATAAATACTTGAGGAGACCCCCGCTGTGTACCTGACACCAGAATTTCGCAATAAAGAATATCGTCTTCTCTATTCCAGTTTTTAACTTTCGTTATCTGTCGTGATCTACGTGCCGTCGTTCTGCCAATAACTTAACAATATAATATGCTTTGTAACACTTTCGTGGTTTCCTTTTTTTTATTGTCATTGTATTAGTTTCTTGTATTTCAATAAAATAAAAAAGCATGCCGTGCTTATTCTGGATCCATATTCCTTGGTAAGACATCAATGGTGTTGTTTAAAGACCAGACGCCGATGTTGCCCGACTCAAACAATATCTTCCTTTTTAAACATTTCGTCATGTTGACGTCTGGGTAGTCAATGATGTTGTTTCAAGGCCAGGCGTGAATGTTGACTGGCTTAAAAATACCTTCCTTTGTCAAACATTTGATCATGTTGACAATTTGGATAGACATCAGTTAAAAAGGTCAGACATCGATGTTGACTGTCTCAAACAGTACCTTTCTTTGTCAAACATTTCGTCATGTTGACAATTTGGACAGAGGATATCGAACACTTTGAAGATGTCATGCAGTAATAAGCAAAATTTTTCTTGAACATCACGTCAGATTGCTATCATGACCTTCAACCAGGACAATGTTGTTTAATGGGAAATTTATCTCATGAGTTCTCGCAAAAGTAAAAAATGTGAACATTAAACGAATGATGATTGTGCACAAAAGGAGGGTTCTGGCAGACCGAATGCAATGCAGCTATGAACTGGTATTTCATTGAGAAACAGAAAAAAGGGATAAGTGACTCGGTCATATGACAGATAAAATCTAAGTTTCAGTTTGTTCTTGCAATAGTTTTGAATCACTTGTGGACAAGGATTGTTTGCTTTGCTCAAACAGTTATTCCCCTATGTGCATGCCTTTGCCAGACAATTATTGTATTATATAAATTTATGACACAAAAATTGTGCAAAAAAAAATTGGCCTTTCTATGTCATGTGTGATTTGGTCGCGAGTATAATTGATTTAGAAATATGTCATCTTAAGGATGTACATATGTAGTATAAAGTTCAAAGACAAATATATACTCAGACAACTCATTCTCTAATCTTGGTTTAGGTATTTTCAGTGCTTGCTTCAAACTCTTGCCACCAAGCTCTTTATTGATTGCAAACTGTTCTGTTTACATGACATCAGCAGTCACTATAGAATCCCCGGTTAGATGTTGGCTGAATGGAGCTGGTGTCCATGATGGGGTCAGGCCGAACCGAGATGGTGGTAAGCCGTGAACTGCGATCTCGACAGCTACGGCGATAGTTTTCCTAGTGACATTTCACAGGCCGGACAAAGGATATCGAACACTCTCAACTCAAGTGCTTGACATGCTGCTTTCAGAGGAGCGTTGGCTCATGCAAGAAGAGTGATTTCCCTAATTAACTGCAGCCAGGCAACAATGTCTATGACGAAAACAAATTAATCTTTGTTTCTAACCTTCCTACAAGAAACACAACATCTTTCTTGATCGACATGTTTGTCCTTTTATTGGGCAATCATCGGTTGAAGGTCTGGACATGGTGACTCACTTGTGCCGCTCCTATTTCCACGTTTGAGGTCTAAGAGACCCTCCACGTGAGGGGGAGTGGTGAAATATAAGTGAATTGCCCACCAACTCAACAAGGTCAATCACTTTGGCAAGCTAATTACCGCTGTTGATAGGATTGGCAGGTGCACACAGCTGAGATGGTTTATGGCTCTTGCAGTTGGGTCTGATTGTTTATATTTTGCATGCCTTATTTTTGAGTTGTGTGAATAATTACAAATTATCGCGTATTAATTATTCAAAACATAATTAAACCATAAATTTTGTTGAAATATGGGCGCGCCAAAGATGCGCCGAAATTGGTGCCAGACGAGCAGGATGTTTTTGGTGGCTTTCATTGTGACGACAAGAAACTGTCCTCCTCCATGGCCTCCTTCTGATCAATCTCTCAGCCCCGCGATCGAAAGGATTGTGGACCAGCGGTTTTTGGAGTTCGAATTTTGGTTTTTGAATTTTGTTTGGTCTTCCGAGCAGTATTTTTCCCGGTTTCGCTGCCGCTAAAACGGTGGCTGGCTGTCAGACCGATTCACCCGGTAAACCTTGGTCCAAAGGGTTAATTAATCTCACCTCCCCCTGGCCTTGGGCAATATTTACGTGAGAATTGCCACCGGCCCGCATCTGTCCACCCGAACAGAAAATCACCGTACGCTGCTAGGGTTTGCTCTTCGCCGTCGCCACCTGCCCCGTCGCCGGCCTGCCATCTGCCCTATCGCCGCCACCGCATGCTTCTCCTGTTGCCGCCGTTAGACGTCGTCCCCGTCGCCCGTGCCGCCGCGACCCGCCCCATTGCCGGCAAGCACCAGCAAGCACGTCGACCGGCCCTGTTGCGGCACCCCAACCAGCAAGCACCAGCACCAGCGGCCGTCCTCACCGCAAGCAAGGTCTGCTCCTGCGATCTGTATTGCTATATGCTATACTGTTTGGATTATTTTTTTTCTTTGGCCTTCAATCTTTGTGGATTAGATGTCAAAAAAAAAAAAAAAACTTCGTGGATTACATTGATACATTGTATTGCTATATGCCTTTTACGAATTGGTCCAGTGAAAAGCATGTTGCATGGATATAATCGCAGATGGACATGAATGATAACTCATAACTGTATTGGCATATAGATTTTAACTTGGATATAATTGTAGATGGCTAACTGTGCCGATTGGTCAAATGAGGAGCATGTTAGAATTGTATGCGAGTTGTTTGATGAACAAGTGAGATATGGAAATCAATCGACTACTCACTTGAACAATGTTAATTTGGCAAATATAACATAGTGTAAACCGAGGGTAAATGGGCCAATTCAATCACCCCTCTATGGTGAAACTGAAACCAGGCAAGTAGCCAAATGATTTCTTAATTGATTCTTTTTCAGGTCAAGAAACGTTTTTGATTCTTAGAGAATCTGGAACTGTACCAAATGGGGCCTAAGTAGGGCTAGAATTCATATCCAGAAGATATCCTCTGCTAAAGTTCATATATATCTTTTTTGCCAGGATTGGAGCAAGCGTGGCTATCTATTAGAAAATGTCAACTAGGTCCAAGTTATATACGTTCTTGGGATTTTTACCGGAGGTTCAGTGCGCTGACCAGCTTACTACTCGTCGTCAAAAGGTTATATACACTATGAGTTCGCTTCTCATCTTTTTGGCAGCCAGCCAAATTCCACTGTATGGGGTCCAGCTCCAACCAGGTGCCAGGCCCGATCCATTATACTGGGGGAATCTATTTTCGGCATCAAATGATAATACTCTCTTGACGCTTGGGATCACCCCCATCCTAGTACCTGAAATTATGAAGCAGATCTTGGTTGCGTCAAAGAGTTTGAATTTGGACAGAAATTCACCGGAGGCTCATGCACTTCTGTAAGTTCTAATTCTTCTCAACTCCACTTTGTCTATTGAAGGCACTCTTGATTAAACATTCATAACCAGGTAAATAACTAAGTTATCATTTTTTGAATATGGCCATAATGCCCCTTCAATATTATATCAAACAAAAGAGAAAAGTGCGAACAAGTGCTTTTATCAAATCTCTAATTGTTCGAAAGTTAACGTAGTGACAACTACCTAACATGCCTTCTGGGTCGAAGCATGGAGACTCCACTATCATCCTACATAATTGTTTGCTTTGAAAAGGATGGTACCAGGAATACACATGACACATGGCATTGGTTATCAAATTTATTTGGGCAATGTCATTGCGACTTGTGTCTGAGAGTCTAGTGTTGTGAGTTTTATCTGGAAACAGACATTTTAATGTTTGAGCACTGTATACATCTGTTTTGCTGATAAATTTTGTTTGTAATTGAAATTGCATGCGCTTTGTTTTCTATTTCTAAATTCTATTTATGAAATCCAGGAACAGGATGCAAAAGTTGATGGGGATATTGACTACCATCTTTGGAGCTGTTTCATATGTGCTAGATTCTGGTGCTGCGGGCAAGTCTGGTGGTGGAAATGCAGCTCTAATAGCACTTCAAATCCTTTTCTCTGGTATAGTTGTCATTTATCTTGATGATGTCCTAAAAAAGGGATATGGACTGGTATCTTGTATATCTTTGATAACTGCCGCCAATATTTGGTAAGGGCTTGAAACTAACAGCACTGCAGTTGAATTGGTTTATGCTCGTAATTTATCACTTCTCCCATTTTCTTCTACAGTGGAAATGTTTTGTGGAAGGCCTTCAGTCCCGTATATTTCAGATACCATGGTAAAGGCACTGAATATGAGGGAGCTGTTCTTGCCTGGGTTCATCTTCTGATGACTAGAACAGATAAGATTCCTGCCATGCGTGAAGCATTTTACCGTCAAAACCTTCCGAATGTTATCAACTTGCTAGCTACTTGCTTCTTTGTTCCAATTGCCATATTCTTCCAAGGCCTATCTATTGTACTGCCCGTCAGAACACCTAATCTTCCTGGGTTTCAAGTTGACTGCCTCATAAAGATCTCCAATGTCTACTATGGCTGTATCGTCTTGCATCGTATGATGGCAGCAAATCTCTATGCCATGTCAAAGGTAATATTCTGCAGTGTACTGTTGCATTGTTACATGTTCTTGTGTCATACTGGTACTGCGGAGGCTTATTATGCAAGCATGCTATCATATTTTTGGTTGCAGCTGCTGTACATGAATTATGGTGGAAATAAATTAGTGAATCTGCTCGGCACATGGAAAGGATCTAAACAACCTATTCCAGATGGTGGTATTGCATATTACATAGCAGCACCCCCGACGTAAGTGATACTTGTTGAAATCATATGAAATCTACATTTGTGTCTTGGGCTTGGAATTCTGATTTAGTCATTAAGTGTTGTTTCCTTTAGCATTGGTTCACACTTACCTTTTCCCTCCTACAGCTTGTCTGATCTGCACAAAGACCCTCTCCATGCATTTGTGTATGTTGTCTTTGTGCTTGTTGCTTGCCCACTCTTCGCAGTATCTTGGCTTAGAGTTTGTACTTCTTCAAAAAGATTCCGTGATGGTTTTTTTGTGTTAAAGGTATGGATAAAGAGCAACATCAATTATGTTACCAATACCAAGTCATTTCTTAATTCTCGTAATTGATTCAATGCAGGAGGAACAAATCATGCCTGCGAATCCTGACTCGGTACCTCGGAACGAATTCAGGAGTCATATTGTGAAGGCAGCTTGCTTTGGCGGTCTTTGTGTTGGTGCATTGATAATTTTGGGAGATTTCATTGGCGTGTTCGGTTCAGGGACTGGAATTATGCTAGTTGTGACCACTCTATATCCTTACTTTGATGGCAGAGCTGGCGATGTCAGTGTCTTTGGCTTCTGATCGTTTGCATTCTGCTGAACAGGATCAGGATACACAAAAGCTTGAATGCAACACTAGTATCACTTGTAGCAGACATAAGAACATCATTACTGTTATGGGCCAGAGGCCCATGTCCTAGGACTTTGGGCGCCTACTGTTCATCCAGTTGCTGTAGCAGCAGGTCCCGCGCCCATCAAGTTAGATTAGCATAGATTTATAGCTTACAGAGTATTCCATATTGTAATAGATTATTTAGGGAGTTTGTATATCAATAAAGGATAAGCAAGGTTAAGGGGTCAAACCCTAATCTATCTCTCCGCAGCCGGCGCCCCTCTTCACACGCGCCTAGGACTGCTAGCCCTAGGGCTACCGTTCCTCCTTCCTCCCTTCCTCTCTATTATTGTGCTCATTCAATCTCCTCTGTTCAATATTATAGGGACCTCTTGTTCAATATTATTGGGACACCCTTCTACAGTTCTACCAAATTTATTTGCTCATTAATTCACTGCCATGCCTCCGTAACTTCCATTCTAAATACTACGACATGCATTCAATTTTTTAGGATGGATGCAAGGAAAATTGTATGTAAATAAGACTTATGTGCTACGTTTATGCGGATCTGTTCAATATTATAGGGACACCCTTCTACAGTTCTACCAAATATGATGCTTTATATTCGCTCTTTAATTTACTGCCATACCTATATAACTTATCATATTGAATTCTAAATACTAACGACATTTAATCAATTTTTTTAGGATGGATGCAAGCAGAATTGTATGTAAGTAAGACTTCTTCATTTGATATAATGCCAATAATCATTGTTATTGTCTTCTTATGGTGTAACTATGCTAGATTTTTGTTTTAACTTTACCTCCCAGTGGTGATTTCCTTCGCCAAGATCCAATGCGCTCCACATGCCCAATGGAGCTACAACACCGGTTGCATCCCCGAGAGCATCAGCAGATTTGTCGATCGCCGAGCCTCCCTACTCCCTTTTGCCCCTGTTTTCTCACTACAGTGTGGAGCTTTGGAAGAACAATGGCAGGATGTGCAGCTTCAGGGGAATGGTTCTTCAGGAAGAAACAGAGAGAGAGAGAATGGTTAACAGGTAACAGGTGTATGGATCTTCAGGAAGAAACAGAGAGAGAGAATGGTTAAGATTTATCCTTTCCCGATTTTCATCTCTCTAAAGAATATTAGTTAAGTTCACTAGATAGTATATCCAATCAGGATACCTTATTCTACCTACATGTCCTTCACCTTTTTCAGCTAGAATTAATTTATTCTGATTGATGTTGCACTTTATCACTCATCCTGTCATGCTCCAGTTCACAAAGCAGGGCTTCTGATCAATTCATTTTAAGTTGTTCTTTCTTGGATATTTATTTATTGCTGGTCGTATCATATGCTGCTTAGTTTCTCATGAACATGCCATGTTAATATAGGTCGTAGGTGATAGTCTGCTATTTTGTCCATTCTCATGTATTCCAAGCGCATATAGTCAGTGTATGCATTTGCTGTTTAATCTGCCTTTTCTCAGTTCCACCAGCATATGTACAAGCTGGCCAGCATATGATTCAGCATTAGAACTCAATGCTTTTCCCCCTCTTGATTTGTATTTTCATGGCGATCCATGCTGCAAAGTTGTTTATCCTATGGCCTAAGGCTTCTATACCATTTAAGTAGTGAAACAATTGTTGACTGGATTCTTTCCATACAGTTTATCTGGCCTGACCTTCCAGCAGAAACACTTATATTACTTTTCAAGCAATTGATAGATAGTATTCCTGTAATTGGTTAACACTAACTACGTATTTATTTGACCATACCGGCTGCATTGGATAAGAGCAAGGTTAATAAAGCAGCCGGCTGCCGGCTGTATAGCAAGGACATCGCCTACAGTCAGCGTCAATAAGCACTGGTATAATGGTCTGTCTAATAAGGTGGCCTCTATTGAATAATTAAACATTTCATACTTGCATGTGCATTTAACTATTGGCTGAAATGGGTACTTTTCTTGGGGCTGGTGCTTCAGCCCGGCACTTGCTCAACAGCCCGCTCATCTCTCTCCCCCCTTCTCACTCCTCCAACTAGGATTTCTGTGATGTGGATGCCTCTTTAGCCAGCTGACTAGGATCCGTTATACCTGCTCTAACCACTGCTGATGTTTGTGTCAATCCCAATTCATTGGTTCTTTTTCCTTTTCCTTACAGTTGACTTATTCAGTACCAACTTTTAGCCTTTGTGGCTCTTTTTATTTCTTCATGATGACTAAACCTAGGTTTTGTATTTAGGTGGAACAATTACACAGTTTGTGATTTCCTTTTCTGCTTTCCATGTAGATATGCAAGGCCTCGCAGTTTCCCTGAACAAGCAGCCACTAGCTTTGCTGTAGTACTCCTTTCTTTCAGATTTTTGTTCATTTGCACCTTTGTAGTGTGGCTCTTAAAATTACAAGTTTGGGAGAGAGCTTTCACTGCAGTCCGCTGTGTGAAGAATTGTCTGCATAATTCGCGGAAATTAGGCGCACGCGGACTTCAGTGTAACATATATCTGTCAGTTTTGCATGACCTGAACCTGTAACTATACGATCCTTTTGTACTGAATTTTGTTCAGTAATTGCTTATTGTTATAGCACTTCTCACACTGTTCAGTGTTCAGTCAGACGTTTGTAAGTAGTTTGCCTTGCAATAACCTAATTGCATCTTGCATAATTCAGGGAAACGAACAAATATTTTTGTAGCCAGCATTGCAACATGAATTTGCCCCTTGCGTTAAGCAAGCAATAATAATACTATATTCCCTTTTGTTTGTTTGCTTGCTTACTGTTGTCTACCCGGTGGAATGGTGGATGGAACTGAGGACCATACAAATAATACTAGATACACAGTGGCGTACCCTGAAATGTTGTTGTTAATTATGTATCTATCAACCACAAAGGGCATGTCCTATTTTTTTCTGCTCATAAAAAAACATGTTTCATACTTATCTAATCATGTTTGTGATTTGGATACATTGGTCGATGGCATTTGTTCAGATGCTTCGGACATGTGCCTGTCCTTAACTACTACTGCTACGATGGCTCAGTTTGATCTGAGTCCCGGGGCCTTTTAAACATCAACTCGGTCGTTACAAATTAAATTCAGTTGTGCTACCTGTAGAATCCTTGTTTTACTGTGTACACGTACTTACTAAAATTGTCGACGAGGTTGTACACGACGGTTGCCGTGAGCAGAATATCCCTGTGCTTTAGCCGATGGTGAAGTCAGCGAGGATGGTGAAGTGAGAGCTCCGGCGCAGAGCCCCAGTGCACGGCATGATCGCGCGTTGCAGGCAAATTAAAGAAAAGAGGCAAAATTAATATACCTTTTTTTTTTTAGAAGAAGAGGCGACACACTTCAAATCCAAGGAAGCCGAGAGGAGCGCACACGAGGTGAGCAGCATGCAGCACGGCGTAGGCGAGAGCCTGGAGCAGGTCTGACGGAGCATCTCCTCGGGGTGCAATTGCAAGTCATTGTATGCTCTGCTTCGCAAGCCTGCGCCGCGGCCACCCGCCACAACGTACGACGCTCCTAAGGTCCTCCATTTCGCTGATCAGCGTGCGCGGACCGCTCGAGCGGCTTCCGCGTGCTCGCATACGCCGACCAGACCGCCGCCGCCGGAGACGCTCAGATGCGAATCGATCGCTTCTCTCCTGTAGTACGTACGTCTGAGCTCGATTTAGTGACCATAGTAGAAGACTTGGTTGGACAAGCGCCATGTCTGATAGCTCGATCCCGGGTTGTCCCTCTTCGTCAAAGCGGGCAGTACGTAGGCCCAGCGCCACTTGCTCCCGGCCGAGCTCCATGAGACTCCGTGGACGCGAGGACACAGCGCACCCGGTCAGTCCAAGGGGTCGATCGGCGCGCAGGAACACGGACATTTCCGTGTAGAGCACGCGCTGGCTAAAGGCCACCTTCCTCAAAAAAAAAAAAAAAAGAGGCCACCTTCCTGTTCCATTGCTGCTGTATCGGCGTTTTTCATCCCTTTGTTGATTTTGGGATGCGCCTTCCTATGTTTGATTTAGGATTTATTTCTGCAGCTGTGAGGTTTGCGTTTCTTTCTTTTTTCCTTTTCTTTTTTTTTTCCGAAAAAGATCCGGCACCTTGGCCGGCTTATATTGATAAGGGGAAAGCAGATTACATGCCGGCTTACAACTTTTACAGTGGGAAAACCAAAACGGATTGCTCGCTATTTTGAGTTACAACCAAGGCCGCTAGATACTTTGCTCCTGCAGTGCACAGTTCCGGACTTCCTGTCCTCTTTTATTGACGAAATAAGCCCAGCCGGCGTCTTCTCCCTATGATACTTTGCTCCTGCATGCAGTGCGTTTCTTTCTTGGTCTTGCACTGTTGCCTGTGTTTTATTTTTTATTGCCCCCTTGCATCTTTTATTGCCTACTTTGTTGCCTCGGTTCTTTCTTTGTCCATCATCGTTTTCTGGCAGTCAAGCTTCCTAACGGTTGTTCGTGCTCGATCTGCAGGTTTTCACTTTGGTTTTGTGGACCACTTCCTCTGGTGTTTCCCAGCTCTTGCCCACGCACGGCACGGTGCCTGGTTTTGGGTGAGGTATGTTGCTCCTCTCTCAGGTTTCTGAATTATCAGGTGGCTTACAATTTTTTCCTTTGTAGCTTGTTCTGGTGCTGCCGTTGTTACTGCTCTCGCTGTTAGGTACCTCAATGTTGTTTCCCTTATTTTTACTTCATTAATGTCATTATCATTTACGTTGTTTTAGCTTAATCTGCGTGTGCATCTTTGGATGTTTTCCAAGTGTCGTTTCAGAGTTTAGTTTAGGGCAATTATTGGTTGTGCTTCATTGCCAGAGTTTGGTGTATGTTCCTGCGGGACCCTGTTCAGTTATGCTGCTGCTCGTTGTTGTTGTTGTTGTTTTTTTTTTTTGGTGCGAAGCTGCTGCTCGTTGTTTGTTACTCCCTCTGTCCCAAAATACTTGGCGCCTTTGACTTTTAGACATCACGTTTGACCGCTCGTCTTATTTAAAAAATTTATGTAAATATTATTTAATTTTTCATAATTTGTTTTAACATTCAAGATACTTTAATCATGTCAAGTTTGTTTTAGCATTTGCAAAAAAAATTTGAATAAGACAAGCAGTCAAAGATGATGCCAGAAAGTCAAAAGCGCCAAGTATTCTAGAACGGAGGGAGTACTACATTAGATTGTATGGTCTCTGATTATCAGCGGATTGCTTTACTGCATGCTGATTTCGGTCTATGTAAGTTTTTAGGAGTTTTGGTGGTGTCGTCCCATCTTCTTATGGCCAATTGTGCCAGTCTACATAGCAGCACTGTCCAGCCTTTTCTGTATTAACAAACTCGAAGTTTTTGTGACATAATTCTTCTTCCTGCTTTACAAGGCCTAATTAGAAGTGTTTTTTGTTCCTCAGCTGAGGTTAGGTTCTTATTACTTTCTGAGATTTTTTTTTCTCGAAATGAGGCATGAGCGTTGCCATTCATTAAGGCAGAAGATTTTTTTTTTAAGAAACATTAAGGTAGAAGATAGAAATGATAAATCCTAGGATTACATAGTTTAACCCAGCATTTGTGCTAGGCTCAAGCCATGGTCATCACCAAGCCGAGATTTTTTTTTCCCTTCCATGCGAGTTAGTTGTTTGCTTATTTGTAGCCATCTATTGTCCATGTATACCTGCTAGCTGCTAGGTTCTGAATTGCTTGTGGTGTGGCACTATGCATGGTTGTTGTGGTGTTGCCGATCACCAGGTGTTTAGTAGATGTTTGACTATCTTGGTTAATGTTCTGTTGCAGATTCTGTTGGGTCTGTGTTTTCCTTAGCTTCTGCTCCAGGTCTCCTGTTTTTGGTTGCTTTGCTGCGTGCCCCTGTGCAGTCGGTGAAAGGTATGCTCATTGGCCAATCTTTACAAATGTTTATTTATATTTTCTTAGGTTGCGTTTGGATCCCACCGCCTAAAACAAAGTGACTAAAAAACAATGACTAAATTTTAGTCACTCATGTTTGGTTTTTAGGACTAAAAGTGACTAAAATTCATTAAATGAGTTGAAAAAAGACCAAAATACCTTTAGACCACAATACCAAAAAGATCAGATGAGGGGCAGGCGCTGTCCTTTTTTTTTCTTTAGCTCCTTTTAACTACTCTAAAAGGTGTCTAATGGGACTAAAATGTTTTAGTCAGTTTTTAGTCATTTCGTTTGGTAGTTTAGTCCCTAAACTGACTAAACTTTAGTCAATTTCCTTTAGCCCATTGGATCCAAACGCAACCTTAATATGTCGTCTCCTACGTCAAAGGGTCCTTGGCTGAGTGGTTAAGGGGCACTCAAGCGGCACCTCCTAGGTCCTCCTACCAGATGGTTTGCTTCGTGCCTACTTTTATTAGTTAATGTCAGCCTTTATTTTTTCCTGCTGCAGTTACTCTCTACTTGGTATTGCATTTCCATATACAGCGGCCTGACGTTTTTCTCTTGTTTGTTTTTCCTGCTTCGTTTTCCTGTGTCTCCGTCTGTGGGTTTTTTTTTTTGGGAAAATTATCACTACACCACAGCACTGAATTCCCGACCCACGTGAGTCGGTAAAAGTGGACCTTTCCCGACCTCTAGTCAGTTGGCGAAAGTTCTCAACTCACAATAGGTCGGTAATTGTTGTTTAAGCAACGCACGGTCGGTGGGTAAAAGATTTTATGTATAGTATCCAAGGATGGGTCGGCAATTCCAGGCTTAAACGTCGGAACAATGGTCGGTAAAAGTAAAACGAAGGCCCAAGGCCCAGCAAGAGTAACCCTTAGCCTCTGTCTGCCCTCTGTCGGCCACCCCCTCTCCATCTGAACTTAGCCGCCACTTCGTCTCCCCTCCCCCATCTCATGCTCTCCCCATGGCCGCGCCGGTCTTCTCCACCTGGAGGGCGGCAGCCTCGATGGGATCCCGCCGCCGCCGCCGCCGCCCTCAGGCACGAGGAAAAGCCGGTGGCCCACCCTCTCTTGCACTGCGGCCGCACGGCCCGCACCCTCCTGCAGCAGAAGCACGCCCGCCCTCCACCACCACGCACCTCGCCCTCGTCCAGATCCCGCGGCAACCATCAAGCAGAGGAGAAACCACTGCTGCTGTATGAGGGCCGCTGCCTGATTTCTCACTTTTTCCTCCTAATTTCTCGTTTGTGCTCTCTTCTCTTCATTTGTTAGGAGCAGGTTGCAATGCGGGCCCTGAGCTAGGAGGATTGGCCTTCTCCATGACCAGACAACCGTCGCCCCAAGATCCAGTTGGCAAGATCTGCAGGTAATTCTAAGCAGTCGTTTCAATTTCAGTCATGGATTTGGTTATTGCCTCAGGATGTCATGTTGTTGCTACTGAACATGTCAATTTGGATATAATGTTTTGAGGGATAATTGATTAGCCACGCCATCATGTGTTATTGTTTAGCAAAGTTATGTATGCAGTCAAAATACAATGCTAGCTCGTTCTTTTGTTAAGACTTGTTTCTCTGCAATAATACTCTGTTTATTTGCACTGTTGAAACGAAACGTTCCTGTACCTAAAATCAACTATATTCTGCTGAACGAAAATCAGCTATACTTTTGTCATTAACCCATGCACTGTCCTAGTGTTTAGTTTACATTGTGCTGTCAGAATAGCATCACACATGCACAGACCAATTTTCATTGTGAATTGATTATATATCGTTCCATGTTGATGGTGTGCAGGGCAAAGTCTGTGTACTGTGATAGTTTTGTAATAGGATCTAGCATTGATCTTCTGTAAGGTTCTACTGATCACAGTTGACCACTTCCAAACTTGAAACTGCTTCATGTGTGCGTGTTTCAGGAAGCGTGGTGGCCTACTAGGTAGCAGCTGGATTATTCAGACCAAGCAGATGGTGTGTGGTGCTCCAGCGGCTGGCTGCTACCTATATCTTCTCCGTGTTTTCCCAAGGTCTGTGCGTAGTTCTGTCATTCTCGTAGTTACGCACTGAAATTTGCAATGTTTTTACAGTTTTAGCTATCGCATATTTGTTTGGGTTGTCTTATTGCTCACTGCAACTTGCAAGTTACGAAAACAACTATTAGTACTGGGCCAAAGGATTAATACTTGATGTTGATAATAATATAGACATCAAAGGATTAACGCTCAGTTTACAAATTATTTCTTCTGAAAATTATGTTTACAGCAGCTCGATTGGTTAAGCATATATCCTTTCAGTTCTCTACTTCTTTCAGTTTAGTTTCTGTTCTAACAAACAGGACAGTGCATGTTAGCACTACTAATATTCTGATTAGTTTTTTTTCGTCATGCTCTATAGTTGGCTTGTTAAAAGAACATGTAAAATAGATGTTGATTGACCAGTGTTCATTCTGAGTTGATCATATACTACCATGTTATAAAGTATTTTCAAAACTGTGTTTTGCAGGTAACTAGACTGGTGATTATAAAGTCTGCATATATGAGTGTTAGTTTAATCGGGGAATTGCTGATGATGCTAGTGTACAAGAACCTGATGGGTGTGCAAGGCAAAAGTCTAGTGTGATTTGTGTACTGTGATTGTTTTGTAAGTAGAATCTAGCATTGGTAACTCCAAATCTGTAAGATTGTTAAAGTGAACATGGATTTTAATTTGTGAGCAACATATGTTCACTGACACTGAGCTTTTGATTGTGTATGATAACTTCTGAACTAAGTAATTGTGGATTCATGCCTAGTTATTATTTCTTTAACCTAAAGAGCAGGTTAAAGAAATATTTATTTTTTTAAAAGAAAAATATTGTTGGCAACTGACCATAGGTCGGCAAAAGTGTTTGTAGTGTCGGAGGGTGGGTCGGTAATACTCTAGCAATACCGACTCACTATGGGTCGCTAAAAACTGGTCGGTCGGTAAAAGTTTTACCGACGCCAGTTATACCGACCAATCCTATAGGTCGGTAAAGGTCTTTACGGACCGACAGAGGGTTGGTAAAGGCGCTTTTAGCGACTGACCGTCAGTTGCTTAAAGTGAACCGTGGTGTAGTGTATCTGGTTGTGTTTGCCTTGTTGGGTCGGGTTTCTTGATTATTTGGTCGGGTATGTTTTTTGTGGGTGTGTCGTGTTTTTCTTTATTTCAAGCTGCTGTTGCTAGGTGTCGGCAGGTTTGTGTCAGTTATAGATCTGAGGTGGCTGAGAATGGAGCAGTTCTAGAAACTATTGAGATGGAGTTTCCATTCAGGGTGTTCGGTTGGAGGATGCAGTTGCAGTTGCAGTTTGAATAGTGAGAGAAAACACTGTAGCGGAGGAATCTGGCACTGTAGCAATCAGTGGGCTGTAGCAGCAGCAGCCGGACCAGCCGGCTGAAAAGCCGCATGCCGAACGGAGCCAATTGATGGATCGGCAAGGCTTGAATCGTCGGGTTTTTTTTTTTCCGGAGCTATCCTTATATTACATGCATGCCGTCGTCTTACGAGCAAGCTGCGTTTCAAGCAGTTAGCTTTTTATAGGCGCTGTATGGATTTGTGGTTGTTTAAAATAGCTAGCAGGGATTAATGGGGTTCAGCTCTTGGATTGGCTTCCATTGTAGATCCATCGGGTTGTTTAGCAGCCATGTTTGTTGGGACTTGGGAGTCTAGACGAACTGTCATGTATCTCTGTAGGAGGCTCTGTCTCGCCACCTCAGATGTATTAGTGTCCTGTTGTTAATAATCGATTGTTAAAAAACAGACATGATCCTGGTTGATTCAGAGGTATTTTTACCTTGCTTTTTTACTGACACATTTTACTGCTACTCCATTTGTCAGATATTATGCTGCTTTGCTCTCTAGGGCTAATTTATCTTACGTTGCTGCTTATCAATTATATATTTCTTTTCTGTATCTGTATGCCAGGGCACTGCCATCTGTTCTGAAATTGGAGCTACACTCTTGCAAGATTTAGGGTGGTCACTTCAAAGCAGTTTTATAGACCTGTTGATATATGAGTTCATGATTAAGATGACGTGCCATACAATTATTAAAGAGTGCACTGATCCCCCAGTTGACATGCCAATTTATGTTTACACTTTGACAAAGCTGTCACAAGTGCTTCGTCTTGCTCGTGAAGACAGATCCTTTATTGGGGAGCTGCATAGCTTCAGATCTATTTGACATTTCTATTTTTTGCACTACACTTATTTAAGTTTTATCATACAGATGTCATGAGGAGAATCACTGTGGTATCTGACATAGAAGTGTTTCAACCACGGTCAGAGGCGCCATATCACCATCAGAGATTTAATGTATCGATGGTTTTGTTCACCGGTGTTCCCTCGTGTCTATAGCAATTTATTTGTCCTACAACATGAAAAAAATATTCTCTTTGTGTTATGATACTTTTTAACAGTTTCCAATTACTTTCCTTATTCAGCAACTATGAAACGAAAATTGTGCTGCACACGAATTTGATGCTGATCTGGTTTCTGATTTGGGTGAAGAGAACCCTGTTGTCGCTATATTTGTTGGCTTGCTTGCTAAAACCTATGTATAAAGGTATACCAGTATATATATTGTACCTACCATAATTTCTTTTCTTCCTTTTTTTTTGGTAAACATTTATTTGTATGTGACTTGCTAATTTTAGGTGACGTCTCCCTCAGTGGCAACCTGACTTGCAGATGGTATTTTAATCCTGATGTGACTGAAGCGAATTCCTTCATAAGTAGGCCTGTCATGTCTCCTTTGTTTTGTACTAATATATGCGTTTTGGTTCAAGTACAATTTGTATAGATTATCTAATGCATTTGCCGCGTCAAAATAATTGCCTCACCACAGAATTTGAACAAGTTGCACGGACTGCTGTTTCATCTGCACCCTGACACCTTGAGCCACTTCCTGAGGCAGAGATGAAGACTATTGAAGAAATAAAAAAAAATTGGGCCCATATCATTTCCCTGTAAGATTTCTTTTACTTCTCCCCTTGTTTTACGCCTTTCCGTCTTTTCTATTTCAAATTCGTAACTTCGTTTGTGCTTGTCTAACAGCTGCAAGGCTTTCGCTGTGTTGTCACAATCTCAAGGTACAATGACAAGCAATGTGCCTCATGATGAATGCACGGGCTTCAAGTTTCAAGTAATGCTATACATCTTTTGCTCACTGACATATTAAAGCTTATTTTTTAGCAGCTGATTTTGTTTTTGTGCCTCCGATTCAGCTACAAGCCATGCTACTTTGTGACTGACGGCATTGCAGATGCAGAGTTTGTGTTTTTTAACGACGTTGGATGCAGCTTACATATGGAAAAGAAGTGAAGCAGGTCATGGTGCCGGCTCTGGGCCGGGGCCATAGGGGCGACCGCCTAGGGCCCAGCCCATGAGGGGGCCCCAAAAAAATTCCATATGTATACCGTGAATTGAGCCCATTGTTTCAACAACAGCCCAGAACCTGAACAGCCCATTGTCACAGAATAGGCCCAAGTAACGTCCAAAACCTAAACAGCCCATTAGTTGATTGCCTGCGTTAGTTAACTAATTTCAGTTATCTCAAAAAAAAAAAACTAATTTCAGGGTAGTGAAGAAATGGGGCCGAGGAAACATTTGTCCGGTGCTGTTAAAAGAAAGAAAAGAAAACAAGAGGATCAATACGTTTACTAGTACCAATGCACGTGCGTCACGCACGTAATCGAAAAGATACATCACTTGGCAGGAACATTAGAATTTTGTGCAACTTTATAACTTATTTTTTTAAATTTGTTTGGAAAGAACCACCTAGAGCGATCAGAAGTTCACTATATTTTAGCATGAACCTAACACTCACCATGCATATAAGATGTCAAAATATGGTCTTAACTATAAGTAATGTGTAAAAGTGCTAGCAAAAAAATTACACATGACTTTCGTTGCTTCACAAGAAAACAAATTTAAAAGTGTAATAACCCAGTCTTCACTTTTTTTGTCCTCTTACACAATGGGATGGAGACGAACATCTCAAGCTAAATTTCTAGCTGGATAGTTTCTGACTCAATGCATGAACCACACATCTGTTGTTTGGAAACTTTAACTATATCAACCGTCTCCATTGCTGTAAATATGATTGATTGACCATTCTCCCATCATCTGAGCATGCTCAAGGAAGACATCAACCATTGATGTAAAAGCGGCAATAAAGAATATTCATTTAAAACGTTTTAACGGTAGTGCTGCTACAAACAGTTTTAGGATCCTGTTTTTTCCACATTAAACTAAAACTAACAAGGCAAGAAAATACCCGTTTCTGCTCTCGATCTCCAAGAAAGCTCCATCCTTGTCTCCTTGATCTCCTTGTACATGAACAAGTAAGAGAGGAGCTCGTCGCTTGCAACAACATACCAAGCACATCACTTCGGCCAACAATTCCAGATGGCTCAACGGTGGAGGGAGCATGTCGCTCTTACTCAGCACTTGCTGTTACAGCAATAAGAACAGCCATATGTGACCATCCTTAAACATACTAACCCATCCCATGCAGAAATGAGTGTTTACTTGATTTAGTGCAGGGTTCACCTGTCCATAGAAATAGTAATAAATCAGGTAAAAACAAATAAAAGATAATAGAACAATTTGTAAGACGAGGTTTCGACCTCACCAACTGACTGATGAAAACAAAATAAAATATTGCCTAAATAAAAAGTACAATATATAAGTCAATCTAGCTATATGAGCCAAGGAAAAATAGGGCATGGAAAACATGTACTATTTTAATAATTTGAAACAATCAATCTGCGGACTTTTTTACTTCAAAAATCATGGACATTGATTTATTATCAGTGTATCACTGATCGTGTAAGCAATCCTTGACCAAGTGCCGAACAACAATAGCTTGAAAACTGAAGCCAAGTAATGAACAATGCCCTCTGATCAAATCTACTCCAAACGTTGCATGAATAATTTGTACTATTTTTGAATTTCAAAATAGAATCAGGTCACCAGAGTTGTGGAAAAATTCAGAAGTACTAACCATATCATGCAGGGTATTCCATCAAAAATTTGATAAGCAACCCCTGTAGCTTCTTTCACATCTAGTTGCAGTGAGAATTCAATGTCAGTGGAACCTACAACAAAAGAATGGTGGACAAAGAAAGGTTCAGATATGCCTTTCCTAGCATGACTCAACAACAAAAGAGCTCCATCCATGCTCATCTTACCTCACCATTCCCTAAACTCTACTCGCGTTTGGGCTACTCCTCTGATAGGCCGCCCTAGGTATCAGAACACCACTTGCATGCCAGGCACCACAGCAGGCCAGGCTTTTCTTCTGCAGGGCAAACATATCGAAATAGTGAGGTTACATCAAATCACATAATTAACAGTGCTTGGTGACTAAAATCATGATAACTGGGGAATTTGACGGGTGAACAGAAATTACGATAGATCTCTGTGGTCGTCAAAGATTGTTCTTCCCTGCCTCCTCTGTCTCAGTTGAATTTGCCGAGGGTGAGGCACGAACAGAGCCCTAGCACGTCGTTGACACGCACAACACGAACGGATCCATCGATGATGACTTCTCCAACGGTCAGGAGGCTGGTCACCGCTAGCTATGACGATCTGCACATCTTCCTCATAGGGCCTACTTCCTCACGTTACAAAGGTGACTGTAATTAAATAACAGGATGGCGACAATGCAAGTATCTAATTTTAATGTGCAATTTAATTGCAAGGAATATTTTAGGTATTGGTTTCCAAACCATAACAGGGTTACTAATAAATGGATGACAATTTTGTTTCTTGTAAATTCAACGAACGACAACATGATATACAGTACTATGGATATAGAAGTTCTAAAATCAATATTGAAGCACCACTATAAAGGTAATTTAGAATGGTCTAGTGCTATGATGACACAAACAAGATTGATTATTCATGTCTTTTTTTTTAGAAGAGGGAATATATTAATTCCAGTCTCTGTATCGAACGATACATATAACTATTTCTTATTACAACCATCATTAAGAAAAAAAACAAAAGACACTCCAACTCCCAACTTCCAATCCCTAAACACACGTAACCCTGAACGCTGGATGATGATCCAGTCCCTAAACACACATAACCCATTGATCCTATTGATCCTTAGACCACATCTTGGAGTAAGGAGAGAACATTGGTCTTAAACCATCTTCAAGAGAGACCGAAGCAAGAGGCACAATAGAGAGATTGATGTCAACAATGTCAACTCTTAAACGACGTCTCAAACACGAAAAGACGTCCTCAAACGGCACCGCCAACTGATCTAACCAGATCAAGGGTTTTCATCCAAAGACTGACATTGCACCACTCCTCCAATGCCCATAATCATCCGTCGTATCAATCTGAAAGATCGTGACCACAAAATCTCATCCAACACTGCCAAGCCAACAAAAAGAAAACCATTTGATGAGAAATACCCCCATCATCCAAATCCATAGTCACCTAGCGCCATACATTGTTGTTGTGAAGAGGTCACTATCGCCATCCCTTTTTGTCACTAACCAATGTTCCAACCATGGAGTCTAGAACCATCTCTCCTAGTGCTCTTATCAGTGCTAGACCAAGCAAAGAGAGTGCGAAGCCCAATGACGCCATAATTAATCAACTAGGTTGCATGAACAAGGAACAAGGACGAAGATGATCCACCATATTACTGCAATATTAAGGAAACCTGAGAAAAAAAACCTGGACTCCGCTGCCTTCTGCATTTTGTCGAAGTAATAAGATACTGCTTGATGCCATCAAGAAGGCAAAAAGAAGAAACCATATATCAGAAGACATCGCCAAACTCCATATAGGAAGCGACACGACGACGAGATGGTGACGATGATCCCCAGCCATGTGGATGATGGCACAGCGGCATCTCAAAAATGCAACCAGGCGTCAATGAGCACAGACCACCAATTGTGTCATCATGCACACCGATTGTAGCCATTGTCGAATAGATCAGGCAACCACGCGGTGCTATCGTAGCACTACAACACCATAACTTGCCCAGGAACTTGTTGTGGCGCGGCCATGTACAGCGCGGTGCGGCATGTGCGGCACAGCCAGGCGCAGCGCGGGCGTGCGAGTCCATGCGCGGCGCGTCGCGGCGCGGCACGGCACGCGCGGCCGGCCATGTCGCGGTGCGGTGCCGCCATGCACGGCGCTGCCACCGGCAAACACGGTGCGGCCATCCGCCATTTGCAGCTCGGGGCAGCGCGTCTCCGCCAGTTGCAGCTCGTCGCGGTGCGGCCAACATGCGCGGCCATTTCCTGCTCGGCGCGGCGCGGCCACCGCCATGCGCGTCGCCGCCATCCGCCAATCGCAGCTCGACACAGCGTGGCCACAGCCAGGCGCGCCGCCGCCTTTCACAGCTCGGCGCAGGGTCGTCACCACCATGCGCGGCGCATGTGGCACAGCTACGGGTTTACGGCGCCGCCCTCGCCGAGAAAACCAACATGGACGAGCTCGATCCCGGCACCAGCGGCATGAACCATGAGGCCGTGAGCCGAGGCGATCCTAAGTCGCCATCACCCTCTCATCGAGCAGAACAAGGCCACCATGCATGGGAGTTGGAGGAAGAAGAGAGTGGAAGGAGAAAGAAACAAGAAGAAGAAGGGCGTCGACTGCAGATTCCACGCCCTGCCGCCGCCATCCTTGCCATAGCGCGGGTTGTGCCGGCAGCCGGCTCCGGCGGCGACTGGGTGGAGGGTGGAAGCGGGGAAGCCGGTGGCGGCGGCGTTGAATCGCCGCCCGAGTCGCCAGAGGCGACGCGGGGGCAGATCCGTAATGTGAATTTATTCATGTCTACAGTAATGTGAATGAGAAGATGAACATGTATTGCACTGAAAAAGCAGCTCTACCTCTATAAACTCACTTGAATATTGATTCAGCATTCATTCATGTGCAGAGTAAACTTATCCTGCATGAAAGAAGCGTCTTTCCATCCAAGACTAATATTGAACGTTCAGGTGCAGTCTAAAGCCTTCGAGTGGCCAGTATGTATATCCAACCTGACAGGCAAAATAAAAATTAGATACCACGGTCCATGAATCTGATACTACTATTTAGCATTGCATCAAAACTGTGCTGTGCGTGGTTCAGCAGCTATAAACCATGCATATACCAGTTCAAGAACCATTTATCTGTGTCATGCATGAGAAAGATCGTGCTTGATGCCTATGTACCAAACAGGAGTCTACGGTAAAACTACAACACATGATGTACAAAGGAGAAGGTCACAACAATCCCGATCCCACCAGCTGCCATGGGAAAAGAGGGATCAATTCCACGGGTCGGATCCCATGACTGCCCACAGCGAACATAGGTGATGAACCTATCACGCTAAAATATGAGAGCAGAAAACAAAATTAGGGCAGCCGTCTAGCAGAACGCGAAGCAAACCTGTTGACGCCGTCAAGATGGACCAGAAACCTGTTGTGGCGGTCGAGGTTCTAGAATGGACGGCGGCGTGTTGTTGTGACATCCGGCCCATTGTGATTAGGCCCGAGTGGCCCATGTTGCATGAGAGGGTGGGAGTTGAGTCCCACCTTGCTAGTCTAGTGGGAGAAAGGCCAACATATAAGCCTAGGTTGTCCAACACCCACCACCTTGGGTTAACCCTTTTACGTGAAGCGAGGCCGAAAACGTAAAAGGTTGGTGGGCGAGTGGGGTTCGCTATGTTGGGAACCTGGGATGTTACAGTTGTCGAGGAGGTTGCGGTGGATTGGCGGCGGCGGCGCCCTCTCCTTGCCCCCATGGGAGGAGAGGAATAGGAAGGGGAATAGATTGAAGCGTGGAAATGCAGCTTCGTTGGGGATGGATAGAAAATCAAATTGGGAATCTAGTAGGTACAAAGTGTATCTCTCACAATTGGTTCTTTATTGGTTTAGATTCAGTGGCAGAAGGGCGTTATACATAAAGTTTTTTTGAAGTAATGTTGCCCCTAATGATCATCCTGAGGAGTTAGGAGGACATGGAGATTCCACTAATGAACTTCAGGATTCCGAACCTCTTCGCTACAAAGATTGGTACCGAGCATAAAAAATTAGATGCAGAAAATGAGGACAACAATGCTAGAGTGCAAATTTTGAGCATCCATCTCAGTCTGAAAATGCTCTAAGAAGTTTTCTTTTGTGATTATGTACTAGGCTGATTTGGAAGTAGTGGTGCTGATGGAGTTTTTCAGTTTTCTTTTTATGAGCTAACCTACTACCTCTATTTTCCTATAAGAATTTCCATTGTAATATTGTGATAAGATATTAAGAACCATTAGGAATTACTAGCAAAAATGCCCGTGCGTTGCCACGGGATGGCAAAAAAAAATCTCTCAATATTGTTTTAATTTTATTCTATTATATTTTTTAAAAACTTTGTGATTGACAAATTTATATCAAAGTAATAGACAATATTTATAACAGGGTAATAGACATATTTATAACAGGGTAATATAAACTCAATTCGTATTTCGACACAATAGATTCAACAAATGTTTAGTTAGACACATAAAGTCATCACCTTGTAGTTCTTGAAAAAAAAATTGGGCTATTAGCTGCATAAAATGTACTACAACCATTGTCATCCAAAAATTTGCTACGTTTCTTTTATGAAGGTTAACAACGACTATCCATTATCCACCACAAACTTTTCTGATTAAGATTCCAATGCGATCAAGATATATAAAGACTGGCATATATTTTTCAATTACAAGAGTCTTCCTTTACATTCACCATAAGAATAAATTACAGGCCTAAAAAAATTCATCCCAGGCAGGCCACCCAGTCAGCCACCATCGCTCTATTGCCTAAAATCATGTCTACTCCTAAGACAAAAGATTAGATGAGCAAAATATTCATGACAGACGATGAAGGGGCGTGCCAATTGGCGCACCAGTTTTCAAGTACAATCCCCCTCAAGGAATTCTTAAAGAAAAGATATATGATAAATGTATATAAAGGTACGACCAAAAAGAAATGAGGACCTCCCATGATTCTTTTAAACAACATAGTATTACTAATAAACTAAGGAGAAAATTTAATTTTACTCCATGGAATCCTCAGCACATAACCAACCAACGAAAGCAACGGTGTTTTATAGCCACTCGTACAAATATATACCCAAATATATTGGTCCAGCGATAACACACAGAAAAGAAACACCAGCATATTTGTGATGGTAACAAAAAACAAATGTAAGCATGTTTTAATCACCATTGATAATAATTTAAGTACTGGGACTTGACAGTCCAACTAAAAGAACTCATTAACGCCACGGCAGAACACTGAATGCTCAAGCAACTCAATAAAATTACTAAAATCTATAGTCTCAAGCATTACTCACTACATCAGCACAACCGTGCAATTAAATCCCTGATTTATAATCTGACACAATAAGATCCCAAAATGAGTAATTAAGTATTGAGTCAAGAAACATGAATAATTCATAGAGTTGTGATTGGGGATCCCACATTAAAGATGGACTTGTTTGACACGGAAAATACGCGTTGGGGACACGAGGGGAAGAGAAAAAATGTGGGGCGTGCGCCAGTGTACTATGTACAAAAATAAATGGACAAAGAAGTAGGGAAATCATGTATTTCATTAATTTCTTGGAATCAACAAAATTACAAGTTCCCATCATATAATTGCGCTCCGACCATCTGCCTTGTGGCGATGTGTGTTCTCCTGGTTCCCAGGGCTTAGAAAGCTCCCGGTTAATTACTCCCGCCAGCAATGCTCGAGAGACACCTTCGATTATGCTGCGCGTGGTCATCGTCATCGTCTTCCTGTCGTCTTCTCCATGCATGATATATATATATATTGATTAATGTTGATGTAGGGGTGGCGTCGGCATGACCCACGGCCTCGTCGGCCCGTGGCGCCTTTAGTAATGCAGCCGTCAATCCGGCAACACCCGCCATGTCGTCCGGCCTCGTCGGTCGCGGACGGTGTGAGAAGCGTGGTTGATTGGGTGAGTCTTGAGGAGAAGTGAACGAGACGTCGATGGTTGACGATGGCGTCGTAGCCATATTCTAGCCTGAAGTGGGCCCAGATGGCTGCTACTGATGGTTGCATGAGCGCATGCAAGTGAGATGCTAGCTTCTAGCTTTTTGCTTGCCGCTGCTCTTGGGCACATCGTAAACAGGTGGTGTCCGGTTTGGACTTTGCCATGGTGAGCTTCACGGCAACTCCATCTTGCTGTTGATCGGGATCGACGGCCTCCCAGTGCAGCGTCATTGCCGGGTTTGCGAGCCCCACCGGCATCGTCGAGTGCTAGCGGTCGGACGAGCAAATGAGCGCTCTTGGTACGTCGCCGGCAGGTGGTTGACGATGTGGAGGCATCACTCCTGTTAGCCTAATCAACATGTGCAATGATCTTGCACTTGGGCTTCAACTAGAGATTAAATGGAGCAACCGTAGCCTTGACCGTACACATGTGAGTATACTTGTTTCTTTTATTAATCTTCCTCACGAACGAGTGCATGCATTGCTGCTCTTATGTACAGCTAGTTAACTAGCGTGTGATGAGCTGAATAAGTCGTCGTCTTCGCGTACGATCTCGTTGGCGGCACCGCGGCACACGCTGAGCTTGACAACTTCCTCCGGTAGCATGATGATCCCGCTGCTGCTTGAGATGAGAAGGCGACCTCGGCAACCGTCACGAGCCGTGCTGATAGTCGAGCGGCGACCTCGGCGATCTCCTTGGATGGCGCGATGACCTCGCAGCCACCACGGTCGATAGAGCGAGCCCCATCAGTGACGGCGTCGACGAGATGATGACCTCGTAGACGGCGCGTAGCATTCCTGACGCGGCGTCCGACGACGGCGATCGGGCTCCTTCATCGGCAACTTGGCGACGAACCACCACGGCTACGTCTTGTTGGCTTCAGCTTGAGTGTCGCCCAGTCTTGCCGTCCGGGATGCCGTACGTGGCGCCGTTGTACGCAGAAGATACGTCGTCGAAGGATCGGAGCAGCGGCTGCCGTCGAGACGCCGAACCTTGCAACTTCTCCCGATACCTCCTAGAGACATTCATATAGGATAGAAACGAAGAGAGAGATCAGGGCTTGTAGCCACCTGTCCCGGCCATGGCCTCCTCCTGATTCGGCAGCAGCTCGCCGCCCTTCGTGATGGATGGACCCGTGTGGGAAGGAGCAGCAGGAACCCCTGTCTTCTCCACCAGGTCGTGCGTGAGTGGTGTTGTGTATTTCTCCATCTGCGTGTGTTTGTGTGTCTGGTGCCCGGTCTCTCCTGGTGTCTGTCTCCGTCCCGTGTGGAGGAGCTGTAGTCCTTGTATAGGCCTGGCAAGGCGGTTGGTGGCATGCAGCCGGTGAGCACATCCTTAGCCTGGCGCCAGCTGCCGTGATTAGCATTTCCCCATATGCAAATTGTCATCGGGTTACCATGTATAGCCTTGAAATTTCCATGTTTGCATTGAACACGTTAGTCATCGATCGGACGACCAGCGATCATTTCGTACCGATGTTTCCATTTCTTTAACGTGGCATGTGGCTGCTGCTCCCTTGATTGAGACATAACGTAATCTAAATCAATAAAGAACCAGTTGTGAGAGATACACTTTGTACCTATCAGATTCTACCTCACTTGTGTATCCACCGTTGATCAAAAATTAGCCCAATTAAATCACCGTTGATCCTACCATATAAATTTCGGAATAGGTGAGGCCATTACATTCTGTAATCGTAGGCGTCATTTGTAGGCCAAATTACCTGACACCGCAGTGACTTTTTTCACCCACGTCGTGATCTACCCAGCCTCAATTCCACCGCCCGGTTTCCTCTCATCTTTGTTGCCTTCCGTTTGTTACGGCAACTTTGAAATTCATTCCATCACCGAGTCCTTCTGTTCCACAATCGTCGTCCACATCTCGCGGTGGCAGGTTCAATCGAGGACTGCTTCAAGATCTAACAGGGTGCGAAGATTTCCTCGGGCGCAATCGTTTGCTGAATCTGGATCATTTCATTCCATCACCGATTCCATGCACGTGCTCAGAATCAGGTCACTGGCGCAAACGTTCGGCGCCGCCGCTGCTTGGTGCTGCTTCCGGATCCCGCCGCAAGGATGCGCAGGCCGCGACCCTGCCTCTTCCCCCTGCCGGACTGATCATCATTGCCTTCCATTCCTCTTCCTCTATTCCTCGGATCTTCACTGCTCCCAACCTCCATGTCCGCATCGCTGTGTTTCAAAATCTAGCGAAGGTAAGTGGCATACGTTCTATTGAGGCCATTTGGATTCGATCTTGCAGTCAGGTCTCTTGTTGCTAGGTTTTTATCTCAATCCAAATCCTGTTTAATCTTATTGATGCTAGGATTCTTGGCATTGTGGACGGGTAGTCGCAATACATAGGAAGGAGATGCATGAATGTATGCAGTGATGATCCTATGTCTTGTTCCATGCTGCTCATCGACTTGCCAGGTACATCCAATGCTGGTTTTGAGATTTTGTGATATCTGATATGCAGGCCCGTGAGATCTCTGAATGTATCCAGTACTGATTTTCTGTCTCGAATTATATTAGAAAAATATATTACACAAGAAAAGCATATGAACCCTGCTTACCTGGCCATACGGATTTAATGAACTTGAAATTGTTTAAATAAACTGAGTCATTATTGGCACTTCCATGCCTGAAGCATGTGCCCTTTGTGCTCTTACATTTTCTGCACTTCTCTTTATGCCTGTCTCACTTTACTTATAAAGCAACAAGTTTTTTTTTAACGAGGTAGAGCAACAAGTTTGCCAGATGCATCTCTGAAGGAAAAAAATATGGTTGTTTGTAGCAGTGATCAGGTTAAGATTACATGATTTTCTTTGTTCTACTAGCATTCCTTATTGGCACTGCTGAATTGTGGAATAATTTTTGTCCTGTGAATTAAGAACTACCGAGTGCTTTGTATAACCGAACTGTCTCAAAATTGAAGCATACTCTGCTCCTTATTCTAAATAATGTAAAGTCGATGAAACAGGTTGTAAGCTTCATGACCATTGGAGTTCGGAAACCCCAAAGGTATAAATGTTTTGGTGATTGGATGACCATATTGATGTGACTAACATTTCCATGTAGGATATTCAAATGGTCACGTCAAATGAAGCGTCGTCTCACATACTCTATCTTTATCGACTACTTGGTGATTGGTTGCCTCGACAATTCGGATTGAGAACTTGATGGAGTCAAGGTTGAAGATGGATCAAGGCTAAGGACATGATAGATCCAAGCAAGTGTTGGCTTGGTATAATGTTAGCTTGAGTCCATAGGAAAAACCGGACTATCAAGAGAGATCGAATTGGTTCTCTTAGAACACAATAGGTTAGAGATCATATGGATGCATTGTGAGTCTCTTGAGGGCTAGGGTGGCTGAAGAGAAGAAGAGGAACCAAGAATGGAGAAGTTGGAAGCAAGGATCAAGAAGTGGATCAAGTTTTCAGCTTATGCAGAAGAGACCGGATGGTACGGTCCTAGGGACCGTATGGTACGGTCTTTATTGAAGATACAGACAGAGAAGTGAAGTCTCGGGATGTTGAGAAAATGAAGACCGTAGCATTGACCGGACGGTACGGTCAAGGGACCGTATGGTACGGTCATCAAAGGTTTTCCAGACAGAGAAGCTGAAGTTTCTGGAAGAGGAGAAAATGAAGACCGGACTATTGATCGGACGGTACGGTCCTAGGGACCGTATGGTACGGTCTTCATTGACAGAGAAGAAGGAAATGGAAGAATACCTGGAAATAGAGACTGAACGGTACGGTCAGAAAGGGATCGGACGGTACGGTCCACGGTACGGTCTCTATGTTGCCTGGCCATTTTTGAGCAACGGCTAGTTTTGGGTTGGTAGCCTATAAATAGTTGGTTGCTCGCCCCTTGAGGGGTCTCTTGGCCATTGTTGGAGTGCAGGAAACTCAGAGGAAGCCAAGAGCAAGGGAGAGAAGGACTTGTGAAGGATTTGGAGTGATCCTAGTGCTTGAGAGAGTAGCAATTGCATTCACTTGATCTCTAGGCTAGTGTGAGCTTGAGAGAATCACTTCGGTTTGTTACTCTTGGTCTATGGCAAAGCCTAGACCGGTTAGGTGTCAGTGTTGAGCTATCTAAGAAGATTGTGGAAACCGACACAAGTTTGTACACGGTCTTGGAGCTTCCCGTGCTAAAGAAGCATCACTAGTGGAGCGCCCTTTAGCACGCATCAAGTGTGGAGCCTTACCTCCGGAAGAGTACCCGGGAGAGAGCCCGGCGGGACGTGCCCGCGACTTCACTCGGAGGGTGAAGTGTGCTCTAGGAGGGATCGCCGTCGACGGAGGGACGGGGCCGAGACTCCGACGGGAGTGACCCAATGTGGAGTAGGGGAAGGCGCCATCCTTCCGAGACCACGGGAAAAATCTTACTAGCATTTACGCTTCCGCATTTACTTATGTGCTAGTAGAATTGCTTGATAGGTTGTCTCTTGTTTTGCTTAGTAGAATTGCTTGTTAGGGTGTTGCTCTATGCTAGACTATATTGTGTGCGCGCATCGCTAGCTTCTTGTCATCACCATATCTAGTCTTGCTTGCTTCACGCATTAAGTACGTTTGGCAGAAATTATTGAGACACCGATTCACCCCCTCTCCCCCTCTCGGTGCCCTTGATCCTTTCAAGTGGTATCAGAGCCTCGTTGCTCAAATAGGCTTAACCGCCTTGAGTAAGGATGCAGGGAGGAAGTGGACCACCCCCGTTCGATGGGACCGATTATGCTTATTGGAAAGGCTCGCATGCAAGCTTACCTCGAGGCTGTCGATCCTATCGCATGGGAGGTGACGAGTTCCGGTGTATCTCTAAGAACTCCCATTGGTACTCTTGATGTGAATCTTGCGAAGGCAAATGCTAAAGCTAAAAATGCCTTGTTTGAAGCAATCACAGCAGAGGTCTTTACTCGAGTCAAGTCCGCGGGTACCGCTCATGAAGTGTGGACTCAAATCCAACAAGTTCATGAGGGTTCCTCGGATGTGAGAGAGGAAAGATACTATGTCCTTAAGGACAAATATGATGCCTTTACCATGTCTTCAAATGAGCTAATCAATGATACTTACTCTCGCTTGAATGTGCTTGTAGAGGATATCAACTCTCTCGGTGTGAAGGAAAAGATTGATGATGGTGACCTTGTGCGGAAGATCATGAGGATTCTCCCAAAGGAGAAGTATGGAGCACTCATCACATGCCTCTTCAACACCGACATTCAAGAGCTCACAACCGACAAGCTACATGGGAAGATCACCGCCTTCGAGAGCTACAACCTTGACAAGAAGCTTGATGAGAAGCCCTCTAAGAATCTTGCTTTTGCATCCGAGGGGTCAAGCAAGAAGAAGATGAAGAAGGTGATGACTCAAGATTCAAGTGATGAAGAAGTTGAAGAAGATGATGAAGATTTGTTGCAAATCCATCCAAATGACCTAGCACTCCTCATGAAGAAAAGCAACTTTTTCAAGAGAAGGTTCATCAACAAGAAAGATGCCGAGTGCTACAATTGTGGGGAGAAAAGTCACTTTGCCAAGGAATGCACGAAGCTAATCAAGAAGGGCAAGAAAATGGCCGGTATAGCTCTCACAAACATCTCTGAGACTCTACCTCCACCTCCTATTTGCTTGATGGCCAAAGATGATGATAGTAGTGATGAGGATGAGAAGAGCGAGTCCGAGGAAGAGTTTGATGAGGAGGATAAGCTAGCCCACCTATGAGAAGCTCTTGGATAGCATTTTCCTAACTGGCAAGATGCTCAAGAAAAAGGACAAGACCATTGCTAGGTTGGAGAAGGAACATGAAGTGGCCGCTTTCCGAGTCCGTCAACTTGAAGGTGAACTTAGAGAATTATCCATCTCTCACAAGGCTCTAGATGAGGACTATGACAAGCTTGAAGAGGACCACATGAAGCTCAAGGAGAAGTCCAAGTTACTAGAAGATGAGCTCAAGCACCTTTCTACTTCTCTCATAACCTTGGATGAAGCTATGACAAGCTCAAGGTTGATCACAAGAGGCTCAACGACAAGTTCAAGGTTCTTGAGGAAGAACATCAATCCAACCTCGAAAAGAGTAACACTTCTTCTTCTAGTTCATCTATTTCCGATTCTTCATATATTACTTGTGATGGACTAACTCCCTCTCTTGAGAGCATCTCTCTTGATGAGAAAATCTTGAAGGAATATCATCAACTCAAGGAGGAGAGAGCTTCGGTGATGGACGGCTTTGAAAGGCTCACAAGGGGAAGGACCATTCATAAGGAGATACTTGGTCGTAACCTTGTGAACAACTCCGAGCACAAGGGACTTGGCTCCTACCCCGCCGCCATCAACCTCATCGGCAAGGACGACAACATTCCTCCTTGGGTGGTACCTCTCATGGCGGACGACTACTATTGTGAGAAGTGTTGCCGTGATGGGCACACTAGTAAGAATTGTCCCAAGGTGAGAAGTTCCAAAGTTTTGCCTAACGCTAACTTGTTCCATGAGAATACACACTACAAGCTCTTTAGGGACAAGCGGGACAAAGTGAAGGCAAAGGCTCTTGGATCACCGGACAAGTGGAGGAAGACAAGAAGAATTTGGGTGCCCAAGTGCATTGTTGACCTTGAGAGGCCAACCAAGTGCGAGTGGGCTCCCAAGACCAAGACCTGGACGGGTGATGGTGGTGGACCGTGTGCCATGATGATGATCCATGAACGTCCACCACAAGCGATGAGTGCTTCATCGTCATATCTACTCTTCAAGGAGGTAACTTGTATCATAGTAGTTTCTTTCTTGGATTGCTTGCATGGTAGCTAGGTACTCCTTTGTGAACTAGTATGTTTGCATCCATGCATGTGTAAATAACTAAAAGAAAAGAACAAAAAAATTAGTTCAAGGTCTAACTTTCTTAAGATAGCTATGAGCATAGGGGATGCTTGAGTTGGTGGACCGTTGGACTCAAGGCAAGGTTTGGCTCATAGTGAGTAAGCTTGAGAGAGGCTCAAACTTGACCTTGAGTAGGTTTCCCTTATGCGTTGTCCTAACTTTGCTTGCATATCACATGGCATGTTTAAATTTCCCTTGCATTTGTATGATATGCTTGTCTCATGCATTGCATATAGGAAATCACAAAGGAGTGGTCACACTATGAGAAAGTGCTTCATTCACAATATGACCTCACATCTCATAGAAGTGTGACAAAAGAAAAGAATTGCGCTTCATGCCCATTGAGTCTTGCTAAATGATCGTCAAGGTTAAATCTACTTGCACGGATCATAGGCAAAGGGCTCATACGTACCCCTCCTTTGGTTTTATCTCTTTTGGCTCTTATTGGATGCTTCTTATTTGCCGATTGAAAAATTACTATAAGCCTATGCGCAACCTATATTGGACTATTTTCAAAGGAGTGTTTGAGATCCACTTCTAGTCCATGTTTGGTGTTCATTTGGTTTTTGTGTGAGAAACTTGGACTTAGAAGGAAATTCCATGAAAATCAGCTTTTTCGGACTAGACCGTACCATACGGTCAAAGAGACCGTACCATACGGTGTGCTTTTGCACGAGTTCCTTTAAACCCTGAGGCAGATGGAGACCGGACCATACGGTCCTGATGACCATACCATACGGTCTCTCTAGAGACTGTCAGGCGTAAGAAGGAGACCGTACCGTACGATCTCTAGGACCGTACCATACGGTCTGGTCCAGTTCATCGGGATATCCAGATCAAATCCGATCCGTGATTCAATCCTTAATCGATCTGGACCGTCGATTCAAACTTAACCTAATCCAACGGGATTTTGCCGGGTTACTGTGCATCTTCTTCACATTACCGCCGCCGTCCACCGCTAACCGAGCTCCGCCGTCTCCTTCCCGCGCGTGCCATTGCCGTCGAAGCTAGCCGCCGTCGAGCTCCCCGCCGACGAGCGCCGCCAGCAGCCGCGCGCCGCCGCCTGCTCCTCCACCACGCACACGCTCGCGTCCCCGCTCAACCCTAGCACCGCGCCGCGCCGATGCACACCGAGCCGCTGCCGCTCCACCTCGCCGCGCGCCGCCGTGCCAGAGCCAAGGACGTCGACCTCGCCGTCAACGAGCACTACGCCGAGGAGTTTCTCCACCTGCGCGCGTCCCCGAGCTGGTGCTCTCCTTCGTGCGCGTGAAGCTCCCCTTCCCTGTTGCCTCACCGGACCTGAGCACCATCACTCCGACGATCGTCGATTCGATTGCTCTGGTGAGACACTAAGGATCAAATTGATTGCACAGTAATTCGTTTTTGATTCCGTCTCTAGGGTTTGAGCCATTCGTTCCTTCATCGTTTAAATCCCTAGATAAACGCTCCAAAAATCGAACCTTTATTGCATTTGTGGTAAATTTCGATCAGCTTCAATGCAATTTAGGTCATTGTCTTACCATATATCATAGTGTTCGAGTATTACACTTCATTTATCTATGACAAGTTGGTAGTTGTTCACTTTGTATCGATATCAAGTTCATGCCATATCCACTAGCTCGACACTTAGTACATTTCCTCGATTAGTGGTACATTGAGTCTATTGCATATGATTTATGTACACTAGTCGATCGTCACTCATAATCGACAATGCTGTAGTTCCCCATTGCATATTTGCCGGCATTGTGTCCTTCACCTCTACGCTAGGACTTCATCTAGATTTATGTGCTTACCTACGATTCTTGCTTGTAGATTATAGTAGGTTTTTCTAGACTCATATACCCTGTCTTATTCCTACCGTGCAGTGGCAGTGGGCAGTGGACAGTCGGGCAGTTGACAGCAGTGCAGAGACAGTGGACGGATTTAGGGCCAAGCCCTTGATCCTATCTTTGGCAGTCAGCTTGTCAGTGGACGGGTTGGTGAGCCAAGCTCACTCGCCCTATCTTGTCTGCAGTCCAGTCAGCAGAGATGGCAGGAGGCAGAGGCAGAGGCAGGGGCAGAGATGACCGTGACAAGCGAAATGCCAAGGCTCTAGATCCACCGCCCAAGAAGAAGCAGAGGACAGGAGATCGTGAGTGGGACCGGGCTCTTAGGGCAGCATTAGTGGACCTACCTACTGTTGGCGGTTCTTATGCGATAAAATTAAATTCATTAATTCCGCAAACGCACGGATCACCATTGTAGCATTTCACCTTGGAGTATTCCAGGGTTATTGTATTTATATTTCCGCAGGGAAGCAGAGCGAAAGGGAGCTGAATAGTAGCAATGCATTGGACAATTTGGAGAAAGAATAATGTATCAAACTATACTTGAGACGGGGGTAAGATAAGCATGATATTTATATGGGTGGCACACACATCCTCAAATCCAAGGAAAAAGAAAGAAAACTGTAGTATACATTTGGGAGAGCAACGAGATAGAGTTAAGACTACCTGTATGTTTATCTATTATTTACTTTTCCTAGTAGTCAAGTCTACAAAGGTTATCTACTCTAGCTAAGTTCATACACATACAAGTCATGTCGTTTCGGGGCACACACGTGCTAGGTTAACCGATGATGCTAGTTCAAACCTAGGGAACCGTATGCTATAATTAAGACCCTGCTGAGTCCAACCCGGACGTGGTGGATTACAGAGACCGGTGCAGCTGTCACATACACTCGCGGCTACCATCCTCCGTGGGGTTGGGTGCCAAACGTGCATAGGCCAAGCTCTAAGCGCCATGCTTACAACCCGCCTAGAGGAACTACTCTTGATCAACAGAGCAGTCCTATCTAATAATGAACAAGCACAGATTTCACACGACGTCATTTCCGACGAAGGCACTCTCTCGTACTTGCTATTCCAACAATCACGAATCCCACAACAAGACTTCTACGAGCACTTACTTAACGAATAAATAAACTAAATAGAAAAGAACTACTAAAAGAAATAAATAAAGAATAAACTAATTATATTAAAAATAAAATAATATCTCTAAAGAGTAAGGATACAAAGAACTATACCGAACTCCGAGAAGACTCCGGAAGCCCGAGAGAGCTCTCACTCTACTGTACTCTACTCTAACTCCTAAAGCTACTACTAAACTAATGAACACTTGGATGAAGTGTGATGGTGTGAGTTGCTTCGGAGGCCGAGGGGTCCAATTTATAGCTTGTGAAGGCGGTGGGAGCACCCTGGCCGAAGCTGGAGAGGCGGTGGCGCCGAAGTCGGCCGGCCGGCCTAGGGGGGTGGCCGGCCGGCCGTCCCTTCTGTCGGTTGGCCACCGTCTTCTGTGCTGACGCTCCAGATTACTTCCTGATGGCGGTCTGAAGGTCGGCTCCTCGCTGGGGTCGGCAGAATTGAAGTGAGGGCCAAGTTAAGGCCCAAATAGCCCACCTTCTAGAATGGCGGTGCAATTCTGGTGGGCTGGGCTTGAATTATGTGTTGTGTGCCAGTTTCCAGCCCACTGGAGGAAGTCTGGGGCCTGCGGCCACCAGGTGGGGCCGGCCGGCCTAGGGTGGGGCCGGCCGGCCAGGGAAATTCCCTGACTGGGCCCACTTTTCTCCACTATTCACTCCTGCATCCAAATATCCACCAAAACTTGTGGAGTAGCATTAATCCTATCTACTATGCACAAAATCTTGATGTTATGTATTTATTTACCGGTAGGGTGGCGGTCAAATCATGGTTTAACGACCGCCAACAACCTCCCCAAGCTTAAACTTTGCTCGTCCCGAGCAAACTCAACTCAGGGTACCGGCGGATCAGGAGTTACAAAGAAGCGCCCCATGGGTAATAAAGATGCAACAACATACTCCCTAAACAGTGGTAAGTTTACGAGAGCACAAAATATTCATGAGTGTTGCATAAATCGTGGGGCTTATATGTTACACCTTGTCATGCAGCATTGAAGGATGGAACGCACTTTTGGACAAGTTAACAATTCTAGCAGGTATGCATCCAGAGTTTTTATGTGATGCAAGGTAAGGTGCAAAAAATTCTCCTTCGTTTTGGCAGGCACTTCTCTTACCTACCAATGTGAGTTTTACTCCTACAAGCTTCACTCATCCTACCTTCTACCAAAAGAGGCTTTGTATGTGGAGCTTGGTAAGAAATGCACAAATGTCATGTATATATTGTAAGGCTAAAGAATGAGTCTCAATCAACATAGCAACTCCATTATTTTGGTCATAAGAATTGATGTGATGGAGGGGGAGAAAATGAACTCACACTTGTGGAAGGGGGTTTTGAAAACATTGGTCCTTTATTTTCCTCAGGATGTTTATGATAAGAACCATATAGCCATTGATTTTTCATGCAACCATGGAGTTTTTTTTTTTACTCCATGGTCTAAGGGCTATAACTTTTGCATGGTTCAAAGAAACATTTTGAAATATTCTTGAGCTTTTTGGATGGACCAAAAGTTTTGCAAACTTTGAAAAATGTTTGGTTGATTTATCCAAACATTCCCTTTTTTATTTGGTGGAAAGAAATTTTCGAAAACACACGCGAAGGAATTATGACCAAAATTAGGAGTGCTTAGTTTCAAGAGCACATCAAACCTTAACAAAACTCAATACATAAACAGATGGCTATGAGTGGGGCTGTTTCGAATATTATGATATGGCTCTGGTAGGTAAATAAATCCTCACACTAAGAGAAGTGTGCCAAAACAGAAGGGTTTTAGGTACTTGCAGCAATTCAAGAAAAACATCTCTGGATGAAACCATACTAAGAAATTGCAACAAGTCCTAGTCATGCCATATCACAATCCACAATGCTCAGACTTGGTGTAACAAATGCAACCCAAGGAAATAAGCGAGACTCATGATGTGATCATGCTCAAATAAAAATAACACATATGTCAGGAGTAGAGGTTGCATCTATGCGACACATGGGAAGCTAATTTGTAACTCGATCATCATTTCCTTTAAGTGTAGTATAACACTAAGATTCTAGCATTTATTCGAACAGGGAGTTTATTTATTTATTAAGAAAGTTAGGAATACTTAACTGGGGGTCCTCCCCAAGCTTGAGTCTTTGCAAGACTCGAGCTTGTATTGAACTCTTTCTTACCTTAGTACCCTCCCCAAGCTTGAGTCTTTGCAAGACTTAAGCTTGATTCAGGCTCTTCCTCTTCCTTCTTGACCTGCAAAAAAGAGCGAGGATGATACAAGTGGCTAGCCCCTAATGAGCATCGCCGGGAATCCTATTATTTTTGTTGCTTTTAATTTTCACATTTTTATTTTGTTTTTATAGTTTATGAAAAGAAAAACAAGCGCTAGGCCTAGCTAGGATAACGATTGGGATGGCCTCCCCAATCGGAGGGCTCTCATTTTTACGTCTTGAGCTAGACGTTCTCCATGTTGCTTTAACTTGCTTGGACCTCGCTCGCTGGAGAATTTGGCGGGGCTGAGGTTCCTTCTTTCTTCCGCCACACTTTGGTTGTCTTCTTTGTGTTTGTGGCGGCGACCTTTTCTTTACTAGGCGCCTTTGTTGTACTCTCATCGGTCGATACCGTAGCTGCCTTCTTCTTTCTTGATCGCCTCGCCCTCCTCTTCTTAGGCGATTGTGACTCGCCTACTCCTTCTTGTGGTGGAGGAGCAAGAGGGGCTTGCGGTGCGTTTGGCGGCTGAGGCATTCTTCTTGGAGTCCTTCAGTAATTAGCTGGCCTTCTTGCATTCTCTCTTGCCAGATAGTTTCTCATGTATGCGATGAGCTTGTCTGGCTGCGGCATGGGTGGAGTAATCTCAATCTTCTCCACTTCCCTTGGGTCCTTTCCATATATGACCCTTACTTGCTGAGAAAGGATCTGGTGCTCCCGCCTCTTATGGTGCTACCGTGCTCCCACGCACTGTAGCACCCAAAACATGCAACCAAAAATTACAACAAAAATATGAATGGATAGCTCATGCAACGATCTACAATTCATATTTTTGGTTGAGGTGCAACCGAAGCTCGTGCAAGAAGATACAAAAAAGAGAATCAGACTGTGAATAGTGCGGGTTGCAACTGTTCATCACGAACCCGCAACCCGTTACTATTCAACGTCTGATTTCTCTTTTTTGTATCTTCTTGTACGAGCTTCGGTTGCACCTCAACCAAAAATATGAATTGTAGATCGTTGCATGAGCTATCCATTCATATTTTTTTTACAATTTTTGGTTGCATGTTTTGGGTGCTACAGTGCGTGGGAGCACGGTAGCACCACAAGAGGCGGGAGCACCAGAGTTGCTCTCCTTACTTGCTTGCATTGTTCAACCTTAGGCTTGAAGCTGAACGTCTCTTCCCTGCCGTTGAAGTCCAAGTGAATCTCTCCTGCCCCTACGTCGATGTTGGCATTGGTGGTGCTCAAGAACGGCCTCCCATGGATGAGAGGGGTCTTGACATCCACTTCCATGTCAAGCACGACGAAATCGACAGGGACGAAGAAGTTTCTGATCTGCACAGGAACGTCTTCGGCAATACCCGCAGGATGGCGAACTGATTGATCCGTAAGTTGCAAGCACATGGCCGTTGGTGATAACGGGCGGTTTAGCCTGTCGTACACCGTCTTGGGCATGACGCTCACACTTGCTCCTAAGTCACAGAGCGCCTGTGAGAAGTGCTGGCTGCCGATAGAACATGGGATGGTTGGACACCCTGGGTCCTTCTTCTTTTCCGGAAGAATGTTCAAAATGGCTGCACTGCATTCTTCGGTAAGCTTCACTACCTCCATTGCTGGAATGGGACGCTTGTTGTTGAGGATGTCCCGGAAATACCTAGTGTAAGTAAGTACCTGCATAGCATCAAGCAGCGGAATATGCACATATATATGCCGGATGGCCTCAACAAATTTATCAAAGCGCTCATCCACGGTGAGCTTCTTTCTGCGGTCGGGGTAAGGCAAGCCTGTAGTGTCAAAATACTCATGAGGTGCTGCCTTAGGTGGAGCTTGCTCGACGGGAGGATCTGTCGTTGGTTCCTCCTCGGAGCTCTCCTTCTCGGCATCTTCCGTTTCAGGAACCTTCTTTTCTGGAACCTTTTTGCTGGCCTTCTCCTTGGAGGCTGCGTTTGGTGTCTTCCTCTCTACACCCTTGGGGTATGGTGGGTCCACAGTACCTCTTCCGCCCCTGGTGGTGATAGCACTAACATTCTCCTTCGTACGAGGAGCCTGCACAGCTGAAGCTATTTGCGCAATTTGCGTTTCTAGCATTTTGTTGTGGCTTAGTTGATTTTGCAGAGCAGTGTTGAACGACTCTAGCTTAGCATCTATGCTCTCTAAAGCCTTGTCGGTAGTAAGAAACTTCTTACTAATGCTGTCATTGATCTTGACCTGTCCGAGAACTAGATCCTTTGATAGAGGGCTCAAATCGGGAAAGATTTTCATTGTTACCTCCCAGATTCTTGTTGAAGGAGAGGTCGGGCCTGGAGTTCCAGCCGTAGTTGTTCTGGGAGCGGTACCCATTGCCATTGTTGAGGAAATTGCATTCCTCTCTCGTATTCGGGCAATTGATGCCCATATGCCCAACGTTGCCGCATTCCTCACATGTCATGCGGGAGTCCGCAACTTGCAGGTCCTGTATAGATTCCACCTTGCGGAGAAGCTGGTCGAGCTTGATGGCGAGCATGTCCATCGTCTCCACTTGATGCACTCCACGGGTCTTGGTGCTCGCCGCTTGGCGTTCACCATGAGTCTGGTTGGCCGCCACCTTCTCAATCAGCTTCTTAGCGTTCTTCACGCTAAGAGAGAAGAAGGAGCCGCCTGCTGCGGCGTCGAGGTGCTCTCGAGCGGACGGCCTCAAACCGTGGTAGAAACTCTGTATAAGGAGCCATTCCTCCATGCCATGGTGTGGGCACGAGAGAACGTACTTCTGCATCCTGTCCCAGGCCTCCGCGGTCGACTCATCTGCGAGCTGTTGGAAGCCTGATATCTTGTTCCGCAGGGCAGTCGTCTTGCCCGGCGGGAAGAACTTGGCGAGGAAGGCATTGGAGCATGCCGTCCACATGTCGAGGGACTCTTGGTTCGCGTAGAACCACTGGAGAGCCTTCCCCGACAGAGAGAATGGGAAGAGCTGCAGTCGGATGGCGTCCTGAGGTGCATCGTCATCAAGAACCTTTGGAGGTGGGCATTTGCATCCTCCGACGGCTTCCCACCAAAAGGACTAGCCAAGATCATGTTGATCAAGGCTGGCTTGAGCTCGTAGTCCTTGTTGGTGATGCGCGGGTTGGGTCCCACGCGGATGTTCTCCGTAGTTGGCGCGGAGAAGTCATTGATCGTCTTCTCGATCGGATCACCCATGTTGTTGTTTGCTGATGAAGACTGGGGGCCATCGACAATCGTCGGAAGGGATCCTTCAAGAGCCAGAACTTTCGATCGAGCGTGGGTGGGAGGAGGGGTAAGCCTGGCCCTCACCCTTCTCAAGAACTGTTCGGGATCTGGGTGGAAGTTTTCTGGTAGGTCGAAACCAGTCATGCACAGTCCTGTTTCAAATTTACACAACAAAGAAAGACAGGACATGGGTAAGCCCGCAAAAGTAAGTGATAATTACTCTTCTCACAAACTTCAATGCATTTATTCAGTTTCCTAGCTGCTACTTCCCCGGCAACGGCGCCAGAAATGCTTGTTGGCGGTTCTTATGCGATAAAATTAAATTCATTAATTCCGCAAGCGCACGGATCACCATTGTAGCATTTCACCTTAGAGTATTCCAGGGTTATCGTATTTATATTTCCGCAGGGAAGCAGAGCGAAAGGGAGCTGAATAGTAGCAATGCATTGGACAATTTGGAGAAAGAATAATGTATCAAACTATACTTGAGACGGGGGTAAGATAAGCATGATATTTATATGGGTGGCACACACATCCTCAAATCCAAGGAAAAAGAAAGAAAACTGTAGTATACATTTGGGAGATCAACGAGATAGAGTTAAGGCTACCTGTATGTTTATCTATTATTTACTTTCCTAGTAGTCAAGTCTACAAAGGTTAACTACTCTAGCTAAGTTCATACACATACAAGTCATGTCGTTTCGGGGCACACACGTGCTAGGTTAACCGATGATGCTAGTTCAAACCTAGGGAACCGTATGCTATAATTAAGACCCTGCTGAGTCCAACCCGGACGTGGTGGATTACAGAGACCGGTGCAGCTGTCACATACACTCGCGGCTACCATCCTCCGTGGGGTTGGACTAGCCCCTAATGAGCATCGCCGGGAATCCTATTATTTTTGTTGCTTTTAATTTTTCACATTTTTATTTTGTTTTTATAGTTTATGAAAAGAAAAACAAGCGCTAGGCCTAGCTAGGATAACGATTGGGATGGCCTCCCCAATCGGAGGGCTCTCATTTTTACGTCTTGAGCTAGACGTTCTCCATGTTGCTTTAACTTGCTTGGACCTCGCTCGCTGGAGAATTTGGCGGGGCTGAGGTTCCTTCTTTCTTCCGCCACACTTTGGTTGTCTTCTTTGTATTTGTGACGGCGACCTTTTCTTTACTAGGCGCCTTTGTTGTACTCTCATCGGTCGATACCGTAGCTGCCTTCTTCTTTCTTGATCGCCTCGCCCTCCTCTTCTTTCTTGATTGTGTCCTCGCTCAAGAAAGGCCTCCCGAGGATGAGAGGAGTCTTCACATCTACTTCCATGTCAAGCACAACGAAATCGACGGGGACGAAGAAGTTTCTGATCTGCACAGGAACGTCTTCGGCGATACCCGCAGGATGGCGAACCGATTGATCCGCAAGTTGCAAGCATATGGCCGTTGGTGATAACGGGCGGTTTAGCCTGTCGTATACTGTCTTTGGCATGACGCTCACACTTGCTCCTAAATCGCAGAGCGCCTGTGAGAAGTGCTGGCTGCCGATCGAACATGGGATGGTTGGACACCCCGGATCCTTCTTCTTTTCCGGAAGAATGTTCAAAATGGCCGCGCTGCACTCTTCTGTAAGCTTCACTACCTCGGGAAGTGGTGATTTCGATAATGGAGATGAAGAAGGAAAAATAAGTGAAAATCATTGCTCTGTTGTGGTCACTTTGGGATGAGAGAAATAAGATCAGAGAAGGGGAAAGGGGCAGAACTGTAGATACCATTGCTCATGCAGTTGAGTTATATACGGCGGAGATAATTAAATTCTTTGGGAAGAATGACACTCGGAATAGCATGCCGAAAGCTCTATATACATGGAAGAAACCGGAGCAGGGGTACATGAAAATAAACTGCGATGGTGCTTTCCAACAGGAAACGATGAAGGGGGGATGGGGTTTTATCATTCGTGATCAAGATGGGGATTGCATTTGTGCTGGGTGCGGAGTTGTAAGACAGGCACTTGATCCCTTACAAGTTGAGTTGATGGCATGCCTCAAAGGTGTCAGAACAGCAATGGAGATGGGAATAAGCAGAATTGTGCTTGAAAATGATGCATTGCAGGTGAAGCAGGCCGTGGAATCCTTCTCGCATGAAGATTGTCCTTATGGCGGACTGGTAACAGAGCTAAGGTATTTTTTTGGAATTCGATTTCACAAGGGCTAGAATTGAGTTTAAGTCCCGTGAGTGTAATGGGGTAGCGCATTCTCTAGCTGCTTTAGGATTTGCATGCCCGGTGAGTGCTGATCCTTTGTTGGACACACTACCAAATTGTATTCAGGAATTGGTTGCCAGCGATTTAGCTATGCCCGTGAGTTAATGGAAGTTTCTTTCCACTTCAAAAAAAAAAGGGAATACGAAACTCAAATGGAGGAGTATTCCCTTTTTTTCAGCCGAAAATCGAGGAGCATTCGTGGTTTGATAATTGATACATACACTTTGCAATTTTGCATGCCGTGTCAAAACTGCATTCGATCGGCCTCCAATTTATCTTCGTTAGTAGTACTTTTGCCAGATAGTTTCTCATGTATGCAATGAGCTTATCTGGCTGCGGCATGGGTGGAGTAATCTCAATCTTCTCCACTTCCCTTGGGTCTTTTCCATATATGACCCTCACTTGCTTGCATTGTTCAACCTTAGGCTTGAAGCTGAACGTCTCTTCCCTGCCGTTGAAGTCCAAGTGAATTTCTGCTGCCCCTACATCGATGTTGGCGTTGGTGGTGCTCAAGAACGGCCTCCCGAGGATGAGAGGAGTCTTGACATCCACTTCCATATCAAGCACAACGAAGTCAACGGGGACGAAGAAGTTTCTGATCTGCACAGGAACGTCTTCGGCAATACCCGCAGGATGGCGAACCGATTGATCCGCGAGTTGCAAGCACATGGCCGTTGGTGATAACGGGCGGTTTAGCCTGTCGTACACTGTCTTGGGCATGACGCTCACACTTGCTCCTAAATCGCAGAGCGCCTGTGAGAAGTGCTGGCTGCCGATCGAACATGGGATGGTTGGACACCCCGGATCCTTCTTCTTTTCCGGAAGAATGTTCAAAATGGCCGCGCTGCACTCTTCTGTAAGCTTCACTACCTCCATTGCTGGAATGGGGCGCTTGTTGTTGAGGATGTCCCGGAAATACCTAGTGTAAGTAGGTACCTGCATGGAAGATGATGAAGACTTGTTGCAAATCCATCCCAATGACCTAGCACTCCTCATGAAGAAAAGCACCTTCTTCAAGAGAAGGTTCATCAACAAGAAAGATGCCGAGTGCTACAATTGTGGGGAGAAAGGTCACTTTGCCAAGGAATGCCCGAAGCCAATCAAGAAGAGCAAGAAGAAGACTCAAGAGTCAAGCGATGATGAAGAAGAAGACCCTAGAAGCAAGTACAAGACAAGGAAGAGGTTTGTCAAGAAGGAAAGCTCTAGAGGCAAAGACAAGAGAAGATCATCTCGCAAGGGACTCTTTGTTGGAGAGTGGGTCACGGATGATGATAGCGAAGAAGAAGAAAGTGATGACTCATCCTCCAAGGGAAAGAAGATGGCCGGCATAGCTCTCACCAATATCTCCGAGACTCTACCTCCACCACCTACTTGCTTGATGGCCAAAGATGATGATAGTAGTGAAGATGAGAAGAGCGAGTCCGATGAAGAGTTTGATGAGGAGGATAAGCCCACATATGAGGAACTCTTGGATAGCATTCTCCTAACCGGCAAGATGATCAAGAAGAGGGACAAGACCATTGCTCGGTTGGAGAAGGAACATGAAGTGGCCGCTTTCCGAGTCCGTCAACTTGAAGGTGAACTTAGGGACATATCCATCTCTCACAAGGCTCTTGATGAGGACTATGACAAGCTTGAGGAAGACCACATGAAGCTCAAGGAGAAGTCCAAGTTACTAGAGGATGAGCTCAAGCACCTTTCCACCTCTCTCATAACCTTGGATGAGAGCTACGACAAGCTCAAGGTTGATCACAAGAGGCTCAACGACAAGTTCAAGGTTCTTGAGGAGGAACATCAATCCATCCTTGAAAAGAGTAACACTTCTTCTTCTAGTTCATCTATTTCTGATTCTTCATATATTACTTGTGATGGACTAACTCCCTCTCTTGAGAGCACCTCTCTTGATGAGAACATATTGAAGGAATATCATCAACTCAAGGAGGAGAGAGCTTCGGTGATGGACGGCTTTGAAAGGCTCACAAGGGGAAGGACCATTCATAAGGAGATACTTGGTCGTAACCTTGTGAACAACTCCGAGCACAAGGGACTTGGCTCCTACCCCGCCGCCATCAACCTCATCGGCAAGGACGACAACATTCCTCCTTGGGTGGTACCTCTCATGGCGGACGACTACTATTGTGAGAAGTGTTGCCGTGACGGGCACACTAGCAAGAATTGTCCCAAGGTGAGAAGTTCCAAAGTTTTGCCTAACGCTAACTTGTTCCATGAGAATACACACTACAAGCTCTTTAGGGACAAGAAAGGAAGGGTGAAGGCAAAGGCTCTTGGATCACCCGACAAGAGGAGGATGATGAGGAAGATTTGGGTGCCCAAATGCATAGTTGACCTTGAGAGGCCGACCAAGTGCGAGTGGGCTCCCAAGACCAAGACCTAGACGGGTGATGGTGGTGGACCGTGTCCCATGATGATGATCCATGAACGTCCACCACAAGCAATGTGTGCTTCATCGACAAATCTACTCTTCAAGGAGGTAACTTGTATCATAGTAGTTTCTTTTCTTGCATTGCTTGCATGGTAGCTAGGTGCTCCTTTGTGAACTAGTGTGTTTGCATCCATGCATATGTAAATAACTAAAAGAAAAGAACAAAAAAAATTAGTTCAAGGTCTAACTTTCTCAAGATAGCTATGAGCATGAGGGATGCTTGAGTTGGTGGACCGATGGACTCAAGGCAAGGTTTGGCTCATAGTGAGTAAGCTTGAGAGAGGCTCAAACTTGACCTTGAGTAGGTTTCCTTTATGCGTTGTCTTAACTTTGCTTGCATATCACATGGCATATTTACTTTCCCTTGCATTTGTATGATATGCTTGTCTCATGCATTGCATATAGGAAATCACAAAGGAGTTGTCACACTATGAGGAAGTGCTTCATTCGCAATATGATCTCACATCTCATAGAAGTGTGACTAAAGAAAAGAATTGCGCTTCATGCCCATTGAGTCTTGCTAAATGATCCTCAAGGTTAAATCTACTTGCACGGATCATAGGCAAAGGGCTCATACATACCCCTCCTTTGGTTTTATCTCTTTTGGTTCTTATTGGATGCTTCTTATTTGCCGATTGAAAAATTACTATAAGCCTATGCGCAACCTATATTGGTCTATTTTCAAAGGAGTGTTTGAGAGTTCCCCTTCTAGTCCATGTTTGGTTTTATTTGGTTTTTGTGTGAGAAACTTGGACTTAGAAGGAAATTCCTTGAAAATCAGCTTTTCTGGACTGGACCGTACAATACGATCAAAAGGACCGTACAATACGGTGTGCTTTTGCACGAGATCCTTCGAAACATGAGGCAGAAAGGAGACCGGACAATACGGTCCCCAAGACCGTACAATACGGTCTCTATAGTTATCTGTCAGGGTTCAAAAGGAGACCGTACAATACGATCCCCTGGACCGTACAATACGGTCTGGTTAAGTTTATCGGACATCAGTTCCAATCTCATCCGTTGATTCTGTGTTGGATCGATCCTGACCGTTGATTCAAACTTAACCTAATGCCAACGGATTTCGGCGAGTTACTGTGCTTCTTCCCAAATCACCGCTACCGCTCGCCGTACGCGCTCCCGCCACCACTTCACCTTCTCGCGCGTCGTACGCCACCATCCGCCGACGAGCTCCTCGCCGTCAAGCTCCACCACAGCTCCAGTCGCAGCCGCGCGCCTCAACTTGCTCCACCACCGCACCAGCACCCGCGCCCGCGCAACCCTAGCTTCGCAGCGCCACACCGAGCCGCCGCCCCTCGCCTGCGCGTGCCGTCGCCGAAGATGAGGACGTCGCCCTCACCAACGACTTGCCCAGCGTCAAGGAGCTTCTCCACCTGCGCGCATCTCCGAGCTGCTGTTCGTCTTCTTCGCGCGCGTGAAGCTTCCTTCCCCGTCGCCTCACCGGATCACCACTCCTCTCCGACGATCGTCATCGCTCCAATGAGCTTCTGCAAATCCTCGCTTGCACAGTAGCTCGTGTCGATTCCAATACCTATCTAGGGTTTGAGCCTATCGATTCCTTCTTCATTAAAATCCCTAGAAAATCACTCCAAAAATCAGACCTTTATTGCGAATTGGTATGCATTGCTATGAACTGCTTCGCAATTTAGGTCATTTGCCTACCGCTGTCATAGTGTTCGAGTATTGCACTTCTTTTATCTATGACATGTTGGTAGTTGGTCACTTTGTGTCGATTTTCCGATTCCATACTATTTACTAGCTCGACACTTAGTATATTCCTCGATTAGTGGTACATTGTGTCTATTGCATATGATCTATGTACACTAGTCGACCGCCACTCATAATCGACAATGCCGTAGTTCCTCATTGCATATTTTCCGGCATTGTGTCCTTCACCTCTGCGCTAGGACTTCATCTAGATTTACGCGCTTACCTACGATTCTTGCTTATAGATGATAGTAGGTTATTCTATACTCATATACCCTGTCTATTCCTATCGTGCAGTGGCAGTGGTCAGCGGACAGTGGGCAGTTGACAGCAGAGCAGAGACAGTGGACGGATTGAGGGCCAAGCCCTTAGTCCTATCTTTGGTAGTCAGCTTGTCAGTGGACGGGTTGGTGAGCCAAGCTCACTCGCCCTATCTTATCTGCAGGCCAGTCAGCAGAGATGGCAGGTGGCAGAGGCAGAGGCAGAGGCAGAGGTGACAGAGACAAGGGCAAGGCCAAGGCTCCAGATCCACAGCCCAAGAAGAAGAAGCAGAGGACAGGTGACCCAGAGTGGGATCGAGCTCTCAGGGCAGCAGAGATTGACATACCTTCTGGCAGAGACACAGGGTTCCGGATCAGGGACACACCTGCTGGAGGACAGGGGGAGACTCCGAGGAGGTCTTCCAGGGCTAGAGCCACAGTGCAGCTGACTCCGTCCGCCCGCGAGGTTGGTACGTCGAGGACCGCGCAGGTTCAGCAGGTGCAGTCAGAGGCAGAGGAGGAGAGTTCCTCCAGCTCAGGTGACGAGGTCACAGAGGGTGACAGGCAGAGGATGGCCGTGAAGTTCTGTGCTCTTGACAGGAGTGCCACACTCAGGGACGTGCTTGCTGAGGACGCTCTCAGGCTGCCAGGCCCCGTCCTCAAGAAGTTCAGGAGAGTCAGTGAGGAGACTTGGGTACCTGCTAGGAGGGACCCACAGGCAGGAGGTCGCTTCTGGACCTTACTTCAGCAGAGGATAGCAGCTGGTCTGAGGAGCAGACTACGGACTGGTGGAGCTGACAAGCTCTTTGTCACTCACCGGCACTGCAGCATACGGGCTGCCAGCAGAGGTGCCGGGACAGACTTCACACAGCACTTGACCTATATCCCGGGCCTCGAGGAGATCATCACCACTCAGATGAGATGGGACTATGACACAGTGATGGACTTCTATGCTTCTCTTTGGATTGCCCCAGATCGCTCAGCTATATGGTTCATGCTCAGAGGGCAGCCCCACAGAGTGACGAGGGAGAACCTCGTAGAGGCCCTTGAGACAGTTCAGCACGAGACTAGGGTGTTTCCACTTGCTCACCCAGGGATGGAGCCTCCCCGCAGACCTCTTGGGGGACACCTACCGTCTGATGAGGATATGAGCATTGCCTTTCCTCCACCTCACCCGGAGAACTTCAGCCGAGCTCACACCAGACTTACGCACGAGGGCAGAGTTCTCAGGAATATCTTGAGCAGGACTATTGTGCCCAGGAGTGGTTACAGGGATCAGTTCTCTATTCTTTCACAGTGGGTGGTTATGTTGATACTGAGGCACAGAGGCTTTGACTTAGTTGATTTGATACTGAGCCAGATGGAGGACGTCATTGCAGAGAGCATAGCTGCCAGACACTTAGCCTTCGCTCCACTGATTTGCTATATACTGAGGAGGCTACAGTTGTTGTCTGAGGAGGACTACGATGAGCTGCCCAAGGTGACCACAGCGTACACACCCCTACCTGCCTCCGACAGACGGGTTGCTGCCCGGGAGTCAGCTTCGCAGGGGAGTTCCTCACAGGGGCTAGGAGACACGGCTACCGAGACAGAGCAGCATATTCACACTGGTAGCCAGATGGAGTCCATTCCTGAGGACGTGACTCCGGACTCTAGAGCAGGACCTTCAGGCTCAGCTACAGCTCCAGCTCAGACAGACTCAGTACTACGTGCAGAGCTTGCAGCTATCCGTAGAGACCTCCAGAGTCAGAGAGAGGATAGGGAGAGGGATCGACAGATGCTAGACAGTGTCGTACTCACTCAGAGGGAGATGGCTTCTGGCATGTCTTCGTTGTTCACAGGCTTTGAGGCGATTGCACAGACCCTTCGTCTCTTTGGACAGGCACTGCCAGGTCTCCCGTCGTTTCCTCCTATCACATTCCCATGTGTGCTGCCACCAGATACAGTACAGTTTCAGGAGCTACAGCAGCAGCGACAGTAGCAGTTTGCTCAGACACAGGGAGGACAGTCATCCAGCCAGGGACAGTACTTCAGCACCTTACTCACGGCTCCCATCTCACCTGCTAGTGCACCTACGGTGGGGCCGTTGACGTCCACGTTTGCTGGTTTGGCAGGAGAGGCAGGACCTTCACACCAGTACCTTTCTTCACCTGGTCTCTCCATGACTCCGTCAGCCCTACTAGCTACCACAGCTCCGAGCTTCTCACCGCTTCAGCTGACGAGTCCCTTCTTTGTGTCACCACTGCCAGCTCGTACTCTTGACTTCGACACAGTAGCACAGACCGCCTCAGTACAGACAGACTCAGTACTTACAGCTTCACAGGTAGAGGTCGTGACTACTACTGAGACAGCAGCAGTGGAGCAGACAGAGACTCCCAGGACACCTACACCGCCTCGGGATGTTGAGCCCATAGTGGAACTCACTGATTTCGGGTATACTCGTGCGGAGATAGATGAGGCTCTTGCTGCAGGACAGGATCCACCGGCCAAGGCACCCTCACCTACTGGCAGTTTCACTTGGACCCCCAGTCGCTCACCCTCTCCTTCAGTCCACTCAGCTTCTGACGGAGAGGCAGTCCAGTACGCAGGGCAGCTTGAGCAGACACTCCTTCAGACAGACTCTCCTAGGATAGCTCACAGGCAGCTTGTGCCGTACACACCACTCTTTCTGCCTCCGAGTCTTTGGGGATGCCGCGGACTTGGACTTGGACACCTCCAGTGCCACCTTCTGAGCAGCAGCAGCAGCCACAGCAGGGCACTTCTTCAGCTCCAGAGCTTTCAGTGACTACTACCACTGCACCTCCTCCAGCCTCCGACGCGTAGGACAGCAGTTTTCTCTTTTCTTCCTTCTCTTTTTGGTCATTGGTGCCAAAGGGGGAGAGAGATAGAGATCTTGTATAGGTCTAGGGGGAGTAGTGGAGTGATCTTGTGTTCAGGGGGAGTGTGAGACAGTTTTTGTCCAGGGGGAGATCTTTTGGAACTTCATTGTATATTCTTTTGGTTCTTCGTGGTTCTTGTTGAGCTTGATTTGTTTTTGCTGGTGTTTAGCTCATCAAGAATGCACTTGGTTTCTTTTCATACACTTGCTCGTTATCTATATATCTTGTATATTGCTCTGAGTATGTGTATGCTATCCTGGATGCGCTTATTTATATCTATCTTGCCAGGTTTCCTCTTTCTGTGATGATATGTGCACTCACTTGCTTTTGCAGGAATATCTTATAATCTTATCATCACAGAGTTGTGGTCATAGCTCATGCTGTTATTCCATATATATCACCAATGTGCTCTAACTCTATTTTGCAGGTGATACCTTTTTGAGCTATGACTACCTTGTTCTCCGTTTTACTTGTTCTTCATTCATATCCTATCTTATCGATCACTCTTACGCATTTCATTCCTTATCTCTTGATATGTGTTGTCACCAATCACCAAAAAGGGGGAGATTGTAAGCTTCATGACCATTGGAGTTCGGAAACCCCAAAGGTAAGAATGTTTTGGTGATTGGGTGACCATATCGATGTGACTAACATTTCCATGTAGGATATTCAAATGGTCATGTCAATGGAAGCGTCGTCTCACAACTCTATCTTATTGACGACTTGGTGATTGGTTGCCTCGACAATTCGGATCGAGAACTTGATGGAGTCAAGGTTGAAGATGGATCAAGGCTAAGGACATGATAGACCAAGCAAGTGTTGGCTTGGTGTAGATGTTAGCTTGAGTCCATAGGAAAAACCGGATTATCAAGAGGGATCGAATTGGTTCTCTTAGAGCACACTAGGTTAGAGATCAAATGGATGCATTGTGAGTCTCTTGAGGGCTAGGGTGGCTGAAGAGAAGAAGAGGAACCAAGAATGGAGAAGTTGGAAGCAAGGATCAAGAGTGGACTAAGTTTTCAGCTTATGCCGAAGAGATCGGACAGTACGGTCCTAGGGACCGTATGGTACGGTCTTCATTGAAGATCCAGACAGAGAAGAGAAGTCTCGGGATGCTGAGAAAATGAAGACCGGACAATGGACCGTATGGTATGGTCAAGGGGACCGGACAGTACGGTCATCAGAGGATTTCCAGACAGAGAAGTTGAAGTTTCTGGAAGTGAAGAGAATGAAGACCGGACAGTTGACCGGACGGTACGGTCCTAGGGACCGGACAGTACGGTCTTCATTGAAGATGAAGAAGGAAATGGAGATGTGCCTGGAAATAGAGACCGGACAGTATGGTCTAGAAGAGACCGAACAGTACGGTCCTTTGTACGGTCTCTAGTTTCGCAGGGCACTTTTGGGCAACGACTAGTTTTGGGTTGGTAGCCTATAAATAGTTGGTTGCCCGCCCCTTGAGGGGTCTCTTGGCCATTGTTGGAGTGCAGGAAACTCAGAGGAAGCCAAGAGCAAGGGAGAGAAGCACTTGTGAAGGATTTGGTGTGATCCTAGTGCTTGAGAGAGTAGCAATTGCATCCACTTGATCTCTAGGCTAGTGTGAGCTTGATAGAGTCACTTCGGTTTGTTACTCTTGGTCTATGGCGAGGCCTAGACCGGTTAGGCGTCGGTGTTGAGCTGTCCGAGGAGAGTGCGGAAGCCAACACAAGTTTGTACACGGTCTTGGAGCTTCCCGTGCGAAAGAAGCATCACTAGTGGAGCGCCCTTTGGCACGCATCACGTGCGGAGCCTTACCTCCGGAAGAGTACCCGGGATCGAGCCCGGCGGGACGTGCCCACGACTTCACTCGGAGGGTGAAGTGTGCTCTAGGAGGGATCGCCTTCGAGCGGAGGGACGGGGTCGAGACTCTGGCGGGAGTGACCCAACGTGGAGTAGGGGAAGGCGCCATCCTTCCGAGACCACGGGAAAAATCATGAGCATTCCAATCCTTATCTCCTTTACTTACTAGCTTTTACGCTTCCGCAATTACTTCATGTGCTAGTAGAATTGCTTGATAGGGTGTCTCTTTACTACTTGGTAGAATTGCTTGCTAGGGTGTTGCTTGTTGTATAGATTAGATTGTGTGCGCGCATCGCTTGCTTTTGTTATCACCATATCTAGTCTTGCTAGCTTCACGCCTAAAGTACGTTTGGGAGAAATTGTTGACACACCGATTCACCCCCCCCCCCCCTCTCGGTGCCCTTGATCCTTTCAGCGGTGAGATAGAGGAGTGAACCAATCATTGAGCGATAGAGTTTAGGGTCGACCGATATACCTTTTACATCCACATCAAGAGGGACACTTGTGGCCATTGGTGTATCATAACTCTTGGAGTCTTCCATGCCGAACCTCTTAAGAAGATCCCGAGTGTACTTCTCTTGGTAGATGAACGTGCCCTCCTTCATTTGCTTTACTTGGAAACCGAGGAAGACATGAAGTTCACCTATCATGGACATCTCAAATTCTTTCTTCATGAGAGCACGGAACTCATCATTATTGATTTCGTTAGTGGAACCATAGATGATATCATCAACATAGATTTGACAAACAAAGAGATCATCACCAACATGCTTAGTAAAGAGAGTGTTGTCAATACTATCGATCTTGTAGCCTTTGCCGATGAGATGATCTCGAAGTCGTTCATTCCATGCTCTTGGTGCTTTCTTGAGTCCGTAGAGAGCCTTCTTCACATAGTCCGGATGCTCGGGGTCCTCGAAGCCGGAGGTTGCTCTACATAAACTTCTTCATTGATTAGTTCATTGAGAAAAGCACTTTTCACATCCATTTGATGAAGTTTGAAATCGAAATGAGAAGCATAAGCGAGAAGGGTTCTTGTAGCCTCAAGTCTTGCTTTGTTTCTCACGATTGCTCCCTTCTCATCTTCCTTGTTCTTGAAGACCCATTTTGCACCAATCACATTAGCTCGCTTGGGTCGCTTCACTAACTTCCAAACATCATTCCTCTTGAAGTTGTTCAATTCCTCTTGCATGGATAGCACCCACTTGTGGTCTTTCAAAGCTTCCTCGATCGTCTTCCGCTCTAGGGTAGAGACAAAAGAGAAATTCTCAACAACAATAGCTTGATCAACATTGTTAGGCTTATATTGACGTCTCCTTGTCTTTGTCCCTTGAGAAGGACTCCCAATGATAAGATCATGTGAATGATCCCTCGAAATGGGTTTGTGCTTCTTAGGAGGTTCTCGTCGAGGAGGAGGTGAAGCCGGCAATGTGTCTTGCGCATCTCTTGCGGATTGCTCCTTGGATATGTGGGTGTCTTGTTGTCGAAGAGGTGAACCCGAGACATCATCTTGAGTGGAAGTAGATTGTTCTTATTCTTGATTGCTGGGTGAAGCTTGACTTGTGCATGCATGAGGTAGATCACTTGATGGTACTTGTTGCGGTTCACTTGGAGTAGCTTGACTCGATGATGCTTGTTGTGGTTCGCTTGAAGGAGCTTGATGTTGTTCACTTGAGGAAGAGCTTGGATTCTCTTGAGATGTACTCATAGAAGGTCCACTTGATGAAGTTGTTGGAAGAGGTGTCAGAGGTTCATCTTCTCGAGGGAGAACTTCACCAATGGGCATGTTCCTCAAGGCTTCGTCCACGGGTTCATCACCTACAATATGAGAAGATGGAAGGTCTTCTTGAGACCCGTGAGATCATTAAATTGTTCATCATAAGTTTCTTCAACGAAACCGGTAGAAATGTTGAAAACTCGATAAGCGTTGGCCGAGCCCGAGTCGCCGACAAGAAAGCCCACGTCGTTCCTCTTCTCGAACTTGCCAAGCTTTTCCCTCTTCTTGGATATGTAGCACTTGCAACCAAACACTCGGAAGTATGCAACATTCGGTTTTCTTCCAACAAGCACTTCATAGGGAGTCTTGTTTAGCAACTTGTGAGGATAGATCCGGTTGGAGGTGTAGCATGCGGTGTTGATGACCTCCGCCCAAAACTTCTCCAGGGTGTTGTACTCATCAAGCATAGCACGAGCGAGAGTGATAAGGGTCTTGTTCTTCCTCTCAACAACACTATTTTGTTGAGGAGTGTATGTAGCCGAGAACTCATGCTTGACGCCAATCTCATGAAAATAGTCCTCAATGATAGAGTTCTTAACTCCGTCCCATTGTCACTCCGAATCTTCTTGATGTGATGCCCATGCTCAACTTGCACTCTTCTAGCAAACTTCTTGAATATCCCAATAGCTTGTGCTTTGTTCTCAAGAAAGAACACCCAAGTATACCTTGAGCGATCGTCTACTACCACCAAGCAATAGAGATTTCCACCAATGCTTATGTAGGTTGTAGGCCTGAAGAGATCAATGTGTAAGAGCTCGAGAGGTCTTGAGGTTGACATGAAATTCTTGGATGGGTGAGGTGAAGCCACTTGCTTCCCGGCTTGACATGCACTACACAATTTGTCCTTCTCAAAGGTGACATCTTTGACTCCTCTCACTAGCTTGTTCTTCATTACATGCTTGAGTTGATTCATACCAATGTGAGCTAGCCTCCGATGCCATAGCCAACCTAGAGAAGATTTAGTGAAAAGACAAGTGCTAGGGGCAACAATGTTAGTCTCAAAATCAACAACATATAGATTATTATGACGAAAGCCCTTGATAGTGAGACCCATAGCATCATTGTGAAGAACCACCCCATTGGCATCAAAGTTACAAGAAAAGCCAAGATCACATATTTGAGCAACGGATAGAAGAATGAAGTTTAAGGACTCAACAAGAAGCACGTTAGAAATTGAGAGGTCATTTCAGATGGCCACCTTACCAAGGCCTCTTACTCTATGCTTCGAGTTGTCTCCAAAAGTAACCTTGTCATGATCTTCATCTTTCTCCAAGTTTGTGAATATGCATGAAGTCCCGGTCATGAGTGCATCCACTATCCAACACCCAATGTTTGCCATCAATCTTGTAATTCACCTTGGAAGTAGCCATCAAGCAAAGAGAGGGATTATTATCATGAGAATCAGTTGACATGTTATCTACCTCTTCCATGCTCTTGATGTAGGCCATAGGAACTCCATTGAGATAGTCCTAGTCCAAGTTGTCCAATACTTCCAACATCTCCTTGGTGACTCCATTGTGTCTCCACATGCTCCGATCATATCCCAAGTGTAGGATATGGTTCCCAAGAGGATAGGCTTGAAATCTTCCCACTTCATCACTTCTATTGAAGTATTCAAGGATGTTGTAGATTTGATGTTCATAGGACAAGGCAATCAAGATAGTGTTGGCGTTTCTTACGCAAAAAGATTTAATTCAATTTCCGCAAGCGCACGGAACACCATTGTAGCATTTCACCCGGGAGTATTCCAAGGTTATCGTATTTATATTTTCCTCAGGGAAGCAGGGCTAAGAATATCATGAATTAACAAGGAAACATCTATTATTTATAACTTGCAAACTAGACCAAAGCAGGGATACATATATGATATGTGCGTGGCACTCAGGAGAACATCCATCGATATAGATAACAAGGAGTTAGCATTTAGTCTGGGAGAACAACGAGAAGAAGGGTATCAGTCAGATCTACGAGCCAACCCGAACGTGGTGGATTGCATAGGATAGATAGGGCTGTCACCACCTACTACCTACCGCCCATCCCGTGAGGTTGGGTGCAGATAAAGGATGCCTAGGGGTTAGCATTTAGTATTTTCTGATAGTCTACAACTACTTAAGCTTTCATTACAGATACATTCAAGTGCATCGGGGCACGGATGTGCCAAAGTAATAAACTTGTTCTGTTGCTCGAACTACCACCGGGCATAATCTCAAAAGAACAGAGGCACAGAAGTGGCCCACCCAACCAACAGAAAAAGATTAATACTCTGGGGAACCACCCGCTATAATTAAGACCCTGCTAGGTCCAACCCGGACGTGGTGGATTACAGAGACCGGTGACAAGCACTCGCGGCTACCATCCTCCGTGGGGTTGGGTGCAAACTCACGTCTAGAATAATTCCTTGAACCATACAAGCAACTATCCTAAATAACTTACCCTCGCGCTAAGGGCAAGCCAACCATGCATAATAAATCCAAACAAACTGTGCGAGGTCGTAACAATAAGGCAATTATATAGTCCCTACTGCCTAGCTCAACAATTCACTCGAACCTATCATACACAGACGTGGAACCAGCACAGAAATTTCTCTATAACAATTACTTAAATAAATAAATGTAAACTAAAAAGAAAACTAAATTAAATAAATAAGAAAATAAATAAGAAAATAATTATATTAAAGAAAGTATAAAAGAAAAGATACACGAGAACTTTACCCAAACTCCGAAGAGAACTCCGGAGCTCCGAGCGAAGCTCTCACTTCTACTCTAACTCCCATGACTAAAATACTAATCCTATTCTAAACTACACAAGTGGAATGATCTTCCATGAGAAACAGCGTGACCCTACATTGGATCTTTTCTTCTCAAGTGTGAGGTGCGGGTTGGAGTGAGGGGAGGGGTCCTCTATTTATAGTGGAGTTGCCTTAGGAGAGTGGAGAAGGTCTTGGAGCATTTCGTGAAATATTCCTTCTTGCCGACGTCCCCTTGGCTTGGCGGGTGCGTCAAGTGGCTTGTGACCGCCTCTGGAACCGACTGGAGCAAGATTGAGGCGGTTGGAGATTGGGTTGGGCCGGCCGGCCTGGTGTTTGGGCCGGCCGGCCTGCTTTTTCCTGTTTTTCCTCCAATCTTGCGCGAGGCATAACTCCTGCTCCCGAACTCCGAATTGGGTGATCTAAAAGCCCATTTCGACTATCTTGACGAGGCCTTTGACATGGAGGGATCAAATTTGTCATTTGAAATATTATTTCTTGATGTCCAAGTCATCCCTTATTTCTTCCGTCGAATGTCGTCGAGATGTCGGAGCCTAGTCTTGCTTTAACATGTGCTTTTGGATATTTGCTAATTCTCCATGATTGTAAGCACAATTGCACCAATATTCCTATGTACCTTGCAAAACAAGATCACATCCAAAACTTGTGGAACTTTATTAGTTTAATGCAAGAAACATTGGTGCATCCCTGTTATTCGCCGATAAGTTGACGGTCATTTTATGATTTAATGGCCGTCAACAGATAGCCTCCTTGAGAGGCATCCTATCAATATCATCACCAATATCATTTAGGACATAGATCTTCCTATGATAAGGAAGGAGAGATAACATCATCCCAATTGCATGCTCATCACTAATCTTGTCTTTCCCTTCAAAAGAATTGACTCTTGCAACCAATATGAGAAGCCTCTTTCAACACTCAAGCCAAGTTTCTTCTCTCTTCTTGTAGAACTCATCATACATATCAAGGAGAAGATAGTGAGCTCCACCAGTAAGACCCGGTTCATACAAGTTGTAGTAGTTTTGATAGAAAGGAGGTAAGAGATCTCCATCCAGGGGATATTCCTTGATAGGCTTCGGGTCGTCATCACTATCACTTGAATAAGCATCATCACAATAGTAGACGGGAATCTTATCTTCTTCTTCTTCCTCATCATCACTTGGAGTCTTGAATGTATTTGAGAGCATGGAGTGAGTCTGCCTTCTAGTCACAATCTCAATAATTTTCTCAATTGAATAGGACTCGAGCTCAAAGCTTTCAAACTCAATGTGATCACCATACTTGTCCTTCGGCAAAGCATCAAAAAACCTTTTGAGACCTTCTTCCTTGGTGATGATCCATAGCTTGTTCTCATTTATCCTCTTGATGAGAGAATCCATCCGGAGAGCAAACTCAATAAGATCTTCATTTGGCCTCATTGAGATATGGTCCAAATCATCACATATCTTGATATATCCATCCTCTTGATCTCGAGTAGGAGACCTTTCACCAACACGAGATAATGATTGAGCTTGAGGTAGAGGTTGAGCTTCAATGTGTTGAATGTCACTTGCATGAGAGATATTCTTGCCCTTCTTGATATCCTCTTCAAGGGAAGAGAGAATAGCAACCACCTCATCAAAGGGCATGTTCACAAACTCATCCAATCGAGCAAATGCGAGAATACCAAACCGTGAGGGTGGTAAAGCTCGAATAAGCCTCTTCACAACATGCTTGTGCATAATAGAGGAATAGCCCCTTGTCATGAGTTTCCTAGCGAGAACATACAAACGAGAAGCAAAGTTGGTGACATTCTCATTATCATCCAAAACAAGCTCATCATAGTAGGAATTGTCACTAAGCGCACAATCATAAGGCTCAATCAAATAAGAGGCAATGGAAGTGTTAGAAACGTCATCATGAGTGGACTCTATTTTTCCACACGCAATCCCGGTCACGACTCAAAGCGGTAAAGCCCTAATAATGAGCACTTGGCTCTGATACCACTTGTAAGGATCGTGTGACCGAGAGGAGGGGTGAATCGGTGCACTCTAGAATCTTTTCCTTAACACTAACACCCAAACAACTCCTAGCAAGTAATTCTAGTAACAAGGTGTAATATCCCAGTTTTCTCTAAGAGTATTATTACTCTTAATCATGTTTACGGAGTACTCAAGAAGTTGCTAACCTCAATTTCAAGTTTGAAAAATAAAGCGTTGTCGAGTTGAATCTCGTTCGCCCCCTACTTATTCCTCTCGATGCCTCCTCCGGCCGGAACGCCACCCCGCCATTGCCGCCGCCGCCACATCTCGCCGCCGGCCTACCTCCACTAGCCACGTGTAAGCTTCATGACCATTGGAGCTAGGGAAACCCCAAGGTATGAATGTTTTGGTGATAGGATGAGAACCATGAATGTGACTAACACTCTTGTGAGATTTTATAGGTCACATATGAAGAAAGCTTCGTCCGTTGGTGGTGAACGCCAATACACCATGAACTTAATGAAAAGGATGATTGGTTGCCTTCATCTACACAAGAACGGACTTGATGGAGTCGCGGAGAAGATATGGATCAAGGCTAAGGACATGCTAGATCCAAGCGGGTGTTGCTTGGTTAGATGTTAGCTTGAGTCCATAGGAAAAACCGGACTATCAAGAGGGTTCGAGGTGGTTCTCTTAGCACACACTAGTTATAGAGATCATTGGATGCATGGTGAGTCTCTCAGGGGCTAGGGTGGCAGAAGAGAGTTGAAGGAACCAAGAAGTTCAAGTGTTGAAGAAGAAGATCAAGAAGAAGATCGAAGCTGCGAAGGCAGAGGAGACCGGACAGTACGGTCAAGGAGACCGTACAATACGGTCTACAGAGGAAATCCAGACAGAAGAGCTTAAGTTTCTGGAAGTGAAGAAATAGAGACCGGACAGTGGACCCGACAGTACGGTCCTGAGGACCGGACAGTACGGTCTCTATTGGAGGATCCAGACAGAGAAGCTAAAGTTTCTGGAAGTTGAAGAATGAAGACCGGATAATTGACAGGATGATACGGTCATGGAGACCGTACAATACGGTCTTACAGGAGAAGAGCAACAGAGAAGGAGAAGTTTCTGTTGGCTGAAGAAGAAGTGGAGACCGGACAATACGGTCCTAGGGACCGTACAATACGGTCTGGTTTGAGATGATGAACAGCACTCCCCGGACGCCAGTCTGGTAGAGACCGGACAATACGGTCAGAATGGAGACCGGACAGTACGGTCTATTGTACGGTCCTTACGCAGACTGGGTACTTTTGGACAACGGCTAGTTTGAGGTTGGAGGCCTATATATAGTCGGTTGTTTACCTCTTTGAGGTGCTCTTGGACCCAGGAAAGAGGGGAGGTGCTGCCAAGAAGCCAAGAGGAAGAAGTGTGAAGCACTTGAGAAGGATTTGGAGTGATCCTAGTGCTTGAGAGAGTAGCAAGTTGCATCCTTTGATCTCTAGGCTAGTGTGGGCTTGAGAGAGTCATCTAGGGCTGTTACTCTTGGTCTATGGCGAGGCCTAGACCGGTTAGGCGTCGGTGTTGAGCTGTCCAAGGAGATTGTGGAAGTCAACACAAGTTTGTACACGGTCTTGGAGCTTCCCGTGCGAAAGAAGCATCACTGGTGGAGCGCCCTTTGGCACGCATCAAGTGCGGAGCCTTACCTCCGGAAGAGTACCCGGGATCGAGCCCGGCGGGACGTGCCCGCGACTTCACTCGGAGGGTGAAGTGTGCTCTAGGAGGGATCGCCATCGAGCGGAGGGACGGGGTCGAGACTCCGGCGGGAGTGACCCAACGTGGAGTAGGGGAAGGCGCCATCCTTCCGAGACCACGGGAAAACATCATGAGCATTCTCTATCCCTTCTCCTTTACTACTCGCATTTACTTATCGCACTTCATATAATTGCTTGTAGTACTTGAGTTGTGCTCTTATCTTGCTTGTGTGTTTACCTTGGTGCCTACTAGCTTCACTAGGTTTGCTTGATTGCTTTGCTCGTGTGCTTACTTGTTATAGCCTATCTAGTTGCCCTAAGGACTCTACTTAGTGTGCCTAGTATCAAGGTTGCCTTGTTCTCTAGTTATCTTGTTACCTTGCCTTGCCTAGTTTAAGTCTTCCGCTATCTATCTATCTTGTGCTAGGTTGCTAGTGTGGTGTGATTGTGTTATCTATATGCACTAGCTATATAGGTTAAGGATACTCCTTAGTGTGCTTTACCATGTTACTAGAACTACTCGCTAGGAGTTGTTTGGGTGTAAGTGTTTGGAAATAGAATCTAGAGTGCACCGATTCACCCCCCCCCCTCTCGGTCACACGATCCTTACAAGTGGTATCAGAGCCAAGTGCTCATTATTAGGGCTTTACCGCCTTGAGTCGTGACCGGGATTGCGTGTGGGAAAATGGAGACCACTCATGATGACGTTTCTAACACTTCCATCGCCTCTACCTTGATTGAGCCTTATAATTGTGTGCTTAATGGCAATTCCTACTATGATGTGCGTGATGAGTATGATGAGCTTGTCTTGAATGATGATGAGGATATCACTAACTTTGCTTCTCGCTTGTATGTTCTTGCTAGGAAACTCATGACAAGAGGCTACCCATCTATTATGCACAAGCATGTTGTGAAGAAGCTTATCCGATCTCTACCACTCTCGCGGTTTGGTATTCTTCCTTTTGCTCGAGTGGATGAGTTTGTGAACATGCCCTATGATGAGGTGGTTGCTATTCTCTCCTCTCTTGAGGAGGATATCAAGAAGGGCAAGGATATCTCTCATGCAAGTGAAGATCAACACATTGAAGCTCAACCTCTACCTCAAGCTCAATCATCTTCTCGTGTTGGTGAAGGTTCTTCTTCTCGGGATCAAGAGGATGGATATATCAAGCTATGTGATGAGTTGGACCACATCTCAATGAAGCCAAATGAAGATCTTGTTGAGTTTGCACTTCGGATGGATTCTCTCATCAAGAGGATAAATGAGAACAAGCTTTGGATAGTCACCAAGGAAGAGGGACTCAAGAGGTTTCTTGATGCTTTGCCGAAGGATAAGTATGGTGATCACATTGAGTTTGAAATCTTCGAGCTCAAGTCCTACTCAATTGAGCAAGTCATTGAGATCATCACAAGAAGAAGGGCTCGCTCTATGCTCTCTAACACATTCAAGACCCCAAGTGATGATGAGGAAGAAGAAGAAGATGATAGAGTTCCCGTCTTCTATTGTGATGATGATTATTCAAGTGCTAGTGATGATGAGCCGGAGCCTATCAAGGAATATCCCCCGGATGGAGATCTCTTACCACCTTTCTATGAAGACTACTACAACATGTATGAACCGGGTCTTGCCGGTGGAGCTCACTACCTTCTCCTTGACATGTATGATGAGTTCTACAAGAAACGAGAAGAAACTTGGCTTGAGTGTTGGAAGAGACTACTCATATTATTTGCAAGAGTCAATTCTTTTGAAGGAAAGGATAAGGTTAGTGATGAGCATGCAATAAGGATGATGGTGTCGCTCCTCCCCTATCATCGGAAGATCTATGTCCTAAATGATATTGGTGATGATATTGATCGGATGCCTCTCAAGGAAGCTATCTTGATTGCCTTATCCTATGAGCATCAAATGTACAACATCCTTGAGTACGCCAATGGAAGTGATGAAGTGGGAAGATTTCAAGCCTATCCTCTTGGGAACCATGTCCTACACTTGGGATATGATCGGAGCGAGTGGAGACACAATGGAGTCACCAAGGCAATGATTGACGCCTTGGATGCATTGAATTTGGACTTTCTCAATGGGGTTCCTATGGCCTACATCAAGAGCAAGCAAGAGGTAGATAACATGTCAATTGATTCTTTTGATACTAACCCTCCTCTTTGCTTGATGGCTACTTCCAAGGTGAACTACAAAATTGGTGGCAAACATTGGGTGTTGGATAGTGGGTGCACTCAACACATGACCGGTACTTCATCTATCTTCACCAACTTGGAAGAAAATGAAGATCATGACAAGGTCACATTTGGGGACAACTCCAAGCACAAGGTGAGAGGTCTTGGTAAGGTGGCTATCTCAAATGACCTCTCTATCTCTAATGTATTGCTTGTTGAGTCCCTAAACTTCCATCTTCTATCCGTTGCTCAAATATGTGATCTTGGCTTTTCTTGTAACTTTGATGCTAATGGGGTGGTTCTTCATAATGATGCTATGGGTCTCACTATCAAGGGCTTTCGTCATAATAATCTATATGTTGTTGATTTTGAGACTAATATTGTTGCCCCTAGCACTTGTCTCTTCACTAAGTCCGCTCTAGGTTGGCTATGGCATCGGAGGCTTACTCACATTGGTATGGGTCAACTCAAGCGTGTGATGAAGAACAAGCTAGTGAGAGGAGTCAAGGATGTCACCTTTGAGAAGGACAAGCTATGTAGTGCATGCCAAGCCGGAAAGCAAGTGGCTTCACCTCATCCATCCAAGAATTTTTTGTCAACTTCAAGACCTCTCGAGCTCTTACACATTGATCTCTTCGGGCCTACAACTATATGTGAGCATTGGTGGGAATCTCTATTGCTTGGTGGTAGTGGACGACTACTCAAGATATACTTGGGTATTCTTTCTTGAGAACAAGGCACAAGCAATTGGGATATTCAAGAAGTTTGCTAGAAGAGTACAAAATGAGTATGGGCATTACATCAAGAAGATTCGGAGTGACAATGGGACGGAGTTCAAAAACTCTATCATTGAAGACTATTGTGATGAGATTGGCATCAAGCATGAGTTCTCGGCTACATACACTCCTCAACAAAATGGTGTTGTTGAGAGGAAGAACAAGACCCTTATCACTCTTGCTCGTGCTATGCTTGATGAGTACAACACTCCGGAGAAGTTTTGGGCGGAAGCTATCAACACCGCATGCTACACCTCCAACCGGATCTATCCTCACAAGTTGCTAAACAAGACTCCATATGAAGTGATTGTTGGGAGAAGACCGAATGTTGCCTACTTCCGGGTGTTTGGTTGCAAGTGCTACATCTACAAGAAGAGGGAAAGACTTGGCAAGTTCGAGAAGAGGACCGACGTGGGCATTCTTGTCGGCTACTCGGGCTCGGCCAAGGCTTATCGGGTTTACAACACCTCTACTGGCTTTGTTGAAGAAACTTATGATGTGCAATTTGATGAGTCTCACGGGTCTCAAGAAGACCCTCCTTCTTCTCATATTGTAGGTGATGAACCCGTGGATGAAGCTTTGGAGAACATGCCTATTGGTGAAGTTATTCCTCGTGAAGATGAACCTCCGACACCTCCTCCAACAACTTCATCAAGCGGACCTTCTACGAGTACATCTCAAGAGAATCCAAAGCTCTCCCTCAAGTGAACAACATCAAGCACCTTCAAGTGATCCGCAACAAGCATCCTCGAGTCAAGCTCCTTCAAGCGAACCGCAACATACCACGAGTCAAGCTACATCAAGCGAACCGCTACAAGCGCCATCAAGTCTACCTCATGCATCTACGAGTCAAGCTTCACCGAGCAATCAAGAACAAGCACAATCTACTTCAACTCAAGATGATGGCTCGAGTTCACCTCTTCGACAACAAGACACTCACATCTCAAGGGAGCAAGCCGCAAGAGATGCGCAAGACACTTCGCCGGCTCCTCCTTCGCCTCGACAAGAACCTTCAAGGAAGCACAAACCCATTGCTAGGGATCATTCACGTGATCTTATCATTGGGAGTCCTTCTCAAGGGTTAAAGACTAGGAGAAGTCAATATAAGCCAAATTATGTTGATGAAGCTAACATTGTTGAGAATTTCTCTTTTGTCTCTAACCTAGAGCCGAAGACGATCGAGGAAGCCTTGAAAGACCACAAGTGGGTGCTATCCATGCAAGAGGAGCTCAACAACTTCAAGAGGAATGATGTTTGGAAGTTGGTGAAGCGGCCCAAGCGATCCAATGTCATTGGCGCTAAGTGGGTCTTCAAGAACAAGCAAGATGAGAAGGGAGCAATCGTGAGGAACAAGGCAAGACGTGTGGCGAAGGGCTACTCTCAAGTTGAAGGCGTCGACTTTGACGAGACCTTTGCCCCCGTCGCTCGTCTTGAGGCTATAAGAACACTTCTTGCTTATGCCTCTCATTTTGATTTTAAACTTCACCAAATGGATGTGAAAAGTGCATTTCTCAATGGACTAATCAATGAAGAAGTTTATGTAGAGCAACCTCCCGGCTTCGAGGACCCCGAGCATCCGGACCATGTGTACAAGCTTAAGAAGGCTCTCTACGGACTCAAACAAGCACCAAGAGCATGGTATGAACGACTTCGAGATCATCTCATCACCAAGGGCTACAAGATCGGTAGTATCGACAACACTCTCTTTACTAAGCATATTGGTGATGATCTCTTTGTTTGTCAAATCTATGTTGATGATATCATCTATGGCTCCACTAACGAGATCTATAATGATGAGTTCCGTGCTCTTATGAAGAAAGAGTTTGAGATGTCTATGATAGGTGAACTTCATGTCTTCCTCGGTTTTCAAGTCAAGCAAATGAAGGAGGGCACGTTCATCTACCAAGAGAAGTACACTCGGGATCTTCTTAAGAGGTTCGGCATGGAAGACTCCAAGTCCTACGACACACCTATGGCTACAAGTGTCCCTCTTGATGTGGATGTAAAAGGTATACCGGTGGATCCTAAACTCTATCGTTCTTTGATTGGTTCACTTCTTTACCTTACCGCATCTAGACCGGATATCATGTTTAGTGTGTGCCTTTGTGCTCGTTATCAAGTTAACCCCAAGGAGTCCCATATGAGTGCCGTAAAAAGAATTCTTAGGTATGTCAAGAGCACTCCTACAATGGGCCTATGGTATCCAAAAGGCTCGGACTTTGAACTTGTTGGCTATGCGGACTCGGACTTCGCCGGATGCAAAGTGAGTAGAAAGAGTACCTCCGGTGGATGCCAATTTCTTGGACAATCACTCATCTCATGGAGTTCCAAGAAACAAAATTGTGTGGCTATCTCTACGGCGGAGGCGGAATATTTGGCGGCCGGTGCTTGTTGTGCTCAACTCTTATACATGAAGCAAACCCTATTGGACTATGGATTATCTTATGGGCAAGTACCTCTCTATTGTGATAGCGAAAGTGCTATCAATATGGCTCTCAACAAGGGTGATCATGGCCACGCCAAGCACATTGAAGTCAAGCATCACTTCATTCGAGATCATGTGGCCAAGAAGGATATTGAATTGATTGGTGTTCGGACTCATGAACAATTGGCGGACATCTTCACCAAGCCACTTGACAAGAAGACCTTTTGTAAGCTCCGGGGAGAACTTAATGTTCTCGACCTCTCCGACTTCACTTGATATCCTTTGAGCTTACATTTGTATATATGTATATATACCTTGTTTGTGTTTGTTTGTGTTGTTGTTTTTGTGTGTTCTTCTTATTTTGTAGGACCGACGACTAACCTTCTTGAGATAGCAATAAGCATGGGTTAAGCTTGGGATTGGTGGCACTTGGCTCCCGAGGCTTTGAAGAATGGCTCGTTGTGATCAAGCTCATGAAGGGCTCAAACTTGTTGTTGGTAACTTCGCTCTTAGCTTTCTCTTGTTTTACCCTTATAGCATCATTCATTGTACACTTATCATTGCATTTGCATCATGCATCCTTGCATAAGTGTCTCGGCGCCGAGCACCCATCTAGGGGGAGTTGCTTATTCACAATATGAGTATATGACCTCCTATGATGAATTTATAGCAATGCTATATGAGCTTCATGCCCATTGAACCATGATTTTTGAGCTCCAAGGTTAAATCCACTTGCGCGGCTCAAAGTCTAAAGGTTCATACATTTCCATCATCATCAACTAACCCCTATGTTCTTCAAGACAATATTCTTTTGAGTATGTGTGTAGGGATACTTGGTGAGGAGATGGAGTTTTTCGGATCAAGGGGAGCTTCACGTCGAATCAAGTAACTCATTTTCCCACTCGTCTCATACATTTACACTAACTTTTCTTCCTTGGTAGACTCTTTTTGAGTGATAGATGCCAAAGGGGGAGAAAGCTTTGAAGCTAAATGATCGAGTATGAGAAGTGGAAGAGTTGCAAGATATCTTGAAAGAAAAGGAGATATCACCTCAAGGGGGAGTTTGTACAAGAGAAGGTCAAGTGATCAAGATGACCGATCTTCACACAATCTTGAGGTGATGAAGAAGAAGCAATGCCGTCTCAAGGGGGAGTTTGCGCGAATGAAGATCAAGTGATCAAGATGATCGATCTTCACACAATCTTGAGATTGGTGCATTTGTCAAGGGGGAGCGGAATTCTACAAAGTAAGTATGAAGGTAAACCCCTTGCAACCCTTGCTTGTCATAGCTCCATGTGCTTTTATTCACTTGTGATATGAGTTTTTGCTCTAACTTGTGACTTCTTTTGAGCTATGACTTGCCTCGACCTAATCAACAAGGTAACTATCCCTCTATCATATACTTGTTGTTTAGAGTCTTGATCGAGTTGTGTTTTATCTTGGCTTTTGTCATTACATTCTTTATCATCTCGATCATTTTTATCATGGTTGTCATCCATCACCAAAAAGGGGGAGATTGTAAGCTTCATGACCATTGGAGCTAGGGAAACCCCAAGGTATGAATGTTTTGGTGATAGGATGAGAACCATGAATGTGACTAACACTCTTGTGAGATTTTATAGGTCACATATGAAGAAAGCTTCGTCCGTTGGTGGTGAACGCCAATACACCATGAACTTAATGAAAAGGATGATTGGTTGCCTTCATCTACACAAGAACAGACTTGATGGAGTCGCGGAGAAGATATGGATCAAGGCTAAGGACATGCTAGATCCAAGCGGGTGTTGCTTGGTTAGATGTTAGCTTGAGTCCATAGGAAAAACCGGACTATCAAGAGGGTTCGAGGTGGTTCTCTTAGCACACACTAGTTATAGAGATCATTGGATGCATGGTGAGTCTCTCAGTGGCTAGGGTGGCAGAAGAGAGTTGAAGGAACCAAGAAGTTCAAGTGTTGAAGAAGAAGATCAAGAAGAAGATCGAAGCTGCGAAGGCAGAGGAGACCAGACAGTACGGTCAAGGAGACCGTACAATACGGTCTACAGAGGAAATCCAGACAGAAGAGCTTAAGTTTCTGGAAGTAAAGAAATAGAGACCGGACAGTGGACCCGACAGTACGGTCCTGAGGACCGGACAGTACGGTCTCTATTGGAGGATCCAGACAGAGAAGCTGAAGTTTCTGGAAGTTGAAGAATGAAGACCGGACAATTGACAGGATGGTACGGTCATGGAGACCGTACAATACGGTCTTACAGGAGAAGAGCAACAGAGAAGGAGAAGTTTCTGTTGGCTGAAGAAGAAGTGGAGACCGGACAATACGGTCCTAGGGACCGTACAATACGGTCTGGTTTGAGATGATGAACAGCACTCCCCGGACGCCAGTCTGGTAGAGACCGGACAATACGGTCAGAATGGAGACCGGACAGTACGGTCTATTGTACGGTCCTTACACAGACTGGGTACTTTTGGACAACGGCTAGTTTGAGGTTGGAGGCCTATATATAGTCGGTTGTTTACCTCTTTGAGGTGCTCTTGGACCCAGGAAAGAGGGGAGGTGCTGCCAAGAAGCCAAGAGGAAGAAGTGTGAAGCACTTGAGAAGGATTTGGAGTGATCCTAGTGCTTGAGAGAGTAGCAAGTTGCATCCTTTGATCTCTAGGCTAGTGTGGGCTTGAGAGAGTCATCTAGGGCTGTTACTCTTGGTCTATGGCGAGGCCTAGACCGGTTAGGCGTCGGTGTTGAGCTGTCCAAGGAGATTGTGGAAGTCAACACAAGTTTGTACACGGTCTTGGAGCTTCCCGTGCGAAAGAAGCATCACTAGTGGAGCGCCCTTTGGCACGCATCAAGTGCGGAGCCTTACCTCCGGAAGAGTACCCGGGATCGAGCCCGGCGGGACGTGCCCGCGACTTCACTCGGAGGGTGAAGTGTGCTCTAGGAGGGATCGCCATCGAGCGGAGGGACGGGGTCGAGACTCCGGCGGGAGTGACCCAACGTGGAGTAGGGGAAGGCGCCATCCTTCCGAGACCACGGGAAAACATCGTGAGCATTCTCTATCCCTTCTCCTTTACTACTCGCATTTACTTATCGCCACTTCATATGATTGCTTGTAGTACTTGAGTTGTGCTCTTATCTTGCTTGTGTGTTTACCTTGGTGCCTACTAGCTTCACTAGGTTTGCTTGATTGCCTTGCTCGTGTGCTTACTTGTTGTAGCCTATCTAGTTGCCCTAAGGACTCTACTTAGTGTGCCTAGTATCAAGGTTGCCTTGTTCTCTAGTTATCTTGTTACCTTGCCTTGCCTAGTTTAAGTCTTCCGCTATCTATCTATCTTGTGCTAGGTTGCTAGTGTGGTGTGATTGTGTTATCTATATGCACTAGCTATATAGGTTAAGGATACTCCTTAGTGTGCTTTACCTTGTTACTAGAACTACTCGCTAGGAGTTGTTTGGGTGTAAGTGTTTGGAAATAGAATCTAGAGTGCACCGATTCACCCCCCCCCCCCTCTCGGTCACACGATCCTTACACCGCGCACGTGCACATCATAGGGGGTTGGTTTCGCCTCGTCGTCCTCGTCGTGGTGCTCCCCTCCTTTTCCCTATCTCGCCTCCATTCGCCAGAAACGCGCCGCGCCGCCGCGCCACGGTGCGCGCGCACGCCATGGACACCCGCACTGCTACAGTGCCAGGCTCCTTTGCCTTTTTCTTTTTCGTTTCTTTTCCCAGGTTTTAGGCAGATCTTGTAAATTCGATAGAAAATAAAATCACAATCCAAATAGCAAACTAAATTGTGTTGGAATCCCCTTGGCAATATCTATCCAATAGTGTGAGAATATCACCAAGATTCACCATAAATAAGTTTACAAAATTCAGAGAATGAAAAATTTAATGTATTTTTATAGCCTTTTATGTACATGCAAAATTCATGAATTTTTGTGTGAATGCATCTCATGGCATCCCTGAACTGTAAACCAAGTGGCATATTTAAATTCTGCATATTTTAGCTGTAATTGCATTCGCATGCTTTTCCTTATTGCATTTTTATTATTTTATTCCTGCATGCTTTTAATCCAATTTTTGGATATGCCACTGTCCATAGTAGTGCTATGCTAGGAAAAATGTGCAAAGGAAAAATTTTGACTTCCAGAACCATGTTAAAGAATTTCGAAATAAGTGTGTGTTTTGACGTTTTGGAAACCCTAAAGACTTGTCGGCTTTTGTAAGAATGCTTCAAACGAAAGCAACTTGAAACCTCTTCATGTCATTTCTAAGAAGCACGGAACATCCTCATCATAACATTGCATTACTTCATTTAGAAAAGTTTCATATATGCATTGTATTTAATTTTATTTTGCATTGCATCATTTTAGGAACAGACGCCGGAACCGAGGACGTGGAAGTGGAGATCGTAGACGAGAAGCTCGATGCTTCTACTAACATGTTGCATGTGCTGACCATTAGACCCCAAGGCAAGCCCCGGTGCACTCCTATGTTTACAAAGTTTTTGTTTTCTCACATGTACTTTGAGTCGTCAAATGTGCATTATGTTTAGGAGTTGTATGGAACCTTAGATGCATTAGATATCTCTATTCCCATGGGTTGGGTTCAGTTTTGGTCCAGCCGTCCACTAGTTTTGCTATGCTTAATATATCGAGTCATCGGTAGAAAATCGAGTTGTATGGAGACTACTCAATATAGGGTGGTTCGGGTTTATGTTATGCTCTCACATGATATGATGATGAAAATGAAACCGAATGGGGAAGTTCATGTGTAGGTTGAGGTGGCAAGGTTCGCCCTTGTTCGCCATAGCCCCGTTTGTGTCGGTTGAGGACCGTTCGTGCTTGAGCAAGTTTGAACGTACCGGATGCATGCTAGTGATATGGGCACTAGTAAACCGATGTAACTCAGATTACTACATTATTGGACGGTGCTCTCCCTCTGTTCTGGTGATGAAGATGGTATGGTGGTTGCGGGTATGTGTTAGAAGGGAGGGCACACGGGCCAACCACGGATAGCCCAGCGCAGGTATCGCGTGGAGGACGTGTGTCCTGGAGAGGGGAAACCGGCCCGGCTTTATGGGGTCTTGTGAAAGGTTGCCGTGCGTGACTCGTTATGAGTGTGCGTACGTCGTGTTTTCCGGGTTTCGCCTGCAGGTGTAAATCGATTCGAATCACCGTCCCTCGCGGTTATTGAGTACCGCTTGTTCACTGAGTCACCTCGTAGTAAGAAGTGCACATGATGATGTATGTATGCTGTCTTGATACTTTAAATATTGCATTGCATCCATGTATTGCTTAGTATAGGTGCTCACATTTATGTTTATGCGAGAACCCTTTTAATTTGGGTAAAATTTGAAAGCAAGGACCAACTTCTAGTGCTTCTTTTATGCAATCTTATCCTTTACCATGGTCAGCCGCCCTGCATGCTAGGAGTTGGTCTTAGAAGGTCATTTTGACGGGTATGTCTTGCTGAGTATTAGTTGCTCAGGGTTTGTTGTTTTAATTTTGTTGCAGGTAATCTTTGGTTGGAGAAGAATAAAGCATATTTACGGGCTGAATATGCTTCATATTAGGTTAATGACGTCGAGTTGTTGTCGCTTTCGCTCCGTTTTTTTGAAATCTTTTATGTACTCAAATATGAATTAAAGTTATAATAATTAATAATTTATTTGTACTCTATTTATTTATGCTTATATATGTGTACTTTTGGACTCTTGCGTCGTCAAGTGTCACCCGATCTCGATCCTGTTAAGCTAACCCCTCATTCTTTGAGGCGGGATGCTACAGCTGGCATCAGAGCTAAATCGGGGTTAGTACCACACTAATGAGCGTTATTTTTGAAAACCGCGCTTACAGTGAGGTACATTTTAGTCGGCCTTATATAAGGATGTTAGTGTTGATCAGGTGGTAATAGGAGTTGCTTGTTTATTTTTATGTAACGACGCACCGACGCTCAGGTAAGAAGGTAAGGATCTGCATGGCTCGTGTGGTATTCTGGCCCGAGCCATCGAGCTCGGGGAAGGCGTGTTAAGGTGGTGGGGGATATTGGTTGATGGCGGAGTATGTTGGTATGAGCCATGTATTGCATTTTAATGATGGACGTCACCTGTGTAGGTTGCTTGAGGTGACGATATGTGTGTTTTCTGCAGGTACCCTAACCACGTTAGAGGTCGCACCGTTTGCTAGACTAACACGGTTGAGAGACGATTATGCCACCGAAATACGTGTCAATATAATGGCATTGTTTTCCTTTTTGTGAGGAACGAATAAACTAGGTTAAAAAAAACTGTGCATTTCATAGCATGAATAACTCAAGTAAAACTTGTCTCTTCTTATTGCTCACTCTCTAATCAACAAAAGATTTGTAAGATAAAAATTTGACCATCATTGCATTCGCATGTTTGCATGATAAACTCAATATTAATGAATACACACAAATTGAAATCGTTCAAAATAGCTCTATATGTCACGTGCAGGTTCAATCTTTTAGAATTCAAACCACCCCAGGTCGATTCTCATCTCCTTATGTTTCTCAAATAACCTCCAAATTCGAAATTTTGTTCTCACAAAAATCTGCAATCCAATGTTTAATTAAACTCTGAAACTTCATAGCTCTCGCATGGCTCAACCAAATTTGAAGTTTGAGCACAATCTAGAAAGCTCTCGATGCGAACTTAACGTTACTTTCACATTCAAGGAGCTGCTACTATCTCTAGCATTTTCAAAAGAGCCGCCGAATTGGGAGTCTACTGCTGTTTGAAATTCTGAAACTCAGCCCATCTGGCAACTTCAAATATCCGTATCTCCCTCGTTTATGATCCAAAGGTTGCGTTTGATTACTTCCTGGAAAGTTTATGGAATCCTCTGCGAGTTGGTCTTCAAATCTTTTCAAATTTCGTCCTGTAAATCCGCTCAAACATCCAATCTTTAAGTCGAGGTTATTTCTGTCCAGAACAGAAATTCATCGCATAGACTGCCGACTTGTGCAGACCATAACTTCTGTTCCTTTTATCTTATGAGGTCATGTAAATACTCGCTGGAAAGCTATGAGAATCCTCTACAACTTTGTAGTTCACTGAATTTCTTGAATCCGCTCTCAGACTTCCCAGTTTTGTTTTCCGTGACGACTGCCAGTTATGGCAGTTTTGTCTAGTTGTTCCACTTGATGATTTTCCATCAGTCAGTGCAACTAAATTTTCTTTGCTCACTTGTACCTGATCTCTCTTGTCATTGATGTCCTAATACTTCATTGGAATCCATGCCCTAGTCCTTGTGTGGGTAGTCGAACAACATGCCAAATCCAACGGGTTGTCATATTCTCCATATTGCGATTTATCTTGAATTGCGTCGGTTCGCCCAGGTGCTTCTCAAGCTATAATTGTGATACGAGATGTGCACTTCCTTACTAGAATTGGCAAGAGAATCCAAGTATAACGTTCTTCGAAACGGATGGCATGTTCTATATATGGAGTACGCAACTGGAAAGAAAAATGTTGTGCTTGGAGTTTTGCGTTGGTACGGCTAGTCATATCGTTGCCCTTAAGTCACTAACTCTTCCATGACTGAGAACCATATGAGCATAGCCATATCCGTTCAAAATCTGTGCAGCTCCCAAACTTTCAACAATTCTTGTTGTTTCGTTTCCACCGTCGTTACCCTCTTTCTTGTCGTAAATCTCGGGACGAGATTTTCTAAAAGGGGGAGGGCTGTAACATCCCTGTTCTCTCTAAGAGTATTATTACTCTTAATCATGTTTACGGAGTACTCAAGAAGTTGCTAACCTCAATTTTCAAGTTTGAAAAATAAATCTTGTCCAAATCAACTCAAATTCAAGCTCATACTTGAAAATCCAAATCTTTGCACATAAGTGGGCCCAAAGAAAATCATATCTGAGTTCCAGGTGCTAAGAGAGAATTTTTGGGCAATTTTCTAGAATTTTATCAAAAAGGGAGCAGTTCAAATAATTCCAGGAACATTCAAACAATTTCTGCCTTAACAGAAATTGTATTTCAAATTCTGTGCAGAAATGTAAAATCTTCCAATAATGAAAATGTTCCTATAGCTTTGACCTTTCATTACCCAATTTTTCAGATTTTTCTGAGCTGGGGAAGGTTAGGTTTGGGGCAGTCAAATTTCAGCAAGTTTGGAATTCTTTGAAAATGCAAAAACGTACTGTGGGCCCACCTTCTTCTCTCTCACGCGCTGCCTCTCTCTGCGTCTCTCCCATGCCGAGTGCTGTGGCCGATGTCATCGCGTCGAGCTGCGCCAGCGCGTTGGCGCTCGATTCGGCCAGACCGGCACGCCAACTCGCCCTCATCCGCTCTCTTGACCAGATAGCCAAGTCGTCGCTGTCTCCTTCCTCCTTTTTCCTTCTTCCCCAGCAAGCCGCCATGGCCGCCCGAGCTTGAGGTACTGCACGCCACCGCTACGAACCCTCCCCATCCGAACCAACCACCCCACAGAGTGCGTAGGGAAACCCTCCATGCCATCCCCACCCCAATCGCATCCTACCACCACCTAGCGTGAGATCGACGAAGTTTCCCCATGATGGCCGCCGGTTGAACGAGCTCTAAATCCCGATCGATTTCTCCCTCTACGGTGAGCTAGAGTTCAATTCAGTTTGGTGAAAGATGAAGAACTTGATGGCGCACCTCCCTGACCCCTTATCTCTGTGTTTCCGCAGCCATACTCGCCGGAAATCATCTTCTTCCCCGGCGACGTCCGCTGCGCCCAACTCCTCCAACGAACTTCGACCTCCGGGCTCCCTCCTCGACGACATCATTGACCCCCGAGTTCGCGTTGTCGAGTTGAATCTCGTTCGCCCCCTACTTATTCCTCTCGATGCCTCCTCCGGCCGGAACGCCACCCCGCCATTGCCGCCGCCGCCACATCTCGCCGCCGGCCTACCTCCACTAGCCGCGCACGTGCACATCATAGGGGGTTGGTTTCGCCTCGTCGTCCTCGTCGTGGTGCTCCCCTCCTTTTCCCTATCTCGCCTCCGTTCGCCGGAAACACGCCGCGCCACGGTGCGCGCGCACGCCATGGACACCCGCACTGCTACAGTGCCGGGCTCCTTTGCCTTTTTCTTTTTCGCTTCTTTTCCCAGGTTTTAGGCAGATCTTGTAAATTCGATAGAAAATAAAATAACAATCCAAAAATAGCAAACTAAATTGCGTTGGAATCCCCTTGGCAATATCTATCTAATAGTGTGAGAATATCACCATGATTCACCATAAATAAGTTTACAAAATTCAGAGAATTAAAAATTTAATGTATTTTTATAGCCTCTTATGTACATGCAAAATTCATGAATTTTTGTGTGAATGCATCTCATGGCATCCCTGAACTGTAAACCAAGTGGCATATTTAAATTCTGCATATTTTAGCTGTAATTGCATTCGCATGCTTTTCCTTATTGCATTTTTATTATTTTATTCCTGCATGCTTTTAATCCAATTTTTGGATATGCCACTGTCCATAGTAGTGCTATGCTAGGAAAAATGTGCAAAGGAAAAATTTTGACTTCCAGAACCATGTTAAAGAATTTCGAAATAAGTGTGTGTTTTGACGTTTTGGAAACCCTAAAGACTTGTCGGCTTTTGTAAGAATGCTTCAAACGAAAGCAACTTGAAACCTCTTCATGTCATTTCTAAGAAGCACGGAACATCCTCATCATAACATTGCATTACTTCATTTAGAAAAGTTTCATATATGCATTGTATTTAATTTTATTTTGCATTGCATCATTTTAGGAACAGACGCCGGAACCGAGGACGTGGAAGTGGAGATCGTAGACGAGAAGCTCGATGCTTCTACTAACATGTTGCATGTGCTGACCATTAGACCCCAAGGCAAGCCCCGGTGCACTCCTATGTTTACAAAGTTTTTGTTTTCTCACATGTACTTCGAGTCGTGAAATGTGCATTATGTTTAGGAGTTGTATGGAACCTTAGATGCATTAGATATCTCTATTCCCATGGGTTGGGTTCAGTTTTGGTCCAGCCGCCCACTAGTTTTGCTATGCTTAATATATCGAGTCATCGGTAGAAAATCGAGTGGATGGAGACTACTCGATATAGGGTGGTTCGGGTTTACGTTATGCTCTCACATGATATGATGATGAAAATGAGACCAAACGGGGAAGTTCATGTGTAGGTTGAGGTGGCAAGGTTCGCCCTTGTTCGCCATAGCCCGTTTGTGTCGGTTCAGGACTGTTCGTTGTGGCCCTGCTTGAGCAAGTTTAAACGTACCAGATGCATGCTAGTGATATGGGCACTAGTAAACCGATGTAACTCGATTACTGCATTGTTGGACGGTACTCCCCCTCTGTTCTGGTGATGAAGATGGTATGGTGGTTGCGGGTATGTGTTAGAAGGGAGGGCACACGGGCTAACCACGGATAGTCCAGCGCGGGTATCGCGTGGAGGACGTGTGTCCTGGAGAGGGGAAATCGGCCCGGCTTTATGGGGTCTTGTGAAAGGTTGCCGTGCGTGACTCGTTATGAGTGTGCGTACGTCGTGTTTTCCGGGTTTCGCCTGCAGGTGTAAATCGATTCGAATCACCGTCCCTCGCGGTTATTGAGTACCGCTTGCTCACTGAGTCACCTCGTAGTAAGAAGTGCACATGATGATGTATATATGCTGTCTTGATACTTTAAATATTGTATTGCATCCATGTATTGCTTAGTATAGGTGCTCACATTTATGTTTATGCGAGAACCCTTTTAATTTGGGTAAAATTTGAAAGCAAGGACCAACTTCTAGTGCTTCTTTTATGCAATCTTATCCTTTACCATGGTCAGCCCCCTTGCATGCTAGGAGTCGGTCTTAGAAGGCTATTTTGACGGGTAAGTCTTGTTGAGTATTAGTTGCTCAGGGTTTGTTGTTTTAATTTTGTTGCAGGTAATCTTTAGTTGGAGAAGAATGAAGCATGTTTACAGGCTGAATATGCTTCATATTAGGGTAATGACGTCGAGTTGTTGTCGCTTCCGCTCCTTTTGTTGAAATCTTTTATGTACTCATATCTGAATTAAAGTTGTAATAATTAATAATTCATTTGTACTCTATTTTATTTATGCTCATATGTGTGTACTTCTGGACTCTTACGTCGTCAAGTGTCACCCGATCTCGATCCTGTTAAGCTAACCCCACATTATTTGAGGCGGGATGCTACACAAGGTAAAGCACACTAAGGAGAGTCCTTAACCTAAGATGCTAGTGAATATAGATGACAAGAAGCACTCCACACTAGCACAAAGGAAGTCACTAGATAGCACAAGATATAAAGCGGAAATAACTAGCTAGGACAAGTAAAACTAGAGACAAGACAACTAAAGAAACTAGGCACACTAAGTGAAACAAGATAGACTACAACAAGTAAGCACACGAGCAAGGCAAACTAGCAATACCAGTGAAACTAGTAGGAACCAAGGTAAACACACAAGCAAGATAGGCACAATTCAAATACTACAAGCAATCATATATAGTGCGATAAGTAAATGCATGTAGTAAAGGAGAAGGGATAGAGAATGCTCATGATATTTTCCCATGGTCTCGGAAGGATGGCGCCTTCCCCTACTCCACGTTGGGTCACTCCCGTCGGAGTCTCGACCCCGTCCCTCCGCTCGATGGCGATCCCTCCTAGAGCACACTTCACCCTCCGAGTGAAGTCGCTGGCACATCCCGCCGGGCTCTCTCCCAGGTACTCTTTCGGATGTAAGGCTCCGCACTTGATGCGTGCCAAAGGGCGCTCCACTAGTGATGCTTCTTTCGCACGGGAAGCTCCAAGACCGTATACAAACTTGTGCCGGCTTCCACAATCTCCTTGGACAGCTCAACACCGACGCCTAACCGGTCTAGGCCTTGCCATAGACCAAGAGTAAGAGCTCTAGATGACTCTCTCAAGCTCACACTAGCCTAGAGATCAAAGGATGCAACTTGTTACTCTCTCAAGCACTAGGATCACTCCAAATCTTTCTCAAGTGCTTCACACTTCTTCTCCTTGGCTTCTTGGTAGCACCTTCCCTCTTCTCCTTGGCAAACAACCGGCTATATATAGGCCACCTGTAAGCTTCATGACCATTGGAGTTCGGAAACCCCAAAGGTATGAATGTTTTGGTGATTGGGTGACCATATTGATGTGACTAACATTTCCATGTAGGATATTCAAATGGTCATGTCAATGGAAGCGTCGTCTCACAACTCTATCTTATTGACGACTTGGTGATTGGTTGCCTCGATAATTCGGATCGAGAACTTGATGGAGTCAAGGTTGAAGATGGATCAAGGCTAAGGACATGATAGACCAAGCAAGTGTTGGCTTGGTGTAGATGTTAGCTTGAGTCCATAGGAAAAACCGGACTATCAAGAGGGATCGAATTGGTTCTCTTAGAGCATACTAGGTTAGAGATCAAATGGATGCATTGTGAGTCTCTTGAGGGCTAAGGTGGCTGAAGAGAAGAAGAGGAACCAAGAATGGAGAAGTTAGAAGCAAAGATCAAGAGGTGGATCAAGTTTTCAGCTTATGCCGAAGAGATCGGACAGTACGGTCCTAGGGACCGTATGGTACGGTCTTCATTGAAGATCCAGACAGAGAAGTGAAGTCTCGGGATGCTGAGAAAATGAAGACTGGACAATGGACCGTATGGTACGGTCAAGGGGACCGAACAGTACGGTCATCAGAGGATTTCCAGACAGAGAAGTTGAAGTTTCTGGAAGTGAAGAGAATGAAGACCGGACAATCGACCGGACGGTACGGTCCTAGGGACCGGACAGTACGGTCTTCATTGGAGATGAAGAAGAAGATGGAGATGCCCTGGAAATAGAGACCGGACAGTACGGTCTGATGGAGACCGGACTGTACGGTCCTTTGTACGGTCTCTAGTTTCGCAGGGCACTTTTGGGCAACGGCTAGTTTTGGGTTGGTAGCCTATAAATAGTTGGTTGCCCGCCCCTTGAGGACTCTCTTGGCCATTGTTGGAGTGCAGGAAACTCAGAGGAAGCCAAGAGCAAGGGAGAGAAGCACTTGTGAAGGATTTGGAGTGATCCTAGTGCTTGAGAGAGTAGCAATTGCATCCACTTGATCTCTAGGCTAGTGTGAGCTTGAGAGAGTCACTTCGGTTTGTTACTCTTGGTCTATGGCGAGGCCTAGACCGGTTAGGCGTCGGTGTTGAGCTGTCCGAGGAGAGTGTGGAAGCCAACACAAGTTTGTACACGGTCTTGGAGCTTTCCGTGCGAAAGAAGCATCACTAGTGGAGCGCCCTTTGGCACGCATCACGTGCGGAGCCTTACCTCCGGAAGAGTACCCGGGATCGAGCCCGGCGGGACGTGCCCGCGACTTCACTCGGAGGGTGAAGTGTGCTCTAGGAGGGATCGCCTTCGAGCGGAGGGACGGGGTCGAGACTCCGGCGGGAGTGACCCAACGTGGAGTAGGGGAAGGCGCCATCCTTCCGAGACCACGGGAAAAATCATGAGCATTCCTATCCTTATCTCCTTTACTTACTAGCATTTACGCTTCCGCATTTATTTCATGTGCTAGTAGAATTGCTTGATAGGGTGTCTCTTTACTACTTGGTAGAATTGCTTGCTAGGGTGTTGCTTGTTGCATAGACTAGATTGTGTGCGCGCATCGCTTGCTTTTGTTATCACCATATCTAGTCTTGCTAGGTTCACGCCTAAAGTACGTTTGGGAGAAATTGTTGACACACCGATTCACCCCCCCCCCTCTCGGTGCCCTTGATCCTTTCACCACCAACCTCAAACTAGCCGTTGTCTAAAAGTGCCCAATCTGCGTAGAGACCGTACTATTGACCGTATGGTCCGGTCCTCTTTAGACCGTACGGTCCGGTCTTCATCTGACTGGCGTCCAGGGAGTGCTGCTCCACTTCTCAAAGTAGACCATACCATACGGTCCTTAGGACCGTACCATCCGGTCTCCACTTCTTCCTCTGCCAACAGAAACTTCTCCTTCTCTGTTGAATCTGCCTGTAAGACCGTACCATCCGGTCCTTGACCGTACCGTCCCGTCAATGGTCCGGACTTCATTTCTCCACTTCTAGAATCTTCAACTTGTCTGTCAGGAAAACTCAATAGAGACCATACCGTCCGGTCCCTAGGACCGTATCATCCGGTCAATGGTCCGGTCTCCATTCCTCCACTTCGATAAACTTCAGCTTCTCTGTCTGGATTTCCAATGTAGACCGTATGGTCCGGTCTACTTGACCGTACTGTCCGGTCTCCTTTTTTTCCATCAGCCCGAGAAGCTTCTTCTCTGCCTGAGAATTGCCTATAGACCGTATGGTCCGGTCTCCTTGACCGTACCGTCCGGTCTCCTTTAACATTGCAGCTTCGATCTTCTTCTTGATCCTTACTTCCAAACTTGATCTTCTTGGTTCCTTCAATCCTTTCCTGCCACCCTATCGCCTGAGAGACTCACCATGCATCCAATGATCTCTATAGCTAGTGTGCACTAAGAGAAAAGCCTCGAACCCTCTTGATAGTCCGATTTTTCCTATGGACTCAAGCTAACATCTAACCAAGCAACACTAGCTTGGATCTAGCATGTCCTTAGCCTTGATCCATATCTTCTCCGCGACTCCATCAAGTCCGTTCTTGTGTTGATGAAGGCAACCAATCATCCTTGACATTAAGTCATGGTGTGTTGACGTACACCACCAACGGACGGAGCTTTCTTTATATGTGACCTATAAGATCTCACAAAGAGTGTTAGTCACATTCATGGTTCTCATCCAATCACCAAAACATTAATACCTTGGGGTTTTCCTAACTCCAATGGTCATGAAGCTTACACGTGGTCACATCGAATATGGCAAGTCTTAGAATTTAATACGGCACTGGGGAAATCCGACATGGTCCATATGGTGTTGATTTGAGCAATTTTCCGTTTGTGGATATTGAGCACCCTAATCCTGATGGCACAAGGATGATAGAGATGAGAATGTGATTGACCCGATTTATGCAACTAGACCCCATGGTTTATTCTATTAAGGTGCAACGCTTGTGGAGTCGTAGTACAAATCCAATTTTTTGGGAGCTGAAGGAAGTTCGTCGGACGGAGAAGTGGTTGCGCTGGCTGAATTGGTGTCGGAAACGACATGCTTCTTTCATTATGCTACTGCAAGCGTGTCCGAGAGAATTGTATGATGAGGCTTGTGCAGTTTCACCGACCAGTGCAACATTAGAGATTGGACAAGATAATCGTAATCATGAAATTGCAAGGGCGACGGAGGAAGTTAGGCAGGAGGTGGTTGAGCATGGGCACATGGGTCAGGCTGAGGTTGCTGAGGGCTAGGCCGACGCGGGTGAGGATAATGAAGCAATAGTTGAAGAGATTGAGAACATGGATCGTAATGCAATACATGAGGAGCATATGTTAGCTAATTCTGTCAATGACGATGATCATCAGGAAAGCAATGATGACGATGAAAATTGGTTCGATAATCCCATCCCAGATGAATGGAACAGGCCAGATAAAGCGAGGATGAAAGTTATGGACAACCATGGTTCTCGTTGGGAGTATGGGTCAAGCATGATTCAACTTAATCAGGTCTTCCCTAATCGTTCTGAACTGAAAGACGCCGTGGCGCGCTGGCAATGACATCACTTAGAGAGGTGTATGTTGTGAACTCTAGCCCAGTTAAGTACAGCGTGAAGTGCAGAAATGATGGATGCAATTTTTATGTTCATGCATACAAGCCGAAGCACGAGACACACTGGGTGGCCTTTAGAGTTGTCGAACACAATTGCACATTGGAAAATGGTCGAAAGCACCGCAACCTCACTGCTTCACTGGTAGCAAATGAATTGTTCTACGAGATTGTCGATAAGAGGGACACAGAATGTTCGTACATACAGCATTCCATCGCACGTCAATTCAAGTATGAGATTAGTTACCAAAAAGCTTGGAGGGCAAAACAGAAGGCCTTAGGGAAACGTTGGGGCACTTATGAGGCTTCATACTGCAATCTATCTCGTGTGCTTGACATTCTGAAGGCAAGAAACCCTAGGACATACATCGCATTCAAGGAAACTGAGTTCGCTAATGATCAACCAAGGATATTCCGGCGTGCCTTTTTTTCTTTGGGTCAGTGTATTCGGTCGTTCCAGCATTGTCGCCCTGTACTTTGCGTGGATGGCACGTTCTTGACTGGCAAGTACAAAGGTCAAATATTGACCGCAATAGGAGTTGATGGGAACAACCAGATACTTTCTTTGGCATTTGTGTTTGTTGAGGGGGAGAGCAAGGCAAGCTGGCTTTGGTGTTTCAGGCACCTGAAAGCAGAAGTTGTTCGTGATCGACCGAATGTTTGCATCATACATGACCGTCACGCTGGGATCTTATCGGCCATCAAGACTTTGCAAGAGGGGACGGATCAGCCGTATCCATGGCGTGACTTGTAGAGCAGGTGGGTGCATGCGTCATATGGGTGCTAACTATAAGCAATTTAAGAGCAAGGCATTGATGGAAATGTTCAAGAGGTTGCGCAGCCAGAACCAAAAGCGAAAGTTTGACGCTCTTTGGGAGGAACTTGATACGAGCACAAGGTCTCACGTCAAAGAGCGAAATAAGAAACCAGGAGCACCTGATGAGCCTTTACCAGAACCATTACCACCACTTGGAGAAGGACTTGACCCTCCTAATGTTAGAAGAAGGTCAGCTAGGCGCATCAAGTGTTTTTCACACTGGATCGAAGCTGAACCAAAGGAGAAATGGGCAAAGCTGTATGACACTGGCGGTGCAAGGTTCGCGTTATTGTGTATTGGTTATGTGCCTACAGTTGTTACGATGTAGTATCAATACGCCATAACTTATTGGCCCTGCCTCTTTCTGTAGGTACGACATCATGACTACGAACAATGATGAGGTATACAACTGGGTGATTAGAGGCTTGCGTGGCTTACCTCTGGTGGGAATCGTTGAGGGCATATTGCATGGTCTCGTTCGGTACTACCAAAAGAGCTACTTGGGAAGATCACCGCCTTCGAGAGCTACAACCTTGACAAGAAGCTTGATGAGAAGCCCTCCAAGAATCTTGCTTTTGCATCCGAGGGATCAAGCAAGAAGATGAAGAAGGTGGTGACTCAAGATTCAAGTGATGAAGAGCTTGAAGAAGATGTTGAAGACTTGTTGCAACTTCATCCAAATGACCTAGCACTCCTCATGAAGAGAAGCAACTTCTTCAAGAGAAGATTCATCAACAAGAAAGATGCCGAGTGCTACAATTGTGGGGAGAAGGGTCACTTTGCCTAGGAATGTCCGAAGCCAATCAAGAAGAGCAAGAAGAAGACTCAAGAGTCAAGCGATGATGAAGAGGAAGACCCTAGAAGCAAGTACAAGGCAAGGAAGAGGTTTGTCAAGAAGGAAAGCTCTAGAGGCAAAGATAAGAGAAGATCATCTCGCAAGGGACTCTTTGTTGGAGAGTGGGTCACGGATGATGATAGTGAAGAAGAAGAAAGTGATGACCCATCCTCCAAGGGAAAGAAGATGGCCGGCATAGCTCTCACAAATATCTCCGAGACTCTATCTCCACCACCTACTTGCTTGATGGCCAAAGATGAAGATAGTAGTGAAGATGAGAAGAGCGAGTCCGATGAAGAGTTCGGTGAGGAGGATAAGCCCACATATGAGGAACTCTTGGATAGCATTCTCCTAACCGGCAAGATGATCAAGAAGAGGGACAAGACCATTGCTCGGTTGGAGAAGGAACATGAAGTGGCCGCTTTCCGAGTCCGTCAACTTGAAGGTGAACTTAGGGACTTATCCATCTCTCACAAGGCTCTTGGTGAGGACTATGACAAGCTTGAGGAAGACCACATGAAGCTCAAGGAGAAGTCCAAGTTACTAGAGGATGAGCTCAAGCACCTTTCCCCCTCTCTCATAACCTTGGATGAGAGCTACGACAAGCTCAAGGTTGATCACAAGAGGCTCAACGACAAGTTCAAGGTTCTTGAGGAGGAACATCAATCCATCCTTGAAAAGAGTAACACTTCTTCTTCTAGTTCATCTATTTCCGATTCTTCATATATTACTTGTGATGGACTAACTCCCTCTCTTGAGAGCACCTCTCTTGATGAGAACATTTTGAAGGAATATCATCAACTCAAGGAGGAGAGAGCTTCGGTGATGGACGGCTTCGAAAGGCTCACAAGGGGAAGGACCATTCATAAGGAGATACTTGGTCGGAACCTTATGAACAACCCCGGGCACAAGGGACTCGGCTCCTACCCCGCCGCCATCAACCTCATCGGCAAGGACGATGACATTCCACCTTGGGTAGTCCCCCTCATGGCGGACGACTACTATTGTGAGAAGTGTTGCCGTGACGGGCACACTAGCAAGAATTGTCCCAAGGTGAGAAGTTCCAAAGTTTTGCCTAACGCTAACTTGTTCCATGAGAATACACACTACAAGCTCTTTAGGGACAAGCGGGGCAAGGTGAAGGCAAAGGCTCTTGGATCACCCGACAAGAGGAGGATGATGAGGAAGATTTGGGTGCCCAAATGCATAGTTGACCTTGAGAGGCCGACCAAGTGCGAGTGGGCTCCCAAGACCAAGACCTAGACGGGTGATGGTGGTGGACCGTGTGCCATGATGATGATCCATGAACGTCCACCACAAGCAATGTGTGCTTCATCGACAAATCTACTCTTCAAGGAGGTAACTTGTATCATAGTAGTTTCTTTTCTTGCATTGCTTGCATGGTAGTTAGGTGCTCCTTTGTGAACTAGTATGTTTGCATCCATGCATATGTAAATAACTAAAAGAAAAGAACAAAAAAATTAGTTCAAGGTCTAACTCTCTCAAGATAGCTATGAGCATGGGGGATGCTTGAGTTGGTGGACCGATGGACTCAAGGCAAGGTTTGGCTCATAGTGAGTAAGCTTGAGAGAGGCTCAAACTTGACCTTGAGTAGGTTTCCTTTATGCGTTGTCTTAACTTTGCTTGCATATCACATGGCATGTTTACTTTCCCTTGCATTTGTATGATATGCTTGTCTCATGCATTGCATATAGGAAATCACAAAGGAATTGTCACACTATGAGGAAGTGCTTCATTTGTAATATGATCTCACATCTCATAGAAGTGTGACTAAAGAAAAGATTTGCGCTTCATGCCCATTGAGTCTTGCTAAATGATCCTCAAGGTTAAATCTACTTGCACGGATCATAGGCAAATGGCTCATACATACCCCTCCTTTGGTTTTATCTCTTTTGGTTCTTATTGGTTGCTTCTTATTTGCCGATTGAAAAATTACTATAAGCCTATGCGCAACCTATATTGGTTTATTTTCAAAGGAGTGTTTGAGAGTTCCCCTTCTAGTCCATGTTTGGCGTTTATGTGGTTTTTGTGTGAGAAACTTGGACTTAGAAGGAAATTCCTTGAAAATCAGCTTTTCTGGACTGGACTGTACAATACGGTCAAAGGGACTGTACAATACGGTGTGCTTTTGCACGAGATCCTTCGAAACCTGAGGCAGTAAGGAGACCGGACAATGCGGTCCTCTAGACCGTACAATACGGTCTCTATAGAACTGTCAGGGTGGAAAAGGAGACCGTACAATACGATCCCGAGGACCGTACCATACGGTCTGGTTAACTTCATCGGGAGATCAGATTAAATCCGAACCGTTGTTTCTGTTCTTGGTCAATCTGGACCGTCAGTTCGAAATTACCCTAACCTAACAGGTCGATCGACGCGTTACTGTGCTTCTTCCCCCAAATCACCGCCGAGCTCGCGCTTTCGCCGCCCTTTCCCGCGCGCCCCACACCGCCGTACGTCGCCACCGCCGTAGAGCTCGCCGCCGTGCGCCTCCACCAGCGCCGCGCGCCTCCACCTGCTCCACGCACACGCGCCCACGCTCGCCCGCGAACCCTAGCTCCACCGCGCCGCGCCTCCACGCCGAGCCGCCGCTGCTCCACCTCGCCTGCGCGCGCCGCCTGCCGGAGCTGGAGACGAGGACGAGGACCTCGCTGAGCACTGCGCCGACGAGCACCTCCATTCCCGTGCGACATCGAGTTCTTCTTCCGTGTGGATTGCTCCCTATCCACGGCACCTCACCAGACACGAGCTCCTTCTCCGGCGATCACCATCGATCAGTTGTGCTCTGGTGAGCTCCTACCCTCGATTACACAGTAACCGATCCGATTCCGATACCTATCTAGGGTTTGAGCCATTCTTGCCTTCGTCGATTAAATCCCTAGAAATCTTGATCAAAAATCGCTCCTTTATTGCGAACTAGTATGCATTGCTATGAACTGCTTCGCAATTTAGGTCATTTGCCTACCATTGTCATAGTGTTCGAGTATTGCACTTCATTTATCTGTGACATATTGGTAGTTGATCGCTTTGTGTCGATATCGAGTTCATACCTTAATCACTAGCTCGACACTAGCATTTCCTCGATTAGTGTTGTATTACCATGTTGCTATCATGCATATGACACTAGTCGATCGCCACTCATAATCGACAATGCCGTAGTTCCTCTTTGCATATTTGCCGGCATTGTGTCCTTTACCTCTGCGCTAGGATTTCATCTAGATTTACGCGCTTACCTACGTTTCTTGCTTATAGATGATAGTAGGTTATTCTATACTCATATACCCTGTCTATTCCTACCGTGCAGTGGCAGTGGTCAGCGGACAGTGGGCAGTTGACAACAGTACAGAGACAGTGGACGGATTGAGGGCCAAGCCCTTAGTCCTATCTTTGGCAGTCAGCCGTCAGTGGACGGGTTGGTGAGCCAAGCTCACTCGCCCTATCTTGTCTGCAGGCAGTCAGCAGAGATGGCAGGTGGCAGAGGCAGAGGCAGAGGCAGAGGTGACAGAGATAAGGGCAAGGCCAAGGCTCCAGATCCACAGCCCAAGAAGAAGAAGCAGAGGACAGGTGATCCAGAGTGGGATCGGGCCCTCAGGGCAGCTGAGGTTGACTTACCCACCGGCAGAGACACAGGGTTCCGGATCAGGGACCCACCTGCTGGAGGACAGGGAGAGACTCCGAGGAGGTCTTCCAAGGCTAGAGCTACAGTGCAGCGGACTCCGTCCACCCGCGAGGTTGGTACGTCGAGGACCGCGCAGGAGCGGCAGGCTCAGCCAGAGCCAGAGGAGGAGAGCTCTTCCAGCTCCGGTGACGAGGTCACAGAGGGTGACAGGCAGAGGATGGCTGCCAAGTTCTGTGCACTCGACAGGACTGCTTCACTTAGGGATGTACTTGCTGAGGACGCTCTCAGGCTGCCAGGCCCCGTCCTCAAGAAGTTCAGGAGAGTCAGTGAGGAGGCTTGGGTACCTGCCAGGAGGGACCCACAGGCAGGAGGTCGCTTCTGGACCTTAGTACAGCAGAGGATAGCAGCTGGTCTGAGGAGCAGACTACGGACTGGTGGAGCTGACAAGCTCTTTGTCACTCACCAGTACTGCAGCATACAGGCTGCCAGCAGAGGTGCCGGGACAGACTTCACACAGCACTTGACCTATATCCCGGGCCTCGAGGAGATCATCACCACTCAGATGCGTTGGGATTATGATACAGTGATAGATTTCTACGCTTCTCTGTGGATTGCCCCAGATCGGTCTGCTATATGGTTCATGCTCAGAGGGCAGCCCCACAGAGTGACGAGGGAGAACCTCGTAGAGGCCCTAGAGACTGTTCAGCACGAGACTAGGGTGTTTCCACTTGCTCACCCAGGGATGGAGCCTCCCCGCAGACCTCTCGGGGGACACCTACCGTCTGATGAGGATATGAGCATTGCTTTCCCTCCACCTCACCCGGAGAACTTCAGCCGAGCTCACACCAGACTGACACATGAGGGCAGAGTTCTCAGGAGCATTCTTAGCAGGACCATTGTGCCGAGGAGTGGATACAGGGATCAGTTCTCTATACTTTCACAGTGGGTCGTCATACTGATACTGAGGCACAGAGGCTTTGACTTGGTAGATTTGATACTGAGTCAGATGGAGGACGTCATTGCAGAGAGCATAGCTGCTAGACACTTAGCCTTCGCTCCACTGATTTGCTATATTCTGAGGAGGCTACAGTTGTTGTCTCAGGAGGACTACGATGAGCTGCCCAAGGTGACCACAGCGTACACTCCCTTACCTGCCTCCGACAGACGGGTTGCTACCCGGAAGTCAGCTTCGCAGGGGAGTTCCTCACTGGGGCTAGGAGACACGGCTACCGAGACAGAGCAGCATATCCAGACTGGTAGCCATATGGAGTCCATTCCTGAGGATGTGACTCCGGACTCTAGAGCAGGACCTTCAGGCTCAGCTACAGCTCCAGCTCAGACAGACTCAGTACTTCGTGCAGAGCTTGCAGCTATCCGTAGAGAGCTCCAGAGTCAGCGAGAGGATAGAAAGAGAGATAGACAGATGCTAGACAGTGTAGTACTCACTCAGAGGGAGATGGCTTCTGGCTTGTCTTCGCTGTTCACAGGATTTGAGGCGATTGCTCAGACTCTTCGTCTTTTTGGACAGGCATTGCCAGGCCTTCCGTCGTTCGCTCCTATCACTTTCCCAGGTGTGCTGCCACCAGATACAGTACAGTTTCAGCAGCTACAGCAGCAGCAGCAGCAGCAGTTTGCTCAGATACAGGCAGGACAGTCATCCAGCCAGGGACAGTACTTCAGCACCTTACTCACGGCTCCCATCTCACCTGCTGGTGCACCTACGGTGGGACCGTCGACGTCCACGGTTGCTGGTTTGGCAGGAGAGGCAGGACCTTCACACCAGTACCTTTCTTCACCTGGTCTCTCCATGACTCCGTCAGCTCTACTAGCTACCACAGCTCCGAGCTTCTCACCGCTTCAGCTGACGAGTCCCTTCTTTGTGTCACCACTGCCAGCTCGTACCCTCGACTTTGACACAGTAGCACAGACCGCCTCAGCACAGACAGACTCAGTGCTTACAGCTTCACAGGCAGAGGTCGTGACTACTACACCTGAGACAGTAGCAGTGGATCTCACTGACTTCGGGTACACCTGTGAGGAGATAGATAAGGCTCTTGCTACAGGACAGGATCCACTTTCCACAGCAGCCTCACCTACTGGCAGTTTCACTTAGACCCCCAGTCGCTCACCCACTCCTTCAGTCCACTCAGCTTCAGACTCAGAGGCAGTTGAGTACGCGACACAGCTTGAGCAGACCCTACTACAGACAGACTCTCCTGGGATTGCTTACAGGCAGCTTGTGCCGTACACACCACTCTTTCAGTCTCAGGAGTCCTTGGGGATGCCGCGGACTTGGACTTGGACACCTCCAGTGCCACCTTCTCAGCAGCAGCAGGACAGTGCTCAGCCTTCTACCAGTTCTTCAGCGCCTGCTGCCACTGCACCTCCTCCAGCCTCCGACGCGTAGGATAGTAGTTTTTCTCTTTCCTTCTTTCTCTTTTTGGTCATTGGTGCCAAAGGGGGAGAGAGATAGAGAGATCTTGTATAGGTCCAGGGGGAGTAGTGGAGTGATCTTGTGTTCAGGGGGAGTGTGAGACAGCTCTTGTCCAGGGGGAGATCGTTTGTGACTTCATTTGTATATTCTTTTGGTACTTCGTGGTTCTTGTTGAGCTTGGTTTTCTTTTGCTTGTGTTTAGCTCACCAAGAATGCACTTGGTTTCATTTCATACTCTTGCTCGTTATCTATATATCTTGTATATTGCTCTGAGTATGTGTATGCTATCCTGGATGCGCTTATTTATATCTATCTTACCAGGTTTCCTCTTTCTGTGATGATATGTGCACTCACTTGCTTTTGCAGGAATATCTTATAATCTAATCATCACAGAGTTTTGGTCATAGCTCATGCTGTTATTCCATATATATCACCAATGTGCTCTAACTCTATTTTGCAGGTGATACCTTTTTGAGCTATGACTACCTTGTTCTCCGTTTTACTTGTTCTTCATTCATATCCTATCTTATCGATCACTCTTACGCATTCCATTCCTTATCTCTTGATATGTGTTGTCACCAATCACCAAAAAGGGGGAGATTGTAAGCTTCATGACCATTGAAGTTCGGAAACCCCAAAGGTATGAATGTTTTGGTGATTGGGTGACCATATTGATGTGACTAACATTTCCATGTAGGATATTCAAATGGTCATGTCAATGGAAGCGTCGTCTCACAACTCTATCTTATTGACGACTTGGTGATTGGTTGCCTCGACAATTCGGATCGAGAACTTGATGGAGTCAAGGTTGAAGATGGATCAAGGCTAAGGACATGATAGACCAAGCAAGTGTTGGCTTGGTGTAGATGTTAGCTTGAGTCCATAGGAAAAACCGGACTATCAAGAGGGATCGAATTGGTTCTCTTAGAGCACACTAGGTTAGAGATCAAATGGATGCATTGTGAGTCTCTTGAGGGCTAAGGTGGCTGAAGAGAAGAAGAGGAACCAAGAATGGAGAAGTTGGAAGCAAAGATCAAGAAGTGGATCAAGTTTTCAGCTTATGCCGAAGAGATCGGACAGTACGGTCCTAGGGACCGTATGGTACGGTCTTCATTGAAGATCCAGATAGAGAAGTGAAGTCTCGGGATGCTGAGAAAATGAAGACCGGACAATGGACCGTATGGTACGGTCAAGGGGACCGGACAGTACGGTCATCAGAGGATTTCCAGACAGAGAAGTTGAAGTGAAGAGAATGAGAGATGGAGATGCGCCTGGAAATAGAGACCGGACAGTACGGTCTGATGGAGACCGGACAGTACGGTCCTTTGTACGGTCTCTAGTTTCGCATGGCACTTTTGGGCAACGGCTAGTTTTGGGTTGGTAGCCTATAAATAGTTGGTTGCCCGCCCCTTGAGGACTCTCTTGGCCATTGTTGGAGTGCAGGAAACTCAGAGGAAGCCAAGAGCAAGGGAGAGAAGCACTTGTGAAGGATTTGGAGTGATCCTAGTGCTTGAGAGAGTAGCAATTGCATCCACTTGATCTCTAGGCTAGTGTGAGCTTGAGAGAGTCACTTCGGTTTGTTACTCTTGGTCTATGGCGAGGCCTAGACCGGTTAGGCGAAGGTGTTGAGCTGTCCGAGGAGAGTGTGGAAGCCAACACAAGTTTGTACACAGTCTTGGAGCTTCCTGTGCGAAAGAAGCATCACTAGTGGAGCGCCCTTTGGCACGCATCACGTGCGGAGCCTTACCTCCGGAAGAGTACCCGGGATCAAGCCCGGCGGGACGTGCCCGCGACTTCACTCGGAGGGTGAAGTGTGCTCTAGGAGGGATCGCCTTCGAGCGGAGGGACGGGGTCGAGACTCCGGCGGGAGTGACCCAACGTGGAGTAGGGGAAGGCGCCATCCTTCCGAGATCACGGGAAAAATCATGAGCATTCCTATACTTATCTCCTTTACTTACTAGCATTTACGCTTCCGCATTTATTTCATGTGCTAGTAGAATTGCTTGATAGGGTGTCTCTTTACTACTTGGTAGAATTGCTTGCTAGGGTGTTGCTTGTTGCATAGACTAGATTGTGTGCGCGCATCGCTTGCTTTTGTTATCACCATATCTAGTCTTGCTAGCTTCACGCCTAAAGTACGTTTGGGAGAAATTGTTGACACACCGATTCACCCCCCCCCCCCCTCTCGGTGCCCTTGATCCTTTCACCACAAACCTCAAACTAGCCGTTGTCTAAAAGTGCCCAATCTGCGTAGAGACCGTACTATTGACCGTATGGTCCGGTCCTCTTTAGACCGTACGGTCTGGTCTTCATCTGACTGGCGTCTAGGGAGTGCTGCTCCACTTCTCAAAGTAGACCATACCATACGGTCCTTAGGACCGTACCATCCGGTCTCCACTTCTTCCTCTGCCAACAGAAACTTCTCCTTCTCTGTTGAATCTGCCTGTAAGACCGTACCATCCGGTCCTTGACCGTACCGTCCCGTCAATGGTCCGGACTTCATTTCTCCACTTCTAGAATCTTCAGCTTGTCTGTCAGGAAAACTCAATAGAGACCATACCATCCGGTCCCTAGGACCGTATCATCCGGTCAATGGTCCGGTCTCCATTCCTCCACTTCGAGAAACTTCAGCTTCTCTGTCTGGATTTCCAATGTAGACCGTATGGTCCGGTCTACTTGACCGTACTGTCCGGTCTCCTTTTTTTCCATCAGCCCGAGAAGCTTCTTCTCTGCCTGAGAATTGCCTATAGACCGTATGGTCCGGTCTCCTTGACCGTACCGTCCGGTCTCCTTTAACATTGCAGCTTCGATCTTCTTCTTGATCCTTACTTCCAAACTTGATCTTCTTGGTTCCTTCAATCCTTTCCTGCCACCCTATCGCCTGAGAGACTCACCATGCATCCAATGATCTCTATAGCTAGTGTGCACTAAGAGAAACGCCTCGAACCCTCTTGATAGTCCGATTTTTCCTATGGACTCAAGCTAACATCTAACCAAGCAACACTAGCTTGGATCTAGCATGTCCTTAGCCTTGATCCATATCTTCTCCGCGACTCCATCAAGTCCGTTCTTGTGTTGATGAAGGCAACCAATCATCCTTCACATTAAGTCATGGTGTGTTGGCGTACACCACCAACGGACGGAGCTTTCTTTATATGTGACCTATAAGATCTCACAAAGAGTGTTAGTCACATTCATGGTTCTCATCCAATCACCAAAACATTAATACCTTGGGGTTTTCCTAGCTCCAATGGTCATGAAGCTTACACGTGGTCACATCGAATATGGCAAGTCTTAGAATTTAATACGGCACTGGGGAAATCCGACATTGTCCATATGGTGTTGATTTGAGCAATTTTCCGTTTGTGGATATTGAGCACCCTAATCCTGATGGCACAAGGATGATAGAGATGAGAATGTGATTGACCCGATTTATGCAACTAGACCCCATGGTTTATTCTATTAAGGTGCAACGCTTGTGGAGTCGTAGTACAAATCCAATTTTTTGGGAGCTGAAGGAAGTTCGTCGGACGGAGAAGTAGTTGCGCTGGCTGAATTGGTGTCGGAAACGACATGCTTCTTTCATTATGCTACTGCAAGCGTGTCCGAGAGAATTGTATGATGAGGCTTGTGCAGTTTCACTGACCAGTGCAACATTAGAGATTGGACAAGATAATCGTAATCATGAAATTGCAAGGGCGACGGAGGAAGTTAGGCAGGAGGTGGTTGAGCATGGGCACATGGGTCAGGCTGAGGTTGCTGAGGGCTAGGCCGACGCGGGTGAGGATAATGAAGCAATAGTTGAAGAGATTGAGAACATGGATCGTAATGCAATACATGAGGAGCATATGTTAGCTAATTCTGTCAATGACGATGATCATCAGGAAAGCAATGATGACGATGAAAATTGGTTCGATAATCCCATCCCAGATGAATGGAACAGGCCAGATAAAGCGAGGATGAAAGTTATGGACAACCATGGTTCTCGTTGGGAGTATGGGTCAAGCATGATTCAACTTAATCAGGTCTTCCCTAATCGTTCTGAACTGAAAGACGCCGTGGCGCGCTGGCAATGACATCACTTAGAGAGGTGTATGTTGTGAACTCTAGCCCAGTTAAGTACAGCGTGAAGTGCAGAAATGATGGATGCAATTTTTATGTTCATGCATACAAGCCGAAGCACGAGACACACTGGGTGGCCTTTAGAGTTGTCGAACACAATTGCACATTGGAAAATGGTCGAAAGCACCGCAACCTCACTGCTTCACTGGTAGCAAATGAATTGTTCTACGAGATTGTCGATAAGAGGGACACAGAATGTTCGTACATACAGCGTTCCATCGCACGTCAATTCAAGTATGATATTAGTTACCAAAAAGCTTGGAGGGCAAAACAGAAGGCCTTAGGGAAACGTTGGGGCACTTATGAGGCTTCATACTGCAATCTATCTCGTGTGCTTGACATTCTGAAGGCAAGAAACCCTAGGACATACATCGCATTCAAGGAAACTGAGTTCGCTAATGATCAACCAAGGATATTCCGGCGTGCCTTTTTTTCTTTGGGTCAGTGTATTCGGTCGTTCCAGCATTGTCGCCCTGTACTTTGCGTGGATGGCACGTTCTTGACTGGCAAGTACAAAGGTCAAATATTGACCGCAATAGGAGTTGATGGGAACAACCAGATACTTTCTTTGGCATTTGTGTTTGTTGAGGGGGAGAGCAAGGCAAGCTGGCTTTGGTGTTTCAGGCACCTGAAAGCAGAAGTTGTTCGTGATCGACCGAATGTTTGCATCATACATGACCGTCACGCTGGGATCTTATCGGCCATCAAGACTTTGCAAGAGGGGACGGATCAGCCGTATCCATGGCTTGACTTGTAGAGCAGGTGGGTGCATGCGTCATATGGGTGCTAACTATAAGCAATTTAAGAGCAAGGCATTGATGGAAATGTTCAAGAGGTTGTGCAGCCAGAACCAAAAGCGGAAGTTTGACGCTCTTTGGGAGGAACTTGATACGAGCACAAGGTCTCACGTCAAAGAGCGAAATAAGAAACCAGGAGCACCTGATGAGCCTTTACCAGAACCATTACCACCACTTGGAGAAGGACTTGACCCTCCTAATGTTAGAAGAAGGTCAGCTAGGCGCATCAAGTGTTTTTCACACTGGATCGAAGCTGAACCAAAGGAGAAATGGGCAAAGCTGTATGACACTGGCGGTGCAAGGTTCGCGTTATTGTGTATTGGTTATGTGCCTACAGTTGTTACGATGTAGTATCAATACGCCATAACTTATTGGCCCTGCCTCTTTCTGTAGGTACGACATCATGACTACGAACAATGCTGAGGTATACAACTGGGTGATTAGAGGCTTGCGTGGCTTACCTCTGGTGGGAATCGTTGAGGGCATATTGCATGGTCTCGTTCGGTACTACCAAAAGAGGCACCCGGCTGCTGCTATTCATAGCTATGGTGTTCCCCAACGACCCACCCTACAACAAAGAGACATCACCTCTCGGAGATGGCTTCATTGCTCCTATGTGCCTCTGTGGCACTCCATGCAGCTAGTGAAGTCACTCGTTCTCGGTGATGACTATGGCAAAAGGCTTTGGATGTGCAACAACTACCAATATGACCCACCATCGCAAGGTCTTTACTTTTCCGATGGGAGGCCAAGGGTAACTACTTGTACTTCATCATTCTTTGCTTCCACCATTGATTCTTACTTACTAATACGTTCATAACATTGCAGTCCCCACCGCCTCTGTGTGAGTTCACCGAGTATGTTGACACTGAGCAGACGCCGGAGGAAAGGATGAGGAAAGGAGAGAGGAGGAACGCAGGAAGATGAGGCAGGAGGAGGAAGAGCGTCGATGCAAGTATGAAGCGGAACACAAGCAAAGAGAGGAGGCGGAACGGAGGCGCAAACAAGAGGAAGATCGCCTCGCTCATGAGGCCCGCGAGGCCGAAAGGGAGAGGATGCGCGAGAGAGCTCGCCGCGCTAGGGCAGCAGGTCCTGATGCCTTCAGAAAGGGGAAATATCCCCGTTGCACTCAGTAGACACTGAGGAGAATGGACATGTCGCGAGTAGAGCGGAGGAGGTTCATCTAAAGTCGAAAGGGGACGACGAGGGATACGCGTCGTTTTACCTGGGCGACAATTAGTCCATTGATTTCCATGTTGTTTATCAGCAATTGTGTGCACCGAACATGTCATTCCACCTCGTAGTTTGTACTACGTTCATTGTGAGTGAAATTTATTTCCCTAAGGCGTGTTAGGAGTAGATCGATGGACATGAAGCTTTGTCATGTGCATCGAAACACGCCATTGTTCCAGTCACTCCGTGTATGTTGGCTTATGGATCTGAGTATCATTGTTAAAGTCGAGTTGTTTTTCAGTTCATGTTTTCTACTGCATTACTCACGTAAAAAAAAACTTTGGAAACGACACAATATTGACTCTCAATCCTAAACATATGTCAAACCAAAAATGCATGCGATAAAAAAATAATTTTACCAGTTTTAGTATCTTGAACGTACCAGTACTCAATTTTTGTGCGCTCAACACACAAAAACACTAATTTCGCACTTTGAACGCATGACTTCATTATTTCGGACCTCCAACGCTCGAAATAACTTCATACGAGCCTCTGTTCCAGGATACAAGGTATTTTCATGTGTTCAACACACGAAAACTAGTAGTCGTGCGTTCAATGTACCACTACTCTGTTTTCGTGTTTTCAACGCACGAAAACTTTGTTTTCACTCGTTCAACATACTAATAACAAATTTTCGTGCGTTCAACGCACGACTGTGTATTATTTTTGTAATTTTTTTCATTTTTGGCATTATTCTGTAATTCTCACAAAAAAATATTATTCTTTTAAAAAAATTCGAAGTCAGATGTCCCATAATAAGGAGTAAGTAAAGAAGTTTATTGTTTGATTTATGCTTTGATGTTTATTTTGTTTGCTTTTATATATACTATAAGTCAAGTATATATTTGTATAGCTGGAGGGCCCCGGCATTGAGCTCGCCCCAGGGCTCCCAAAGTATAGAGCCGGCACTCAAAGCACCTCGCCCCTCTGAACAAATTCAAAGTGATGTTGCTGCACAAGTGGGACAGAAGTATGAATTTTTCCTCGAAAGATCCAAAACCTTAGTGTTTCGACATGTATTAATAAAAAGAAAGTGCCTCGTATTAAAAAAAAAGAGACCAAACCATTAAAGCTTAGGGCATGTACAGTGGTTCAGATGGCAGTTGTCTGGAAGTGAGTTGACTGGACAAGTTCAGAAACGAGACCAAACCATTAAAGCTTAGGGCATGTACAGTGGTTCAGACGGCAGTTGTCTAGTGAGTTGACTGGACAAGTTAGATATATCTCATTATCTCTGTTCTCTCCACTAACGTAATTTTTCCACCGGTTGCTTATCATTGCCTCACCGAGTATTTATTTTTTAGCTGATGGACATCACGCCTCCACCAACTGCTTCTCCTAACAAAGTACCTTCTGGAACCAGTGAATCCACTCTGTATGTCATACTCTCTGTTCACATTTGCAGCCCTTACGATTACACCTATCACATGATTAGTTAAATATCCCTTTTTGCCCCTTATTGCGAGGTTCAGTCAGAAGCAACAGGACGATGGCAAACAAAGCACTGCTCGTAAACGGTTGTTCAAAAACGACAAGATCGACACTGAGGTTTGTTCCTTCAAAATTCTGACCACCTTTTTACATTTTGTTATGATAATGCAGGTGTCAGCACTGAATTTATTCCTAGACTTAACATCTGTTTCGGTTAACTTTTGCAGGAACCAAAACTTGATAATTCATTGCGTGAGGATGATGGCATTGATGCTACTGTTGAGCAAACCTCTCTCTTTTCCTGCAAGCATTTGTTTAAACAGTGTTACCGTTCAAGTGTAGCCTCGCAAAAAACAATGCTCTCATTTTGTGCCTATGTTTGCAGCCTTGACCAAGTGCTTCTAACAATTCGACGGCTTCAGGTAACCAGGTTGTTCTCACCAGCTAGTCCCGCAAGAATCCAGGTGCTTCGTTTGGTTGCTTGGCGTTCGGGTCTTCAAGCTTCAGCTACCTCTCCTCTCCCGGCGATGGAGTTGTCTGCGGCTGTGTGCTATTAGCAATCTGCAGCTTTCTCCATTGGACGACCTGTTTGTAATTTTAAGTTTCTTATGTGTCCTCTTTTCTTTGTCTAAGGACCGTAGTGAAATTTCTGATATATGTAAGGGCCTTTATGCTTATGTACTAAGTGCTTGTAACAAGTCTCGTGCTGGGGAACAAAAAAGGACCAGCACCAAAGTAGGAAAAACTTATGTCACTCCTCTTACCTTTTACCTATGCTGCTACCCTGGACATGTCGAGGTTTAGACCCTCGATGTTATTTATACGGGTACGCAAGAACTAAGAATACAATAGTAATACAGGACGCCGAGTTTATACAGGTTCAGACATCCCAAAAGATAACAACCATATGTCCTGTGCTGGTGTGGTGTATTATGAGATATTTTCTGATGGGATCTCTACCCGTCTTATATAGCAAGGGGTATAGGGTTACATAGAGCTAAACCTAGTCGATTACATGATAATTCGCCTTATAGTACAAGATAACTGATGCTTATCGCTTGGCCGAGTGACCTAGCTGACCTAGAGTCCGTTGGGCCACCCAGGCCTAATTGGGCCTATATGACTACCCATTACTGGACCACTCAGCATTGTTGATTTTTGAGGATACCTGGGTTTCATATCATCGACAGGACAAAAGGTTGACCTAAACTTTTAATATAAAATCGCCTGCTCTGTTGGCGCAGGTGGCAACGCCGTCCATCTGGTTCTGCTGTACATACCGCAAAGTAATGCGTCTTCTGCTACAACTTCACGTCCTCGCTGTCGCTGAGCTTTTGCTACTTTTACCTCCATGTCTAAAGTAGATACGTAAGCTATGCTCCGATCGTGGTTAAAAGTTACTTAAAATTAAACATCATGTTTGTGTACATATAGGGCGCTCGCTGTGCTCAGATCCTTAGTGCAACGTTTAGTACAGATCCTTTTGCTATGCAGCCTCCCGAACTGAGCTATGCAGCGTCCTTTTGCTGTTTATAACGCTGCGGTGAGAAAAAAAGAAAACAGTGTCATCAGACACCTTTGTGAATGCATCATGGGGCTTGATAGACATGATGCAAACAGTCTGGATCATGGGGCTGATAGACATGGGGCAAACAGTCTGGCACCAACGGCTGTCCAGCCGGTGTGGAAGAAGGCGAGGACGTACGACGGAGATGGGTGGAGCGTGACGTGCGTGCCGCTAGCTAGCTGGAGTATTACTTTACCAATTTTTTTTAACGTACTAGGTATACAGTTTATTCACGCAACAGAGCACCCCACTCCCGCAGGAGGGGTCTTTTTTCCCTGTTCGACGAAACAGGGTTCGCGACGGTGTTTTTCTGTCCCATCCCCTTTGTTTCCTGCACCATGTAATGGGGAATGGCATGCCCTTCCATACAGCGATTGTCTCCTAACGTATTTCTTTTTGAGGGATGATTGTCTCCTAACTTAATTACCCACAAAACATGAACACTCATCCATTATATGACCTTCACATGGCAATAACTTGTTCTAGACCAACCGCTGTTTCACAAGTGCTGCAATGATACATGCAGTACCCACTCATGCTTATCATTCCAGCTTCGATACCCTCAAACCGTAGTTTCACAAGTGCTACAATGATACCCAAACAATCACTTTTCTAAACACAACGCAAACTTTTCCTTGTCGGCGCAAAGGGTAAGCCGCCATCCCCTAGTAACAGAACAATCAAGTGGCAGACTCGGGATTGAAAGCATCATATATAAAATTGACCCTAAACATAAAGGAGTAAATAAGTTTCCCTAAGGAAAATGCGTGCCCATGTAATTAAGATGACAGTGTGAATTCGTATGTGCATTTACTCCATTTACTCCCCTTATCTTTAGACTTTGCCTGACAAGAAGCTTATATAAATCTCATTATTACATGCCCATTTACTCCCTTATCCGTAACCATGAATCCAGAAATAGAGGACTTCTAGAACGAGCATGCATAGAATCTCAGCATTTCCTTCATTTTGCTGCGTTCTCATTGCCATAAAAATCCAGCATTCACCCCACCAGTGTTCGCCGGCCACTGACCATTATCATCTTCCTCTTCTTCAACTTCCCACAACCCTTGAGCTGTAGCTTCAGCATTTGTCTTGGCATCCATTGCAGTAAGAACATTATCAAACAAAAAAGTATTATCTAACTTAACAATATGGTCAACGGAGTGAACCTGACCAGCACGACCATAGATTGTATGCTTAACCTTTGAACATTTGTCACAAAGATCAAAATCTTTGCAACTTTGGCAAGAGTACCTACTGCCTTGAATCGGATAAACCTGCATGAGAAATATTAATGTCACTATGTTTACACCTAACCTAAGGTCATGTTTGTAAATATTTTTATATCGTAGTATTCAAAAACTTTAGATTTTGTTGTCGCAGCCGAAAGATACTACAGTCTTGTTATATTTTATCTTTAGATCCAAACCGTCGTATTAAAAAAACTTTGGATTTTACCTAGCGTTGTTTTATTTTATCTTCAGCATGCATATGGCGACGAAATAAAAAATTTTGTGAACAGCTCTCAAAACTATCCATGATTAGATGAACATGCACGAGATAGACTAGCACGCGCCTCGTTCCTAAGTTTCAGAAAAAAGTAGGGAGCAGATTTTTCAGAAACTCCAAAAATCCCATGATATTAGCAATACTTGGGTTTCACAATAGTAACAATTTTCCCATCCAAACACCTTTGGAGTTTCCAATACTATGGTATTTTTGCAAAACCATGGTACCCTACAAAAACTAACTATGGTATTTTTGCAAAACCATGGTAACCTACAAAAACTTCAAAAAATAATTTGCATCCAAACATGACCTAAACTTTCTAACAACGAACATTGTGTAAATAAAGTCAGAAGTGTGCCCTTACCCCACATGAATCACACCCAATGCCAACGTGGGTCTCCGAAAGTTTTGCATCATCGCTCATGGTATCTATCAGTGAGGAGGTACCTAATTAGCATGAAAAAATAAAAATTATCTTAGAAAAAGAAATGTGTTTCATCACCAAAAAATTGCAACAAAAAATGCGTACGAATGTAACATACTGAAACAAGGTTTCGATATACATCAACAAAGAAAATCAATCCATTGATTTGTTAGTTGGTTGCGCCTGGCCTATAAAGGTCAACGGTGAGAACCCTCGTCGTCCCCGATATCCACTCCGTTCTAACTCAGGAGTTAATCCTACATTCTCCCATGCGCACTCCTTCTCGTCCAAGCCGTATCATTCCGTGGAATAATCCAAATAAGAGGTTCCATGGCCCTTTTTTCATAGAGCACGTAGCCACCCTACGAGCTACGATACGGAGGAAGTTCAATTGTAATCAACGAAGATAAAATAAACATTTTGTTATCAGGCAAGGTTGTTCTTGTTGGATGTTAGAGTGGGCCAAAGTCTTAGTACAAGTGTCTGCCTTAGGGTGCAACTCAAAGACTTAGTCTTCAGTCTTAGTGCTGCACAAGGAGAGGTGATGCAGCAGGTGAGAAGGGGGAGGAGTGTAGTGAAGCAAACTTAATCAGTTCATGAAGCAAATTGATCAGTTCGTGAAGCAGAGAATGCGTGCATAGCTGAGTGGTTGGCAAACAGCAGTGGTGGTTATGTGCTAATAAGATTTGGTGGTGGTCAGTTTAACTTGCTACGTGCAAGAATTTTTGCAGCATAGCATGTGTGAGTGTTTATGATATGTAAGTCTGTGTAACCAATGTGTTGAAATATGATGAATTAGTGGAAAAGGGTGATGGTGTGCAGCGCCACAAAAATTGTGTTCCTCATTTGTAAATGGGTGGTGTGATGTTGGGAGCTAAGGAGAGGCTAACATATTTCTCTACTTCTCTAAAAACGCAGTTAGTGGCGTGTGGTGGTCGTGGCCTCGCCTCCTCAGTTTAGCATCGACAGGTGGGCCCGATCTCCCACGTTCTCTGGCTATCACTCGCTCCCTCCCACCTCTGGCAGCCGAGCTCCCAGCATTGCTCGCTCCCTCCCACCTCTGGCAGCCGAGCTCCCAGCATTGCTCGCTCCCTCCCACCTCTGGCAGCCGAGCTCCCAGCATTGCTCGCTCCCTCCCACCTTCGACCGAGCGCAGTTTGCTCTTCCTTCGCAACAAGCCCAGCGTCCCACCACACCACCATCCGGCACTCGCAGCTCTGCTTCCGCTCACTACAAAACATTTCATGCCATCACCTGACTCACCACTGCTCGTTAATCAATCCTAACGCAGATCGCAGCAATTTTGCTTTGTACTGATGGTTTGCGGAGAAATCGAGAGGGAGAAGAAGTCGGAAGAACAAATTTGCGAGTCCCTGATGCAAGCTGATGGATGGTGACACGGGATTTCAGGCAGCAGTAGCCGTGCGATTGCGATGAGGAACAATCATAAGGGCATGGAAAAAGAAAGGAGGCACTGGATGCGTGAGTGCCTTGGGCATGGGGATTAGGATTGTGAGGGTTAGGGTACGTTGGCGGGCTGAATAGACCAGAGAATGAAAGCCCCATAGCGTGTCATTATTTTTTCTTTTTTCATTTTTCACTTTCAAACATGTGATGAAACGTGTGCAAAATTGTAGTTATATAAGAACGTGCAGACAAAAGTCCACAATTGCCATAGTTACAGTACAATGCTATGAAAAAAGGCAGTTTAAAAAAAATACTTCCTTCGACACAAAATCAAGGTGAAACGCTATGAGAAAAAATTGCTTACCAATTTGATTACTTTATTACTACCAACTATATAATCCTATAGAGATATGCCTTAGCCAGATATTTATAACAAAAATAGTAGATTAGGATTTTGTTTTCCCCGTAACAACACAATGGCATGTAACTAGTTGACCAGATCATGGCAAATGGACATGGCGACTTGAGTTCTTGAATCTCAACATATCCAAGTAGTGCCAGGTGTAAGCTCTATATGACATCCAATGTAAACTACATAAACAACAACCTATCAAAGATTCGGACGAACTGAATATGATTTATAGTTAAGTACTACCTATGGAGTCTGCAAGATGCAAGGCAATATTTTATCAAATGTGATTAGCTCGGGTGAATGATTGGAGGCACTCTCATGGTGCTCAACGGAGAAATTGCAGTTGACTACATGGGGAGACTTGTAACTGTAGGGCATGTAAGGCCAAATTAGGTCAGTGGTAATTGGTAAACCATGTAGCCATGGTGTTACGGGCATAGGGACAGCCGGACAGACCAGGACCCAGCAGCCCCACTGCCCAGCCCTAGGGCGACCCAGCTCCCTCCCTTTTGATGCTGCCAGCAACCCACCCCACCCTATCCCACCCTCCTCCAAGGCCGCCGGGCAGCAAAAGGGCCATCGGCACAGCTGCAGCTCTCCTCACCCTCATACCACAACACATGGGATTTCATTAGTTTTCTAAGGTGCTCTGAAACGCACCTTAATGTGCATGAGAGTTTTTCAATGGAGAGGTTCAGGCTGGCTTATTCTGGAGTATTTCTGCCCATGACTACCCAACATCAGTGCCATAAGTAGATCCTGACCCAAACTTCGGAGGGAACTAGGGAGACCAAGCAAAAACAATAAACTCCGAGCAATTTGGGGCAGGCTAGAGAGTAAAATCAAAAGGATGTTGAATTTTAAAACTTAAAATGGCAAAATTTGCTATAGCACACTGGAAAGGTGTGGCTTTAACCACAACACACTATAACTCTCGTATTTAGCTCTAGCACACGCAAAATGTCTTGGGTGCAGCACACTAAACATGAAAAAAGAGATTCTTTCAACTTTTTTATCTGATGACCCGAAATACATTACAACTTGAAACCAGTGTTACATTGCCGCATTCTCTATCCATATGTTTCTTTTTTGCAGATTTGTTTATGATTGTTCACATAGTTTGTTTTACATAACAAAAATTATTCTCAATGAAAAGTTATTTAAACAATCATGAAAAAATCTGCAAAAAAAACACATGGATAGAATGTGCCAATGTATAGCTATGCAAAGTTTCAAGTTTTAATGTGTTTCGCGTCATCGGGTAAAAAAGTTGAAAGAATCACTTTTTTCCTGTTTAGTGTGCTGTGGCTAAAGCTAAATATGAGAGTTGGAGTGTGCTGTGGCTAAAGCCACATTTTTCTAGTGTGCTGTGGCTAAAGCTAAATATGAGAGTTGGAGTGTGCTGTGGCTAAAGCCACATTTTTCTAGTGTGCTGTGGCTAAAGCTAAATATGAGAGTTGGAGTGTGCTGTGGCTAAAGCCACATTTTTCTAGTGTGCTGTAGCAAATTTTGCCTAAAATAAACATGTAGAAGAAACTGGGAGACTAAGTACAAGTAGGAATTAAAGCATGGATGAAGCTGAAAAGAGAGGCACAAATGAAGAGGGTAGTGTGGTCTTCTACCACATGTAGCAAGGTAGTGGAGTGTGGTGAAACTGCAAAGAAATGGTGAATCATACCCTTTCTAATCTTTAATGTGTGCACGCAGACTAATAAAGAGGCGGGGCAGCAATGATTTGAACACCATTGTTGAGTCAGCCTAAGAAAAGGGGGACGCCAAAGAAAAATTCTGCCACTATATAGAAAAGCAAGTATCGCCATAGACTGAATGAAAATGAAAAAGCTTACCTGTTTGTGGTTGATTCAGCTCTCCTCTTGATTCATATTCTGATGGAAAGTAAGCTTTGATAAAGTCTCTTAACTTCACACATATTCTGGGAGAACTAACATGCAACTCTCCGCAAGCCTTGCACTCTATTGCTCCATTGGTGAAGGGTAGACATGGTATGCAAAAAACTTTTAAGACAAAAGGGTCACGTTCTGAAAAAGAATTAACAAACCAATGTTCATGACATAACTTTAGGCTAGACATTACCATGCCCACAATTGAGCACTGAAGGCTCATATAATATATCTTTGCATGATAAACATAGCACATCTTTCAATTGAATATTTTGTGGCCCAACTTCCCCAACCACTTCATGGCTCTCGAGGCCTACAAAAATTAATCCATTACAAAAAAAAAAAGGATTGCATGCGACCACATTAAGAGAAGACAGGGTTCGACTAATAGAAACAACAACAAAGGCCCTCTAAATAAATGAGCACCACACACTAACATGAAACGCAGAAATCAAAGAACACATCCAAATGTCCTCCCATCATGGAACAGCTCACAACTCTGCCACCCCTCCCTCCCTCGTCTTTTTGGTGCATTACAGGGTACACTTATATTACTTTCATGGTTGGGGTTAACCATCATCTAGTGTATGCAGCGTGTCTATATCGGGTTTATAGCAAAGCCTTTTCCCTCTTACTCTTATCAAGCTGAAACTATTAGAGCACGGCCTCTTAACATTTTTTATTTATATTCAAGTATCCACAAAAGATAAGCAATATAGAGTGGTTAGACAATGATTAGCATCCAAGTCTCCAAGGCAGCACATAAGATAAAATAGCATCAAAGTTACTCACTTGCTTTTTCTGTTTCCTTTGTTTGATCTTTGAGCTTCAATTTCCGAACCAAACCTTCAATCAATTCACATTTGCGTGGTATGTGGGAGGACTTTGAGTTGCAAACTGGGCAAAGGAGAATTTGCACGGGTTTTGTACTAATCCATGTGTTGGTGCATTTTACACACATGATATGTCCACATTCTGCAATGAAAACTCAAAAACAGTAAAAATTAGACAATTCAACCACTAACTTAGCACAGCATGTAAAAACACAAATCTTACCAAAAACTAGAGCTTCCCGAATAACGTTCCTGCAATAAAAATTTTAAAAAGCATGATTAGATTGTCATTTTTTTTCCCTCTAAGTGCCACGTTACACTTTCATAAAACCAGAAACCATTACCAAAAGGAAAGGCACATGTGAGCCTACAATATATAGATAGAAAATGGCAAACTGTACAATAAACCGAAAATATTGGAACAAACCATCATGCATGCACGTTACACAATGTAAGTGCCAAATTCCATAAACTACATGCACAGTATAATATGAGTCTACAGTTTGCTTTAAGTAACAAATTTTGTTATGACAAGGGTTGGAAAGCAGAACTTAAGGCCCATCTACCAAGTGTTGAAAAGTTGGAATGACACTCATAATTCCTAATCAAACATCTGCACCTATAAGCTTGTGCTCATGCTTTCGTCTCTGGCACTTAGGTGTTTCTGAATTCTAAGACATGCCCCCGTGTTGTAAACAAACTAATATCTGATGTCTAAGAAATCGTGCATTCGCATCAAAGAAAACCCTGAGACCCGCAGATCCTTCCCATTCAGTTATTTAGAACTGACGAAGGTCTCGTTTGGGAAGGCCGGGGTCGGCGTGTAACGAGGCCCAATCCACGCCACGCGTGGATCAAATACTCGTCGCGGGCCAAAAATGCATTTGGCTCGATCATGGATTAGCCCGACCCCCTCCCTATCCACGCCATACGACGATGAAATTCAACGACTCCACCGCAGGCCGGGAACTTCTTCCATGCTCGCCTCGCGTCGCCTCGCCTCTCGCAACTCGCATCAGGACGTCGCATTGCTCTCCGGCTAACCACGACGGCGATGACGCCCTACCCTTCTCCGGACGGAGACGGCAGCGTGCTCCACACTAGTGCGATCCTTCCTCCTCCCCCTCCCCCTTCGTCGTTCTAGGGTTTCATATGTTAATCCTGATTTGTGCATCGTAGATCCATGGAAAGCGAGCGTCTCGCAGGCTTCCCGAGCACTAGCACAGCTACTGCTGTCCTCCCCCACCTGGCCGGTACTTCCCCTCTTCTTCTTGCCCCCCTTGCGTTTTTCTTTGATTCTATATGTATTCCGAGAGGCTACAACAAAACTAAAAGAAACCTGGCGGAACTTGTTCATTTGTGCGTGCACACATTCAGTGTTGCATGCAGAGCACCAGACTTCTTGGCCTGTTTGGATACAATGTTGCACCGTATATCAATCATATAGTTCTAATTTTGGCTATTTGGCTGGTTAAATCTATTATTTTCTACACGTGGCGATGGATTTGTGCACTTCTGTTTATTTTGCCTCCTTTCCATATAGTTATAATTTATGTTGTTTTCATGTGAATGCTTAGCGTATAAGTAATGTTTGGAAAAGGCTCAGCAAAGATCAACTTAATGCAAGCTGCAACTATGCAAAGGAAGTCATCACCGAGGAATGGTGGTAAACGGAAGAAGAGGTCACCGAAAGGTATTGGTTCTATTTTTCCCTTTTAAATCCTGGTTCTGTTTTTGTAAAGTTTATTTTAAATAATAGAATTTTCTGTCCAGCCAAATGTGTTTGAGCGAATTGGAATCCTGGGTTGGAAAAGGGTTTGGTTCATATCCTTCATGATCACAACAATGATTGCTATAGGGGCAGAATGGCTGGTCATCGGAGGCTTGGAAACCTTATGGTGCGAAAATTCCATGAACAATTCCCATATGTACAATTTACCAAGGATCAGATTCAAGATTTCAGTTATTTCAAGACACTCAAGGAGGCCCGAAAACAAAGTGGGGTGCACTGGGACGAGAAGCTCTGCATGATAAGGGCTGAACCTCCTATATACAGAAGCGAAAAACAGTTGATGATGTTGGTGAGGTTATGGGAAAGTACGTTGAAGTGAAGACAAAACAAGTAGAGGACGAAGCTGCCGAAGCTGCTCAATTTTCCATCAAGAATTGCAATGCATTGTTGGTTACAATGGAGGAAATCTCAGTTGAAGATAGAGCAGATGCATATGATGTTTTTAAAGATGTTCAGAAGAGAGAGATTTTCATGACTGCTGACTGCTGATCCGTCTTCACGCTTGATATGGCTAAGGAGAAAAATGGTAAGTGTCTACTTTTCTTACATGTTCCTGCTGAATGCATGGATTTCGATTCACATTATCATACTGCTCTATTTTTGACCTGCTACCTGTTTGTGAACTAAGTCTAGTTTGACAGCGGAAACCACTCACAATGTTATTACAGCAGTGCTAGTTTTTATGTGTTTGTTTTATGTGCAAATAAATATATCTTTTGGATCTGTGGAACTGTTCTTGCCCTGTTACACTGGTCAGGAAATAATTTGCCAGTGTAAAATATTGCCTAATGATAACATGGTGTGCTAAAATGTCTAGCTCTTATCCTAGTAATTTGTAATAGCATCTGTTTACTCAATTTCATTTTGCTGCAGAGGCTAATTAACTCAAGTTCTTAGACGACGTCCAGGGTGTAAGGTTTGTTGCTTTGCTTTTATATCATTTTTCCTTAAGAATCTATTCATGAGATACTCTGAACAATGTAGTGAAATGATTGCCTAGCTACAGTTGTAGATTGCCAATACTGAAATATCAACCTTAGCTACAGTTGTAGATTGCGAATCTGATGCTTAATGTTGTAGCATGGCTGTAACTATATTTTGATCAAGAGAAGCAACTAAGAATGAGTGCACTTAACTCTTTTCCTTGTCAGGTTCAGTTTTAACTACATAATGTTCAATTTGTTGTGATTGCAGCAGGATGGTCATTGAACTTGTTTGGCAGTTTCGAGTTTTTAGTTGCAAGTGTGTGTCAGCTCTGCTTTGACTAAGCAATTTTACATTCATCAATTCTGTTCGGCACTCTGTTGGGAAGGTGTCCTGTTTAGTCTTAGTGATTGCGAGTTTATTTGAGTCCATCTGAATGGATTTGTTGGATTTGCTTTCATATCTTTTTTTCCTTTGGAGTCCATCTGAAGTGTGATTAATTATTTAAAGGATAGTGTGATTCTTATACCACTTTATTTATTTATTTTGCAGCATTGATGATGTGACTGCTCAAGTTCTTTGCCTCAGTTGGAACTAGTAGTGCTCTCAGTATGCAACTATGAGGTTGTCCTTGCAGTGATAGGAAGTAACTTGTTACTTGCACGCTCACCATGCTAGCTAGTAGTGTGCTACAATGAACGCTGTGCATAGCCAGCATTAGTAGTAATTTCAGAGCAAAACTCTTCAATCATGCCTTCATTTGTATACTTGTTTGAACCGAAATTCAAGAGAACCGGGAACCCGACAGTTATATCCTATAAATCTTATCCTATGTCTTCAGTCATGCTCTTGCAGAAGTTGCAATATTGATATATATTTTTTAGCGTTTCTATGCAAAGTCAATCTTATCTCGTATATTGTAATATTTTCTAGGAAACATGATGGTATGGTAACCGGCTCTGTTACTTGACATATAATGTGTGTGGTGTTTGTGTGCACGAACGAGCGAACAGGCAAAGGCCTCTATCAATACGACTGTCCGTGTTCAATCCAAGCCAACCCCCGTGATTAACAAATAATGCAAACGAAAGCGTGGATTAACTCCCAGACGTGGGCGTGGGTTGGGTGGCGCCTGTATCCCTTCGCACGTGTAAATTCACCCCCAGTTGCCAAACGAAGCCCAAAGGGGAAGGGGTGACTTACATGCACACTGGGCATTTGAAAAATCGTTCAGCTTCTTCATCATCATCTTCTTCTGTCATTTCATGGATGTCTTGCAGAGATGGGATCACGTTGTCCCTGGCGATGCCCCCCTCCAGTTCATCCACCTCCTCAACCTCGTTCTCCAAGGGGCCCTCCACCTGCCCCCCTTCTCCCTCTGACGCGGGATGGCGGCGGACGATTGGGGCCGTCCCCCTCTCCGCTACGGCCTGAGGATCAGTAAGTTTCAGCGCAGAAAAATGATAAATGACCTCAGCTGAAGCAAATCTGGCATACCTCTTGGCCATCACTGCCTGCCATCTGCATTATGACCGAATGGAAATCAGCTGACCGCAGTCGATCCGGGGAGGCGGAGTCGGGGCAGGGAGGCGCGTCGATCCGGGTCTCGGAGTTGGGGCAGCGGCGTCGTCGATGCGTCCGGCGGCGACTGCGGCGGCGGCCGGATGGAGGTGGGGCGAGGGGTCGGGACTCGCGAGAGGACGGGTTTTAGGGATTTTTTTCTTTTTTTTTTGATAGGACGGGTTTTACCGTTTTAGGCCCATTTGGAATGCGGGATTTTTTCCTATTCCTTCGTTTTTCTTGTGAACAGTTAACTGATTTTTGTGAAATTCTTGTACAATTCCTGTGAAAATCCTACGTTCCAAAGGGGCCCTTAGGGTTTAGGGGAAATGAAACTCGAAAACTCGACGTCCAACCGACATGTGGGCCAGGACAAAGTCGTGCGTGGTCACGGTGGGTCCCAGCATCCCAGGCACGCCACTGAATCGCTCCTGGTCGTCGTAGTCGTAGGCGACCGCCGCCCGGTCCGCGGCTGCGAGACCTACGCCTCTCGATCGACCGACCACTTCCGCGCTGCACACGCCTGGCCGGTCGACCCACACGCCTGGCTGGTCGACCCAGGTTCGATCCAGGTGGCCTACGGGAGGCAGCCCCCCTTTTAGCTGCGATTGTTCCTCGTGTCCTCCTTTACCGCACCACCAGCGCGGTGTCGACCTTCTTCGTCTCCCCTTCGACCGCAACGCGCCAACTGGCGCCATGACACCTGAACCCGCGAGAGATCCCCAGTAACTGTAAGTGTGTTTTGGCGCAAAATGTGCGTTTACCCCTGAAAAAAGGTGCTGTAACTAGATTTGGTCTTGATTTGCAATGCAATGATGGGCTGGGGCTTTGTCCCTAGAACTCTAAAAAGGAGTTTTGGGCCAGCAGGAGGCGCTCTTGCTGCAAAAGAACAGAGTGATTGTTTCCATGGACTATAGTGTCAGGTTTACATGCATTTGGACAGGTAACAGATGGAAGCCTGTACTGGATGTGTTCCAGTCGAAAACATATAGACCTGTTCGATGCATGGCATTACCAGAGTGAACTCTCAAAAGCTTGTAATGGTGACCATCGATCGTGTGTGGGATCCTTTAATAAAGGTGACCACAGGGGTGTTTTGCCTTTGGTGGAAAAAAAACAGATGGAAGCCTAATGAAAGGTTGAGGTTCGCCTCATTGTTTTATCCCTTGCCTTCCACGGGTGAGTAAGCATTAGTATGCACAAAAGGAGAATGCAGGTATAACGCATTAGAGCAACTCCAAGAGACTAGGTAAAATATATTCTAAATTCTTTGGTTTTAGCTAGTCTTTAAAATAAAGCATATCTAAAAATGTCGGAGCAAACCAACAGACTCTCTAAACCACCAAGGGCCCGCGGGAAAGGAATAGAGAGTGAAGGTCCCTAGCTAAATATTGCTAGCTAGAAAAATGGAATGAAGAGTTAGCTATTTTAGATATGGATTTGGAGAGACTGTTGGAGAGTTATTTTCAATATCACTAGCTATATTTAGAGAGAAAACATGTTTTAGTTAGGCTGTTGGAGTTGCTCTTACAGGATTGTAGCATAGAACATGGTACAACAGGGCACAAGAGAGGCCGAGAATCTCCACCCCTGAAATTCACCAGTGGAAACTTTCCTTTGTCCAACCCAGCAGCACTATGTCCCCCACAGTCTTTTTAATGGTTTGTCCACCCTAGAAATTGCACACAAAACTTCTCCATCATATCCAAAGTCCACCATTCATTCTCAAAAGCCTCGCTCAAATTCAAGGGTCAAAATCATTTGGATCTCCCTCTCCCCTCTCCCACATCCCACGCAAATCTCCTTTCGGTCTCCCCGGTTTTCACGCATCGATCTCCTCGATCGCGAGACCAGCCTTCGGCCGTCCTCCGTAACCGTCCTCATACTCGCCATTGCCGTCCTCTGTCGCACGGGATCGCCGTCCTGATCGGCGAAGGACCTGCGCACAGCCTGGGACGAGAACGGCGGCTTGCTGACAGCCGTCTCCAGCAGGGTGCCGGGACGCCGTTCCATTCGTAGCCGATCCCTTACACTACCATGACCTACGCCTCCTTGCCGGTGTAGGAGAGAAGGACGGGTACCTATTGGCGAGGAGCGGCGCGCCGGTGCTGGCCAAGTACAGCACGCTCGTCGGACGAGTTGGAGGTTACACTGTCCAGGTACTGCACGGCCTCGCCACCTTGTGTTCCATTCAGAGGAGCTAACGCGCGATCACCTTGCCGCCCCTGGCTCAATTTCTTAACACAAAGATACAAATTCCTCCCATCGCGTTGTACAGGGCAGCGGCTTCAGCTTTGATGTCTGCGATCCATTAACAGACAGCAGTGTTATCATGGGTTCAGCCAACCATACATGAAGATAATTAGCTGAACCCATGGTAACCCAAGATATATAGCAAGTCAGCCATCATGGATCATTCATTTAGAGAAATGTGAATATATATGTTATCTTGTGAATTTTAATTTTACCTTAAATATCACCGTAACAGACAATATACTAGTAGTACATATATATAAAAAGGGAAACCTTCCCTCGGGGCGGTGGAAACGGCAACCCTACTGCATTGGAACCTCATATACCGACCGGTGTCGGTAAGAGTGCCGTTGTCCGGCGCACGACCCATGGAGCGTGTGCTTCATGGTGGTAAAGAACTCATGCTCTGGGGTGAGATGAACCCTTGTCACCCTTGATAGGATGCCACTTGAAGGTTGTGACTAGTTTTGCAAGAAAATACTCCAAATTTAGATGGCGTATTTCATTCCTAGACATATCCTCCGTCCGGCTCCGAATGGCATCATCTTCACCTTTGTGCTTCTCCTTTGTTACCGATGTTCAGCCGCACCTCGGCTCCTTGCCCGCCTGGATGAACCTATCTGGTATGAACTCCTTCGGAGACGTTCATATACTTACGCTGTTAACTTTTTTTCATTACGTTTTGATCATTCTTCTTATTCAAATTTTTTTAAAATTAAAAATTCTCATATATTTTGTCATGATTTGTTTTATCATTAAAGAAAGTTGAAATATACCTTATGACTTTGCATGTTTGAAATAATATTTTGAATAAAACGAATGGTCAATCGTAACAAAAAAATCAACGGTGTCAACAATTTAAAACCAAAGGGAGTATATTATTTCTTGCACCAAAGCTCCACAAGCACATTTGAAAAATAGAGCCGACTGATTTTAGTAACACCCATGTACAAGAACAAGCACTCCCTGGCCAAAAAAAAAAAGGTAGTCCATCGTTCCAAAATATAAGAATTTATTGATTTTTAGACAACACGTTTGACCATTCATCTTATTCAAGTTATAAAAATATTATTTATTTTGTTACAATTTGTTTTATCAATAGATATACTTTTTATAATAACTTATTTGTTTTTATATTTTCACAACAAATTTAAATAAGACAAATAGTCAAACGTGATGTTGAAAAGTCAACAAATACTTACATTTTGGAATGCTTACAAGCACTTACCATATAACATACACACATACTCTATCTATGAGTATCTCCTGATTTTGAGATTCAGGAAGTCTCTTTGTCGACGTATCCGAGGAGTAGACGTTGTCGACATTGAATGACTCTATCGTAAACACAACATTCGTGCTGAGTGTGAGACTCGAATTCAGATAGCACGTTCCATTCGTGATAAACATAACGAGCTGATATACGCTCAGTTTGCCTAGAGTACTAAAATTAGGGAGCATTTTAATTGCATTTTCTAACTTAGTATCTTCTTGGTATATGGAGTCATATGCATATTTGCTCGCACGTGTCCCATGTCAATGCCAATTTGTTTAGGAAAATTTAAAAATTTGAGGCATTAAATCAACCGAACCTCCATTCGAAAAAGAAAAATCAACTGAACCTACCAGCAAAGGGAAGGGACGGACTTGAGGCTGTGAGGCATACCATCCCCGCATCCTTCAACTGAACCTACCAGCAAAGTCGAGGGCGCCGCAAATCGGAGTGGCTCGAGACCGCCGTTCAGCTGCCGCTCATCGCTGGCCAGCAAAACCCGGTGTTTCCGCTGGCTACTTGCTGACCCGAGCAGGGCGCAGCCGTCAACGTCGCCCCCCGGCCGCGCGTCATTCCAGCACGGGTTTGCGCCCGTAAGGTGCCCGACGAAATGCCGTTTCGGCCATAGGTGCGGCCGTCCTCGTCTGTCAGATGCAGGGGATCCTTGGCGTCAATTCGAGAGGATCGCGCACGCCCCTCCGGGTGCTTCTCGCGCGGCCACTCGTCGCCCTGTTCGAGTCGCCACCCACTCGAGTCGGTGCGGCAGGGACGAGACGGCTGCACAGAGGCGGCGGCGGCAGGGAGCCGCGGGAGGAGGACGAGGCGGTCCCGTACGCCGACGTGCCTCGGCCCGAGAGGAAGTGGGAGCGGAAGCCGTACGTCACCCCGATGAAGGTCCTCATCCGGCGGGCCAAGGAGGAGCGGCGCATCCGGCAGGAGAACCCGTGCCGGGTGCTCGAGCACCCTCCCGACAACGGCCTCCTCGTGCCGCACCTCGTCGAGGTCGCGCACCGCGTGTACGCCGCCAGGGAGAGGCTCCTCGACGGCCTGACCAAGCTCGTCGAAGGCGAGGCCGGCATTCCGGTGAAGCGATGCAGGTGAACCACCGGTGCTTGCAATTGCTGTGGCGTACGCTTTACCTTATTTATGCACAGGAAAATTGCAGCGTAATGCGTGTTCTTGTCAGGTTTTGCGCTGAGGAGCACGTCGGCCGCGTCGGGCACGAGATCAGGACATGCGAGGGGCGTGACAGCGCCGCGAGGAACTCGCTGCACGTGTGGCGGCCGGGGACCGTGCGGGACGTCGTCGGCTTCCCCTACTGCTACCACCTGTTCGACCGCGTCGGGAAGCCCCGGGTGGTGCACAAGGAGAAGTACGACGTGCCGAGACTCCCGGCCATACTGGAGCTCTGCATCCAGGCGGGAGTCGACGTCGAACGTTACCCGACCAAGCGGCGAACGAGGCCGGTCTACTCGATTGAAGGCAGGATCGCCGATTTCGGGCCTGATGAAGGAGACGACTCCGAAGCAGGGGCGTCCCCTGAACCAACGTGCACACCGCTGTTGTCTCTGCCAACGGCGCCAATCGCAATGAATTCTGCTTCAGCCGATGGCGCGAATGAAGAACTGGTGGGAGAGGAGATCACGATGCCGGAGCTGGCCTCCAGGACGCTGCAGTCCTGGCTGGACGTGCGGTCCGGCGCGGCGAGGCTGATGAAGAAGTACAGCGTGCACACCTGCGGGTACTGCCCGGAGGTGCAGGTGGGGCCCAAAGGGCACAAGGTGCGGATGTGCAAGGCCACCAAGCACCAGCAGCGGGACGGGCAGCACGCGTGGCAGGAGGCCACGGTGCACGACCTGGTCCGGCCCAACTACGTGTGGCACGTCGCCGACGACGGCGCCGCGACGCCGCTGGCCAACGAGCTGAAGCGGTACTACGGCAAGGACCCCGCGGTGGTTGAGCTGTGCGTGCAGGCCGGCGCGCCCGTGCCCGTCGCGTACAGGAGCATGATGCGGCTCGACGTCGTGCCGCCGGCGCGGGACGAGTATGACCTCGTCGCCTGATTGAGGTGTGGCGGTGCCATATTTAAGCTGACAGAGCCGTGAACTGTTTCGTATGTGTATCGCATCAACAGTTTGGAGACATAGTTGAATCTTTTCTTGGGATGTGCGGGAACTGCTGAAGAACAACATTTAACGTTTTCTCGTTCTCGATCAAGTATTGTTGTAGATTACGTACTCCCTCTGTACAGGAATGGACTTTCATAATATATAACTATCTTACTTTGAAATAATATATATTTTTAAATATTATTGGTCAAAATTCAAAAGTTTGATTTAGTACAAAACTAGATGTACACTATATTTTTAGACGGAGAAAGTATCAAATATAGTAGTACGTTGAACATTATGGGGGAACAAATTCAAATGGGAGAAAAATGATAAGCAAGCATCACGTCTGCGAAGGCGCCGCCATGGCGACCGCGCTTCCTCACTGATTCCCTCATATCCCCTGCCGTCCCGAGGGCATCTCCTGAGTCCTCCCACGTTGAGAAGGCGCCGCCATGGCCTTGGTTGCAGCTGTCTGCTGCTGGCCAAGATGCTGCCTTCACTGCTGACGAGTGGAAACCGAGGTGTAACACACGTGCACAGTCGATCTCGCTGCCTCCCAGCCGGCGACCAAGGCTGCTCGCGCGGGTCGGTTCGGTGGTCGCCGCCGTGCCATAGCACGCACGACAGTGGCGGCCGGGTCGCGTAGATCCGGGGCGGCGCGCGGTTCGCGCTCATGAGTTCGGGCGAGAGCGAGACAGCTCGCCTGCGCGGCGATGGCCTTGCGGCGCCCGTTGGCGCCCGGTGCAGCATTGGTTCTCTGGATCTAACTGGATGCCAGCCGCCTGGGCTGGTGACGCCAGGAGGAAAGGAGGCCTACGGGATCTACCGTCTCCTCCGAAAATCTCTTCTCCGGCGGAGCCTACCATGCCCCTAGGGGGTGGAGAAGAGGATGCCGCAGTTGATTTAATCTGGCTTAATGAGACTGTCTCAAAAAAAATGGACACAGTTCTCGCGTTCAAGCGACCATGAGGCACCGTTGTGCCATCACAGACAGCACATCGTCGTCAATGTCCCAGCGGAACCCTTGGCTTAGCCAACTCCGAGTCGCAAGCAAATTCTGTCCAAGTCTGCAACTACTGAGGCAATTCTAGCCTAGCCCGCCTCCGATTCGCTAGCCGGCTTGCTGGGTTGATTACTTTCGAGTCGGACTTGCAGGCCAATCTCAGCCCTATAAATGTCAAAAGGGAAGGATACAATTGCAACCACCTGTGAGAGATCGATCGACGCAAGGACGACAAGCAGTTCGATCGCAAAGGGCAAGCTAACTCGGTTGGTGCTAAACTGATCGGCGGCCACCGGATCTCGATCGCAAAGGGCAAGCTAACTCGGTTGGTGCTAAACTGATCGGCGGCCACCGGATCACATCGATGTCCCGCGGTTCTGGTGCCCTGCACCTGTTCCGGCCGCTGGCGGCGTTGCTGCCGTCGGTCCGCCGCGCCGACCGGACGGTGCCGTTCCGGCAGCGCGCACTGTACACGGGCCTGTCCGTGTCCGTGTTCCTGGTGTGCAGCCACCTCCCGCTCTACGGCACCAACCTCGCCTCGGCCTCCGGCGCCGACCCGCTGTACTGGGTGCGCTCCATCCTCGCGTCCAACCGCGGCACCCTGATGGAACTCGGCGTCGCGCCCGTCGTCACGGCCGGGACGGTCATGCAGCTGCTCACCGGCTCCAAGTTGCTCCGCGTCGACCACGGCGTCCGCGAGGACCGCGAGCTCGTGGACGCGGCGCGCAAGGCGCTGGCCATGGCCATCGCGCTCGGCGAGGCCACCGCGCACGTCGCCCTCGGCATGTACGGCGCCGTCGGCGCGCTCAACGGCGGGCTCATCGTCCTCCAGCTCGTCTCCGCCAGCGCCGTCGTCGTCTTCCTCGAGGACCTCCTGGACAAGGGCTACGGTCTGCGGGGCGCGTCCGCCATCTCCTTGCTGTCCGCCACCAACACGTGCGGCAAGGTGGTGTGGCAGGCGCTCAGCCCCGTCGTCGTCAACACCGGGCGCGGCCCCGAGTTCGAGGGGCTCCTCCTCGCCGTGGTCCACCGTGCGTTCGTCCGGCCGAGCAAGGTCGCCGCCACCCTGCTCCGGCAGCACCTCCCCAACATGACCAACCTCCTGGCCACCGGCGTCGTCCTGCTTGCCGCGGTCTTCCTCGAGGGCTTCCGCGTGCTGCTGCCGCTGCAGCCCAGGGACGGGCGGCGCGGGCGCGGGGCCACGGCCACGTTCCCGATCAAGCTGCTCTACACTTCCACCATGCCCATCGTGTTGCACTCGGCCGTCGTCTCGTTCCTCTACATGGTCTCGCAGCTGCTCTACTACAGCCGGTACGGCGGCGGCGTGGTGGCGCGTCTGCTCGGCAGCTGGAAGGAAACCAGCTACGCCGCCGTCCCGGTCGGTGGCCTCGCCTACTACGTCACGCCGCCGTCAGGCCTGGCGCATGTGGCCGCCGATCCGCTCCACGCGCTCTTCTACTCCGCGTTGCTGCTCACCTCGTGCGCGCTCCTCTCTCAGGCTTGGGTGGAGGCCTCCGGGTCGTCGGCTAAGGACGTCGCGAGGCAGCTCACGGACCAGCGCCTCGCCATGCCTGGAGCGCGCGATGGGGCTGTCTACTCGCAACTCAAGCGCTACATCCCTACGGCTGCCGCTCTCGGTGGCCTCTGCGTAGGAGCTCTTACCATCCTGGCCGACATGACCGGCGCCATTGGGTCTGGTACTGGAATCCTGCTCGCCGCCACAGTCGTCTACAACCTCGTGGACAACTTCAAGACGGAGAACAGAACTGCATAGTTCTAGCGGGGGAGGCGACTACAAGGCACAAGCAATGCATATGCTTATCTATCTCACAGCGAAGACTGTTAGCTTTAGGTGATCATCTTTCGTTGTATTTTTTTTTGAAGGTCTCTTTCGTTGTATTTCAGTTGCGCTACAGCTCAATTTTCATGAGTGTGATTACAACTCTGTTTCTCCATGGGCCTGAGCTTTGATTGAGAATGAATGTACATAAACTTTCGTATGGACCAAATATGACAAATTCTTGTTTGGAATCTACATAAACTTTCGTTGCAGCACCACAAAACGAGACAAAATCTCTTCTCTTCTCTTCTCTTCTCTGCTACTCCACTTAATAATAAGTTTAATTAAAGTGGGTCCTCATCTTAAAATTTCAGCTTTAGATTTCATAGCTCTGCCATTTGAGCTCAAGTCGAATTCATTTTTGAGCTCAACTCGAATTCAGTCGTCCGATTTCTTATCTATAAGTTGAGTCGTTCATAAACAGCACCGATTGCTCGTTCCAGCGGTAACTGCGCCCACTTCTATGTAGACGAGTGGGGTTGGTTGTTATTTATCTTTTCTTTTCTTTTTTTGGCGGAGCTCAACTGGATCCAACGGCGGTGGGGCGGGGCGGGGCTCAACTGGATCCAACGGCCCATCTGTCGACTAGTTCCCTTACGGCGGCGCTCGTACCGTCGACCCGCTTTGGGCATCGTGGTTGGCCTTCTCCGTAATTCAATACGATGCTCGTATATGCTTTTCTACTCAATTTCTTGCAAGAGTCATGAGGCTTGTTTACGGGCTTACGGCTGTCTTTGTTTTCTTCTGTTTTGTACAATGGTCAGTACTTGAGAAAAGGTAATCTATTGAGATCAGTCTTAGGTTGCATGCCATTAAACATGATTGATGAATAGGATAACACTGATTAGTGATTACTCTTTTGGGATCAGAACATAGCGCCGCAGGACATCTGAACACGATTCACAGAATAGTGATCCAAACATAAGTAGTTGCACAGTTAAAAGATTTGGCTCTGATGGTACCATTGTGAATATATGTTTTAGGAGTATAATCTATGTTACTCAAAACAACTAGCTAGATGGAAGCATCACATTGTAATGCATGAAGGAAGCGCCTACATATGTTTTCACAGTGACTTTTAATCAGCATTGGAAATAGTAAATAATAAGATTATTTTTATGTGGAAGATCATCATATCTCTCAGGGTAAGGATGATGGTCTTTGCTCGGCATTCATTTGTGCACAAGTGCATTCTTGGTTCTCTTAGGAATTTTGCATGGTGATGAACTTGTATTTTCACTATGTTGTTATTCAAGCAATGCTGATGATAACGGTGTGGAAAGTGCAATGCTGGCTGTGGAAGAAGACTGCATATCATGTGACCTGGCCAGGTTCCTATAGCTTGAGTTACGGGTTGCTGATCAGCAGACAAAAGACATTATGTACAGCCTTTTGATAACCTTTATGGAGCAAATACATCAGTTTAGAATTTCTTTTTTCTATATGTTTAACCAAGTTTTGAAGAGTTGAGTTGACCAGGATTAATGTTTAGGAGAGGGGTTGGCTATGTTTAGGAGGTTGCGTAATCACCCCGTTTGGATCCAAACAGGTTTGGCTTAGATGCATGGTCGCAATGTTTAGTAACTATTGTACCATAGTAGTACATGTCTGAATTGCTTGCATGCATGCTTTGGTTGTTTTGGTGAAATTTGTCAATTCCCATATATTGTAATGCTAACAACAAACAAAAGTAAGGATCACATGGCCATCATCCAACTCCAACGAGAATTATATCTCCAACCTCGAGGCTACAGTGGATGTCAGAGAAATAATCTCCATCCGACAAGAAAAACCCGAGGAATAATTTCGTAGCCTCGCTCTCGCGATGCTACGTGGTTACAACTTTGAATATTCCACTGTCAAATGACCCTCAGGAAAACAGGCCCCGCATGTCACACCCCGGCGGATCGCGTCGCGGAAGCTAAAAGCCTAAAACCCTCCAAAAACGCAGGGACCAACCGTTGCGGATTATTTCTCCCCGCCTCGACTCCACTTGAGTCGCGAGTAGCGACACGCCGCCCCGTACCCGCGCCGCCCGCCAGCGCGCCCACACACCACTCTCGTCTCTCTCCTCTCTGCCCCCGGGCCATCTCCGGCGACGGCGAGCCAGCCCAGCCCTTGTCCGCCGCCGCCGCCGCTCCTCTCGCGCGCCGTCCCTCTCCTCTCGAGGTGAGGTCCCGTTCCACCGCCTGATTAATCGCTCGAGTCACGGGCTCCGGAATAAATTTTCCCTCACTGACACTGTTCGAGGTTTTGCGTTCAGGGGGGAGGATGTGGTCGTCGAGCCAGGCGAGCGCGAAGGGCGTGGTGGAGGCCGGGCCTTCCCATTTCCCCAAGAGGCCCGCGCCGCGTAATTCCGTCAGGTACGTATGTCCCATTTCTCTCCACCATGAACACCATGCGCAGTCGAGCTGTTCATTTTTATGCAAATGAAAATTGGATAGATCTGCCCCAATTCTCTGCTCAGGTGATGATTGCCGATCGATCATAGATTTTATATGTGTGTAGTATGTCATGTACGTGGGTCGCGACTTTTCTTTTGGCGTTAAATTCATCCCCTTTGCCAGTATCAATCACATTCCCAATATTTGCTGTCACCACGTGCATGTTCAGAAAACTCAGGCCCTTTGGCCATCACATGTGAAAACTTCTCTTCGTCGCAAATGACAGTTCAAGTTTTCAATTGATGGAATTAGTTGTTATCACTGCAGCTTATAGGTGTTATGGTTCACGTCATCCCTAGTTAGTGTCCATTCATCTGTTCTTGTCATGCTAATTCAAAAGCAAATGTCTCGTAAAAATAAACTGCTATGTTCAACATTTGTTCACGTTCTTGCTAATTAGTAATTACTAGCTAGAAGCATCATTGATCAGTGCTCGCTAATATTTGTTTCTGTTAATATTTAGATTACATGTTCCGAAACAGGATTTCAAACTTGCAGAACTGTTAACATGATGTGCAGCGCTAGTGTAGTGGTCGTTACTCGCTCGTTCTGTGATATGACCGATTAGACTTTGGTGCATTACAAGTGCGCCATATTCCTGTATCTGTTGGATGGAGTTTTTACACTAGCACTCAGAGATAGAGCTGATGTTTTTAGACTCTGTTAATTCTATCGCTTACTGAAGTGCTGCATCAATTATATGCATAGACTGCAATATTGTTGAGTGTTACTGTTAACTATAATATGCCATAGTTAATTTTATAACTTACATAACTACTGTGCCAAACAGGGTGAACCTACCAAGGACATATGCAATTATATCTTACCCAATTGGTGACCGCACAGGACTTTCTCTTGGGCAGTGTTACCATAAGAAATCTTCAGCCTGCAAATATGACCTGGGATGGTCTTCGCTTCAATCACGTGATGTGAAGCATCAATTTAGAGGATATTCGTCAGCTTCAGAGGCAGTCCTTGCGTAAAAATCTGATCTTAGAAAACTTCTTGTTGGCAATGAGAAAATCGGTGTTCTAATGCTAAATCTTGGAGGCCCAGAGACTCTTGATGATGTGTAGCCTTTCTTATTTAATCTTTTTGCTGATCCGGTAATTACTATGCTTAAAGCAATACTAGCTCTCTATTTCTCTTACTAGCCACATATATTTTTCTTTTATGTTGCAGATTCAATCAACTACGTTGCCAAACTAATTCATGGTGAGATATTTGAATTCTACTGGAATATGCGACAAGTTTAATCCATTCTGCTAACTTTATCCCACCATCAAGTCATCAAATTCTTAGTTGTAAGGGTCACTAAACCATGAAGCCTAACTTTCTAAGTTCTAACATCACTATGTGTATGTTATAGCTTAAAAAAAAAGAGAGTGGATGCATGGTACTACCGTATTTGATTGTATCATATGCAACATGTTTTTGCTACTCATTGGATATCCCATGATGCATGATGACAGGATATTATCCGTCTTCCGAGGCTGTTTCGCTTTCTATAGAAGCCACTTGCCAAATTTATATCTGTCGTCAGAGCACCAAAGAGCAAAGAGGGTTATGCATCCATCGGTGGTGGTTCTCCTCTCCGACAAATTACTGATGCACAGGTGCAGTGTTGCCTTCTATTATTGTGTCTGCTATTTGCCATGGCTTTTTTTTTTTAACTGAAACCATGGCTGCTATGAGCTGAATTTTCCAGTTTTTTTCTGTTTAGCTAGAACTGGAGAAAGTATGCAATGGGTCAGGGGAAGACTTTTTTCTTGAATAACTCACAAAGCAGTCGATTTTCTTGTGAAATAACGAGTTAATTCATGCGTTATTGCTAAGCTGTATCATTGTAAACGTTTCAAATTATTAGGATGAACTCTGAATATCAATTTTCAACATGATTGATATATGATAAACTGCTTCTTGGTTAATCCACAAAAAAACCAAAAATAGTCGGGCTAGTATTTTCTTGACTCATTTGGAAGGCCTGCAAAACTTCCCATGATCATGTACTATAAGAAGAAAGCAACTTTTTGTTTGCTGCTTCATTTGTGCTTAGCCATGGCCAGTGGGATTCAACTAACTAGCTGTCAAACAGCATTTGAATTCTGGTGTGGTAGGTTATCTTTTTCACTAGTGAACAATAGGATTAAAGTGTGAATATATGGCTCGGCTGATGAGGACTTATTTTATTCATATTGTTGGTTTAGGATACTATGGATTACAGTTTCTAACTTATGTCTGGAACTGCAATATGGGGTTTCTTCTGATGGTTTTATGGACTGTACAGGCTGAAGCACTGAGGAAGGCATTATGTGAAAAGGATGTTCCTGCCAAGGTGTACGTTGGAATGCGGTATTGGCATCCCTTCACCGAGGAAGCTATAGAACAAGTAGGGCGCTTGACATACATCCTAATCACTAGTGTGTGCTATTGAGTTTTCAGTTTTTTGCTTGTCTAGCAATGAAATTATACCATTATATTTATATTTTCTGTATTAATGGAAGACAGAAACTCAAGTGCCATGTGCACAAACTCATTGAGAGTCACTGGATTGCATCTGAACAACTAAAATCATGGGTAGGAATTTCCATTGATGAAACACATGTTTTGGAAACATCCCGTGGATATGGTTGCTAAAATCATGGGTGTGATTTTTCAAACTTCTTATATTCCATCCCATCAATATTAGATCTTACGGCCTAAAAAGATTGCGCACATGTGCACCAAATACTTCTTGTGCACTTGATATTTCCCCTTCTAAGTATATGCTATGAATTTGCTATATCATTTTTCTGCATGAACTACTGGTTCATGGGAGACATCTGAACAATGCCCTCACCAAACAATTCTAGTTCAGCTTCTACTTGATTCAGCATTCAGGTGGTTTTGTAAATGTTTCTGTTTCTAGCAGCAGGAACAAATTCACTTATTCTTTTCATATTCTTTTTCATAATCAACATTATTTGGTGAATGAATATTATGGCCACAAATTCATGATCTCTACTATGCACATATGACACTTTTGCTCATGCTTGAGGTGTGGAAAAAACAGATAATGTTGTGAATTATATGCCATTTGACCGCCTACTAAAATAGTAGGTGCTCTATCATCCATTGGAAGAGATCTAGGATTTTATTATCTGGACAAGCCAAAACTGAAACAAAAAATGGGAGTAAAAGTTTCTCATGTAGGAGATGTACCAAGGCAGATAATGTTGTGCTGTACATCCATTTGATCATGGCTTGTGAAAATGTGTACTGTTTTTTCTATTAAATGTGATTGAACAGGAGTGTCTTAGTCATTTGGAGGTCCTGGAAAGCCATGACTGAAAATATTAGACTTTGTTGTGCTTCATCGGTCTGGCCATGTGGGCTCCACATGGGAGATAATATGATATTAATTGAACCTGTCCTATTTGACAGAAATAGGATGCCGGTGTTGATAGCTGATGCAATGGCGATACTTATAGTTTTCTACAGTACGATGCGTTTCCTCTTTTTTTTTTCCTTTTTTTTAATAGGAAATGCTTATAATCCTATTGTTTTCCCTCTTTCTTCGCCCTTGCTTGGTTTAGTCCTCGGTTAGTGGTGGAGTCCTGAATTTGTCAGTGATACAGACATATGTGTTTCCTTTTTGAAGTGTGAATTTCAGTTTTAGTGTGAATGGTAGAGTGCTCTGGTTTCATGCGTTCGTACTGTTATTCTAATGGGGCACTTAAACTCTTGTACACTGTTATGCACGCCTCTGTTCACCTCAAACGACGAACAACTCTATTTGGGAGTAAGCTCAGTCAGTATCTCTGTATTAGGGATTCAGACGTTGCTGAAAGTAGTCGCTGGTGGATACCGACCATTCCGATCAATGAACAGGAGGGGGATTCTCCCAATCCAGTGTGAGTGCCAATCAAAAATAAAAAAATAAAAAAAATCCAGTGTGAGTGTTGTCCTCGTGGCGTTAACTGTGTCAGTTTCAAAATTAGGATTTCCCAAGTTAAAATTACCGTTAATTATTGTGAGATCGAGGGTTGCACTTATGTAGTCACTGAATTAAGGTGAAGAAATGGCAACAAGGGAGGTGTACCTTCCTCTGCTTTGTGTTAGCTCCTAAAGGGTGCAGAATCAGTGATGATGAACACAGAGGAGCACGAGATCTTACAATTGCAATAGTCGTACTTTATAATTCACATGGCTTTGGATTTTTGAGTTGATACCGTTTCCTCAGGGCCCTGTGAGTGTGAGATGCTGTAACATATTATTTGCAAGAAACGGATGAGTGATTCTGAGTACTTGAATATTGAGAGAGTAGCACAACGTCATACATGATACATCCTTTGTGGGGATAATAGCTCCAGCGCCACTGATACATCGATTGTGCAAGTGTTCCTTTGAGTATCTCATAATGAAATTATGGCAATCAGTTCGACCTGGACCAAGAACAAAAATGTGTAAGAAGGACAGAAGATTATTTGTGCAGCATTCACAGCCTCGGGAAACAATGCAAAAGACTTCATTTCTTATTGTTCTTTTCTCCAAAACACACTTGTTGATGCTTCAGCCGCCGCTGATGGGCGGTATGACGGCAAGTTCGTCGCCGTTGGCGACGGCGGCGGAGTCCGGCGCGTACTCCTCGTTGAGCGCTAGCACCATGGAGCTCCTGATCTCCTCCAGCTTGGGGAACTCGGCGAGAATCCTGGCGAAGCACTCCCCCGCGGTGCTCCCCGCTGGCACCTCCAGCGACGACTCCGCCACGCCCGTCAGGTCCCGCGCGCGGGCGACGTAGAGCACCTTCACTTTCGCTTTCGGCGCCGGCAGTTCTGCCGCGAGACGATCCTTCTCCGTGGGAGCAGCATCTGAGGACAGCAGAGAATACTTTCCTGACGCAACAGGAAGCAGACCTGAAGTATTGTCTAAAGAACAGATTAGCAGAAATGCTTCGGGAAGAGGAAAATAAGTGGTACCAGAGAGCGAAAGTTAAAGAGTTGCTAGAGGGCGATTCTAATACAAAATATTTTCAACTTGTAGCAAATTGGAAACACAAAATAATTAGAATTTTTCAGTTGCAGGACAAGGATCATGTGATTAGTGGTGATGAAAATCTGAAAAAATACATCACGAGATACTATAAAGGTCTCTTTGGTACACCGGAGAATAATAATTTTAATCTCGATGAGATTGGAAGAGATGACATTGCTCAGGTTACTGCACTTGAAAATGAGATTCTAGTTTCGGCGTTTACGGAAAATGAAGTAAGAGAGGCTATTTTTCAAATGGAACATAATAAGTCTCCAGGGCCTGATGGTTTCCCTGCGGAATTCTATCAGGCCTTCTGGGACACCATCAAAGGTGACTTATTGGCCTTGTTTTCGGATTTTCACAAAGGAAATTTGCCTCTGTATAGTCTTAATTTTAGAATAATTATTTTGCTTCCCAAATGCAGGGAAGCAATTAAAATTCAGCAATATAGGCCAATTTGTTTGCTGAATGTAAGTTTCAAAATTTTCACAAAAATTGCTACAAATAGAATATCGTCCGTACCTCAGAAGGTGATTAGCCCTACACAAACCGCTTTTCTACCAGGAAGAAACATTATGGAAGGAGTGGTTGTGTTGCACGAAACAATTCATGAGCTACATAGGAAGAAACAAAATGGGGTCATTTTCAAAATAGATTTCGAAAAGGCTTATGACAAAGTAAAATGGAGTTTTGTCCAGCAAACTCTGAGAATGAAAGGATGCTCACAAGAGTGGTGCAAATGGATTGAAAACTTCATTCAGGGAGGTCATGTAGGCATTAAAATAAATGACCAAGTTGGACAAAACTTTCAGACATGGAAAGGTTTAAGACAAGAGGATCCGCTATCACCGATTCTATTTAATATTGTTGTCGATATGTTAGCTATCCTAAAAAATAGAGCTAAGGACGAGGGTCAGATAACCGGGGTCATTTCGCACTTGGTAGATGGAGGTCTCTCTATTCTGTAATATGCGGATGATACGATTCTTTTTATGGATCACGACATTGGAAAAACAACGAATATGAAATTGCTTCTATGTGCGTTCGAACAATTGTCGGGCCTTAAGATAAATTTTCACAAGAGCGAAATATTTTGTTTTCAGGAGGCTAAAGAAATGGAACAACAATATGCAAAGCTGTTTGGATGCAAATCTGGGAACTACCCTTTTAGGTACCTCGGCATTCCAATGCATTTTAGAAAATTAAGTAATGCAGATTGGCGGATTATTGAAGAGAAATTTGAGAAAAAATTGAGTAGTTGGAAAGGGAAAAATATGTCTGTCCGGGGACGATTGGTTCTAATTAATTCAGTTTTAACAAGTTTGGCAATGTTTATGTTATCTTTTTTTGAAGTCCCAAAAGGGGTACTAGAAAAATTAGATTTCTACAGGTCTCATTTCTTTTGGCAATCCGATGAATAAAAAAAGAAATATCGATTAGCCAAATAGAATATCTTTGCCAACCAAAGGAGATAAGAGGTTTAGGGATAAAAAATCTTGACGTACAGAACCAATGTTTGCTCAGCAAATGGCTGTTTAAGCTCATAAACGAAGATGGCATATGGCAGACTATTGTTAGGAATAAGTATTTGAAGAACCAAACAATTTCGCAAGTGGAAAAAAAGGCTGGCGATTCACATTTTTGGGCCGGTCTTATGAAGGTTAAATCGAAATTTATAAACTTGGGATCCTTTCATTTGAATGACGGGAATCAAATAAGGTTCTGGGAGGACAAGTAGTTAGGAAATTTCACACTTAGCGAACAATATCTGTCCCTGTTTAATATTGTACGCAAGAAATATGCAACGGTAGCTTCGGTTTTTGATAGAGTTCATCTTAATGTTTCTTTTAGAAGAACTTTGACAGGAAACACACTTGCTCTTTGGCATAACTTTGTTGCTAGGATAAGTAGTGTACAATTAAACAACAGTAGTGATTCTTTTAGATGGAGTCTTAACCATCCAGGAATCTTCACTGTTGCCTCAATGTACGATGCTCTGTCCAGTTTGACAAGACCTATGGAAGCTTAAGATGCCGTTAAAAAAATAAGATTTTCATGTGGTATTTAAAAAAGGGGGTCGTCCTTACTAAGGACAATTTAGCGCGTAGGAATTCAAATGGGAGTAGGCGATGTTGTTTTTGTTCTTGTGATGAAACGATACAACATCTCTCTTTTTTATTGTCATTTCGCAAAATTCCTATGGAGAGTCGTACAGTTTGCTTTCAATTTACAACCGCCTAGAAATATTACTCATCTGTTTAGTAACTGGCTATGGGGGATTGATATAAAATTGAAAAGGCAAGTGTTAGTGGGAGCTTCTGCTTTATGTTAGGCTATATGGCTTAGTAGGAATGATGTGGTGTTTGATAAATCTCTAATAAAACTTATATGCAGGTACTATACAGGGGCACTCATTGGCTCAGATTTTAGGCGCAGCTGTAACGGCGTAATGAAGACAAGGAGACGATGAAGAATGCATGCCTAGCTCTGGAAGTGTTGGTTATGCAGATCTTCGCCAATCATAGATGGAGGTTTACCATAGAATTGGTCATTAATAAATTTCTTTATTAAACTATATTGGTCATGTCGTCTAGTTTGCTTTACTTGATTCGAGTAAGTGCAAACGGAAGTGCTACAATTTGTGTAATGAACGGCTGTAGCCTCTCTTGAGGTCAAAGCCGGGTACTTTTTTTCCCATTATCTAAAAATCTGAGGACAGCAGGAACAGAAGACAAGATGAAATCGACAGGTGATTGGATGAGACGGAAGTAGATGATTGACTAGGGCATCAGCGGGAGGGAGGTTAACTGGTTGTTAAGCGTTGGTTACCTTTAGGATCCCGCGCCATGGCCGGAGGAAAGGAAGCTGTTGGCCGCCGCCGCGTGTTCTTGCTGCTGCTGCGGTCAACCGGACAGGGGAAATCTCCAACTCTCAATTTCCATCAGAACTGTAGTCAATTTCTATCAAAACTGTAGAAATTACAAGATAAAGAGTGGTCGTGCCGGAGTGGTTATCGGGCATGACTAGGAATCATGTGGGCTTTGCCCGCGCAGGTTCGAATTCTGCATCTTCTGGTATTGGCTTTTGCAACGAAGACGCTGGATTCGTCTCCGGACTCGGTGTCAAAGTTGTTTTGAGGATCTAGTTGTAATCTTTAATCATGTTTATGTCCTCAGTGTGTTGCTGAAAGACCTCATTTTAAGACTTGATCCTTGTAGGGGTCTTTTTGCATATGTACCGTTGTCTCTAGTGACTAGTGTAATGGAGCTTTTAGCCCCTAGTGGAAGTATTTCCTTCCAAAAAAAAAAAAAAATCCTGCCGTCCACGCGTTACTCCTTACTTTTTCACCCTTTTTGAAAAAGGTGGCGCTGATGGTGAGTGGCGGCGAGTCCTCGTTTGAGGTTGAGATCGACGGACCACAACACGTGTATAATGATGATCACTTTTGTTTCTGCGGAATGTATAACAGACCACAGTGTCTGCAACAGTGGTTTAGTTAGGCACTAGTACATTGCTATGTAACAGAATGGATGAACCAAAAAAGCCCCGGGTAAGCTCGATTATCTCCAGCCATGAAAGTTTTTTATATCATGAGAAGAAATCTTTTTTTTTGCGGTGGAATAATGAGAAGAAATCTGTACTTGTCATAACATGCTTTACATTTACTTTACAAGCTATTTATACTTGCACTCGGAATTCCGGGGTTTGAACCTGGCACTCTACAGCTTGCAGAGATGCAGAGTATTTCCTGCCGCAGGATCATAGTGGGCAGTTTTTAGCATAAAAGCTGCCAGACTTTCTTTGCAAAAGAGCGTATGCTATGAAATCCATTCAATCACTGTACAGAAGACGAGAATACCATATATACTCAGGCACCTTTCCAATTCACACACCACCAACATCAATAACTCGCGTGGAGAAGAAGCAGCAAAAAAGGTTAATTATCAGCCTGCCATTGATGCTGAATAGTATTTGTGAGGGTTGAGATTTGGGAACAGACTGTGAATGTGCTCGGGCATGAAATCATGCCTTGTGAGAATTCCGACAATGGGAGGCCTCTGCACGCAACAATGAAGAGAAATCCATCATCAGCCTAGCTTGGCATATTTCTCTAACTAAATAAATATGGGAAATGAAGAAATGAGTTATATAACTTCCAAGGGACAAATATTTGTTGCGTTGATCTCTAATTAGATCGAGTCACCTAATCAATGCATTAAACATATGTAAAAAAGAAGATATTAGGTCAACGTTAAATATGATAAATGGTATAGATCTTTGAACCTGACATTGTAAGTAATCAGGTAATTAGCACCTGGAATGAGTGTACGACTTTCAGCAAGCACGCAAAGCCATAATCCATATCATGTATGCAAATTCATAAATCAGTGAAACTAGCAAATAAATGAACTTTAGAATGATTAAGCACTTGAATCACCGATTAGAGTTTCTACTTTGCCACTTCTTAGTATTCATGTATATGCATTCCATGTCTGACTAAGCAAGAGAGGGCTCTTACGTCTGGTGTCTTTGGCACAACCAGAAGGTGCCTCAACCCGAGTTCCCGGAAGAGGATCGCAGCTTTTGCCAGTGACATTGTCTCAACTACCGTATATGGTGAGGTGTTTACAATCGGATGAAGATCCACATACATGTTCATCTCCTCATCGGTGAAATCTAGGTCTTCAATTTTCAAACCTTTCCCTGACCCTGGCTTGGCAAAGTCAAATGCACCAAATCTTCTCAGGACAAAGCTACCACTAGTTTTCACTTGGCCCTTCATGAAGTTCTTGCTGTTCAGCAAAACTAATAGATGAGACCTAGTCACAAGCCCCACCAGTTCCGAGGATTCTGTTATGGGCGGCTCATCAACCACTGGAAATCCATTGTGACCGGTTAATCTTAACGCATGAACAATGTTCGCCACCTTCTCGACGCCTGAAAAGGTTATTAGTGGGCCAGAAACAACATCACCAGCAACCAAGTGTCTCATGTATGGTTCAGCATGAGCCTCCATGAATGGCAAGCCTTTCATCACCACTATCTGATCATAAACCCCCTTGTTAAAGTTATCTGCTATTGTCTTGGATATTAGAAGAACAAGCATGACCAAAGGAAGCATTGGGAGATCGTTGGTGAGCTCTAGAAGAATCACACAGACTGACACGGTCATTCGCATTGTTCCACCAAGAAAAGATGCTGCGCCAAGAAGGGCAAAAAGGCCAGGGTCAAGGTCGGATATGGATCCAAGAAGTGTGCCCACTATGCGCCCATATGTGGCTCCAGCAAGAATAACAGGGATAAAGAGGCCGGAGGGGACAGCAATGCCATAAGTCACAAGTCCAAGGCAGTAAACAGCAGTGAAAAAGACGAAAAGAGTAGACATGTGAAACTCAGTCACAGTGCCATTGCTAAAGAGATTGCGGATGGCATCATCATTTGTGTTGAAGAAGAGTGATGCAAGATCATTGTAATGCCCTGGTGGGCATTGAAAGTTCTTGAAATTGCCAGAGCGGCCAATGGTCGGACACTGCTCCACAGCATCAACCGGGCATGGAGTGCATGCAGCAAGCCAAGGGAGGCCATAGGAGCACATAGATGTGATTATCGATATTGTTATAGTGAGAAGGATTTTGTATGGAGCACCCTTCCTGCAGCCACACAGATAAAACCATGCAGATGATATCACATCTTAAATGATCAGAGCAAGCATAAAATTTAAGTAAACCCTCTGATCACCACTCTGACCACAGTTAGGTACTTACTCATTGACGATACTGTAAATTCGGAGGATCTTGTCTAAGAGAAAGTTAAAGAGGCCTCCAAAAATGCCACCAATTATTCCAAGGATGATGATTGCAATTAAATCTGGAGTACTGTACACTGCAACAGTTGAACTGAGATCAAACATGATCAGCCCACCTTGCCCAAAGAGACCGCATTTTCCACTGCGGCAAAACTCGATCAATCCCCTCAATACCACAGCAACAACAGCAGTTGTAAAGAACGTTCTCCACAAAAGAGCACTTCGCCACCTGGAATATGGAGTATAGACACTATGACTTATCATCTTGGGCAAAATTGAAATGTTTACAAGCAACGTAAAGTAGATAACTGTGTCATTATGATTTTTTGGGCCATTATTGTCAGGCAGTCTGTCCATTGCGAGAACATGCCCCAGTAGTGGTTATTGTCGAACAATGAAAACATGCCATAAATCAAACATTGGATGAAAAAGATACATATTCAGAGTTCATAATTTACACAAATACAATGCAACACTTGATAAGAGAAGTGCTTGACCCAAAAGAACGAATCATAAGTTCAGATGCAAGAGCAGCTACCATGATGCCGCTTCCTCTAGAGCAAAGAGGACACCGCCAACAGGTGCGCGGAAGGCAGCAGCCACTCCAGCCGCAGACCCGCACGTAATCAAATCTCTCCTATCCCTGTCATTCTTAAAGTATCTTAGCCAATTACATGTAAGATGGTATTTGCGTGACCCTCCCTGTCCAAGCAAGTTGGCAATGCAAGCCCCTGTATGCACCATAGGACCTTCCTTTCCAAGTACAAATCCAGCAGAAACTCCCAGTATTGAACCAAAAATCTGCAAGTTGTAGAATATTTCAAAATTAGAGATTTCTACAGCAACCAGAATCCATTTCAGTAATGGTTTGTGATTATTTAACCAGAAATAATTGTTCGAGAAACTAAAACAGTAACAGGCATTCCGAAGTTCCACATGAAAAACTTCTACATAAGTTTCAGAGAAAGCATCCCTTTCAAGTCTAGGTCATTATCAGGGTGAAATATCTTTAAAAATAAATTAGTAATAACAGTTCCAGTCCTTTATTAAATTTATTACTTCCTTTTTTGTTAAAGTAGAAGTCAGTAAATCCTACTTTTCATATCACAGCTGATATATTATTTCAGAATTTGAAATATCCAGAAGGAATTTCGTACTTTCCTAGCCACTTGGCAGACAATTTTGTTCAGATTAACATTTTTGCAAAACCTTTAGGCCTTAGAGTTCTTGGCCATGATATGACATGAAAAGTAGATCTCACTTGAGCACACTAATCTTATGATGCTATTCCACAAGATAATTTTCTATTTTTAAAAACACACACATGACGTGAATATGACTAGAAAAAGGTAGAATTTTTTCCGCAAAACAAAATGAAAAAGGTAGAAAGTAAATAATGATTAGACAATTGGTTCTGAGTGTACCTTTACAAAGAGTGTACTAGGAGCCAATATAGAATAGGCATCAACTCCATTAAGATATGCTTTAACTTCAGGAATACCAGACCCAGCAGCAGCAGGTGCAATATAAGCACAGACTGCTGCAGCAGCTGCTGCCAAGACTAAATTGCAACCACCATACACAAAAAAGGCTTTAAAGTACCTGCACTGGAATCAAACGCTATTATTAATTTCGTCAAAGTGTTCTGTATGTTTGAGCCAATAAAATCATCATTTCTAGCTGCTCTGTGTGCCCTTCAGTTCTCAGAAGCATGTCTACTACATGAATATGTTACTGCTTAGAAAAAGAAGTGGTGATTGTTTTCATGAACTTGGTTACATATCCAAACATTATAGTAATAAAATGTTTAACAGTGTACTAAGTGGCCTACTCTACATTTGTGTCGTGTTACAGTCATCACTCATCAGTAGGAACTTGAGCAATTTATGACAAGGCAAAATAGTCAGAACAAATGAGCAATGATACAAAACTTCTTTTGTCAGAAAAGAAACAATCTGTCACTTTACCTTTCCTTGAGCATGAGATCACCCGTGAGCAGCAATTTAAATCCAGCAATGTTTTCGACTGCGAGATTGTTGAAGAAACCAACGACTCCAGTCAGGAAGCCGATAAGAAGCACCAATGTCCACTTCAGAACAATGTACTGAAATATGTGCACCTTCCTTCTTGTGCGCCAGTCTTGTTTAAAAAGGTCGTTCTCCACAACTCTGAAACATGCAAAATATTCAAGGTTGTAATTACATGACATAATACACACATTCATAGTTTATCAGCAATTCGGTCTCCACAAACCACAACTCCAGTTTATTACAGGAACAGCCATATGGGCATATATCAGCATCTCTCCATTTCTTAGTTCCTCACTAACACCAGTTCTTCGGAAACAATATCTAAGTCCATGGGAATTTAATCTTTCGAGCGATTGTATCGCGTACCAATACAATTCACATTGCAAAATGAAAAGGGAGATTGAAGCGCGTGTTAGCATCCCAGGACCTCATTTGTATCGTCAACATCAGTTTGGTGCGCACAGTGGCAACCTAAATTCTAACCCAATTAAGGACAACGATGGAAGAAGAAAAAAAATGATAACGAATTAAAGTTTCAAAAGCAAATGAAATTAAAAATAGTTCAAAAAATAAGCGAGGAAAAGAGAATGCGTACTCGTAGTCGAGGCTCTCGATGGGGCAGACGTTCGCACCGACGATGGCGATCTGGGAGGTGGTGTTCATGGTGCGCTTCCGCAGCAGCGGCTCGTGCGCGCTCCCGTCTCCGTCGTCGAACCGGAGCAGGGCCTCCGAGGAGCCGTTGAGCTGCCGCCACGGCGGCCGGGCCCCGCCGTCCATGCTCTCGATGTCGTAGTTGTGGCTCCCCTCCCGCTCCGGCCGGCGGTGAGGCTGCGGGGAGTTGCCGTCCATTTGGCCGCCTCCCCTCTTCTCTCCTCTGCGAGTCGCCTTCTTGGTCTTAAGCTTGCGCAATGACCAGTTAGGCTAGTCCCAATGGGTGATTTCATAGTGTTGTTTCCAAGAGTGTCACATAAGTAACAAGACAATTACTTGATGGTTGAAATAGCTCATACAATGCATTAGTTTTATTTTCACTGTTTCTAAGAAGCATATGCAAAAGACAAACTGTGTTGGAAACAGTGTAGACATGGTTTCATCTAGATAAAACCACTTCCCTCTTTCTCTTCATAATTCTATTGCCATGTCATCAAAAATGCTTATGTGGCACCTTATTTATTGAAAATGAAACTCTCATTGGGAGTAGCCTTAGAGAACCTAAAAGAAATTAAACTGATGATAAACTTCAGAATGATTAGGATTGCTTAACTATTTGAATTGGAACAAGAAGATTGTTGAGTCAAACACGTGGCCAGTACATATGGAGGGAGAAGACGAAGATTATTTATTTATTTAGTCTCAGCATGTGGCGTGTGTGGCAACTCGATTACCACTCGATTACTCGGTCAGAAACAACAGTTAAGAAACATAGAACGTGGTTTCAACCTCACAGAGCCAAACGGCCATGGGGCGCATAAAAATTTGCCACCGTGCGTTTCAAATCAAACTTTGTTCATGCTAAAGCAACTAAGATCAAACACTAAAACCAGTTTTGAACAAACTGGACCAATTCTGTTTTCCACGCATTCAGGTCACCTTCAAAATGCTATAATTTTTGTTTCCTTTATTTTTGGCATGAAATGAATTGCTTCATTCAAATATATTTACACATCATTCGTTCTCTTTATTTTTGGCATGAAATGGATTGCTTCCTCCAAACATATCTACATTGTTTTCCATTTTCATGAGACCCGCTGGTGGGAGTGGGTGGCCAACACCGACAAAAGTCGGGCAGCCCGCGCAACTTCGATTCCCCAGGTCGCATTGCGTGCTCGCGTGTGTGGGTGTGTGTGTGAGTACCGTGGTAGTAGAGTACGGATTCGCTACTCGAATCCAAGGGCCAAGACCCTCTTGTCAAAAAAAAAAACAGATAGATATGCAGGACCATGCATAAAGTGCGGAGTAAATGACACAGAGAAAGTTAAATCTCATTTAGTATCCCTAAATGGGATAATCGAAAATTGAGAGCCCAAAATTGAGCCCTCATCAGCCATGGAGATGGAGCATCGCATGCTTAGTATGTTATTCTTATCTCTTTGTTTCCTTGAACGAATCGCATAAGACAGTGACAACCTTTATTAACTATCATATAGTAATGACAAATGATACGAGCATCCATGCGCAATTCGATTTTACCTTATAGTTCGGAATCTCTCTCATCGTAAGCTCCCGGACAGGCTAGATAGAGATCTTGATAGGTACATGGATCATGGCCCATAAACAATATGTGTCATGCCATCAAGACACGACAGCAACTTATTCATGGATCCAAATTTTCAAAAGCAGGAAACTGTTATTTTCCCATGCATCAATGTTCAACAACCATACGATTGGGCCACTAGAGTGAAATAAATAATTTTTGAAAATTTTCCAAGATGGTGATCGCCTTCTTTCGTCTCAACCATTCACGTGGAATTATGTACATCATAGATATTCGTTTACGATCTTTGTGAAGACAGTGAGAATTGATATGTGCCCTGTTTTTCAAAATAATGTGATGCCGACACCTATTGATTACATCAGCAATTTATGGAGTAGATTGTAGCCAAAGGTTTGAAGCAACTTATATTGGCAATAAAATGAAAACTGTTGGATTAGGATGGATGTTTTTCTGTTTCTTTCAAGGCTCTCTCTTTTAATTGAGGCCTGCAATTTTTTCTACTTTCTACTGTTATACCAATTCGCTTTCATCTAGGATATTTTGTTTATATGTCATTTTAATTAGTTATGCAACCTGTTAAGAAACTGAAGGAAACCTTTGTGCAAAATAGTTGAAGATATATAACCGGATCAATGATAAGAGCAGTAGTGTACTAGTCTCTACGGCTTTATGGTGGAGCATATGGATCAGCCAGGCCGTGCTACACTGTCCATGACCATATATGGTACAGTAATTCTTCCCTTCCATTGACCATTCGTGTGTGCTACAGATAAGGAAGTGGGGCCCACCGTAAGATGAGCAACGTGTACTACTGTACAAACAACGATGTGAAAACCTATCCAACGATTTTTTAAAAACAAATATTGCAGCTTCTGCATCTAAAGGGTGCATGTAAACATGAAAAATGTCCATCCCGGATCCATCAACGAACTGATAACTCAATTAATAGAAGACAAGCTGGAGATTGGAAGAAGGATCTAATACTCGATGCAAAACATATTTGAAGCACAACAAACATCATCCGGGCAATCATACAATCCAAGATTGGAAGAATGCAGTTTGTAGTACCTGGTACTGATGGACGAACTGATCCAGCCAAGAACTTCTCTCTCTTCTGATCAGCCAAGAAACTCTCTCTCTCTCTCTCTCTGCTTAATAGCACCGCAGCAACAACATAAAGCACTGTGCAAGTCCTGAACCGGAAGCTTTGTAAAGAAAAAGAGGAAGGGAGAGAGCCTTACTAGAGAAGCGACGAATCTAGCATTCTCACATATATATACACTACAGGGAACTTAAAAAGCCATCAATTTGTGTAGTAGCTAGCTTCACTCCACTACGTTCCGTTTGTTTCAATCATTTCCCTTGAGTATTATGTTGAGTTTCCCTCGTAGTTTTTTTGGGCCTGTTCGGCTGGTTTATTCAGCCAGCTACGGCTGCTGGCTGCAGCTGCTTCTCTCTCAGCTAGCTACAGTAAACAACCAGCAAACAGTAGCCAGACTTGGGCAGCCGAACAGGCCCTTTTTTTTTTGGGAAAAAGAACTGTTTCCATTAGACGTCACTTGCATAGCCGCACCGTCCTATTTATCATACGGCCTCCGTGGATAACCCATGACTGTGAAAGGGGTCTTAGCCTATTGGTTAAGGCTTCCGAGTAACACCTCTCAGGTCCTGGGTTCGACTCCCCATGGGAGCGAATTTTCAAGGATTTAACGGCATTTGTGCTTTCAGTGGTAGGCGACGCTCCCGTCGACAGCGAGGCGCCAGTGGTGACTTCGTATCTCTGGATTTGCCGGCTCAGTCTTCGAAGATACTCATAGGGGTAGGGTTTGCGTACGTGTGTTCATAGGGGTGAGTGTGCGTGCGTTGTGAGTGTCTGAGGTGTACTGTGTAATCTCAAAAAAAAAAAACCCATGACTGGAAAGTTAATCAAGTAGTTGATGGTAACAATTTTGCCCTTTTATTCCAGATAGAAGATTCTAGGGCAGCGACCTTAGGCATTACCGAAAAGGTGACCGATTGACCATGAGAAAACTAAACTCGTGTGTAACCGGACCTACAGGGGGTCGGTCTTCTAAAACATCGCAGTTACTATTACAGATTAACAGGTGCCCACCTTGGAGAGGAATGCTTGAGCCGAAATGAATCAAAATCACTGAAGCTCTCTCTCACAAAAATACCGTGCGACTCTGCTTCTTTTGCTCTCTCATAAAAGTGCTGTGCAACTCTGCCTCTGCTTTTGCTTTTGCCTTCGGCTCCAAATGCGCAGAGGATTTTGAGAGGACATGGTCGGTAAGGACAATCGATGCATGCCATATGAATACGAGGAAAAACCATCATTTGTACAATAGTAGCTTTATCCGTAGCGCCCCATTGTCTTACTACCCTGTTGTGTTAAGTGTATTTTTGTACTAATTATATTGCGTACGGTCATGCACCGGCAGTTGCGTGCTTGGTTGGATTCGGTTTGGTCAACGATTGATTCTAAATAGTTTCTTCTCCTTCGAAAATAATAAATCTTGGTGGGTGTCCTGCATACCACCGCTCGCCGCCCTACGTGAAACACCATGAGATAAATTTTTTTCTCTGTTCTATTATGATAGGGAGCTGACTAGGCAAAGAATCAATCACGCTGAACACGTCATACAGCCATTCCTAGTAAATAACTAATGTTTGTTTCTCTCATTCTCCCGGGGCACGCGTCACAGCAATCATCTGGTATTCCAGTTGTAGCATCATCAGGCCGGTCTTATTACTTTAAGCATAACTCAATCGATAACCACGCTGGGACTTGGGTAAAATAACAACATAACGTTGAAAACGTGAGGAGTACGATCGATGTTCATCTTGGCGTCCGGCTAGTCCGGTTTTCATCGGTTTTGTAAACCTTGGCGGCCATACGATGTGCGCTGCCATGAGAGCTAATTAATGCACGCCCACGCTGGCTTGTTGACCGCCGTGCGCGTGTCCGGATGTTTGCCCATCGTGATCAGAATTGTTTGCGCCCAAGACGACGTCGAGGCTGCACCATCCAACCAATGAGGCAATGAATCAATTGGACGGCGACGTTCTTAGCATGAAAGCGGCCGGCGGGCCCGGGCGGCGTGTAACACGCGCGTCCAGCAACGACTGGCTTCAGGAACGGGATGAGAGAGGCATCAGCCATGTGATGCATCGCCAATTACAAATCATTTTGTGATGTCCCCGTCTCCGCTTGTGAGTTCGCTCGCTGGCGCGCGCGTGCTCCCTCCCTACCCATCATCGGCAGAGTAGTAGTTGGCACGCGCTGCTGCCCGGCGATCGAATTACGCCAGCACAGAGTGGAGGAGGAGCAGGCAGCGTGGATCACGGCCGAGTCACTCGTACGTGGATCGATCCGGCTCGGCTTGCGATCCGTCTCGTTTAATTGAGCTCCACTCGCTGGCGAACTGTAAACCTGTTGCCGCAGCGAACACTCTGTGGCACGTGCATGGAATCGCGCCGTGATCCGGCCGTCGTCGCGGCCTTGATGATGGGTGGGTTGGATGCGCCTCGTCACAGAACGTGATCCGGTACCCACTCTCTCTTTGACAAGCTCCTCACCTGCATGGGCAGCCGACCGGGGTACTACTTGCCTACGAATCTGAGGTGTACGAAAAAACAACCATGCGGTCCATGCGCTTGTTTTTTTATCCAAAAATATCCGATGGAAGGGTCTCATGAATCATGATTCCGAGCGAAAAAATTTAGGCGCTGTTCCTTGCCTACTTCTCTCTTTTATATCTTTCAACTTGCATTGGCAGGATCATGAAGGGATCTCTGGCTTTGCGTGACACGAAGCGAAACAATAATTGTACTACTTGCTCAAAAACCATGATTCGGCAACCATGCCAAGCAGTTGAGCTGCTTGAGCCCATTTTTAAGTGTTTATTCCAGAGAAAAAATATACATTGAGCTGGAGTTTTGTAATAAAAGGGTAGTAGCTCATTTGAGTGCAACCAAACCGAGACGCATCCCACGCCAGCCACGCAAAAGAAGGGAGTGTGTTCCTGGCATTGCCAACAATCCACTCATCCAAGACTTTTGTTTACAGATAAACCGGCGTTTCTGTAGTGTGGGAAACAAGTGTTTACGAGTGTTAGATATGTGCGTATCTTCATACCACTCCACTCCACGCCCTAATATATACCCACTGGGTAGGCATTGCGTGAGAGCCATGGCCACGCGAACCTTCAGTCCACATCTTTCTTTTCCCCCGACACATTGCAACAAACCGATTCATATACAGAGTCAAAACGTCCTGCAGATGCAGCAAAATCATGGCCAGATGAGCAGCAGAAACGCCGGTTGCTACTGCAGTATTCCCCACTGGTGAAGAAACCCTTTTCCGGTAGTCACCTCCAGCACCAGGAGGACCAGCACGGCAAGCATAGCTGCCCGGCCATTCCAGGTCTCCGCGCTCTTAGTCCAGCCCCACTCCCAGACGATCACTGGAGGAGGGAGCTCGTCGCGTTTCGAGTCGTATGCTGCTAGCAGCTCCTCCACGCTGCCGAGTGGTACGAGCGGCTGCAAATGCATTCCACCAAACAACTCTTTAAGCAAATCGACTATAGATAGCAGGAATGCGTTGCAGTCAAAACACTTCATCCAATTTGGAAATGATTCATTTTTTGTTTAGTGAAGTGCCATTATTATATTTTATAAGTACTACTAAAACTAGGTGCCAAGTAGGTCACCATAAACCGTTATCTAAATGTAACTCATACTAAATGTAGGAACATCATTCAAACAAGAACTGCAAGATTTGTTTCCTCATATACAGATGATGCAAAACAATCTTTCGAGCATTTCTTTGAATAAAATGCATGCATACTTGAACTTTCCATTATCTAGTAAGGCATAAAGCATATATACACAGATCAGAAAACGGTAATATTGTACTGCCCAATCATGCAACAGAGATGAGAATTTTATTTGTCCTCTGGTAGTTGTTACCTGACGAGCCTCGAGATTGGAAACTGCCATTGCACCAACATAAGGCAGGCTCTCAATAACAGCATCAGCAAGATCCGAAATGAATGTGGGTTCACAACCTAGTGCAGGAACTCTTCCCCAGTGCTTGATGCCAGATTCTAAAGCCAACTCCTTGTACTCTACATCAATTTCTTCCAACGTTTCAATGTGTTCACTGACAAAACTGAACAGGAAACCCATGGGAAAAGATGAGGATTATCCACCAAAGTTGACTTTGATTAAACAACATTCAGCAGCAAGATGATAGATATGAGTCGTAAGAAACATAACCCAGGTAAAACATTATGAATCAAAAAAATAGAAGCCAAATTTAGAGAAGTAATACCTAATGGGAACAGCTAGAAGACTCTTTACTCTTTTCTGCCCAAGCTCAATAATGGTCTCATCAGTGTATGGTTTCAACCATTCCACTGGTCCTACTCGGCTCTGTACATTCACAAGAAGATCAATATTAAAATAAGATTAACCACCATGTTTGGCACCATTACATTGATGGAGCTGCAATGACCTGATAAGCAAGTGTGCAGGGATTTGTTATCCCTCTTTTTTCGAGTTCTTCCATGATGAGATCAATACACTCTTCCATCTCCGCTTTATATGGATCGCCAGCTTCTTCTACATATGCCAGAGGAACTCCATGAGCACTGAAAAATATCATGACCTGCAAGTTGATTCCTCATTAGACATTCTTTTAGTCGTAGCAACTCGGCACCAGCTGAAACTAATAAGGTTCTCGGGTTTGGGGGGATAAAAGGATGAAAAATTGAAACAACCTGACAATTTTATTGTTACTAGAAGCTAACTTCACTCGAACATTTCTGCATTTTTAGGAAGCCTTCTTCAGAACTTTTTTTTTCAAGCACCATTCTTCAGAGATTTGAAAGAAGAAAATTTGAGTGTGACTAAAGCAGTCAAATCTTTTACCTCTATCCCTTTTGTGGATAATAGCATCTTCTACCCTTGTTACCCCAAAATATATATAAACTCTAACCATTTTAGCAGTTCCAGTGAGAGCTTATTCAAGGTCCGTTGTTAAAAGAATGAGAACATTTGAATCCTAAAACATATCCCCATGTGATTCCATTTCATAAGCATTGAGCTTGCTGCACATGGACATGTTCTTGTTTCAAGGAAAGCGAAAAACCATATTGCCTACTCTTCTTAACCACATATAGCCGTGTATGATGACTGTAACACATAAAGAAAATGTCCACAAGTTCCACATATTCTACCTTTTTTTTTTATTCACCGGAGCACCATAAGAGCTTGAAACCCCTGGTTCTTACCTTTTCAGGTTCCGGAAACTTTGGCAGTTCATTCTCGATCAATGTTGCCATGGCCTTGATATATCCTTCGCGTTGATACCAGGAGGGTATAACTGTATGCTGCATATTAACCAGATACTCGTCCTCTCTAAACATATTGAAAATGACAAAAACGTCAAATTTGTGAACACAAACTGTAGGGATATTTAGAATTCCAACTATTAGATATACCTGAATATGCTCTCCAATAAACGGAGGCTCGAACCACTAGTTGATATGGAGAACTGGGGATACAGAGGTAGCACAACAAGTTTTGTGATTCCATCCCGCTTTATCTAGGGTGCAAACACAACAAATTTTTATGTCTTCTCTAAAGAAAAGTAAGCATTTTCCAGAAGATAAGTGCAAAATAAGGAACAGAAGGTTGCTAATCTAGTAAATCCAGAACAGCATCAATATCACAGTTTTTTTTTGCATGAATAAGGTGCCATGAGTATGGTGCTACTAGTTTCTCAAAATAAGGAAAGAAGTGTTTATTAGTAGGAGATAAAGTATCAAAACTGCAGTTTCATGTTCCTCTACAAATTCTACAAGGGAAAATGTAGTCCACAAAGAAGATATAATTAAAAGAACCCACAACTCATGGCACTTGAGTTTCTGTCTTCCATTAACACAGAAAATATAAATATATTGGGATAATTTCATTGCTAGACAAGCAAAAAACTGAAAACTCAATAGCACACACTAGTGATTAGGATGTATGTCAAGCGCCCTACTTGTTCTATAGCTTCCTCGGTGAAGGGATGCCAATACCGCATTCCAACGTACACCTTGGCAGGAACATCCTTTTCACATAATGCCTTCCTCAATGCTTCAGCCTGTACAGTCCATAAAACCATCAGAAGAAACCCCATATTGCAGTTTCAGATAAAAGTTAGAAACTGTAATCCATAGTGTCCTAAACCAACAATATGAATAAAATAAGTCCTAATCAGCCGAGCCGTATATTCACACTTTAATCCTATTGTTCACTAGTGAAAAAGATAACCTACCACACCAGAATTCAAATGCTGTTTGACAGCTAGTTAGTTGAATCCCACTGTGGCCATGGCTAAGAAGCACAAATGAAGCAGCAAACAAAGATTTGCTTTCTTCCTATAGTACATGATCATGGGAAGTTTTGCAGGCCTTCCAAATGAGTAAAGAAAATACTAGCCCGACTATTTTGGTTTTTTTTGTGGATTAACCAAGAAGCAGTTTATCATATATCAACCATGTTGAAAATGATATTCAGAGTTCATCCTAATAATTTGAAACGTTTACAATGATACAACGCATGAATTAACTCGATATTTGACAATAAAATCGACTACTTGGAGTTACTCAAGAAAAAAGTCTTCCCCTGACCCATTGCATACTTTCTCCAGTTCTAGCTAAACAGAAAAAAAAAAGCAAGGCTGGAAAATTCAGCTCATAGCAGCCATGGTTTCACTTCCAAAAAAAGAAAGAAAAAAAAAACAGCCATGGCAAATAACACACACAATAATAGAAGGCAACACTGCACCTGTGCATCAGTAATTTGTCGGAGAGGAGAACCACCACCGATGGATGCATAACCCTCTTTGCTCTTTGGTGCTCTGACGACAGATATAAATTTGGCAAGTGGCTTCTGTAGAAAGCGAAACAGCCTAGGAAGACGGATAATATCCTGTCATCATGCACCATGGGATATCCAATGAGTAGCAAAAACATGTTGCATATGATACAATCGAATACAGTAGTCCCATGCATCCCCTCTCTCTGTTTTTTTTTAAGCTATAACATGCACATAGTGATGTTAGAACTTAGAAAGTTAGACTTCATGGTTTAGTGACCCTTACAACTAAGAATTTGATGACTTGATGTTGCGATAAAGTTAGCAGAATGAATTAAACTTGTCGCATATACCAGTAGAATTCAAATATCTCAATGAATTATTTTAGCAACATAGTTGATTGAATCTGCAACGTAAAAGAAAAATATATATGGCTAGTAAGAGAAACAGAGAGCTAGTATTTCTTTAAGCATAGTAATTACCGGATCAGCAAAAAGATTAAACAAGAAAGGCTGCACATCATCAAGAGTCTCTGGGCCTCCAAGATTTAGCAATAGAACACCGATTTTCTCATTGCCAACAAGAAGTTTTCTAAGATCAGATTGGGACGCAAGGACTGCCTCTGAAGCTGATGAATATCCTCTAAATTGATGCTTCACATCACGTGATTGAAGCGAAGACCATCCCAGGTCACATTTGCAGGCTGAAGATTTCTTATGGTAACACTGCCCAAGAGAAAGTCCTGTGCGGTTACCAATTGGGTAAGATATAATTGCATATGTCCTTGGTAGATTCACCCTGTTTGGCACAGTAGTTATGTAAGTTATAATATTAACTATGGCATATTCTAGTTAACAGTAACATTCAACAATATTGCAGTCTACGCATATAATTGATGCAGCACTTCAGAAAGTGATAGTATTAACAGAGTAAAGCATCATCTCTATCTGTGAGTGCTAGAGTAAAAACTCCATCCAACAGATACAGGTATATGTCGCACTTTTAATGCGCCAAAAATCTAAACGGTCATATTACATAATGAGCGAGTAACCACTACTAGCGCAGCACATCATGTTAACAGTTCTGCAAGTTTGAAATCCTGTTTCGTAACATGTAATTTACATATTAACAGAAACAAATATTAGAGATAATTGTGATCAATGATGCTTCTAGGCAGTAATTAGCAAGAATGTGAACAAACGTTGAACATAGCACTTTATTTTTATGCGACATTTTCTTTTGAATAAGCACAGTAACTAGGGATGACGTGAACCATAATAACACCTATAAGCTGCAATGATAACAACTAATCCCATCAATTGGAAACTTGGAGCTTTCATTTGCGACAAAGAGAACTTTTCACACATGATGGCCAAAGGGCCTGAGTTTTCTGAACATATGAACGTGGTGACAACAAATACTGGGAATGTGATTGATAGTTGATACAGGTAAAGGGGATGAGGGATGAACTTAACGCCAAAAGAAAAGTCGCGACCCACGTACATAACATACTACACACATATAAAATCTATGATCGATCGGCAATCATCACCTGATCAGAGAATTGGGGGTAGATCTATCCAATTTTCATTTGCTTAAAAATGAACAGCTCGACTGCGCATGGAGTTCATGGTGGAGAGAAATGGGACATACGTACCTGACGGAATTACGCGGCGCGGGCCTCTTGGGGAAATGGGAAGGCCCCGCCTCCACCACGCCCTTCGCGCTCGCCTGGCTCGACGACGACCACATCCTCCCCCCTGAACGCAAAACCTCGAACAGTGTCAGTGAGGGGACATTTATTCCGGAGCCCGGGACTCGAGCGTTTAATCAGGCGGTGGAACGGGACCTCACCTCGAGAGGAGAGGGACAGCGCGCGAGAGGAGCGGCGGCGGCAGCGGACAAGGGCTGGGCTGGCTCGCCGTCGCCGGAGACGGCCCGGGGGCAGAGAGGAGAGAGACGAGAGTGGTGTGTGGGCGCGCTGGCGGGCGGCGCTGGTACGGGGCGGCGTGTCGCTACTCGCGACGCGAGTGGAGACGAGGCGGGGAGAAATAATCCGCAACGGTTGGTCCCTGCGTTTTTGGAGGGTTTTAGCTTCCGCGACGCGATCCGGCGGGGGTCTGACATGCGGGGCCTGTTTTCTTGGGGGTCATTTGTCAGGGGGATATTCAGGCCCCGTTTGGAACGCAGGAATTTCACAGGAATTTTACAGGAATTTCACAGGAAACAGTTCAATTCCCGCAGAAATGAGGAAGAATTCCTCCATTCCAAACGGAGCCTCAAAGTTGTAACCACGTGGCATCGCGAGAGCGACGCTACGAAATTATTCCTGGGTTTTGGTTCGCTGTAGCCCCCGAGGTTGGAGATATTTCTCGTTGGATGGAGGCCCTGTGATCCTTGAGGTAAGCTTTTATCTAGCCCACAAACTTGCACGGCCAATTTTAGCAAGTTCAAGAAGGATGCGCGCGTGTGCTTTGCTTTTGCATGCAGGATGATGCATCGTGTCAGCTGAATGCTCGAGTGGCGCCTCTTTCTTTCCAGCTCTAGCTATGGTATTTGCAAATTAACTGCAAAGCAAATTAACCATCCGAACACGCCGGAGCCGCCGACGGCGAAGTTCATGCCGGGAGGAGTCGACCTCTTGATCATCCGGAGGATCTTGGCTGCATATACATGCAGGCGTCATTATGGATACAAAGATTAGAAGCAGGCAGGCGTAGATGCTAATCTTTGTACTCCTGGTGCACAAGGAGTAGAACTTGTCATCGTTTTCGTGATGCTTGCTTGATATCGTTTCTCCCATTCTGAATTGGTTCCCCCGTACCGTTCAACGCACTACTATGTTTGATACGTTGTTCTTCAGTAGTCTCCACACATCCCAAGAAGAGATTCAACTATGTTCCGCATTAGTCCTGGCATTATGCAGCTCCAAACTGTTGATACACATACGAAGAAACCGTCCACGGCTTTGTCAGACACGATCAAGCTGCCATCGAGCCGCCACCCACACCCTCGATCAGGCGACGAGGTCATACTCGTCCCGCGCCGGCGGCACGACGTCGAGCCGCATCATGCTCCTGTACGCGGCGGGCACGGGCGCGCCGGCCTGCACGCACAGCTCCACCACCGCGGGGGCCTTACCGTAGTACCGCTTCAGCTCGTTGGCCAGCGGCGTCGCGGCGGCGCAGTCGTCGGCGACGTGCCACACGTAGTTGGGCCGGACAAGGTCGTCCACCGTGGCTTCCTGCCACGCGTGCTGCCCGTCCCGCTGCTGGTGCTTGGTGGCCTTGCACATCCGCACCTTGTGACCTTTCGGCCCCACCTGCACCTCCGGGCAGTACCCGCAGGTGTGCACGCTGTACTTCTTCATCAGCCTCGCCGCGCCGGACCGCATGTCGAGCCAGGATTGCAGCGTCCTGGCGGCCAGCTCCGGCATCGTGATCTCCTCTTCCACCGGATCGTCTTCATTCGCGCCATTGGCTGAAGCAGAATTCGTTGCGATTGGCGCCGTTGGCGGAGACAACAATGGTGTGCACGCTGGTTCAGGGGACGCCCCTGCTTCGGAGTCGTCTCCTTCATCAGGCTCGAAATCGGCGATCCTGCCTTCAATCGAGTAGACCGGCCTCGTTCGCCGCTTGGTCGGGTAACGTTTGACGTCGACTCCCGCCTGGATGCAGAGCTCCAGTATGGCCGGGAGTCTCGGCACGTCGTACTTCTCCTTGTGCACCACCCGGGGCTTCCCGACGCGGTCGAAGAGGTGGTAGCAGTAGGGGAAGCCGACGACGTCCCGCACGGTCCCCGGCCGCCACACGTGCAGCGAGTTCCTCGCGGCGCTGTCACGCCCCTCGCATGTCCTGATCTCGTGCCCGACGGGGCCGACGTGCACCTCAGCGCAAAATCTGACAAGAACAGACACAAATCACGCCACAATTTGCAACGTGCATGAACGAAGCGTACGCCACGGCAGAGTGGTTCACCTGCACCGCTTCACCGGGACGGCGGCCTCGCGCTCGACGAGCTTGGTCAGGCCGTCCAGGAGCCCCTCCCTCGCGGCGTACACGCGGTGCGCGACCTCGACGAGGTGCGGCACGAGGAGGCCGTTGTCGGGAGGGTGCTCGAGCACCCGGCACGGGTTCTCCTGCCGGACGCGACGCTCCTCCTTGGCCCGCCGGATGAGGACCTTCATCGGCGTCACGTACGGCTTCCGCTCCCACTTCCTCCCGGGCCGAGGCACGTCGGCGTACGGGACCGCCTCGTCCTCCTCCCGCGGCTCCCTGCCGCCGCCCCCTCCGTGCAGCCGTCTCGTCCCTGCCGCACAGACTCGAGTGGGTGGTGACTCGGACAGGGCGACGAGTGGCCGCGCGAAAAGCACCCGGAGCAGCGTGCGCGATGCTCTCGAGTTGACGCCAAGGATCCCCTGCATCTGGCAGGCGAGGACGGCCGCACCTACGGCCGAAACAGCATTTCGTCGAGCACCTTACGGGCGCAAACCCGTGCTGGAATAACGCGCTCGCGGTCGCGGGGGGCAACGTTGACCTGCTGCGCGCAGGGGCAGGCGCACACGGCGCAGGCGAGCTCGGGTCAGCAAGTAGCCACTAGCCAGCGGAAACACTGGAATTTGCTGGCCGGCGACGAGCGGCAGCTGAACGGCGGGCTCGAGCCACTCCGTCCGATTTGCGGCGCCCTGGACTTTGCTGGTAGGTTCAGTTGAAAGGATGCGAGGATGGGATGCCTCAAGCGCCCTTCACTTTGCTGGTAGGTTCAGTTGATTAGGTCCAAAATATAAGGTTTCATTTGAATTAGATTTTAATTTAAGAGTAAATTTCACAAACTCATCAACTACAGCTTTATAGTCACAAAACCATCAAGTATAGTGCATGTTTCACAAACCAACCAATAATTTGAGGTATTGTTTCAAAAAACCACCGTATTTTTTACTCGTATCGTATCTCATACTCTGGTCCCACATGTCAGCTGCATAGTAAAAATCTGAGACCGTACGAATTTGGTAAATGAGTATGCAACTAACATGTGAGACCAAAGTATAAGATACAATATGAGTTAAAAATCTGATGGTTTCTAGAAACAACTCCCAAATTATTGGTGGGTTTGTGAAACATCCGCTATACTTGATGAGTTTATGGTTATAAAGCCAAAGTTTTGATGGGTTTGTGAAATTTACTCTTAATTTAACACTTTTATTTTTTAAAAGAAAAATCTTAAACAAATTGGTAGAGACATGAGATACGTCCGACCAAATCTGCATATGACGGTCTCATGTAGGAGTACCAAGAAGAGACTAGTTAGGAAATACAATTAAAATGCTCCCTAAATTTAGTACTTTTGGCAAACTGAGAGTGTCTCTCGTTAAATTTATTGTGGCGGAACATGCCATCTGAGGCTCTATTCGGTTGTGCTATTTTGCACTGTTGGATCGCTGCTGCCACTGTAGCCACATGAGAGGAAATCAGCAGCAGAAGCCCGCTGAATGAAGCAAGCGAACAGGCCCTGAGTTCGAGTCTAAGACTCAACACAAGTGTTGTGTTTACATTCAGTTATTTTTGTAGTGCAGGTGATTCTTCGTCGACAGCGAGATCCAATGATGACAATCTCAAAATTAGATGGTTTCACAGAGATAGAGAATGCGTGTATGTGTTTTTATATGGGTGATTGTTTGTACTTTTGTATGGTTATATGCGTCTATACTAAAATCGGCCGGCTTGGTCTTTCAGAGGTGCTTGTAGAGCTAGAGTGTGGCGTATATGTATGATAGAAGCGAGTGTTTATATATGTATATTTGAGTGTTTGCATCTGTGTTTTAAAAAAAGAAAAATTGATACACTCACTCTTGATGATTTTAGTCCACCGCTTATTAATTTCTGTAGGCCCAGGATTCACATTTTGTTTCTCTCTTTCTTTTTTGTTGCCTATTGTTTAATACCAAGCGTGATACACGTGAAAATCGTGAATTATTGTTTTAGAGAGAATCGTTGTTCTCCCCATACTTTGTCTCTTAAGACTTGAAGCAGCTTAAATTATTGTTCAAAACAACGAATTAATCGAAACTAAAGTAGTCTCTCCGTTCAAAATAATTTTCATTCTGGCTTTTATTTTTATAAAAAATTATAATTGTAGCATTGTCAAAGCCAAACAGTTTTAATAGTGTCCATCAATTTCTAATAATGTGTATAGTTTAACAATATAGGATTTTTTTAATTTACTGCAAGAAATATTTTCACGATACATAATTTGTTTAACTTTAACCCAAACTAGAATGACTTTTTATTGTTCAAAACAACGAATTAATCAAAACTAAAGTAGTCTCTCCGTTCAAAATAATTTTTATTCTGGCTTTTATTTTTATAAAAAATCATCATTGTAGCATTGTCAAAGCCAAACAGTTTTAATAGTGTCCATCAATTTCTAATAATGTGTATAGTTTAACAATATAGGATTTTTTAATTTACTGCAAGAAATATTTTCACGATACATAATTTGTTTAACTTTAACCCAAACTAGAATGGCTTTTTTTTGTGATTACACAGTATTAAAACTCACCCTATGAACGTACATAGGGTGAGACGAAGTCATCACTGGCGCCTCGCTGTCGACGGCTACGTCGCCTCTCGCTGAACGCACAACGCCGTTAAATCCTAAAAAATTCTCTTCCACAAGGAGTCGAACCCAGGACCTCAGGTGCTACTGAAGTTCTAGTAACCACTAGGCTACTGGCCCTTTCGCCACGGATAATTGAATCTAATGGATGATAAAAGTACATTAGTATCAACCATTGGAGAGGCTATACCATACTGCTACTCTCTTGTTGACATGTCACTACTGAGACTGGCACCACTATAATAATTGGAGAAGAATCTCTAATTAAAGTTGTACTGGTTATACAGTACGTCATAATTTAACAGCAATTCGCAAAAAAAAAAGGTTTAACTTAAGAGCAATGCTAAATGGATAAGATTCGATTCTACAATAGTTACAACGGTTTGATCGGCGCCTAAAACTACTTCCACGTCGCATGACTTTTTGCGGTTGCCTGCTCTACGTTCAGTAATTGGTAAAGCTTGTGCTCATGGAGGTGGAATGTGAGTGCCGTTTATAGGTGTGGATTCGTATACGAGTGTTTGAGATTGTCTGTTATGCTTTCAGTTTTTTTTTTTTTTTGCGAAAATGCTTTCAGTATTTAGTAAAGCTCATGCTTTTTCGGCATTTTATTGCTCGTGCTGTCACATCATTTACCCCTATGGTAAACGATGTGTGTGGTTACCTGACACATGTGGGTGGGTTCATAGGACTCCTATGGTACGGGCGGAATAAGATACTTTATCCATTTTTTTTAGACAAAAGGTCTTAGCCTCGCTTTATTGAAAGCACGCACAACGTTTGTTGGGATTAACAGCTTACAAGGATGTCCAAAGCAAGGTTTACAAGGTCTTGCAGCCTGAATAGATAAATGTAGCGCAAACATATCCCTCTCTACTACCAACTAGTAAAGATGCACGTGCGACACGCACGTGTCCGACCAAATGACATCACTTAGCATGACTCTATCATATCCTACAAGAGGTCACGGCCAAACTAATGTGTTTGACGTCCTTCGTCGGAGCGGAACTCAGGAGACCAGACGCTCTACAATGGCCGATTAGATGGGAAAGACACGTGTTTTGGAATGCCAAGGGGGCAGGAAAGGAAACCTACCTTTTTTTAGATATGCTAGCATAAATGATGGTCATGGATGGTGGGCGGGATAAGTTTTTCTCGGTGAAGAGGAATGATACAGCTACGAAATTACTTACGTATTTAACTCAGAGAACGTGTGCCACGCACGTGTTTAAAAATTGCATCACTTGAGAGTACTATGGCCCTGTTTGTTTTCCACCTAGATTATATAATCCAGCTTATATAATCTATAAGCTGGGGAGAGCAAATTATTGGATTATGATAATCTGGCCTGTGAGTTGTTATAATCTGACAATAACTGATACCTGTTTGTTTCAATTTATAGATTATATAAGCTAGATTATATAATCTGGGTGGGAAACAAAGAGGGCCTATATAAGTTGAGCAACTTGGCTACACGTTCATTTTATTAGTTTTTTTAAAATAACTAATTTGGACCTGCAAAATAGATATTTATCTTTACTTGCCCTGTTTGTATAGAGAAATAATAGTTTAACTTAGAGAAGCAAAGTGTACAGTACACGCTTCCAGTTTGCATATATTCTCCCTAAGATAATCTGAGTATTTAAACATGCTTCCAGTTTGTAACTGTACAACCATTATACATTGTTGTGAGAACTCGTATATTTGTGTCCAACTTGGAGCGGTAAGCTGAAACCCCTATCTTGTTTGCAACAATGAAAAGGAGATTTCTGTCCGCTACTCATTGTTCAAATTTCTCATTTTAAAACTGTATATGAAATAAGCACTGAATTTTCATAAAAATGCTTAAAAAATTGTGCATTGTAGAATTTCATCCAACAAACGAAACGAACATCGTCAGTTACAAACATTCCTTACAAGGTAACAAGAGTCACTACAATTCATTTCAGTTTTCTCATTGCTCTGGCTCCTACATGCCCTACTGAAATTGACTGTAGTTGGTTGTCATGTAAGGAGGTTCTCCGTTCAGCCGGTACCATGCAAGGCCACCATTCAACCATGAGGAGAGCAGATTTCTTCATGGCCTTCTCTTCCATAGCTCCAGCTACCAGAACAAGCTTTTCTTGTCTCTTTTTAGCACAGTAGTTCCCATCTTTTCAGCATCTGCGCCACCATTATCTCCAGTTCTTGTATTTTGCTCCACACCTTCCCCTGAAAACAGTGTTTCTCATCTATAGCATCGATAGTAAATCAGAGCTTTAAACCCTCTGTCACATTAGCAAAGGAATTAGACATGTACAGGTTGTGTGGATGAAAGTTTGGAAACAACAATTTATATTAACAGGGTGAACTAATCAGAATTAGAAGCTTGATAGCTCTTGTTCACAGAGTCGTTTCTCTTGATCATATCACACTGTGGCTGGAATCCTGATACAGCACGCAACTCGTGCTCGAGCCTCCTAAAATCATCACCAATAATTTTGCCACCAGTTCAGGTTGGCACTTGTATCAGTCACAGTCACCGACAGCCAGCACTACTCACAGTTTGTGAAACGAGCTCTCTAGTGGCGGAGAATCAATGCCTGCACCCTACAAAAAGTGAATACATGCTAATGTTATGGGCCAACAATCGTCCATGAGATTCATCTAGTACTATTTTGCGCGTGAAAAACAATTCACCTTGGCCCTTTGTGACAAAAAAGAATAACTTTGGAAATTCAGAGTTCAAGACACAAAGATGCATGATCTATTAAGAATGTCAAAGATTAGTTCATCATACAAAGCAAATAGTTGGAGAACAAATCCAAAATTAAGGATCGCAGTGACCACGATTGCTCCTGATGTCATGTAACAAATCCAAAATTGGAACTAAGATAAATATGAACGAAATTAACAGGAATCAGTTGGGGATCAAAAGAAACAGTAAAAAGAAAGGAAATTAGAGGTTGCGGTGACCATGACTGCTCCTGAAGTCCTGATGTCATGTAACAAATCCAAAATTGGAGAACAAAGAGAAACTAATATAAATATGACGAAATTAGCATGAATCAGTTGGGCATCAAAAGGTAAAATAGTGATTAGGATAGTCTTGACAGGAAATCAGGAGACATACCTCTGGCAGAACAATTCATGCTAACAAGTTCACAGAGAATGACAAAAAAAAAAAAAGATCAGTCTTGTATCTCCTCTCCACCAGCTACACAGCTACAGGTCACTTTACAAAAATGGTCGTCAAATAACATGGCCTATCTCCATCATAAGATTACTTAATTGCAAAAACGGACAGACTAACCTCATTACCTCAGTTTCGACATATTGCAGCCTCATGCTCCTGTAGATCTCTTTCCCCATCTTTGGACTTCTATTCATAATGGCTTCAACACCCTTCAAAATTACAAATTATGTAGAAGCTTTGCATTAGTAAAATGCCTAGAAGCTAAAAGGATTGCAAGAGATACTATGGCAAAAGTAAAAAGAATAAAAATTTCCAGGTAGAACAATCATCCGCGTACTCATCTTCACTTATATAGATACAATGTACTAAAATAACACTCAATCAACAGTGGTTGTCATATATAGTTTGCAAACCTATCCAAGCTACAAACTACAAAACTTTTTATAACAACGATGTCAACTTTCATTATTGCAGACAATCTAGGGGATGAACCAGCCAAAAAAGCAAAAGGGGATGAACCGAGACGTATGTGCTCACCTCAAGTCTCAACGAGGCACTGATCCACGAATCCGAGTGTGGATGTGTAGTTGAATGCCTCATTCCAATCCTCTACCCTGCACCGCCAATCGCAAGCTATCCGGGTCCAATCGACGCGGTACAGCTTCTGCGGACGCGGCGGGGTGGCCGCCGCCGCCGAGGCCTTCATGGGCTGCGCCCGCGCGCCCAGAACGGACTGCGCCTGGCGTTGCAGGTGGCGGCGTAGCAGAACCCGCGCTCACCAGCGGCGGCGGCGGCGTGGTGGAAGGCGAACGGCGAGGTGGTACCGGCAAGCCGGTGTTGTAGGAGCGGAGTGGATCCGTGAGGAGCAGGAGCTGATTGGATCTGACCGGCGTTGATGCCAAACCGGTGCTGGTTTCACGAGTTCCCGCGGTGGCGGCCCTGAACCGTACCAGGACGGAGGCTAGCGACATCCGCTACGGCGGCGGCGCGGCTGCTCTCTTGGATAGTGCCGGTGCCGCGCCCGGCAAGCGGTGCGGTGCGGTGCGAGTCGGCTCGACCTGCCATGGCGTCCCCTGCACACCGTCACCAGCGCGTACAAACGGCCGGAGGTAGACCATTTGACGCCAAGGTTGCGGAAGAGAAAACGATGAAATCGAGAGGAAGGAAATCGGGGCGAAATTGAGAGGAAGGAAATCGCAATCGGAGGCGCGTGGGATCTGGGAGGAAGTGGAATGGAAAAGAAATCGGGGCGTGAAATCCGGGTGGGAATCGCGGCGGGTACAATCTGCATCACGGTGAGAAAAAGCAAGGCCCGGTCATAAAAATGAACGGGAAATGACGCCGCGTCACGCGCGGAATCACGTCAGCGTCACGGTAGTAGGGCCCACGGCAGGATCTAATGGTGGGATTAGAGGGTTAAGTGAAAATCAAGGGCTGTTAGGCAGATGGGGTGGGTTCTGGCAGGTCAAAATCATTTTTCTCCAAACTGGTTCTTTAGAGGTTTAGATAAACTGCTCGCACGCCAACTAAAAAAAAAAACCTGCTCGCACGCACTTATGCCACATACTTCACCCGATTCCAAAAAAAAAAACACGGGGGGATTAGTTGCACCATTATCCCGAGATTAAAAATGAAAAGCCTGGCTCACGTTTACTATACTTTTGATTTCACTCTCTGCCAGCTCGGTATGATAGAGATGACGAATGGCTTGCCCTACCAAGTACTTAATTGAGACTATAGTGGACTATGAGGGAAATGAATACTCTACGTATGACATGATATCATTCGCAATTAGGTGGTTAATATAATACGATCACATCATTGGGTAGTTTATATAGACAGATTAGTCGGCAACAATATTGTCGACTTCTCTAAATATTTTTTTAGTCCCTTCATTTTTTATGTTGCTTAGCTCAAATTAACTGTATTTTCTTTGACAGAACAATTAACTGTAAAATTGAGCTGCATATCGTCAGCGAATAAGATTTGAGGAAGTATTGTTGGATTAACGCCAAATTTGATGCCATAAAACATATTGGTCACCTTTAATCGTGTGATATACTCGCCCCATTCACAATACTCGCTCCATTCACAATTACATGTCATTCTAGACTTGCCCAAAGCTAGAATGACATCTATTTCTGAACGGAGATAGTATGTCACAGGACCACAAACTTTGCCAAAATATGTTCAAACCCCACTCTTCATGATAGGACTTGCAGCCACCAATCTACTAAGCATCTGCTGGAAATTCATCGTCTTCTGCACAATTGTTGTGTCTCTGTCACTTCCGTATTGGGCACTGTTCTGCTGATAACACAACGATTGACCACTCAACCTCCACACCGAGGGTCTGGCGATATGATGACACCACCGAGCCCATCTAGGTTCTAAAAAAACATATGATCCAATTCTAAACACCTAGCCTGGTAGCACTACCGATCCTTAATTTGGTGCAGATTACCTTCATCTTGAAATTATACTCAGTGATGTCTGAAGACCTCTACAGCGCGTGCATCTACGGAGCATGAACTTTAAAGGAAATTATCTTGAACAGGGAAAAATAATTTTCAAGACCAAATTATACTCATTGATGTCAGACGTGCTGCAGCAAGGTGAACGAACAAGATTTTGATTAGTCTCCCCATAAATAGCAAAAAGTTACCTTAGGGTAGAGCAGGGGACAAGCCTGCATCGAAAGAATGGGAAAACAGAGCTTAGCTTGTGCTCAATTATTGGGGACATGTTGTTTGTCATATATTAAATAAATAGAAAATTAGGTGCGAGCAACAGTGTTAGCCATCCACTATTTACTGTTAAATAGGTGCGATGGGGCACCCGCACTAAATGGGTGAAGCATCTTTTTCTTTGCAAAGGAGTGAAGCGTTGTGTTGTTGCTCATGTCATTTATGCGTCACTAATGATTCACTTATTTTGCTTTTATAAAGTGAATGCAAACTTTCGTAGGCTGGATTGTCTGAAGGCCCAGGTAGAAGTGTTTGAAAGGTTTGACACACTTACAAACCATTTTGACAGAGCTTTTTAAAGTGAGATGTTGTTAAGCCCGGTTGGTAACTGGTGATGGAGATAGAACGAAATATGGGACTGACATTTTTTTTTTGAATGAACAAGTGACTGACATATTTCTTGAAGGGTTCATCTACTTGCATTTGGTTCCACTCTTTATGATGGGTGAAAGAACGTAATAGGACAGTCAATGTGGTCCTAGTGTTAAGGCGGACAACGAACGGTGAGGCGACGGTACGAAGATGCCAGACAGATAGAGCGGGGTCAGCGATGGGGCGCTGTCTCGTTGAAGATCCTGTGGGAGAGCATCTCCAACAGTAATGTATAATGGGTCTCTAAACATAAATTAAGAGAGCAATCAGCAAAATCAGTTCTACAACCGTTATGTAGTCTCCAAATTTACCATCGGCCAATTTTCCCCCAAGTGGTCTCCACATTTGGCAAAGCTATACGCACTCCCAATCGACTCCCTCTCGCTTTTCCCGCAACAAACTGACCCGCACGTCGTTTCTTCGCCCCGGCGCCATGGCTACAGGCTGCCGGTGCCCAATTCCAAGGGGAGGGGCGCACCTCCAGCTCCAGGCATCATCGGCAGGGTCGTACTCGAGGAGGTCCGTGTGCAAGGGAAGTTCGATTCCATCTGGCCGGCCCCGTCGACGACCAGCCGGCGGTCGCGTGATGCGGAGGTTACGAGGGGGTTGCAACAGGAGGGGGCATCATCATTAGTCTCGGGGTCCTGCTGGGGCGGCGGAGCCGCCGCCCAAAGGAGAGACCGGCGTGGAGCAGGTGAGCCGGGCCCCCTGCGCCGGCGAAGCAGTTGGGCGGGAGGGTGAAGAAAACCCACAAGTTATCGTCACGGGGGTCGTAGGCGAAGGTGATGGGTGCAGCCGAGGCTCGGGACAACCGTGGAAGATGATCAAGAGGAAGAAAGACGGCCCTTCGAACCATCCTTTCTCCGTGTCCAGTTTCGAAGCTTGTCGCTGCCCAAGTCACGCCGTGAAATCGCGTTCATATCAACCTGATTGCAAATCCCATTGCAACCCGATTGCAGCAGCCTGATGCCAACGACAAGGCCACGCTTGGGCCCAAGAAAAAGATGGTGTATCCATATTTGAAAGATTTTGGCAACAGAAAATAGATAACTGTTGGAACATCAGTTTTTTTGCTCCCAATATATATTTGGATACTCCCTAAATCAATCTTTTGGGAGTATTTTTTTACATAACTATTGGAAAATCAGTTCACAGTTGGCCACATGGATCCTTAATTTTCAGGCTTGGCTTAGCTTAGCATAGTACTAGAAGATTTATAGGTTGTTGGAGACCGGACAAGGATTGTTGTATAAGATGGTTTGGGTAGGCTGGGCCTTCACGGTGGTAGCCCCGTCTGTGTCGATTAAGGACCGTTCGTTGTTGGCCCTGTTGAGCAAGTTTGACTTGTACTGATTCACATGCTGGTGATATAGGCACCAGTAAACCGACGTAGCTTAGCAACCGTGGGGACGAACCTTACCCTGCTGCTACCAGGAAATGGGACAACCCGCGGACGATGGCGGGGCCGGGTGTCGCGTGGGGGTGGTCCCAATATTTTGCCGGGAGCAGCAGCTAGATTTCGACTTTGCGGAGGCTTTGTGAAAGATTGCCATATGTGGTCTGTTCGCGGGCGCATATGTCGTGTGGTCAGGTTTTCTCCTGCAGGATGTACATCGATGCCGCCGCTCTCGGAAATGAGCACCACTTGTTCATTGAGTCACATCGTAGTGTGGTTATGGATGATGGTTATATGATATGATGATATATGCTCTACTGCTTTATTTACAGTATATTTGTATGCTTTACTTGCTTGTTTTAGTTGTTAGCGCAGAACACGATACTTGGCCAATTACTTAATTTGAGCTAAAACTTGAAAGTAAAGACTCAGTAATTAGTGCTGTTTTTCGTAAGTTTGAGTCAGCCTGCCTTTGTAGCCTTTGCATACTAGGAGTCGGCTGTAGTTGGCTATGTTGATGGGTAAGTCTTGCTGAGTATTAGTTGCTCAGGGTTTGACTCTTTATGTTTTTGTACAGGTTTGTCTTGCTTCCGCTGTCGATTTGATAGAGTTCCAGCAGAGATCGTCTCCAAGTCCACATCGTAGGGCTTCGATGTGCAGCTTGTATCGTCAAGTGTATTAGAGGTTTATTTATAGTCTTCCGCTATACTACTCACGTGTTTTAAATCATCTGAGACTTGTAATAACTTAAATATATAAATTTATGCTATTTATGTGATGTACTATCTATGTCTGTTCATCGGCACTTCTAACTCGATTATGTGAAAAGCTGAAACGCTAAAACAGCTCTTTTGCTTGTCACAGTAGCGCGAGATCAATTCGCGGCAGAGGAAATGCCATGTCCAGAGCGTTGGGTCTAGCGGCAAGAAATGAGGATGGAGAGGCGTAGAGGTAGAAGTGGGGTTGGAAGAGGTTGCGGCCGCGCGGACGGCGGTGACGGAGGCAGCGCCCGTAGGGACTGAGTTGCCGGCCGGGCCAAGGGCGACAGCGACAGGTGACAAGACGACGGCGGAAGAGCGAGAGCGCAAAAAGTGCTCGTCCGGGGGAGCGGGGACGGGCGCACCGACGACAGGCGCAGGAGGCATGGATCGGGAGTACGGGAGGATGTGAGATGAGAACGATGAGGAATGCAGGCATCGAGGCTCGGGTGGAACCTCACTGGATCGTTGATCGGCATATCAACGGTGATAATTAACCAACCAATCAGAAGCCATGAAACCTTCAAGGTTTAGAATATAAAAGATTTGAGGCACCGTATGTATATGTGTCATTTAAATATGTCTTTTGGCTTTATTTAGCATGTTATATATACTGTACATTTGAAGGGAGTAGTTTGCAAGGCAAGGACATTTAACTGTACTCCCACAAGTGACAATATAACTTTCCAGTTTCCACATCATCTTCGGTAGCTGGGAGCATGGGATGCCACTTATAAAATGTTATTACCATGGGGACGCCAGCTATTGCTACGATTATTTTTGTCGACAGGATCGCCGATAAATACTCGCAGTCTGGAAGTAGTTCATCAGTCTATCACGAACGAAGTAGTATCTGCATGATGGAAGGCAGCTTGCTAGGTTCACCGTTCATTCTTTCCTTTGCCACCTTGATCGTTGTTCTGATATGCAGTCTCGTACGGCAGCTCGGCGCGAATAATAAGTGGCCGTGGTGGTGGCCAGCGGCGGTCGCCAGTAGGGAGTCCGCCCTCCGCCTCCTCGGGATCCGCCTGGGCGAAGTACCCATGACCGTCGTCCGCGACGGCGCCGTCGCCGTGGACGCGCTCGTCCGCCGCGCCGACGCCTTCTCCCACAGCGCCGGCGGGCCCAGCACCACCCTCTCCGGCGGCCGCTTCCCCAACATCACCTCCATGCCGTACGGCCCGCGGTGGGTCGCGCTCCGCCGCAACCTCGCCTCGGAGGCGTTCCACCCGGTCCGGGGACTCGCGCGCGCGGCACCCCAGCGCGCGCGGGTGGCCGCCGAGCTCGTCGACGACATCGCCGCGCGCAGCTCCGCCGGCGGCGTGGTGCCCGTCCGTGAGTGCCTGTACGCGGCGCTGTTCGCGCTCAACGTGGCCACGTGCTTCGGCGACGGCGTGGTGAGCGGCGAGCAGGTCGAGGCCATGCGCGTGGCGCAGCAGGAGTTCCTCAGCATAGTGCTCAGTTTCAGTGTCTTCGATACCTTCCAGAAGGTTCGTTTGTCCAGTGCACGCGTGCTTCATCATCATTCCATTCCCGTGTCAATTTCTTCAATCGTGCGTGTTGTCATCTGCCAGGTCGCGAGGTTGTTGTACATGGACAGATGGAAGAAGATGGTCCACTGCCGGCGGCGGCAAGAAGAGATGTACATCCCACTGATCAGAGCGTGCCAGGAACGGCGCCGTGCTCCCGGCTCCGCGACGTCGTACGTGGACACTCTCCTGGACGTCGAGGTCCCGACGACGGAAGGCGGAGGCGGCGACGCGCGCCCGCGGCGGACGAAGCTCCGCGAGGGCGACATGGTGAGCCTCGTGTCGGAGTACCTGGGCGCCGCGACGGGGAACGTCGAGGCCGCGCTGGAGTGGGCGCTGGCGAACCTGGTGCGGCGGCCCGACATACAGAGCCGTCTGCGCAGCGAGGTCGAGGCGGCCGGCGGCGAGGCGGCGCCGTGCGCGTACCTGCGAGCGGTGGTGATGGAGACGCTGCGGCGGCACCCGCCGCAGTCAGAGGTGCATCGGCATTTGAGCAGTGACGTGATGGTCGGTGGCAAGCCCGTCGCCCGGGGCACCGTGGTCATCTTTTCTCTGGAAGACATCAGCAGAAATGGCAAGGTAGTAAAATAGCGCCTCGGAGTCCTTAACCTTCTCCATCAAGATCCTAACAAAATGGTGTGAAAAATACTACGTGACAGATATGGACGTCTCCGGACGAGTTCATGCCAGACAGGTTCATGCCGGGCGGGGAAGGAGCCGAGGTGCGGCTGAACATCGGTAACAAGGAGGCAACAACGATGAAGATGATGCCATTCGGCGCCGGGCGAAGGATATGTCCAGGAATGGAATACGCCATTCTAAACTTGGAGTATTTTCTTGCAAAGCTAGTCACGGCCTTCGAGTGGCATCCTGTCGAGGGTGAAGACGTTGATCTCACACCGGAGCATGGGTTCTTCACCACCATGAAGCACCCGCTCCGTGCACGGGTCGTGCGCCGGGCAACGGCACCGACAGCACTCTGAACAACAAAACCCGCACCTTCGGAACCGTTGCACGAGGTTTGGGAGCATGAATCTTGATGCATTCATTCCTATGAGTTGATCGAAGGGTTGCGCAGATGTCTTTTTTTTTTTGGAGAACGTGCTGAGCACGTTTTTCATTAAGAAGAGAAGAAGTTTGTTACAAAGCGACCAATACAACCAGGATTACAAATAAACAAAGCGAGAACTACAAAAATTACAACACAGAAGAGTTGAGAGGAGAAGCAAACAAAAAGAACGGGCCGAGCAAGCCCACAGCACCCAGCCTTGATGGGTTTAGACGGGCGACGACCTAAAAACTAAGCTAAGCTCGACGGGGGAAGATTAGCTCTTGAAGTTTGGAAAAGCCCGCAGCCGCCCAGATTGACGCCTCATCGATAATCTCTTGTGCTAGAGCGACCGGTTGGAAAGCTTAGAACTCGAAGACTCGTTTGTTCTGTTCTTTCCAAAGCCTTTATGCGACCAAGATAATGAAAGTGTCAAACCCTCACCGTCTTGGTTTGGGTATCCTCTTCCTCGACCTTAACCACCAGTCCACAAAGGACGGTTCAAACGATGTTGGAAAGATATGGGATAAGCCAATACGCCTTAAATGTAGTGCAAAAGAAGATGATCAATTGTCTCTTGCGGGTGGGTAGGGGGAGAGGGGGATGACCGCGTCTATACAACCACGACCCTGTGTTCCGTATCCATATGACGGCAACCGCGACCATGTGTTCCACGCCCAAGCGGAGGCAACCACAACCACTTGTTCTGTGTCCAAACGACGGCGATGGCGACCACGACATCGTGTTTCACATCCAGGCGTCGGTGATTACGACCATGTGTTCCGCGTTCAAAAGACGGCGGTGACGACCACGACCACATGTTCCGCATCCAGACGGCGGCGATGGCGACCACGTGTTCTGTGCCCAGATGGCGGCAGTAACGACCACGACCAAGCGACAACGACCACATATTTCGCGTCGAAACGGTGGCGATGGCGACCACAATGAAGCGACCACGTGTTCCGTGCCCAGACGGCGACAACTCGACCACAACACCACGTGTTCCTTGTCCATACGACGGCGACCAAGACCATGTATTCCACGTCTAGTCGGCAGCGACCACGACCACGACCTGGTGGCGACCACGACCACGTGTTCCACGTCCAAACGGTGGCGACCGCGACCACGATCTCGTGCTCCGTATCCAGGCGGCGATGACAACTACCAAGCGACCGCGACCACGTGTTCCGCATCCAGGTGTCGGCGATCACGACCACATGTTCCGCATCCAGGCGTGACCAAGCGACCACGACCACGTGTTCCGCATCCAAACGGCGGCGATGGCGACCACGACCAAGCGACTACGACCATGTATTCCTCGTCCAAACGGCGACGACCACAACCAGGGAACGACAACCACGACCAGGCGACAACAACCATGAAATTCCGCGCCCAAGATGTTGCAACCATGACCATGAGATCCGATGCTTTGCCCTAGCGACGACGAGGAAAGGAGGAGGAGAGGCGGATCCGCACACCGGCAGGCAGGATTGGCCACATCTACGCTCTGGCGGTCGGGCCCAAAAGAGGGACGACCAGATCCCATCACAGATGGCTGGAATCACACCGTTGGCCTGACACAAGCGGTAGGAGGCCAGATCTGCGTCCAACGGCCATACTCGAGCCAGCAAGGGCGGATCTTCAGTGATGTGCGACCTTTGTATGGATCTTGTAGCTTGACTCTAAGGAGGCGTCCAGATCCACGCGGCGGCGGTGATGCCGGATCCGACACCATGGCCCTTGCCGAGCTCGTGGGGAGGCCCCCCTCATGGAGACGCCGTGCACGACCACCAAAACTTTCGCGACCACGACCAAGAGGTGTAAACGAAGCCAAGAGGCGTAAACGAAGCGGCCTTCTCCGTGCCAGAGACCGCCACTCGCGGGACGGCGAGCCGCCTGCAGCTCCGACGGCTGCTGATCTACGCAAGCTAGAATCTGACGGCCTTGCCACCGGACGGTGCGGTGTGGCTCAGGCTGGCGGTGGCGGCGGCGCTGGCGAGGGTCAGTCTGAACGGCAATCTCAAACCTCAATAAAGCTTTGACATTTTGCCCACCGCCCCGATTCAGCCGGTGCCCCAACGATCAGACCACCGTCTTGCGGACTAGACCACCGACACACCACTCCGGCAACCACCCATAGACAGCCTCCGCCGAGCAGATCCAACAGCCAAGACGCAATCCATCGCTCCGGCCACTGCTGATCAGCGCAGCTGGCCTCACGGCGGCCGGATCCGAGCGAGAGGAGGCCGAATCCGCAACCCGGTGGCAAGGTGGTGCAGTTCACCCAAATCCAGCCTTGGGGCCAGCGGATCCGGCGCCATCAGCGACCTCGACCGAGGAAGAGACTAGGGGAGGCGGCGCCATATGCGACCTCGACCAGCCAAAAGTGGAATTTACCAAGATGAGCCACCAGGATCCGCGGTCGCAGGGGTGAGGAAGGAGGACGTGAAGGTGGAGGACGGCGCCGTGCTCAAGATCCGCCGCACTTGCGCCGCGAGTCGTCGGGGCGTCCACGGCGCGCTCCTCGCGTCGCCCGGCCTCGTCCTCACGGCCGCGCGCGGAGTGGTGGAAACGAGCATCGCGGGGATGGCGGCGCGCGCGAGCTTGGGGAAGGCGGGGAAGGCGCAGATCCGGCGGGGATGATGGTGCGCGAGGCAGGGGAAGGCGTCGCGACGTGGAGGAGGTGGCCGCGGCGTCGAGAAGGTCGCCGGAGTGGTGGAAGAAGAGGGTCGGGGGAGCGCCGGCCGCGCGCCGCGACCCGCATCCTGCTCTTCTGCTCCGCGCGGCCGCACTGCGCCGCTTCCGGCTCGCCGTCGGTCCGGCCTCGTCTTGCTCTGCCCGGCCGCGGCCGCACCGTGTTTTGCTCCGGGGCGAGGGCGGGAGACGGCGACGGGAGGGGGCGGGCCGAGCGGAGGAGGCGGCGCCGAGAAGGGCGGGGCGAGGGGAGGGGGCGGCGACGGCGGGAAGGGTGGGAGAGGGGAGGAGGCGGCGGCGGCGGCTAGGGTTTCCCCGTGACCGAAGAGCCATGTTCGCATGTCTCCAGAGATTAACTTCTCACTTCGATCCGCAGATGTCTTCGGACTTCGGTTTTGTATTTACCAAAACAAAACCCACATTATGCGTGTTGTATCTATATGTACTCCACAGTTGCACTCATAATCTAAGTGGAATAAAATAACAACATATCCGCCACAAATTGTCTCACATATCTTCTTTTTTTTTTGGAAAGGACTAGTACCTAATTTTTATTTAACTAATTTGCTTCAATCTGGATAAACTTTGAACCATCGGATTGTCGGAAGCCAACCATGTAACAACGCAAAGAAAGAGTGACTGCATTGGATTAGTGTTGCAAGTCAGCTTTCAATTAAAATGTTGTCAAAAAATTGATTGGGCATGTTTCACTGAAATCGGTTTCTTTTTCTATAGTTCTCGGTGGCACCACACATGGTTCAGCTGTGGCCATTGGGCATGTTTGGTTGGTGCTCTCATTCAGATGTGTGACTGTTTTGAATGCTCTTGTCTTCACCTACTTCACTAAACATCGAGCAATTAATTGAAGATAAAATAGAAATAGCAATAGAGTGCCTAACTAGATCACTGTGGTCTGTTGCTACATAGTGATCCCATTATACATTTCGCAAGAACATAAGTGATCCCAATATTCACGTGTTGTGGTCCGTCGACCTCAATCTCAAACGAGGACTCGCCCCCTCATCATCAACGCTTCGAACCGTGAAACGCCACCCTTTTCCAAAAAAAGGGGGAAAAGCTTCCTTTCCTCTGGCAATGGCGTGGGATCCCAAAGGTAACCAACGCTTAACAACAAGGTAACCTCCCTCCCTGCTGATGCCCTATTCAATCATCTACTTCTGTCTCATCAAATCACTTGTCGATTTCATCAAATCCCTCCCGCACAGCTATGGGCATTGGGCCTGTTTGGTTGGTGCTCTCATCCATATGTGTGATTATTTTGAAGGCTGTTGTCTTCAACTACTTCAATAAACATCGAGCAATTAATTGAAGATAAAATAAAAATAGCAATAGGATGCTTAACTAGACCAGTGTTGCTACACGTAGTATGTTGCTACACAGTGATCCCATTATACATTTCGCAAAATATAATTAATTCCATTATATGCGTGTTGTGGTCCATCGACCTCAATCTCAAACGAGGACTCGCCCTCTCATCATCAGCGCCTCGACAACTACTTCAATAAACATCGAGCAATTAATTGAAGATAAAATAAAAATAGTAATAGAGTGCCTAACTAGACCACTGTTGCAGACATTGTAGTCTGTTGCTACAGTGATCCTATTATACATTTCACAAAAATATAAATAATTCTATCATATACGTGTTGTGATTGGTCGACCTCAATCTCAGACGAGGACTCCCCTCATCTTCAGCGCCTCCAACCGTCAAACGCCACCCTTTTCAAAAAAAGGAGGGAAAAAAATAAAGAGTCAAGCGTGGTCGGCAGGATTCGAACCTGCGCGGGCAAAGCCCACATGATTTCTAGTCATGCCCGATAACCACTCCGGCACGACCACTTACGTGACGAAATTCGTCACTTTATTTTTTTGTCGTTTTGCTAAGGTTTTGACGGAAATTGAGAGTTGGAGATATCTCGTATGTTCGGTTGACCGCAGCAGCAGCAAGAACACGCGGCGGCGGCCAACAGCTTCCTTTCCTCCGGCGATGGCGCGGGATCCCAAAGGTAACCAACGCTTAACAACCAGTTAACTTCCCTCCCACTGATGCCCTAGATTCAATCATCTACTTCCGTCTCATCAAATCACCTGTCGATTTCATCTTGTCTTCTGTTCATGCTGTCCTCAGATGCTGCTACCGCGGAGGAGGATCGTCTCGCGGCAGAACCGCCGGCGCCGAAAGCGAAAGTGAAGGTGCTCTATTTTGCCCGCGCGCGGGACCTGACGGGCGTGGCGGAGTCGTCGCTGGAGGTGCCTGCAGGGAGCACCGCGGGGGAGTGCTTCGCCAGGATTCTCGTCGACTTCCCCAAGCTGGAGGAGATCAGGAGCTCCATGGTGCTAGCGCTCAACGAGGAGTACGCGCCGGACTCCGCCGCCATCGCCGACGGCGACGAACTTGCCGTCATACCGCCCATCAGCGGCGGCTGAAGCATCAACAAGTGTGTTTTGGAGAAAAGAACAATAAGAAATGAAAATCTTTTGCATTGTTTCCCGAGGCTGTGAATGCTGCACAAATAATCTTCTGTCCTCCTTACACATTTTTGTTCTTGGTCCAGGTCGAATTGATTGCCATAATTTCATTACGAGGAACACTTGCACAATCGACGTATCACAATGGATGTATCACAATCACTCATCCGTTCTTGCAATAGGTCTGAATCAATGTTTTTGTTTCTTGCAACTGCTTTCAGCAACGTCTGAATCAATGTTTTTGTTTCATAACGCGGTTACAAAACAGCAAGCCAGCAGGGAGTTTGGATGAGAGGATTTGGGCATTATACACTGTGATAAATACATCCATGTTCCTTCCGATAACAGCGAGGAAAACACCACTGAATTTGTCAGCTACAAGATACAGAGATACTGAGTGAGCTTACTCCCAAATAGAGTTGTTCGTCGTTTGAGATGAACACAGGCACGCATAACAGCCAGTGTACAAGAGTATAAGTGCCCCATTAGAATAACAGTACGAACGCATGAAACCAGAGCACTCTATCATTCACACTAAAACTGAAATTCACACTTCAAAAAGGAAACACATATGTCTGTATCACTGACAAATTCAGGACTCCACCACTGACCGAGGACTAAACCAAGCAAGGGCGAAGGAAGAGGGAAAACAATAAGATGATAAGGATTTCCTAAAAATTTAAAAAAAAGAAACCAAAAAGAAACTCATCGTACTGTAGAACACTAAGTATCGCCATTGCATCAGCTATCAACACCGGCATCCTTGATAGCACCGTATGGATGCAACAGGGTCCTTCTGATGGGGTATTGAACAGGTTGACTCATCTATCTTGAACCATAGACCATGGAAGCACGGCACCGGATGAAGTCCGTAGCATGGGCACACGTCTTGCTATCAAGAAGGCTTCATTGAGACGTGCTGCACGATTTGCGAACTGGGAAGCCCTCTGTATTTTTCACACCAATAAGCCGAAAACATGGTCAGACACATAGTAGCATACATAAAAGTATGGTCAGGAGCGGCGCTTCTAATGAAGGAAAATGATGTTTGTATCACAAAAGATTTCCATGAATTGCTTTATCGTGACCAATGACTTTCTGTTCAAGAAATGTAAGAAACTAACTGAAGAAGAAACAACGCTTAGCCAGAAGTCGACAAGCTATCTTATTGTTTTCCATGCTTTACAATAATTTTGCAAGATGTGTTCTCTTCACATCTGAAAATCGCATTCGATCAATTCAATAGGACTGTTGGGGGTCCATATATTTCTGGCAAACAGGACAGGTCCAATTAATATCATCTTATCTCCCATGTAGAGCCTTACATGGCCAGACTGATGAAGCACGACAAAGTCTAATATTTTCAGTCATGGCTTTCCAGGACATCCAAATGACTAAGACACTCATGTTCAGTCACATTTAATAGAAAAACCAGTACACATTTTCGCAAGCCATGATCAAATGGATGTACGGCACAACATTATCTGCCTTAGTACATCTCCTACATGAGAAACTTTTACTCCCATTTTTTGTTTCAGTTTTGGCTTGTCCAGATAATAAAATCCTAGATCTCATCCAATGGATGATAGAGCACCTACTATTTTACTAGGCGGTCAAATGGCATATAATTCACAACATTATCTGTTTTTCCACGCCTCATGCATGAGCAGAAGTGTCATATGTGCATAGTAGAGATCATGAATTTGTGGCCATAATATTCATTCACCAAATAATGTTGATTATGAAAAAGAATATGAAAATAATAAGTGAATTTGTTCCTGCTGCTAGAAACAGAAACATTTACAAAACCACCTGAATGCTGAATCAAGTAGAAGCTGAACTAGAATTGTTTGGTGAGGGCATTGTTCAGATGTCTCCATGAACCAGTAGTTCATGCAGAACAATGATCTAGCAAATTCATAGCATATACTTATAAGGGGAAATATCAAGTGCACAAGAAGTATTTGGTGCACATGTGCACAATTTTTAGGCCATAAGATCTAATTAATATTAATGGGATGAAATATAAAATGTTTGAAAAGTCACATCCATGATTTCAGCAACCATATACACGGGATGTTTCCAAAACATGTGTTTCATCAATTGGAAATTCCCACCCATGATTTTAGTTGTTCAGATGCAATCCAATGACTCTCAATGAGTTTGTGCACATGTGCACAAAATACTTTCTGTGCACCCATAAGATAATGATTTTCAGACGATTCTGCTGGCATTCTTGCATATATCTAAACTCACTACCATTTAAAAGGTAAGAAATGAACTCCCATCCAATGAAGTATTTCCCCCTCCCCCTCCTAAATGAAGGAAAAAAAATCCCTAAACACAATAGATGGAGAAAACAACTCTGAGATTACGAGTGATTTAAAATTTATAAATGTTTACAGCACATTTGAACTTACCTGTTACAACACAGATGCAAATTCTATTTTTCAATTACAACAAATTTCACTGATACTTATTGACCTAAACTCTATGTCCATTAGCCTTAGCATTTGAAGTTAGCGACATTAAGTGGGTTGCAGTTCAGGAAGACATTTTTCATAACAAATTACCTCAATCTAATAGACAGTCAAATGTATGAAAGTAAGAAGACGCATCAGCCCAAAATTTCTTAGAAACTAGAACCAAATTCACAAATCAATGCAACTACGCAAGTATTGTGTATTGACCACAAGCAAATTACTCACCTTATCATCAAAGGCAATCTTAATCTGGGGAATGCCCTTTGCCTTGTGCTTCATCTTGTACATCCTCCTTCCGAGCACAACCAGGCCAAGCAGAGCCGCGGCGATGGAGAAGGACCATACTGGCTTCACCTTCCAAGCACAGAAGTGCAGCAGCTTGAACGGCAGCCTCCACCAGACAACTACTTGCTTCTCTGCTTCTCCATTACCTGGATTCTGAACAAGAGGCAAAGAACCATCCTTCGCCTCACCATCCGATTCATCACAACCGGAAGCGGCAAAAGCATCGTCCCCTTGCTCTTGCTCTCCTTGTTCCCCATGAATTTCATCACCTGTTGCAACATCCTCAAGACATGAGGTTTCTGTATCCCCGTGAACTCCTCCATCTGCCAGTTGCGCACTGGAATCATCTGATACTTCACTCTCCGGCGTTGCATCGGAGGTCGTAGTTGCATCAGAATCCAGATGTTCTCCCACCTCATCATGCTGAGCCGGTTGCAGAATCAAGCCCAATTCGCCGCAACTGCGCGCGGAATAGTCTCCTGCTCTGCAGCAACTTCTAACGCCTCTGCTTGCGTCACCTCTGCACTCCGGTTAGCGCCGCATGTCGCAGCGGCATCAAGAACAGAGACTTCTCGGTTTTCATCGACCCCGCTTTCCTGCAACTGCACGCTCCAGAGCCCAGCGACAAGATCCAAACTCTCTTGCGAAATATAATCGAATCCTTCCAATAACTCTAAGGCTTTCCTCTGGTCTTCATGCCGCGGAGGGCCTCAGACTCCGACCACGAGCCGTCACCGGGGAAGCCAGCGTCGGGGGAATCGGGGTCGAGGGCGAAGTGGTCGGGGAGTACGTCACCGCCCCCGCCAGAGACAACGACGACATCGTCGCGGTCATCGCCACCGCAGGCGGAGGAGGCCGAGAGCACTTCCCAATCGCTGATCTCTGAGGCGGCGTCCTCCATGGCCGTGGCTCTGGCGCTCTGCCGTGCGGGATGGGAAGGGAAGGGACGGGGAGGCGGCGGCTAAGCAGGGAAGGAGGAGGCAGGCAGGTAGGACCGAGTTTGAATGGCCCCACTTGGCAGCGACCAGAAGGGCGTGAGCGAGGAAAAGGCGCAGTGGGGCAGGGCGAAGAGGACACGTAGTCTGCCCGGGCGTTGGATAACGAGAAGTACGTACACGGTGACTGTGCGCACACAGTGCTATACCCAGTTGAATGACTGCGAGGTAGACCCCACAAAGTACGCCAGATAATGGGCCTGCGTGTCATAAACGTAGGGCACGATTCTCTTGTAAGGGGGTGTTCGGCGCACGGGGTCTAAATTTTAGAGGGTTTTTCCAACGAATATTGTGATCACAAATAAAGTTTAATTACAAAACTAATTTCAGGACTCCGCTTGAAATCGCGAGACGAATCTAATGAGGGTAATTAAGGTGTGATTAGACGATGGTTACTGTAGCATCACTGTAGCAAAACATAGATTAATTAGGCTCATTAGATTCGTCTCGTGATTTAGAGGGGGGTCGTGATATAGGTTTGTCATTAAATTAATAAAAATATGTTTAAATAGTAAAAGTCTCTTTGATATGACGGGTGTTAAAGTTTAGAGGGAGTGCGCCGAACGCCCCCTAAAGCTATCTCGAGCAGGCAGTTGTAAAGCCGACGTGGTATTGTTCCTGACACGTGGAGCTCTCTGATGCGAACCCCCGACCAGCCATGCCGATAAAGCTATTTTTCACCAATTTTTTTTAGAGAAAAGGTCCTTGCAGATTTTAACCTCCCCTATCTTTAGTATCCATACCTGCCGTTGATTTTGTTATGAATTTGTTACCTAATTCTGTCGAGCACAAATCTGAACAAGATCATTTACCTTTCTTCGCAAAAAAGAAGAAGATCATTCACCGTCCATCTATCTTTACTATACTTAGGCACCGTTCGGTTCACCCTCTAAAACACCTTCTAAAGTTTATACCCCTCTAAAGTAAAAAGAATCTTACTATTTAGAGGTACTAAATAAAATTTAATTACAAAACCTTTCTGCAGACGGGCGTTATTTTTCGAGACGAAATCTAACGAGCCTAATTAATCAATGTTTTGACACAGTGATGCTACAGTAACCATCGTCTAATCATCGCTTAATTACCCTCATTACGTCGTCGCGCGAAATAGAGGGAGGGTCCTAGACTTAGTTTTATAATTTGACTTTGTTTAGTACACATAAATCGTGCCGACATCTTTGATGTGACTGCTACAGCACCTTCTAAGGTGATCCAAACGGGCCTTAAAATTACGAGTTGGTGGCTTGCGCTGGGAGGTCGTCGTTGGTCGCACCGTCCTTGGCTGGAAACGCGCGCCGACATGTGGGCCACCCACCCACAGCCCTCCTCCCCGCAAGCCGCAGCGCAGCGCAGCTCACCCATCGTCTCCCCTACTTCCGTCCGCAGCTGTGCGCTAATACCTTTTCCCTCCCCTCCCTCTTCTACACCTCACCGTCGCCTGAGTACGCTGCCGAAATGCCGCACGGCTAACTGGGATGGCGGCGGCTGGGCCCTCTCAGGCATCCCGCGCAGATTCGGGCACGAGGAGAAAGCGACCCGCAGATCCGCGCGCAAGGAGACGCGATGGCGACGGGCGCGATGAGCACGGCGGGAGCCATGGCGATGGAGTCGGTCACTGCGACTGCGCGCGGCTGGGAGGAGGCACGGCGAAGGCGCATGACGTCCGCGCGCGCGGCGTCTGCGCGCGGCTGACGGGGCGCAAGGAGACGGCGCGTGACGGTCGCGCCACGCACAAGCAGGGATGGTCTATGTCCGCGCGCTGAGCCGCGACGTGGCCGACAGCTCACAGCCAGATCTGGTGGAGCCACATTGGAGGTGGCCGGCGGGCTTGAAGTTGTGGCGGCTGATGCTGAGGTGTGGATGCTGGTGGTGGCTTCTGTGACTTAAGATCGAGGCCGGTGATGCTGGTCCATGTGACGAGCCTGGAGGTTGTGGCTCCCGATTTGCCTCAAATCGCAATAGAGAACTCATCCCCAAATCTCGTCCGGTCCCTCCCCAAAATCAGGCGCCTTCCCCCACCTCTGATTCGAAATCTTGCATCAAATGGATGCGCCACATCTCGGGGATTTGATTCCTCAACTCCCAAGAACTATCTCCCCTGCTCCCATGCGTATTTGAGCTTCTACTGTGGCCATGGCGGACTGGAAGTAGGAGAACCACATTGAAACAAGCTTTTGCAGATAGATAGGCCCTCCTAAGAACCTGTAATGGATCATAGTACTGTTGTGTCTTGGCATTTTTATAGAGTACCCTTGAAGTTAAGATAATTCTAAAAATCTTTTTAAAATTTAAATCATATGTTAATAGTGGAGAAAAACTTGGTCAAGATTGCCTCAAATGCCATTGGAACCTTCTATCTTCTCTGTATGGCAGGAGAAATTGGAAAGAGAAGAGAGAGAACTAGAAAGAACGAGTGGATGAAAAGAATTTCGTCAAGGATAGATAGTTGCTTAAATGGCCCACTTGTAAGTGACTCACTGTCTAGGAAAACATATAATTCCACGGTCCACTCAGTAGCTATAGCTACTGTATAAAATAGACTACATATGTTTAATTAAAGGTAACAATGAACAAGGGACTAATTAACTTCTGTTGTGGTTCATCCAAACACACTTCCTATCCTTTTTCTATATTCTTTTTTCCCTACCCTGCATTCCAAATGAAGCATTACACTGTTTCCTCGTATTCAATTTCCTCGTAATCAGGAGACTCCTTTTGCCTCCCGTGAGAAATCTTTAAGCATTATGCCACTGATCATTCATGACATAAACTAAATAGTTTTATCGATGCAATGCATTATTTTGACATCATTTCTGATAAGATTTTTTTTTTTTTTACCGTGGCAACGCACGGGCATGTGACTAGTAGTCGGTACACATCACAGTCAAGTCCCAAAAAAGGGGGAAAAGGAAAACACGAACAAAGAACTCGCAAAACAAGAACACACTGTGTAAACGTGTGAAGCTGCCATAGTGCTGTGAACCCTAGTGGTAAGAATAGACCATTTCATTCCTGAACATTGCCATTGCATCAACATCACAGTGTGACCAATGGTAATAATTGATGATAAGGTGAGTGATTAGCTTTTTTGCATCAGTTGTGTCGCCTGCTCTGAGCGACAGATCGGAGCTGTGCCGACTCTCGAAATTCGAAAACCAGTTGGAGCCGGGCAAAATTCACATACACCACTGTGTGTACATGATACCCTACACACAGGACAATGCGTGTCTTCTTGCTACGTATATGTACTGTCGTGCCATTAAGCCTCTGGACCGCAGGGCCTCTGAGCTCCAGTTCTAAAAACCTCCCCGCTTGCATTGCTAAACAAGCGCCAAGCGATACAAGAAACCGCAGGGCCTCTGAACGCTACATCCCAACCCAGGTTCTCAGGGCTGCAACCCAAGAAGCCCGGCTGTGTCATCGCCATCGTGGTCTCTCTTGCCTGCACAAAAATGGGCCGATCAGAATCATATTTGCGAGCTACTGGTAATATAGTGACAAGCAAGTAGTCTTACCTTGGCTTGTTCTTAGTCAGTGATGTACCGCTTGTCAGATTGCTCCTCGTGCTCCTCTTGCTGGATCCAGCCATACTTACTGCGCGTGTGGAGGTTACCTGTATGCAAGATGTTTCCACCAACTTTTAGCTTCTGTCGATTTACGAAAAGAGGGGAAAAACTTTGGTGCTCTGAAGATGGATCAAGTGATCGACATCCATAATGATGGCTTTAGAAGGGAAATGTACAATAATAACATATTCCAACCTTTCCATCTTGTGCATTGCAGTTCACAGTGGGCTTTGTCATGATCTTTCTTCCTTCAACTGGGTGACTTGCAGATCTTGACTTATGCACAAATTCAGTCTACAGTGAAGCGTACCAGTTGATCGATGTGAGTTGTTAGGAAATAGAAAGTAAGCTGTAGCGTACCAAAATAAAAAATTAAAAACAGGCAGCTTCGCACAATCTGCGCTCCATCTCAGAGGGATTTATTGCAATGAGTAAGCTGTAGCTTTTACCTTAGTCGTGTTAGTCCTATTTGCAATCTTGGACGCTTTTGCACTAGGGAGGGAGTTGTCGGAGCTGCTTCTGAAGAAAAGACCACAGCAGTTAAGAATAAGCACATATACTTATATACATGACCAAATCATTGAGCAAACTAAAATAGCTGCAGATACCTTGTACTTGGAGGCATTGATTTGCGCACATGTCCTCTCTTCGGGTTCTTTTCGTCCAATGCTGCTGTTGTGCTCCGTTGTTTCCTGACCATCAACACAAATAGAACAAAATATCAGCAACATTCTTTCAAGACTTACATTAGTAACATTACATATGTCAAACAAAGATAATTAAAAACCTTTTATTCTGTGATGCATTGTTTACACTGGTAAGTACAGCCGCTCCTTTTGATGTAACCTGCAAAACGATGTTTGGGATTGTTATGATATTTAAATTAATAAGGTTCTAGGATCAGCAAACTTAACAGGATATAAATGATCTGTCACTTAGTGAAACTATGAAAGGGAGTCATATGTTCAATTTATGGCAGCAAGCAACTGAAGCTCCATTTCTGAATGCCAAATCTTGCAGGTAACAGTTTTCAAAGAGCTCAACTGTTTCAACTTGAATATTTTTTGATGGTACAAACTTACCAGAGCGGTTCTGGAGGTTTTGCTACTAACTTGAGACGAGTTGGGCATCACCAGGATTTTGGCACTTGACTTCCCGGTAGCATTACTGTTGCCAGAAGCAACATGAGAAGCACGTGATCCTTTGTTGAAGAAAATCCCACGAGGAAGGACATCTGCATGCACGCCTTTAGGAGACCTATGAGACGCTTGAGCAGCTGATTTAGAAGGAGCCAAGATTCTTCCGGTATTCTGACAGAGACTGGATCTGGACGTTGCAAGTTTATCAGCATTTTTTATTGAAGATCTACATGAGGCCATAGGTCTATCACGAGGCTGATAAGAAGCTGATCTAGAAGAGGCTGCAGCTTTATCAGCACTCATTCTGTCAGATAAAGCACGCAATTTCATCTCAACTCTCTTGTGGAATGGATCCTTCAGGTCTTGAGAGTGCCTGTTTTCTGAGTTCCTTCTTAAATCTACCCTTGGTATGTGGATAACAGAAGTTGACAATTCCTGAGATAATGTAGACATAGAGATGTCAGATAACAAAAGTCAAAACCAAAACTAAATTTGATGTCATTGTATCAATCAAGACAGCACATATCGGTCTGTGATATGAAATAATTCAGAAAAGGCCAAGTTTGCATCTATATACAAGACAAAAAGTATATTCAGGAAATTACACCCTCACAACTAAGTAAATGACGGAAACTTCACACAAAACTACGATTTGCACTAGTCATCTACTGGAGGTAAACAGGTAAACCCAAATTTGTTTATCGATGTTTCTTATTATTTTATTACGTAAATAAAAAAATCCCAAAATCTGCATTTTTTGTGCTCATGAGATGGAGTTGTAAAATAGACTATCAATTATTCAGATTCGGCACTATATCAATTCGTTACCTTCGATCTCTTCACTGGCCTATTAATAAGAGCCATACTTTTTCTTGCGCCCTGCTTCTCACAATCAACTGTCAGACCTTCTGATTGTAGACTTGCTATTGGCAAGACAATTCTTGACCCGACAACATTATTTTCATCATTATCATTTGACACCACACGTCTTGGTGCAAGAACTTTTCTCTCGAGAGCTTCACTGATGTGTCCATTGTTACTACTTGTGTCTGCAGCACATGGGAGCTCCCGATCAAGGTATTGCTTTTGACCGGAGCTAGACCTCTCCTCCTGTTGAATGTTTTGCAAACCTGCTGTCTGAGAGAACAAAGGATTGAATGTCAAGAACCCCATCTCATGAGCATCTTGGCATTTCCTCTCGTCTGATGAGCTGACTTTGGAGGAAGGTTCAAAACTAAAGCTCAGACCACTTGCCAGTGGGTCATCAGAAATAACAGCAGGTAATTGATCTTCTTGGCTTCTATCGTTAAGAGAATTGTCCTCATTGGCCTCCTCCGACTTTGCTCCAGTCTCGTGCATCGCCCCCTGAGCCCTCAGATGCCTCTTCTTGTAGTATTCTTCAAAGAAGGCCTTCTTTTGCGCAACCAAACCAGGTGCCGTGAGCTTGCTTAACTCCTCTTGACGACTGTTATGAGCAAACACCGATCTTCTTTCCCATGATAGGGGCTCTGCAGCAAATCTACCAAATGATACTGAGCCATGATCAAGAACCATTTTCTGTACCGAAGGATCCTGAACAAGAGACACAAAGCAAAATGATAATTCAGGACACCTAATTCATCAGAACTGCTGGACAGAACAGAACACAACACAACAATACAGTAGAACCATTATCTAGCATTCTGAAAAACAAAAGGAAACTACAAACGACAGGAACCCAGCAGCATCAGTCGCGTCACATCATGCTCACGTTCTCACATTGTCTGTATCCACGTCACCATATTCGGGAAATATGCAGGCTCAAGATTTCAGTTGACAATTCCAAGCAACTATATGTGAGGAATGAATGGCGTTTGGAAGCAGAATGTAGTGTAGTACCTGCGGGTTGTGGTCGTTGTAAGGCAAATCCGAGCATGTCCATCCACCAAACCGCTGCCCAACATCTGCAGCCATCGTGCTTCAGCAGTCACGGTGCCACCTAGCTATCCAGCCTCCACAGTACAAGAATCTGGACACCGAATCCCCAGAGCTGCCTCTCCAATGTATCTGCAGCATCAGATTCAACAGCACATGAGAACCAATTAAGAAACAAAATGAAATCCGTTCGATCCCCGCGTTGTTCACAGTGCAATTGAGACGACGGAACCGATTACTAAGCAACGGGACAGCCACGAAACGGCGATTTCTTGAATGGGAACAGCAGCAGCAACTACAAAGGGGGAAGAAATCGCTCAAACAACATCAAACCGAACGGAAACCCGTCAAACTCAAGGGCGCAAACCTAATAAACCTCGACGAAGAACAGCGAGGTCACCGGGAATAACAGGCCACGCGCAGCAAACTGAGAGACACCCGACGCAGTACGCAAGCGAGCAAGCACCCACGCCCGACACCAGGACGGCGCTCACCAAACAAGGAACCCGCCCCGAGCGTCCCAGTCCAACCGCCGCCGCATTACCGGAACTCATCAAAGAGGGGGAGCCGGCCGGAACGTCCACCGGTCGATCGAAAGGGACAGCAGCTGGGAGCCGAAAGAGCGGACGTCGAGGGCTCACCTACCTGTCACTCGACGAGGAAGGACGGGAGGGGAGGCACGTACGGCGGCGCGGGTGGCGGGTCGGAGCAGATCGTAACGGCGGCGACGGCAGCGGAGGAAATTAATCTGCGGTCTTTACTGCCGCAGCGAGGCGCTGGTCGATTGGAGAGGAGAGATGCCGGGCTAAACGGCTCGGAGCCTTGGCTGGCAGCTGAGAGAGGTGGCAGTAAATGGGGGAAGGAAGGGCGGGTGGAGAGAGAGAGAGAGAGAGAGAGAAGGGACGGGGATGGACTCCAACGTTCGAATTGGAGGCGGCGCGGCTCGACGGCGTCGTGTGTCGCGTGCAACGCCTTTGTTTGTCCTGCCTTCTCGAGTTGCCTCGTGGGCCTCGGGTTTCCACCGGAATTGTTTCCTTTCCTTTCTTCTTCTCGTCGAGGTTTTGCCCCGGGCGGCATGCGTGTCAGTCCTGTGGTGTCCGGTGTGCTTTGTCTTGACGTTCGAGGCCGTTCAGCATTTTGACCTTCGAGGCTCGAGTGCTTTCCGTTCACTAACGGCTGGATCCTGGATGCATTTTTTCTTTATGAGCACAAGATCCTGGATGCATCTACTGAGTTTGAACGTTGGGAAAATTTTGGGCTAAAGATACAGTAATGGGTCAAAATTCAGCCGTCGATGCTGTCTTGTGGAGGCCTACTTAGGCGGATCCAACAGCATGGCCTTGGCCTTTCGGCCCAGCACAGCCCGGGCGACTCCGTCAATCCTATACGTAGCCCGTTTTACAAAATTCTTTTGATAGAATGCTTTGAGCTTCGTGCGAACGGACATCGAACGGCCCATGCACGCTGCTGGTTGAGAGGGAGAGCACAGATGGGCAACACGTGGCGTATTCTGATTGGAGCGGGGGGGAGGTGGGAGAAAAAGAACTGATTTGCAAACTTTAAACGCATTTTTCTCTTAAACCATAAGTCCGTTTTCGAATCCGTTTGAACTACGTGTTTGTTACAATTAATTCTACCAAATGAGATTCCATTTGAATATTTTTAAAATTTTTTAAATTTTTAAATTTTCGCAGCAAAATAACGAACGTTGACACAATGGCACATCACTATTGGTAGTAGATGGCAGCAGGCAGCTCAATTAGCATCCATCCCAGAGAGACCCCTGCGGCCAATGCTGCTGGGACTGGGAGGAGCCCTCTGCCACGTCGCTGCCATCCTGGCCCCACTTGGGCGGGTCCAGCAGCATGGCCTCCGCCATCTCGGCCCACAGCCTGGGCGACTCCATGTCGTCGTCGAACTCGCCGCCGTCGCCCACGGCGAGCTCGAGCTGGCTGCGGCGCGCGCTGTCGACGTCGACCAGCGCCGGCTCGCGCCGCACGCGCTCGGCCGCCTCCGCCGCCGCCGCGCGGACGTGCACGGGGTCCGTGCTCGCCGGGCGGGGCAGCCAGCCCGTGGAGCCCGGGAAGTTGAGCTGCGCGTCCCGGCCTCGCAAGCATAGCGCCGCCACGTCGTGCGCCACGGCGGCGGCCTCGGCGGAGTCGAAGCTGCCGAGCCAGACGCGGACCTTGGTGCCGGGCTGCCGGATCTCCGACACCCACTTGCCCCACTTCCGCCGCCGCACGCCGCGGTACTGCGGCCCGCTCGCCGCCGCCTCCGGCTGCTGGTCCTTGGCGGCCGGCTGCTGGTTGTGGTTTTCCATGGCCGATCGTGAGCTGCGCTCGCAGTAGTGAGAGGGACTGGGTGAAGCGAGCTGGTATGAAGCGATGCAGAGACGAGAGACTATATATAGGCAGCCGGTGCGTGGTGAGGTGCTGTGCTTGCATGGAAATCTATCGCAGGTCAAGTTCGTTTGCTGATCGATTGAGCTCTGGAGTGTTGACTGTTCCTTGATCATTGCTGATGATTTGTTTCTGGCACAATGCTGTCCTAATCGGTGACCAGTTGAGAGGACGTCGTGTTTTGTTGCTGGACGCTGGTGGGCGATCGATGACCCGTCACACGTGGTGATGTAAAGCATTTAGTCAAAACTGAAACAGAAACTGAGCCTGAGGGTGAAGAATAATCGAGCGCTGAATTTATATGTATCCGACGCATCTATCGTTATTAAGCTTCACTATTATAACCTACTAGTAGGAGTGTAGCAATTTACGGCTCTTTCAAAGTTTCTTATCTTCCATCAATGAAGTTAGAGTTATTGGGATGATTTGTAATCAGAAGACGTACGTAATATATGCTTTTATATTAATGAAATTCTCTTTTCGCAAAAAAAATATAGTTAGGTGCCTGCCTATCACGTCCGATAAACACATATGTCAGCGCATGAGACGCGTCCACCTCAAGCCGTACAAAAGGTCTTTTTCTTTCCCGTACGTACCACATCACCTGCTCCGTACAAATGCTCGCGTGAAAACGACTTTACAACTGCGTGGATATATATTCGAGGTTCATATATGTAATACGGTATCTCCCACTATTTTCTGAATGTCTAATCAGTGCTTCGATCTCATTCTGACCACATTCATTAATTAACCGTTGGAACCCACCCCAGGCCTGACCCACCCACTTTCAAGGACTATTTGCTGACGGCAAAATCTACAGCACAAATTCACCCTCTCCTCTGATGGATAAAGGTCACAATCTTCGATCGGAGTCGTCAAATTGTGAGTGATCATTGTTTCGTTTTCGTAGAAACACACTGCTAGTTTACAAGTAATGAAGTAGATTAGCAAACAGATAAAATCATACGCAGCTAAAATGATTGGCGAACTAAAAGGAGAACGTTTGAAGACCAACGTGACCTGATGCACCAGCTTCTTCTTTTTTGGAAAAAAGCCAGATTTACCAGCTTATAACATCCATTCAGGTTCAAAAAATCCTGGTGCTTACTTTCAGGAGGGGTAAAAATGCACGTGCCAATGTATTTATGGATCGTCGTATGTTGTCTAGACTTAGACTTATATGGGTGTGTTCTTTGCGTGGGGTCTAAATTTTAGAGGGTTTTTGTAACGAATATTGTGATTACAAATAAAGTTTAATACAAAACTAATTTCAGGACTCCGCTCGAATTCGCGAGACGAATCTAATGAGGGTAATTAAGCAGTGATTAGACGATGTTTACTGTAGCATCACTGTAGCAAAACTTAGATTAATTAGGCTCATTAGATTCGTCTCGCGATTTAGAGGGAGGGTCGTGACATAGGTTTTGTCGTTAAATGAATAAAATATTCTTAAATAGTAAGATTCTCTTTGATGTGACGTCTAAACTTTAGAGGGGGGTGCAACGAACGCACCTGATTAAGAAGAAGCCCAGAACAATGCAACGCGCATGCAGATCATTTTTTTTTTCTGACAAAGCAGATAGGATTCCACGAAAGTTGCCAGTTACGCATGAAAATAGTCTACTCATTACTACGCGTTGTTACGATATATAGTGGCTGCAGCAAAGATGCCTGTTTGTATAGCTGATTGCATTTGCCGACATATCGGAGATGTGATTTGTACACTGTTTGGTCCTTTCTTGACTCAGAAAAAGATTACCTGCTTGGGCTCACTTCATCAAACAAAGATTCTTCATCGTGGAGCCAATGGACCTCCCATTATTGGCTGCAACATGTCCTCTTCCATCAGCTGCTTTCATGTACGACTGTGGCATCAGTCTCTTCTCACCAAAATCAGATGAATCTATATAAAAATCTATCGGTTGACGCACCATGAGGTTAGGCTGCACATGAACATTGCTTTTTCTGGAATAATGTAGAGATTTACATGAACTTAACGCCATCCAGAGAACACGTGTACGTAACATACTGACGAGCATAGCAAGCAATGTGGAGAAAACAACTCAAATGAGGAACGAAGTCTACTGTACATTTCCAAATTAATCAACAAATATAACTAAAATAGCACACTCCCTACCAAAAAAAAAAAAATCTTATGGGCCAGGTAATCTTAAAGCCATTTCTGATATTTATTGGAACAGATTACTTGATCTTGTAGCCTCAATGGATTCGACAATGGAACCAATTCTAAAGTTTTTTTTTGGGGGGGGGGGGGGGGGGGGGGGGGTGGTAATGTACGTGCCTTGCTTGGTTTTTAATTCGAGTAAATACTTCGGACATACAGCCGCAGTATAGTGATTGGGCGCTGGATTTTAGCTGTGCCCGTCACTGCAAAATCGACGTGGACGGATCAGAGCAGGGATGGGATGGGTTCAGGCATTTTATTTTGACCAATGCAATGCAAGTAGTACGTAATACTAGAACCATTCAGCTAGCCGCCAGCCCTTGCTTGCTACCGTGTCTATTATATATGCGGCGGCGCACCGGCTAGCTGAGACAAGCAGTGACCGGAACATCAAAGTTCTCTACAGATTCAGGCATCTATCTCCGCTGCAAGTGCACCAATCTAGAAAAAGGTGAGGGCTGCACAGCCGCCGTTCGTACGGTATCGATCTGCCTGCTAGCTAGATCCCATTCCAATCATTTGGTTATTAGGATGCGATCGATGTGACAATGCTCGCAGGCACACAGCAACACTGATGCTCGAAAGAGAAGGTCTAGTCGGCACCTCTAACGTCAATAGGTGAGCTCGATTCGGTGGGTGTCCGCTCCAAAACAAACGAGAGGACTCGCTCTCTCTCGAAAGCTCTTTCCTGTAGCTCCGCCCCCAACCTGCAGATCTTCTCTCGCCAGTGCAGATCTTGATCGGCCCCCTCCTTCTGCCTCCCCGGTGCCTTACCGGCGACGTGTAGGAGGAGGGGTCCCGCCCAGTAGTAGCTATTCCGTAGTACTAGTAGTAGATAGGTTGGTTTTGCTCTTGTTTGTTCTAGTGCCTCTCCAATCGTTGCCATCGCCTTCGATTTTCGAAGTGTGATTTGGATCCGGCGCGATTTGGTTTGAGCTTTATGTTTTCCGCTGTGGGCGTGCCGTGATGGCTTTTGTCCCTGCTGGTTTCCTCCCTGGCAGGTGTAATTCCCCCTTCCTTCTTCTTCTCTGTTGTTCTTCAGCAGGTGCCATGGAGGTGCTGCAATTCCTGAATCCTCTCTGCAGTGTCACTCCTCAACAGACGCTGGTCCTCTCTGATTTGGGTCGTTCTCTCCTTGTTGATCCCCATCTTCATCAAGAGATGGATCTTTTAGTCTGGCCCGGTGAAGCTGATTCAAGATTTACGGCTGGACTCATTTCTTCCTCAGTTATTGGTGCGGGGTCTGAGGCGACTACCGGGAGGGCCGCCGGTGAGTCAATCAGCTTGCATCAGGAGGCTCTTGCCCATCCACGACGCGGTTGCATGCCGGCTTTGTGCTGTGCTCACTGCCTGGTCTCGTTTGTGGGTGGAGGCGTCATTGTTGGGCGGTCTGCTGCTGAGTTCTTCGGTGTTGCTTGCCTCTGTGTTTTGGAAGAAGCTGCGACGATGCTGGCTTTCGCATTTTTCTTAAAGGACTGGAATGTCGTTTCTTTTATGTCCTCCAAAGATTACATAAAGATCCATGTGTAGTTTGTATCATTTGTAAGGGTCTTTATGTAGAATGCTTGTATCTGCTCGATGAGTAATGGAGATTTGTCTAGCCCCTTCTTCTGGGATGTTCTGCCTTCAAAAAAAAAAGAAAAACTTAGTAGCTTTGATTTCAGTTGATGGACTGTCACGTATGAGCTCCGGCCCCAGACAATCATGGGAGATTCTGATCGATGGATATATATTGAAAGGTAGCTGCATTTGCTGTTACTGATGGATTCATGGTGGTTGCAGGAGGATCGTCCGATATTCCTGCACGTTGCCGACACCTGGATGGATATGATGCTCTCTGAAAACAAAATAAGCGTGTGATAGATAGTTACTCCTACTGACATTTGCAGTTAGCGAGTGGAATGGCTCCGTCCATTTTCATGACACTTGGCCAAGCCAAGCACTCAAGTACTAGCTGGCTGCTATGCTCTCTGAAATTCGTGTGGGCTGTTCCTTCTCTGAAATGGATCACCCCAGCTGAAATATCTGTGGCTTCACAGATTCACAAATTTTGTGGAGTGGAGCCGGTGAAGTCGAACGTGTTTGGCTAGAAAAATGTGAAGTGGAGCAGTCCCAAACAGGCCCTCAATCCTCTCGTCACACTGTCGCATACTCGCATTGCACTGTGCCTCTAGTCCCTCTTTTTGACAACCGATATGCTTCTCAGCTTCAATGTGTGTACTCGGTCACATATAGCTCTCCGTCCTGGCTGGGCAGGCTGCTTATCTGGAGCACTTCGGTTAACCTGATTGCACTCCGGTTAACCTGATTATATTAGGGACGAGGTGATGGCGATAGACGAGTTTGTCCTGGAGTCCCACATCTGGCTGGAGCCTGGATCCATTGAAATAGGGCCGCCCCCGATAGCAGCGGCATGGCCGACGACATTTGACGATAGTTGATTTCATCCACATTATTGGCCTGAGAATTGTTATGAAATTTTAATCACGCTAAAATACTTCTGAATACACGTATCAGACTAGTGGGGAAGAAAGGAAGCTTATAGGTGAGGCATGATCAGCAGCAAAGGAGAATTATGTCATCCTGATGATCTGGCAATGATCTAGCCGAATTCAAATCAATTTTGGATCCACTATTGGGAGAACCGTTGGAGAATGGGAGAAAATTCGATCTCAATATAGTTTTTGAGCTGCTTCCGAAAAGAGGTTTTGGAGGTTATTTTTTAAGCTTTTTTAAAAATGCTCTAAATATAGGGATCTCAATAAAATATAAGCACAGGGGCGTAATATAGATGCCTGTTCAAGGAGACTTGTATATATCCATCGCACAGCGGCAGCTATCGTTGTTGTGCCTTCCTTCGCCAAAGAACGGACCTCCCCACAATTCACCCCGGAACTATTCGCATCTTGGTTCGACATGCCCACCATGGCGTCCTTGCTCGTGCGGGCCGCCCGTGACGCATCGGCAGCATCTCGCGCCGCGCGCTCAGCGGCGGCGCTCGCAGCTTGCGCCGCCCGCTCAGCGGCCTTTGCTGCAACTTGCGCCGCCCGCTCGGCTGCCGCCCGCGCAGCTGCAGCCCGCGCGGCCGGCGCCGCCACCGCAGATCTGTCGCGTGCACACTGGAGCGGCAGTGGCACAGGTGACCTCTTTACGCCCCCTGAAAGAGAGCAAATTGGCTCCTCATCAGTTGCCTGAGATCTTGCAGTTCCATCAATTACTTTTCATTTGAACTAGATTGGGGTTTGCTTCTCATCTGTTGCCTGAGATACTGCTATTCCATCAGTCACTTTTCATATGAACTAGGCTTTTAGAAATTAGGGTTTGGGTGGTTGGGAGTGGGACGACAGCTCTGGCTCGCTTGGAGCCGGACAGGCCGGTTTTGGAGGCGCGGTGTGAATGAAGTCGGGCTTGGGGTTGTTGGTACAAGGAGAGTGGGGTGGGGATATGATAATGTTTCTTTCTGATAAGATTGTTCTTTCTTTGTCTATGCACATACATCATTTGAGCTATTGCAGGTTCAATTTTACTGGTGCGTGCTACAAACCCAGCTGCAATATATTCATGATACTTGCAATAACATTTTTGTGCTTGTTCTAGGTGATGAGCCGGAGGAGCCTGTATTGGCTTGTTTCTCGGCAGAGGAGAAGGACCTGGAGTCAGATGAAGCCCTTTGGGCGTTGTACCAGCGCTGGTGCAAGTATTACAACGCGGAGCGTGACCCAGAGGAGATGGCTCGACGGTTCGACAAGTTCAAGAAGACAGCACTCCACGTGCACCAAGTGAACAAGTCTAATCTGTCTTACAAACTGGGACTGAACCAATTCAGCGATGGGAAGCTGGCTGAGTCGTGCCTCCATGAGCCTGGTGTTTTGGCGCGTTATGAATTGGAGACCAGATCTTGGAGTTGAAGGTTTTTGTTTGGGAACAGGATGACAAATCGACTGAGAAAAATAAGCTGGGTACCTTTGGATCACCATCAATCCTGAACCTGTAAATCAATAAATTAATGCGTTATGCGGCAGAGCTAAATATTTTTTCTTTTCCTTTTCGAACCGGGGTTTACCCACCTCCATGCCAACATGACACGGAGGTTCAGAAAGTTTACAGTTCAAGAGTAGCAAGCAAAGATTAAGACATGAGGAAATATCTGCCACCCCCAACATTTCTGTCTGATTCAGAATAGTCATGTTGGCGGCAGAGAAAGGCTAGCCTATTATATCAATTGCCAGAACAAAATATGAAAAAACAAAAGCAACGATCCATTGTTTTCCGCGGTGGGATCAGTCATTTGGGGGCTCGTCGTTTGGCTAGTGATGCCCGAGCCTCATGTCATGTGACCGCAGGTTGGCTGGAGCTTCGTCATTGTTGCCATGGTCGATGCAAACTTTGTTCTCGCAGGCATCCTCTCTTTGCCGTGATCGGACCTTGTACTCTCATGCATCCTCTCTCTTCTATTACCCTCCCTTTATCCATTCATATGTATTGGAAATATTGGGCGTCAGACTGCCTGGCCGGGGCAAACACTGCCCATTTTATATCCCCCCAAATCAACATATTTAAAAAGCACGCTAGAACTGAAGAATAAATCCTCTCGATCACCTGTGTAATGAACGAACAATCCTAGCAGTGATCCCTGATCAGCTGATGGCTAATTGTATGATTTCAACCCGCGGCGACTCTTATCAAGACCCAACGAATGAGCCTGACTGACATCAGGACGACCTACACCTAACCCACCCTTCCGTAGACAAGACGCCATGACGCTATCAGACATGAGACATGCATGCATGAGTGCACAAGCCTCCGTGTTATCTTCAATCAGCTTCGTATGTGGCAGATGGACACGCCACAGGCGGAGCCAAGGCCCGACACCTGCGGCGTTGGTTTCCAGCGGGGGAAGCGGCCGTGCCGCGGGCGCAGCCCATCCATGCATGCGGCGCCCTGACTTACGTGGCACGGCTTGCAATTCCTACGACTGCGAGCTCATGGTGATGGATGCCCGCACCGCATTGCTGATCGATGATCCCGGTTGTAAATCCATCACCTTAGCGGCGTCTAGCTAGGGTCCAAAGGACTACGCGCAAGCCTTCTGCAACACCACCGAGCATCCCGCTCCTACAAAACACGGCACGCCGGAGCGGCGAGAGGGTCATAACACGAGCGAGCGACCAATCCAAGCACTGTTCCTTGCTCTGATTTCCTCTAGCTAGCTCTCTTAGCTTGGATCATCGATCCATGGCGAACCAGCTGATGAACCTGACCCCGGTGCACGCGCCATCGATCCCGGACTCCTTCCTGTTGCCGGCCGATCGACTCCGCCCCGCCACCACCGATCGATGTGTCGCTGCCCGTCATCGACATGTCCCGCGGCCGCGACAAGGTCCGCCGCGCCATCCTCGACTCCGGCAAGGAGTACGGCTTCATCCAGGCTAGTTAATTGCTCTCGATCGATTGGCCATCTCGATCATCAACTATAACCAATCCCATCCTGCAGCTGGCTGCAGCTTGAATTATATATATTCCGACAAGTACTGCATTGCATTTGCGTGCAGGTGGTGAACCACGGCATCTCCGAGCAGGTGCTGCACGACATGTACGCGGTGTGCCACGAGTTCTTCGAGATGCCCGCGGCGGACAAGGCGGAGTTCTACTTTGACGACAAGAGCAGGCGCAACAGGCTCTTCTGCGGCTCCGGCTTCGAGACCCTCGGCGAGAAGTACTGGGTGGACGTCCTGGAGCTCCTCTACCCCTTGCCCTCCGGCGACACCACGGGCTGGCCCCACAAGCCGCGGAGGCTCCGGGAGGTCGTGGGGAGCCACACGGCGCTGGCGAGGGATTCTGAAGAGCGTCGAGCACCGCAGGACCACTGCTACTTGTTGTTCATCGTTACTAATTCAGATTGTATGCAGGTTGTGACCAACGGGATTCTGAAGAGCGTCGAGCACCGCGCGGGCACCAACTTTGCCGAGCCGCTGCTGTCAGTGGCCTCCTTCATCGTGCCGGCGGACCACTGCGTTGTCGGCCCCGCGGAGGAGTTCGTCAGTGAGGACAACCCGCCGCGCTACCGCACCCTCACCGTCGGAGTTCAAGCGCATGCACAACGTTGTTAATCTGGGTTCCTCCATCAATCACAATCAGGTCGTTAACATCAAGAACAACCACAAGGGAATATGAAGGAAAACCATGCATGCCTTCCTCGTTCAAGAAAGGCCGGCCAACTAGTCATGCCAACTGCTATTCCAATGTCTGTCTCTCAAGTGGCCAAGGGTATCAGTTATCTAGCTGAGGCTGAGATTTAGGGTGTGTTTGGCAAAGGCTTTTTGGGTGGCTTTTGCTTTGGCTTATAGCCTCATAAGCCATAAGCTCTGCCAAACAGGAAAAAGCAAAATAGCTTATTGCTGCAGACTACAATAAGCTGTTTTGGAATTTGTACTAGGATAAGCCGTTTTGGATAAGCCAAAAAAACTAGCTTTTTCCAGCTCACTCTCTGGATAACCTGTTTTGCCAAACGACTTGACTGAATAAGCCAAATAAATCAGAATAAGCTGATAAGCTGTTTTGTCAAGATAAGCCACAGCAAAAGCTATTTTTTGTATAGGCATAAGCCCTGCCAAACATGCCCTTACTTGTGACACATGTACGTACCTGTCGTGTTGGTGATACCAAAGCAATAAAAGAGTGACAATTATAAGTTGTCTGTTTGAACTACTAATAAGCACGAAATGGTCAATCCGATTGTGGCCAATCATGTCATACATACATTTTTGTTTATTTTGGTATGAGCACAAGAAAGTATCACTACAACAGATCACGACTCAAGGCTGTCGGTCGTTAACACGGATAGCAGTAATCTTGCTTCATATCATCTCGTGATCTTGTTATGCTTGATCGTTATCTATCTTGTTACTTTGATCACTACTTTGAGCTTCTTTTTTTTTTTCGAAAAATAGGCAGGAGCACTGTCATTCATTAAGGAAGAAAATATAGAGTTACATCCTAAGATTACATATACTAACCCAGCAGAAATGCTAGGCCCAGACCATGGTCATCACCTAGTCAGGGTAAAAGAAACAGAGCACACTGACGCCAGCTGATAAGTGATAAGATCGACACTCGTGAAGCAGACAACGACTATTGAGGCCTTACTTTATTCTGAACTTTCGTTCTTTTCAGCAAACAACAACTGATTAAGCTCCCTTTTGTTTCTTCCTCTTCTCTGGTGCTTGTGTTGGTGCTTGTGTTAGCTTCCTGATTGGCTTCATGAGCATAACCCTCTCGGTTCGATTTCTGATAGTCTCAATTCTGCTCATATTCTTAGGCTTCTTGCAAGCACGCAAGAATCGCTGTAAGGTCCAATCGCCCAACTGTTGAACCTCCTTGACAAAGATCCACTTCTTTGTCAGCATATCTCGGACCAATCTGTAGACAGGCTTCTGAGAATCAACTTTTAGCTTTGATTTTTGTTTGCAGTGTTGGTTGCCCTCCGGACTCAGGATCATTGATTCCTTCTTGGATCATTTGTTTTGCAGCAAGGAGGGAGACTCCAGAGCTATCTCATTCTGCTTAAGGCTGCTCAAGGCTTTGATCAGTTTATGCCCCATCAATTGCTCTGCCTCACTTCTAATCATCAGTGGAGACCGCATATCCACCATACTCTGAGTACTAAGCAAGTCCGGCAGTCAATTAGGTAGAGCGAGGGGTAGCGGCTTACCATAATCACTGGGCTGGCTCTGCGTCCTTCCTTCTCCATTGAAAAGGTGCTTGACAACAGGCGGAGACGTAACCGGACGACAGTGGTGAGGTGGCGGTGTTGTGCACCTGGCTCATGAGGAGGGCCTCAAACACCATTGGATCCATCGACTTCTCACGGCCTGCCGGAGGCGAGTTGTGCCCGAGGTGCAGCAGACTATCATCAACAAAGACGCCAGCAGCTCTGAGGGTGTGGTTTAGTGTTGGAGCACCCTCCAGCATATGACTCTTGTGCTTTGCCTCTGTCACTGGAAAACTGTAGTTGGTGGCAGACTCACTGTTGTTCTGTTGCTTTCTCTTCCTCTCCGGACACCTTGTGGAGATGTGACCCGAGCATCGGCAAAACCAACATCTTGTTGGGTCGCGGCACTGAGCAACAAAATGATCATTGGCAAGACAGTTGAAGTACTTGCCTTTCATCCTTTGCAGATAAGCCACTCTTCTTGGTGAGGAATCCGCTTTGGTTCTCGCCTCTGACCGTCGCACCAGAGGTCCTAGGCCAGAGGTGCGCCTTGGACGCCGCCTGCGCACAACTTGCCAACCATCCTCTGCCTCTTCCTGCAGGTGGCGTAGACAGGCCTCTCGATGAGCAGTGGAGGAGGGAGCTCGAAGCAGGGCGTCCTTGTAGGTAGTAAGGCCCCATGGGGCAGCAGCCTTCTTAGCCGCAGACAGGCCGCGGGAAGAATCGGCGCCGCCCTGTGGCATGCCTCCCGGCCCAGCTGGAAAGGGTGACGGCGACCGCGACAATTGCTGAAGGCCGCGACCACGACGTCCTCTTGCAGCATGGCGATGGCGGAGCTCCGGAGGCGGTCCTTGCTGCCCGTGGACCTGCCTGACACCTAGGCGAGAAGAGGGGCGCGACACTGGCACACGGCAGCGACCAAGTCGGCATCTCGCAGCACAGCCAAAGTGCTGCCCGTAGACCTGCCTGCCTCCTTGGCTTGGATTGGGGCGCGACGCCGGCGACCGGCCACGACGAAGACGGCGCAACCCCGCCCTCCCGATCTGCGAATGGGAGGGGATTGAGAGGGAGCCGTTTGTGGGAGGAGATGGAGGGGGAAGAGGAGGCTCTGGATCTGCGTTTGTAGGGGCTGAGGTGGTTGTGAAGGGGCTCGTCGCCGGGGCGGCGCCCGGCGACGGGGAAGTCGCCTGTTGAGTCGCCAAGTCGCTCGCTCTAACGGTCAGTTGGGGAGTTTGTTAAATCCTGTCTCGAACCTACTTTGGGCTTCCTTATGTGTTACTTATGCATGCTAGTTTGTTTGTTCTCTCTTCTTATATTCTAGTATGTGTAGGACTTGTTGAGCTTTCTTTATTTTCTTTTATGTCTTTCCTAGCATGTACGTCCTAGCACATGGTTATCCTAGCTTGATCACTATGTATTCTTTTGTTATGTTGTTTTACTTGCGCACTTAGTAATAATAGCTATAAGTGCAAAAAGAATTAGTTCTTGGTGTGCCCAATTCACTCCTCTCCACACTCAGCCACACAATCCTTATTACAGAGAAAATGCGATATTGTTATCTATCAACCCGATCAATGTCATCACAAAAGAAATGAGTGTTCGTTTGCAATTAAAAAAAAAAGAGCAAACAAGCTGATTTAGGGGACCATCATTGAACGTAGGGGAGGGGGTGGGGGCTCAAGCCCCTCTCTCCTCCTCTGCTTGGTTTGTTTTTTAGATCAAAAACTCAGATCACATATAGCGGGCAACGACAGATGATATTTGTCGAGTTCAAGTTAGCGAGAAACTTCTACCTAGAAGGCTTCCGACCTCTATGTCCAACCTGTTTTATTCGCAGACAGTATTTGTATTATAAAGCCGAAAAAACCTTTATATATAGTCTACCTAAGTGTTACCTCGAAATACCCAAAACGACCAGCCCTTCTATTTTGATGCTCGCAGCGCTTGTATCTTGTTTTTACAAGCTACATTTGCTGATTCTATGGACCATCATACTGTCACAAATGACCATTTCTTGCCTCTCTTGTGAGCACCTCTCTTGGCCTTGACTTATCAACTTCGCTAGTGATCGCCGCCATCCATCAACAATCAACATATATAATAGCAACTCAATAATAACCCAAAAAGCCATCACATTCCTTTTTGAAAGGTATCATAAACCTCAATTAATGAGTGCTAAAAAATCTCGTCGCCTTGTCCGGCATTTTAACCGACCATTTATTTGATACTGTATTTGTTTTATATTTCTCTTTTTTCATATAATTATTTGTTTCTATAAGAAGCACTAACCATACCTACCGCCAGTGCCTTGAAAAGTGACTCCCTTGCCCTGCTCGTTGCCTGGCTTGGGGCGGGCTCGGCATTGTTGCCCAAACCTTATATGTCACCTGCCTCGTCATTGTTGCCATGATCGACTCAAACCTTGCATTCGTTTCGCTCTCCCTTTGGCACGATCGTCTCTCTTCTATCAGCCTCCGCCCCTTTACTATCTATTCATATATGTTGGAAATATTGAGCGTCATATATAGTGCCAGGCCGCGCGGCAAATACAGTTGTTTTATGTCTCCCCCAAATGAACATAATATTTGTGAAGCTCGGCCGGGGAAGGAAGAATAACGAATCTCTCACCTGTGGAATGGAATGAATATTAGCGCTGAATCTGATGGCGCTCCTTGGATGATTTCAACAACCCGGCGACCCTTATCAAGACCCAACGACCGCCAGCGCCGGTCCGCATCAGCCAAGGCCACGGGAGGCTCCGCGCGTGGCTCGCGCGAGACGTCCAGAGAGAGTTGGCTTCCTTCTTTCCTCCCTCGAACTGCGCCGCACGTCCGTCGCACCGGCCGTGTCGTGCGTGCACGCCACTCCCGACCCCACTCGTCACTGACCCGCTGGCCCCGCGCGAATCGCGCGGGAGCGCCAGCCAAGCCAACCGAACCGGCCGCGCTTGCTCCTCCTCCTCCCGTCCCGTCGTTGCTCCTCTGTTCGCAGCGGCTGGTCGTCCCCGAGCCCCCCTTTTGTTTTCTTGGCCCCCTCCCCTGTCGCACCCGCGCGCGCAGGTGGTCCGCCCGGCCCGCCGTTCCGTTCCGGCGGTTGCATCCCTCCGCGTCGCGCCGCAACCGCCATGCCTCCACCTCTCTCCTCGCTCCAACACCAACGCCTCTCCTCGGCGTCATCCTAGCCCAGCTTCCCTCCTTCCCGTGCCTCACCCTCCTCCTGATCTGCGCGGTTGTCGATCCTTCGGCGCGCGCCTTGCGGTCTCCTCCGGCATTGGATTGGCGGGAGGCCGGACGACGGCCGGCCGTCGGCCATGGGCAGCCTCTGCTCCAAGGAGGGAGTGGTGGACGCGCCGCCGGCGCCCGCGCCGGCCCTCGTCCCCGTGGGGATGCTGCAGAAGGCGCCGAGCCAGTCGCTCAAGCAGCTCATCATCGCCGCCAAGGAGGACGACGCCCCCGTCGTGCGCGCCGTCTTCTCCCGGACGGAGTCCAACGCCAACGCCAAGGCCAAGGCGGGCAACAACATCAACAACAACGGCGCCACCGTGGCTAAGGCCACGGTGGCCGCGCCGGCGGTGGAGAAGACGGCGCCGCCCGTCGTCGTCATCTCGTCCCTCAGCAAGTCGTACAGCACGACGGGCGCGCCTACGCACCACCGCCGCGACACCGTGGAGATGATCGGCGGCAACGCGGGCCACGGCGGCATCGCGGGCGCGCAGCATGTGATCTCCAGCATGCCGCAGGGGTTCTCCGGCGAGCACGTCATCGCCGGGTGGCCGTCCTGGCTCACGTCCGTCGCCGGGGAGATCGTCGAAGGCTGGCTGCCCCGCCGCGCCGACACGTTCGAGCGGCTGGACAAGGTGATTGATAATATTTTGCTCATCGATTGATCTCACGTTGTTCAGCGATCGGGTCCTCACACGCACGGAACACGTCATGCAGATCGGGCAGGGCACGTACAGCAGCGTGTACAAGGCGCGCGACCTGGAGACCGGCAAGATCGTGGCGCTGAAGCGGGTGCGGTTCGTGAACATGGACCCGGAGAGCGTGCGGTTCATGGCGCGGGAGATCCACGTCCTCCGCCGCCTGGACCACCCCAACGTGATCAAGCTGGAGGGCATCGTCACCTCCCGCCTCTCGCACAGCCTCTACCTCGTCTTCGAGTACATGGAGCACGACCTCGCGGGCCTCGCCGCGCTGCCGGGCCAGCGATTCACGGAGGCGCAGGTCAAGTGCTTCATGTCGCAGATCCTCGAGGGCCTGCGCCACTGCCACGCCCGCGGCGTCCTGCACCGGGACATCAAGGGATCCAACCTCCTCATCGACGACAACGGCGTGCTGCGGATCGCCGACTTCGGGCTCGCCACCTTCTTCGACCCCAACCGACGGCAGCCCATGACCAGCCGCGTCGTCACGCTATGGTACCGCCCGCCGGAGCTCTTGCTCGGCGCCACCGAGTACGGCGTCGCCGTCGACATGTGGAGCACGGGGTGCATCCTCGCCGAGCTGCTCGCCGGAAAGCCCATCATGCCCGGCCAGACAGAGGTCCGTTGCATATGCAGTTCTTTGAGCACCCCCGCTCCACCACCGAATTGAATTATCTGAATCATCATCATCGGGCTAACCAATTCACACGTTCGTTCCTACAGATCGAGCAGCTGCACAAGATCTTCAAGCTCTGCGGCTCGCCGTCGGAGGACTACTGGGCCAAGGCGAAGCTGCCGGACGTGACGCTCTTCAAGCCGCAGCGCCCGTACCGGCGCAAGATCGCCGAGACGTTCAAGGACTTCTCGCCCACGGCCCTGGCGCTCCTCGACAGGCTGCTCGCCATCGAACCGTCGGCCAGGGGCACGGCGGCCTCCGCCCTCGACAGCGAGGTAAGCAGCCATACGTTGCCCCATGGAAAACTATGATCTCGCTCTCTCTGTTTCCGTGCAGCCACTGACACGTTGCATCTCTGTCACCAGTTCTTCAGGACCAAGCCGCTGGCGTGTGACCCGGCGAGCCTGCCCAAGTACCCGCCGAGCAAGGAGTACGACGCCAAGCTCCGCGGCCAGCAGGAGGCCACCAGGTACCTCCTGCGAGCCGCAAGCCAGTTGCAACGGCAACGCGCGCATTCTGTTCCTGGCCTCATTCGTAGTACTCACCACCTGTTCCCTGCTCATTTAATTTGGTGTAGGCAAAACACGACGGCCATAGGAGGCAAGGGCTCGATGTCCATCAAACCAGGGAGAGACGACGCCAAGGCCGCGCCGGCTCAGGACGCCATGGCCGACCGCCAGGTGCGAGCTCGTCAACCACCTCAGTGTCAGCTTACAATGTTGCAGCGGTCAGTTCAAGAACTCTGATTTTTCGTCCTGGATTCTGTTTCAGAGGAGACAGGCGCGCACCAACCAGAAGAGCACCAGCCACCACTACAGCTCGCAGGAGGACAGCGTGCCGGGCTTCCGCATGGAGCCGCCGGCCGTGGGGCGCGGCCCGGCGACGATGCAGACCGCCGGCTTCGGGTCGACGTGGTACCGGAGCGACCAGAAGGCGGTGTCGCGCACGTCCAGCTCTGTCCGGGTGTCGCACCTGACCTCGCAGCGGTCCGGCCGGTCCCGGGGCACCGACCTGCACCCGAGCTCGTCGGCCGCCAGGAACGCCAACTCCAGGTACAACCGGCTCGACGTCGCCGAGCCGGCCAACGCCATCGACCGGCCTGGCTCCAGCCACCAGAAGGACGTCGGCATGAGGGACACTTCAGCTGTGAGTTTCATGCCAAACATCTTCAGGTCCTGGACTGTAGTTATTCTGACTTCAGGCAGTGCTAACAGTGCCAACTGAACTTCTTTTTCAGGGGTTCGGAGCGAAGAACAAGAGGATCCATTACTCGGGGCCGCTGATGCCGCCGGGCGGGAACATGGAGGACATGCTCAGGGAGCACGAGAGGCAGATCCAGGAGGCGGTGCGCAAGGCGCGGGTGGAGAAGGAGAAGACGAACAGGCACCATTACTGACCAAAAAAAATGGGCATCAATTTGACTGCCATTAACATCATGGTCTCAGACCAGAGAACGGGCACCTCTGCGCAACGCACAGGGAGATCTCCATGGAACAGAGAGCGAGAACATCCATGTCGGAGAACACATGACGAAGGCGCCTCGCAGCGCTCGGGGTTGCTAAGAGTTGGGCTTTTCATGTTCCATGTGTATAATACCAGCGGTAGCGAGGCGAGGCTTGAAAAGCCTGACAGGGAAAAGAGGCAAAGACCTGTTCTGTACACGAGGCAGATTGTAAAGACCCCAGAAAGAAGAAAATGTGTGTACCTGATCAACATCTTAGTTTGCAAACAAGCTACAAGCATAGCTTTCTGAATTTCACTGCAAATTGCAACTATCAATTCACGTGATGTTAGACATCAGGTTACACATTTATAAAATTGAACACATCAGATTAGGAGAAACTGAAAAATTCATGCTGTTTTGTCAATTCAACAGTTTACATTTGATTGAAATTTGATAACAAGACTAAGTTATATACTACCATATTTTCTCTCAGAGAGCTGGTGCACGGATTAGACAGAAGAGAGATTGAGAAAAGGGTAATCAGTGTACCCGACAACTGGATCAGGAGTGTAGAACGTCGATCTATCATACTTGTTCAAAGGGGCATTCAGCTCAAACCGCTTTGGCAAGTCTGGGTTTGCTAGAAACCATTTGCCATATGCCACAAGATCTGTGTAACCCTGAGATACTGCTTTATTGCCTTCCTCTCTATTGTATCCTCCAGCGACGATGAAAGTACCAGCGAATGCCTTCCTGAAATGCAATAGTTTGTAAGGGATTTGCACCTTATCATCCACTTTGACTACCTCAGGCTCAACCATGCTGCAGTAGAGGACGCCCAGCTTGTTCATGGCTTGGATCATGTACAGGCCAAGTGCATCTGGGTCTGAGTCCCAGCAATCCAGGCAGTTTGAGTATGGCGACAGACGAACACCGACCCTGTCTGAGCCAATCTCATCGGTGGCTGCCTGGATTACCTCCAGAGCAAAGCGGCAACGGTTTTCCATGCTTCCACCGTACTTATCAGTTCTGTCGTTGACACTGTCTTTCATGAACTGTTCAATAAGATAGCCAAATGCACAGTGGATTTCGACTCCATCGAATCCTGAAAATTAATTAACGACAATAAGTAAAAATTATATGCTTCCACCGAACGGATTAGTATAGTTACTTTGACTAAAAGGGTCAACATCAGGTACCTGAATGCACAGTATGATTTATCCTAGCAAAATTTAGGGGTGCAAAAAAATGCGGAAGTACCTGCTTCAATGCAATTCCTAGCAGCAAGGCTAAAATCATCGACAATTTGAGGAATTTCATCTTCTCTAAGCCTCCTCGGGGCAGAGAATTCCTCCACAGTTCCATCCTTGAGAACCTCGGGCGTGATTTGCTTGTCTGTACAAGAAATTGGTGGTTGTCCGTTGGGCTGATAATCTGCAAATGTATATTGAAACTAAAGTTTCAGGGAACCTTACATCTACTTGGCATGCAACATTGGAGCACGTAAAAGTCTATATGAATCGAAAGCACTGTTAAGAATCACTTGAGAAGAACAATACAAATATGTATGCACAATACAAATATGGTTTGTCTAAGCTTGAGTTCTTGCAGTGTAACAAGACAATCTAAGCAAAACTCAATTGCGTCCAGGCTTGATTCAGTAGCCAACACAGATATTCATAAGCCTAAAGCACAATGAATCCATGCGATCTAAAAGCCTGTCCTACAAGATCAAGCACAAGGCTTAGATATTAGGGCACTAATATGCCTTGCTCTGATAAATCAAATATGCATGCAGAACTTTGAAGAATAAGTGATCCATTGTTGGACACGCATTAACTTGCAAAGATATTATTAGGGTCCAATTGAAGGAAATAGCAGCTCTCGTAAAGTACCATAAGTCGAGGCCCTCCCCACATGCCAGATTTGGCAGAAGAAAAATCCACCCTTTTGATGCACGGCTTCCACAACCGGCTTCCAGGCTTCCACCTGCTCTCTGGTCCATATACCTGGCGTGTTGGGGTACCCCTGAGCAGTCACAGAGACACCAGTGGACTCAGCAATCATAAGGCCACCTTCTGATGCCCTCTGGGAGTAGTACAACGCGACGTGTTCTTGAGGAAGATTGTTGTAACACCTTGATCTGGTAAGCGGCGCATGGACAACCCTATCATCAGAGAACGAAAATATGCTCATCAGACCAATTGCACGCACACCCAAAAAAAAAAAAAGCATCAGGAGGGCAGCCGTTTTGCAGGCTGTCACCTGTCAGGCAATTCATCGAACATCTTGCAGGGGATACCCTAACAAGGCTGTGGCAAGGTCCAAACGCAAATACCCTAATTCTTAGGGAAAGAACAGAACAGATCGACCAAATTGATTCACCAGCTCATTCATGAATTATTTCAGTCAACGGCATGGACAACAGCTAGTTGGCACAAAGCCAAGGTGATGGGCTGATTACGATGGAGATGGACGGACGGACGGACAGACCTGTGGGAGAGGTGGAACTTCCCCATGGTGTAGGGGGTTAGGAGCGGGATCGCCTTCGCTTCCATGGATGATCGCAGTTGTACCTTCGCTGATTCACTCTGTTCCGCGGTGCTGCGGCCACTCGTCCCCGACTGATACAAGACTTAACTGTAGATGTGGAGATGTCCAGTGAACACCAAAGGGCAGTGGAGTTGAGCAAGCATTTCCAAGAAGTGGAGTTCCTGTCAGAAGATAATCAAAGTAGATGGGAGGCCTTTCTGAAGAATGAAGGTAGTGAGGTCAATGAAGAAAACTGCATCCAATTTCTGAGAGAGATGGAACTGAATGAATCAGACTCTGAGGTGGATGAGGTTATTGAGATGGAACCAATCAATAGAAGGGACTTGTTATCTGAACTCAACAAGTGTTCAAAAGACAATGAGTATGCTGAAGGGTCAGCTAGACAAGAGATGAACAGAAACGCAACCCCAATACTACCTGCTGAAAAGAAGAAGAAGACCTGGGGCCCTGTGCTAGTGGAAAGAAAAAGTAAGAGACATGTCAATGATGGAAGAACCGTTTCTGAGAAAGCTGAGGACTTGAAGAGATACAAGAACCTTGAGGTCAAGAACAAGAAATTATTAGGTAACTCTTTTGCTGTCCTCTCCACAGATGATTTACATCATAAGTCCAAGTTGATTGATATTTGCATGGGTGCTACTATTGATAGTAGAAATGCTAACATCCAGAACATGATAAACAATGAAGTTGAGCATGTAATTAGTTTTGCTGAACAGAACCCTGAGGTTCTTCTTCCAGTTCAGAATGACCTCGAAAATAATCTAGGCTTTGTCGGTGGAAAAGAAAACCTGGCTACCCAGGTTACCCCAAAACCTCTAAAGGAGGTCCCACATAAGTCAAGCGATGAACCTTGGACTGTTGTAGTTAAAAAGAATAGAAAACCTAATCATCTTAATGATAGGAGCCTTTTGGAATGTAAGAGGCCTTAATAGGGCCGGTAGAATGCAAAAATTAGCAGACTTCATTTTTGAACACAAGCTTGACTTTGTGGGTTTTATGGAAACTAAGAAAGAACATTTTGATCCTAGTTTTTTACATGGTATCTCAGGGTGTGGAAATTATAAGTGGAAATGGTTACCTGCTAGAAAGACCGCTGGTGGTATTCTAGTAGGTTTTAATGAGGATCTCTTTGAGCTAGTTAGCTGCCAACTTAATACTTTTTCAGTCTCTATGATCCTCAGAAATAAAAGTGATGAATTTGTATGGAGATTAATCTCTATCTATGGTGCCCCTTATGATGAACAAAAACAGAGGTTCATTAATGAGCTTCATACTGTTATGGAAAATTGGGATGGACCCACCCTCTTAGGAGGGGATTTTAACCTGGTTAGAACTAGAGAAGAAAAGAGTAGTGGTAATGTGAATCCTCATTGGACAGCTCTGTTTAATGAATGGATCCATATGTTTGGCTTGATTGAGCTGAAAGCGTCTGGTAGGAAGTATACTTGGGCCAATAACCAGGATAACCTGGTGCTAGCAGCAATTGATAAAATCTTTGCTACTACTCACTGGGAAAGTAAATTCCCACTATCTTTGGTCAAAGCCCTCCCTAAATATGGGAGTGACCATGCCCCTCTTCTATTAGATACTGGAGAGAGAAAGAAACACCCAAACAAGCTTTTTAGATTTGAGAAGTGGTGGCTTGAAGAGAGTGACTTTGCTGTGCTAGTTGAGTCCATCTGGAATACTCCTTGTGATCTAGAAGACCCAATGGATGTCTGGCAATTCAAGCTTAGGCTCCTGAGGAAAAAATTAAAAGGGTGGAACATCAACAAATCTGCAGCCAAGAGGAAGAAGAAACATGACCTGATCATGGAATACGACATTCTAGATAGATTTTCAGAAGACAACACGTTATCAGAAGAAGAGAAGAAAAGGATGAGGGACATAGTTCTAGAACTGGACCATATCTGGCTCCTTGAGGAGACTGAGGCTAGGCAAAGGTCCAGAGATAGAACAGTTAAAGAAGGAGATAGGAACACTGCATATTTTCATGCAGTGGCAAATCAAAGAAGAAGGAAGAAGTTCATTGACGAGTTGGAGGGACCTGAAGGTACTGTTAACAGTACAGAAGACATTCATAAAGTGGCTATCGATTTTTACAAGCACCTGTTTGGCCATGAAGAGAGACCAGACATGACTCTGGGTGAAAATTTTTGGGAACCAGAAGAAGCTTTAAATGAAGAAGAAAATGGTAACTTGACAAAGGAAATCTCTGAAGAAGAAGTGAAACAAGCTGTGTTTGAATCTTATTCAGAAGGAGCCCCAGGCCCAGATGGCTTCTCTTTTCTCTTCTATCAGAAGTTCTGGCCTACCATTAAGACTGACCTTATGGCAGTCATCAAGAATTTTGAACTGGGGACTCTGGATGTTAGTAGGCTCAATTATGCCATGCTGACCCTCATCCCAAAAGAGAAAGATGCAAAAAATCTAAAGAAATTCAGGCCTATCAGTTTACTAAACTGTAGCCTGAAAATTATTACTAGGGTCTTGACTATGAGGCTGAATGGAATTTGTGAGAGATTAATCTCTCCAAACCAAACAGCTTTTATAAAAGGACGTTATATTCTAGAAAGTGTTGTTTGTGCCCATGAAATTATTCATTCTGCACACAAAAGTGGGCTGTCAGGCTTGGTTCTAAAATTAGATTATGAGAAGGCCTATGATAGGGTCAACTGGGACTTCCTTGAGGAAGTTCTAAGATCCAGAGGTTTCTCAGAGAAATGGATAGGCTGGATCAGCAGCATAACAAGGAGTGGTAGAAGTTGTGTTAGGATAAATGATGAAAATAGTAGCTATTTTAACACAGGGAAAGGCCTCAGGCAGGGAGACCCCCTTTCTCCCCTTCTTTTTAATATAGTTGCTGATGTTTTCACCAAGATGCTTAGTAAAGCTGCTAAAGCTGGGCTTATCAAAGGTCTTTTAAAAGACTATACTGAAGAGGGTATAATTAGTCTGCAATATGCAGACGACACTTTACTTTTTGTAGATGCTAATGTGGAGTATGCTAGAAATTTAAAATGGATCTTATGTTGCTTTGAGCAAATGTCAGGTATGAGAATCAATTTTCATAAAAGTGACCTCCTGGCCATCAATATGTGTGAAGAAGACATTAATGTCTTTGCTCATATTTTCTGCTGTAAGAAGAGTGATTTCCCCATGAAGTATTTAGGGGTACCCCTTCATTTTAATAAACTCAGAAAGGAAGATTTGCAACCAGTTATTGATAAACTTATGAATAGGATAGCTGCCTGGAAAGGTAGACTACTCTCTTATGGGGGTAGACTAGTTTTACTTAAAGCCTGTCTGTCTAGTATCCCTATTTACCTCCTTTCTGTTATTAAGTTTCCCAAGTGGGCTGTTGATGCTATTAATAATCAAATGGCTCACTTCTTCTGGGATAATAGTGAGGAAAAACATAGATACCATCTTGCGAGGTGGGGCCTAGTGAACCAGAAGAAGGAGCATGGTGGGCTGGGGGTGATGGACATCAGAATGATGAACATTTGCCTTCTTGCATCGTGGATCAAACGCTACCATCTTGATAATAACAAGATGTGGAAAAAGATTATAGACTTCAAGTACAACACTGCTGCACCAAACGTGTTCTGCTGCCCACCTGTGGGGTCGCCTTTTTGGAAAGGTGTAACCTGGGCTATGCAAGCTGCGAAATTTGGTTATAAGTGGCAGGTAGGTAATGGTGAGAAGGTAAGATTCTGGGAGGATCAGTGGTTCGGCAATTCCAGTCTGGCTATCCAGTACTGGGATATTTATGTACTTGTGAATGAACATAATAAGTCCATTGCAGAGGTATGGGATGGGGTCGATCTTAAGATGACCTTTAGAAGAACTGTTGATAGCAGGTTATATAACAAGTGGCTGGAACTGGTGGCAATTGCAGAATCTTTGCAGCTAACTGATGATGTAGACCTACCTGTGTGGGTTTATGAATCAAATGGGCTATATAGTTCTCAATCCTTATATGCAGTTATTTCTTATGGAGGGGTGCAACCAGTGTACACTCCAGCTATCTGGGGTCTGGTAGTACCCCCAAGAATTCAAATTTTTCTCTGGTTGTTATCTAACAACAAAATCCTAACAAGAGATAACCTAGCCAAAAAAAGGAAAGTGGATGATGGATCCTGTTTATTCTGTTCTGAAACTGAGACTGTCAACCACCTGTTTTTTGAATGCATAGTGGCTAGTCAATTGTGGTTGACAATCTCTGATATCTTTGGGAAACATTTGGGGAATGATTATGAATCTATTGCTAGGTGGTGGATCAGCAACAAAAGTAACACTGTCCTAAATATTATCACCACTGCAGTCTTATGGAACATCTGGAACTTACGAAATGCTATGTGTTTTCAGGGTGTACTGTGGACAGGCATGAGGGATTTATGGAGAAGACTGACGACTACAATCAGGACATGGAGGAAGATGATCAAGGAGGAGAAGCTTCAAGAACTGGATGGGGTCGTGGACAGAATGATGGCCAAGATGTTGGAAGCACCAAGGGTGATGGGTGGCCTGAGCAGACTCGACGAGGCGAGCTCCAGCACGCTCAGTAGAATTTCTAACCCCCTGGATGAAAATGGAGAGGCTACTTGGGTAGAAAGTTCTGTGTCAGTTCCGACAATGCCGGTTTCCTATGAGGCACGTGCTGTAATAACTGCACCAAACCCTGTTCTGGTTTTCAATGAAAACTAGGGGAACTCTCCCTTTTATCTAAAAAAAAAAAAAAATTATTCTACTTGGGTGGAGAAGCGAAGGGTGACCGCACTTGCATGGTAAAGCTTCGTTCAGACAGCGCTTTTCGAGCCCTGTCATGCCGCGATTTATCAGGACCGTGTGCTGGATTACTTTTACTATGGCGTCCCTGTTTGCTGCTATTCATCATTCGCATTCAGATTCCTTCTGGTACGTTTTGCGCTACACCGCAAAAACAGGAAAATAGCATTGGTCCAACCTGAACAGAGCCTAGTAAGACTGTGAACGTTACTAATGAAAGCATTCCTAACAAGTTTTCACAAGACGGTGGCGACAACAGCATACAAGTCAGTAACATTTCAGCTTTATAAAAAAAATTAGCTTACTGAAAAAATTAACTTTTCAGGGTGTTTCCTTATCACTCGACTATCCTAATACACTGCTATGTAGGATATTTGTTTACTTAGCACATAGTAGTAAAAGATACGTACAACTTGGACACGAAAACTAACTCCTTAGACAGTGCATTGTAGAAGTGGCCCGCAAATCATAGAACACATGAGACTATACATTGGAAGATATGAAAGTGGCAAATCTGGAGATTGTGATATGATTCTAACATTGGTAGTAGTCTTTAGAGCTAAAAAATCGTAGCAGGATGCTAAGAACTCAACCGAGCTTGAGCAGATGATCATGATGCCATCTACTGGTTGTATAGCTAGAACTTTGGCATGGCAATAGCATTTGTTATACATTACAGGAAGGGGTTGACAAGTTAAATGAACATGAAAAATAGGACGTATATACAAAAATTAACCTCCCAGGAGGCAACAAACCAACCATCCCTAATATTTGACCACCTTAACTACCCCAGATGCTTGCATCTAATGAATCATCCAAAATTACACCGGTCAGTTGATCTCTCTTAATTTCAATTACACCGGCCACAATAAGGCAGAACATTTCAAGGGCTTTGTCTTATGATCTGGGAAATTGTGGGTACTGCAGCCGGACTCCTAGGATGTTTATAAAGTGGACCTGAGGAGCCCACCACATATTTATTCAAAATCTTAATGGTCTGGAAAAAGGCAAAATCTTAAAACTGATTCCATAAGAACAATCATCACACAGGGTAAATTGGTACTGAAATAAAATGATGATTTCAAAAATAACTAGAAAACCAAATGGCTTCTTTGTGTAGACGAATATGTTTGAGTTTGGTACATTTACATCTACAACAATAAATTTAACCATGTCTACAAATAGAGTAATTTCCTAACTGAACTGCTTATATTAGGCAATAACAGTTAGTTATTCATCTCTGATACAAAACTTCACTGGTACACTGTTTCACAAGCGGCATGAGCAGGAAAGCAAGTATTGACTCAAGCAACAAGTTAAACTTTCAAGCTGTTCAGTTTAGCTACCCCGCAGAACTTGACACATCTCCTTCACAAAACTGATGACATTTCGCCACAGGTAAGGCAGGTAAAGAGGGATTCCCTTGCAGATCCTTGTCAATTTTTCCAAGTTCTCATTCCTAGTTGTTCTCTGCTATTTCCCTTTTGTAAGCCTGCAGTTGTTCTTTAAATTTCTTGCTCTCTTCAAAGTTGGCCTTTCTCTTCAAAGCTTTCTGATTTCAAATACAGTAACGTGTGAATTAGAAGAAGGCAATTTCCTTTTCTCAACAAAAAACTGGACATTGGTTGAGGAGTGCGACATAGAAACAAGGGATTAAAAAAAAAGCACTCGCCTCCTGTCGGAAGCAGCGATCTAGCTTGATTTTAAGGTCTGTACACTCTCCGAAGAACTTCTTGACAGGGTGATCTAAATGGCACTTTTGGAATTCCTCGATAATCTGGAGGAAGAAATCACAGGGGTAGGTCCATCAAAGTAATACAAAGATGCAAATATTGAACAAGGCGGTGGACAAAAAATGGTGCTTACCTCGGCACACATAGGATGCCTGTGCAAAGTCAGAGGGGGATGCATTTCCAGAAAGAGAAATGGGACCTAAAGCTGCAGAACAATAGAACATGTTTATAGCCTCACAGATCAAAGTATCCCAAATTACACCGCACATGCTGATATGCAATTGAAATACTACAGCAAGAACACATGATTGAAATACTACAGCAACAGCAAGAACACATATCTTTCATATATCACTGGCACATGGCCAATCATAACCATTTGAAATGTATTAAGTAAAATTTCATGGCCGTGAAGATGTGAAAAGGATAAACGTCCTGGTTTCAGGCAGCTGATACGTAAGATTATGCAGTTCACTTGTCGTCTATTGCAGAGTAACACAGATCGCTATTGCAGGATCAGGCAAGAAACAAAGCTTAACTGAGCTCAAAAGAAAAACACAATCGCTCTTTCATTCAAGAAAGTTCATGTAGCAGTGTCACGATCCGCCAGGGGCTATCGAACTAGTAGATTGGTAAAAAGGTGCACCGTGCAAGGGCGGACTTCCAGCAAGGAAGTGGTCAGCACCATCATCAACACCAACAGTTTGGGCAAGGAGGGGGCAATCAGCAGTACCAGCAACAGCCATATGGTCAGGGTCGACAGCAACACCCGCAGCAAGCGAGGCCTCCTCAGCGCCCTGCCCCACAGCAAGCTCAACAGCAACAGGAGACGCAAGCAGAGGATGTGTTAGTAGACCCACGTTATAAGCATCTGATTTGCTATAATTGTGGGGATCCTGGTCATTTCACAGGAATTTGCAAGAAACCTAGGTTTTGCTTTATCTGTAATGCGTCAACACATCCCACTGCAGCCTGTGAGATGAAAAACAGCCACCCTTGTGCAACGTATGTGGGCAGTTCAAGTCAAGGGTTAGGCTTCTATCACATTGAGGTTGAGGAGAATGCAGAGACCAAGTGGTTAAACTTCAGAAATTGCGCAATTGTAACAGTCAATAAGGGCTCAGTGACTATTTCAGAACTGGAACAGAACTTGGCTGAGATTTTCAGCAAAGAATGGCCTTGGCAGATTAGGTTGCTGGATAACAATAAATTCCTGGTTAGGTTCCCACCTCAGAAGAGGGTGTGTGATCTGAAAGACCTGCCAGGAATTGATCTGCTCAAAGAAGGCACCTCCATTGGAGTACAAGAGTGGAAGGGGGACATTGACCCTTTTGGAGAGTTACAAAGTGTGTGGGTACAGATCCTGGGTATTCCACCTAAGTGGTGTACATGGAAAGTCATGGCACAGGTGGTATCTTGCTTTGGTGTTCTGAGGGATGTAGATTGGAGTGTGCTGTTCAAAACCTTCTACGAGGAAGCCAGAGTCCAAGTGCTATGTAGGGATGCCTCTAAGATCCCAAGTAGCAGAATGGTGGAGATGAAACACAAACTCTACAAGCTATACTTTTCAGTGGAGAACGAGACACAGAAGACAGAAAGCAACAAACCCGAGGGAGGGGATGATGACTCCAAAGATGAGGATGATGAGGCCGATGATTTGGACTCTGATACAAACCCTCTGAAAGGAATGGAGACTAACCAGAAAACTCTGGACATTAATACTCAGGCAAGAACTGGGAACACAAGTTATGGGAAGACAGTGAATGGAATGAACCAGACTGAAGAATGTCAGAGGACAAATAATAAGGGCAAAGAACAACATACATCAGAAGAAATGGAAACTCTAATGATTGACATAGAAGATGAAGAACAACAAAGTAGATGGATGGCCTTCTTATCTCAGAGGAACAAGGATATGTCTGAGGAACAGTGTATGTAGTTGCTGAAAGAGATGGAGCTAAATGATAATGAGGATGATTCAGAAGTGGAAGAAGAGATCCTGATGGAAAACCCTGATGGAAGCCTTGCCTTGGGCAGAAACCTGTTGCAAGAGCTAGACCATTGTGCACAGACGAGGATAGAGCCATATCTGGAGGCTGAGACTGAAAAGGTAGAAGCTGAGAAGGAGATCAAGATAGAAGAATGAAAGAAAACCCAAGGAAAGCAAGTGGGGGCCAGTGGTAGTGGAGAGGAAGAGCAAGAGAAATCTAGGGAATAACATGCCCATCCTGAAGAGAGCTCAAGAACTCAGGAAGTGCTATAATCTAGAAATGGACAAAAACAGAATTGCTGGTAATTCTTTTGCTGTCCTTGATATTGATACTTTACATACAAATGCTAGTACTGTTGGTATTTCTATGGGTGATTCTAACTCAGATGTTACTAATAACATTCAATGCATGATTACCCAAGAATTTGAAAAACAGGAGAATTTTGCAGAACAAAACCCTGAGGTTTTGCTTCCTGCTATAAAGGAACTTGATCCAAGCAATTTAGGTTTTGTTGATAACACTACCCCACTGGCTAACCAGGAGGGGAGTGCTTATAGGAATGAGGTATACCCACAAGAGTCTAGCACTTCAGCTTGGACTGAAGTTGTGAAAAGAAATAGGAAAAATAAACCCAATCTTTCCAACGATTGGAGGCTTTTGGAACATAAGAGGTCTTAACAGACCTGGTAGAATGAACAAACTGATGGATTTTATTGAGGAGCATAAGCTAGACTTTGTGGGTATACAGGAGACTAAGAAAATGCATTTTGATCCTAATTTCTTACATACTATTTCTGGTAGACATGATTTTTATTGGAAATGGCTGCCGGCTAGGAAAACCGCTGGTGGTATCCTAGTAGGTTTTAAGAATGATTTGTTTGAGTTTGTTAGCCGTCAAATAAAAGAGTATACTGTCTGGTGTTCCTTAAGGACAAGAGAGACAATTTTGTGTGGAGGTTAGTGTCTGTTTATGGCTCTGCCTATAATGAGCATAAACAACAGTTCATTGATGAATTGCATCTTATAATTAATGGTTGGGATGGACCCACCCTGCTAGGGGGTGATTTTAACCTCATTAGAACACAGGAGGAGAAGAGCAGTGGAAATGTGAACCCTCACTGGACTTGCCTGTTCAATGAATGGGTTAATATGTTTGGTTTGATTGAATTGAAAGTATCAGGTAGGAAGTACACATGGGCAAATAACCAAGATACCTTGGTGCTAGCTGCCATTGATAAAATCTTTGCTACTACTAGCTGGGAAAGTAAATACCCTTTATCGTTGGTAAAGGCCTTACCTAAATATGGGAGTGATCACACTCCTTTACTCATTGACACGGGAGAAAGAAAACAGGATACTTGTAGAATGTTTAGGTTCGAGAAATGGTGGTTGAATGAGCCGGGTTTTGAGGAGCTGGTTAAGGAGGTATGGAATACTCCATGCAACCTGACAGACCCAATGGACATATGGCAATTTAGACTCAGATTGCTGAGAAAGAAAATAAAAGGTTGGAATATAAATGTTTCTGCTAGTAAAAAGAAACAGAAAAGGGACCTTGTCCTTGAATATGATATATTAGATAGATTCTCTGAAGAGGGTCAGTTAACTGACCTAGATAGAGCAAGGATGAGAGAAATCGTGAAAGAACTTGATCATATCTGGCTGATGGAGGAGACAGCTGCCAGACAAAGATCAAGGGACAGAATTGTGAAGGAAGGAGACAGGAATACCCTTACTTCCATGCTGTGGCTAATCAAAGGAGGAGGAAGAAATTCATAGCTGAATTGGAAGGTATTGTTGACAATACAAAGGATATTCTGAATGTGGCTGTAGATTTCTATAAAGATTTGGGTCTGAACCCAGGTTAAATGTAGGATTGAGAGAAGATTTCTGGAGTAACCAAGAAAAACTTTCGGAGGAGGAAATTGACTTACTGGAGGAGCCTATTTCGGAGGCAGGAGTTAAAAAAGCAATATTCGAATCATACTCTGAAGGTGCCCCTGGCCAGATGGCTTTTCTTTCCTCTTCTATCAGAAATTTTGGGACTTGATAAAAGGGGACCTGATGAGAGTGGTGAGAGATTTTGAGGAGGGAAGGCTAGATGTAAGCAGGCTAAATTATGCTATGCTTACCCTTATCCCTAAGGAAAAGGATGCCAAGAACCTCAAGAAATTCAGGCCAATCAGTCTGTTGTAATTGCAGCCTGAAAATAATCACTAGAGTTCTGGCCATGAGATTAAATAAGGTGTGTGAGAGACTTATATCTCCCAACCAAAGTGCCTTTATAAAAGGCAGATTCATACTAGAGAGTGTGGTGTGTGCCCATGAGATTATACACTCAGTGCACAGTACACATAAAGAGGGCTTGATTCTCAAGCTAGACTACGAAAAAGCCTATGACAGAGTTAGCTGGGACTTCCTTGAGGAGGTTCTTAGATTAAGAGGCTTTTCTGATAAATTCATTCATTGGGTAAATAGCATTACAAGAACTGAAAAAGTCTGTGTGAGAATTAATGATGTTAACAGTGGGTATTTTGCCACTGGCAAAGGGCTGAGACAAGGGGACCCTTTGTCTCCTCTCCTGTTTAATATTGTTGCTGATGTTTTCACTAAATTGCTGAGTAAAGCAGCTGAGGGAGGGTTGATAAAAGGGTTAATGTGTGATTTTAAGCCTGAGGGGGTGGTAGTCTGCAATATGCGGATGACACCATCCTTTTCCTAGAAAAATCTGTAGAGTGTGCTAGGAACTTGAAGTGGATTCTCAGTTGCTTTGAGCAAATTTCTGGAATGAGAATCAACTTCCACAAAAGTGATTTGTTAGCTATCAATATGAATGAGGAAGACATTAATGTCTTTGCTCAGATTTTCTGTTGCAAGTGTAGTGAGTTTCCCATGAAGTATCTTGGGGTGCCTTTGCACTTTCAGAAACTGAGGAAAGAAGATTTACAACCGGTTATAGATAAACTAATGAATAGGATTGCGGGATGGAAAGGTAAACTACTCTCCTATGGTGGGAGATTAGTGCTCCTGAAAGCATGCCTGTCAAGCATTCCTATCTACCTGCTGTCAATTATTAAGTTCCCCAAATGGGCAGTCGATGCTCTAAACACTCATATGGCTCACTTTTTCTAGGATAATACTAATGAAAGACATAGATACCACCTAGCGCGCTGGGGGCTGGTGAGCCAGGAGAAAGAATATGGGGGGCTAGGGATTAGAAATATAAGAGAGATGAATATGTGTCTCCTAGCCTCCTGGGTTAAAAGATATCACTTGGATGATTGTAAACTGTGGAAACAGATAGTGGATTTCAAGTATAATACCTCTTCACCAAATATCTTTTGCTGCCCACAAAATTCAGGATCACCCTTTTGGAAGGGGGTCATGTGGGCCATGCAGGCAGCAAAAATGGGCTATAGCTGGAAAGTGGGAGATGATAAGAGAGTGAGATTCTGGGAGGACCAATGGTTTGGGACTTCCTGTTTAGCAATACAATTTTGGGATTTGTATGTGATCACTAATGAACACAACAAATCAATTGCTGAGGTTTGGGATGGTACTGATTTGCAGCTGACTTTCAGGAGGACAGTAGACAACAGATTGTACAATAGATGGCTGGAGTTAGTGGCCATTGTAGAGTCTTTGTCCCTGAGGAATGAAGCTGATTTGCCAATCTGGGAGTTTAAATCTAGTGGTATTTATGATTCAAGGTCTCTGTATGCTGTGATCTCTTATGGGGGGGTGCAACCAGTCCATACTCCAGCTATCTGGAGCCTGACTGTTCCCCCCAGAATTCATGTGTTCTTGTGGTTGCTCTCTAATAACAAAATCTTGACAAGAACTAATTTAGCTAAAAGAAGAGAAGTACAGGACAAGACCTGTCTGTTTTGTTGTGAGACTGAAACAACAGAGCATCTCTTCTTTGGGTGTGTTGTGGCAGTTGAGATGTGGAAGTTTATATCTGATTTAATGAATAAGAATGTAGGATGTGACTTTGAATCAGTGGCTAAATGGTGGCTAAGTAACAGGAATCATGAAGCGTTTAATGTAGTATCGTCTGCTGTGCTTTGGAGCCTGTGGAACTTACGAAATGCTCTATGTTTGCAGGGACAAACGTGGACAGGGATGAAGGAGCTTTGGAGGAGGACATGGAGTACACTCAAGACATGGAGAAAATTGGCCAGAGGGGCTGCACTGCTACAACTGGACAACTACATCGACAGAGTTATGGCGAAAGCGGAAGAGAAACCGAGATTACTATATATCATGGAGAACCAGGAGAATGGCGCAGGGCGGGAGCTTCAGGCCTTGGAGTCTACCTCGGCAGCGGGAGTGTCTGATAGAAGTATGTTGAGTGAGATGTCTGGGGCAGCAACTCAGCTGAGTCCCCCGAGTATTGTAACTGAAGTGTTTTCTTGGCACGCTGGGCGAGCTATGGATGCTGTAAACGGTGCGAACTCGAACTTGGTTTCAAATGAATGAAACTAGGGGCGACCCTCATTTCTAAAAAAAAAAACAGATAACACCTTGGTGTCGAAAAATGTCGATCTTGTTTCTCAGGCAAATGGGTGGATGCATTTTTATTCGATTTGTTTCTCAGGCAAACTGAACCGGGGGAACGGAGAATGTGGATTTGATTGGAGAAGAAAAAATAACATTTTTCTCAGATAAGTGAATCTACATCCAAAAGAGGTCAGATGGAACCGGACTACTCACCAAGAAGATGACCGGATAATGAGTGGATCTGCACTCCGCTAGTCCGGGAGAAGAGGATTAGCAGTGCCACCGCGGCAGCAGCGGAGGGAGGAGGCGGAAGCGGCGGCGGGAGGAGAGGACTGAGGCGGCGGCGTTGGAGATGGTTCCCACGCAATTCCAATCGGACACAAATGACCGGTGAGGCATCGAGCCACGGTTGCAGGCTTGCCGCATGGCTCAACTCGGTCTCGGCCCATAGACGCAACAGCTCGGCTACTTTTTTTTTTCCTCTTATACCATTTGTTGCCCCCTGTGGGCAAGTAATAACCTGGGCTATTATATTCAGCTCACTTCGGCGCTCCTCGTGTCATGGTTCAGTTGCACCAAGCTAACAACAACGGACAACCGTTGACACGCTTTAGGTCGGATTCTTACGGCCTAATGTAACGCATTAACGCTTGGGAAGAAAAGGGTAAGTTTTTGTTGCAAGTTAATCCTGGTGAGCTCCGCAGCAGTTGTCTACGCTAGGCATATAATATAAATCTCACTTCTTTTTTCGTTAGGTCCTTACAAGAAAAAAAATGACCCAACAATGAACATGAAATGGAAAATGCTATCTTGTATGTGGCTCGATTATAGAGATCCTTTAATTTGACTATATATTTTCGATTTTCTCCTCAGTTCCGCTCAGGATTGAGTTGTGGCTCAAGAAGCAAATGTTGAAAAGGTTGAAATAGTTTCCCGTCTCTTAAAAAAACTGAACCGTATGCCATGATGAGTACTTGAATGCTGCAGAACAAAGTATTAGCTACTACTCAGTTCCCACGAAAGTCTAGTTATTCTTTTTGTTATGTGTTGATCTTGCTTTTTTTGTTAGCGCGTACCTTGCTTATTTTGAGTACGTATAATCTCGAGTTTATGGATTTATGTTGATTGTTTTTATCTCCATCATGGCCATTGTCATGCGTCCCATTCTAATGAAATCTGGAGTATGAAACTTTATTGTTCGCCGTAGGGTTATGTGCTGCGCTTGCTAGTAATTGTACGTAACATGCTGTGTAGACCAACGGGCCCATGCCCCCCCCCCCCCCCCCCCCAAACCCAAAAAAAATCATTTTCGGCATGCTGAAATTCGCTACTTAATCAACATATTAGTACAGAAATCCCTTCTCTACTTTTGTTCTACCTCCGCCACTGGGATTTAGGCACATCTGAACTAAAAAAAATGTGGCAAACATCAGATCTAAAGCCTCGTTGTGTGCAGGTACCCTCGCTTAGCCATTCAGCAACTCCCACTGTCATCATAGAACTAAATCTTGAAGGCAAATAGGAGAATTGCACTTAAGGCATTGTATTAGGGGCACCCGGCATATAGAGTACATGGAGTGATCACCAAGGATCGAATCAACAGAAAACAGAAAATATCTCTAATCTACAGCTGGCCTATCCTCTAATATAAGAAATATATCTCCAGCCTTGATATGGTGCTAACAAATCTAAATTAAAGTTCCACTACTGAAACCAGTGTGCAGGTCCCCTCCCACGTTTTGCGATCGCTACTATGCCTTACAACCGTGCGTGGAGACATTGTCCTTTGGGGTTGAACGATGACTGGACTAACAAAGTAACACTGCTAGAGGCGACCGCAGTCGTAGTTCATATGCCTTTGCGACTTGCTGCCAAGAAGAACCAGCATGGCCATGCAGACAAACTTCGTGAAGGTCGATTTCGCGCGTGACAGTATCTCCAAGACGAAGCACTCCAAGGACAGCATCACCAACCTCGGCCTCCTCTCCCTGACGTACTCCGAAATCGCCACCTCGACCATCTTCTTCTCGTCGTCACCGCACGGCTCGACGGTGGCGGCGGCGGCGCGCGACAGCTTACGGGCGAGCAAGACCGCGTCCTCCAGCCCCGAGGCGCCGCCCTGGCCGATGAACGGGCCCATGGCGTGCATCGCGTCGCCGGCGACGGTCACGACGCCCTTCTGGAACGTGCCGAACGCGACCTGCCATGGAGGTCTGTACCAGATCTTGGTCACCAAGTTCAGGGACTCCGGTTCGGAGTCCCGGACCACTTCGCCGACCTCGCCGGGGAATTCTTTCAGCTTCTCTAGCGCGAGATCCTTCACGACGCTCATGTCCTTCGTGGTGGAAGCTGGATCACCAGAAAAGGTTTTCTTCAATTAGCATTTAGGACATGGTCATGTGAAGAAAATTCTGATGATTAGGTGTTGTCAGCAAAGTTTACTTCTTCAGTTAGGAGATGTCTGAATATAGAGGACGGTTTCTCCTTCATCATACCTGTGGATACGAAGAAATGGACTACATTGTCGGTGATTGGCAGGCGCCCAAGAAAGAAATTTTCCCCTCTTAGGCGCAGAAATTCGGTCCCAAATGGGTGCCCATTCTGATAACTTGTGAATCCACGTAGAATGGTGAGTGGGCGTGTTTTCGGCGAAGACAGTCCTAGATACTTAGCCACCATTGAGTTTGTGCCATCACATCCAATGAGGACCTGCACATTGTCATCATGCATGCAGAGTTTTAGAAAAAGGGATTAAACACAAAAAAGGAATCAACAGGTAGTGGCTTTCTGACGAAAACATTGAAAAGTATATGATTGCATTTTTGAATTTGGCAGTAGCATGAACATGGCCCCATCACCTTAGCCCTGATGGTGCTACCATCCACTGATGTAAGAACGACGTCATGGGTACTAGGATCTTCATGGATGCCTACAATATGGTAACCGAAGCGGATTGACCCTGCAGGGATGTGCTTCGCCAGTGTCTCGATGAGATCCTTCCTTTTCAAGCACCGGTGTTCCTTCCTAGCCAAATCAAAGATTGCTTTACTTGGTAGTTGGCCAACTATATAGTTGTGTTGAGTTCGTCTTCATGAGTACCTAGCATACCAGAAAAGGTATACATGTACTTACCTAACGGGTACCGTGCTACTCTTGTTTCCTTGCTCCCACACGGTGTGCTGCCTGAAATGCCAAAGAAAACAGTACTCACTCGGGTAGTACTGTCTCATAGTAGACTTTTACCATTTATGTCTCTGTTTCACAGTATTAGGAAACATTTTTGTATTCTTTTCTGACCTACTGAGGTCAAATTTAATTGAATTGCCATTTATGTCATGTAAATTTTTTTTACTTTACCTACCCGAAAAAAACTTATGCTAGCAAAGCCTTTTTTCTCATTTGCATGGTACACAATACTCCATACATTTCTACAAGCAAAGCTCAAAACTGCAAAGCGAGAAACTTACGACGTGATCGCGTGTGCAGTCTCCCGGAGCTCTGCAGCAACCCCAAGTTGCTCCAAAACACGCCATCCATTGACATAAACAGTAAGGGCTGCTCCATCTGCTCGCAAAGTCTCAGACTTCTCCAACACAATACTAGCAATCCCTTTCCTAGAAACAAGTCAATAGTAGATTTTTCCTGTTGTCACAATTGAAGACGGTAGGACATTTGATACACGATTTCTTCTTGTAAAGATGTGTCCATGACCTAGTCTTTACATTTTCAAGTAAATATATGCTAAACTAGACAAAGAAACTGGAATTCTACCCAAAAAAAAAATGCTATGCTCTGTTTTCCAGCAACGGTGATCTAGAGAGGAACAAAAAAAAAAAGGGGAAACGAAATGGTCACCGGTGAAGAGCCAGAGCAGTGGCAAGGCCGCAGATACCACCGCCGACGATGACGATGCTGTAGGCGGCCTCCATGTATCCTTCCTCCTTTACTCTCCCTTTGAAGAAATGTATAGTACGGACGAAGAAGGTATGCAATGAGCTAGACTACCTTGTTCGCTGTTCCTGCTTGGACGACGCTCCATGACCATAAATAGGCTGGGGTTGCTGCACACTCGACCTTGAAGTCCCCAGTCAGTCAATGAGCTAAGCTGGGGTTGCGGCACTCGATCTTGAAATCCCCAGTCAGTCAACGAGCCAAAAAAACTGGGTTTCTGTGAAGTAGTAATATGTAGTACACAACTGCGTTGATTTTCAAAAAAAAAAAACTTGACACTGGCGTTTGAATACATTATATGCACCCAGTACCATGCTGCATGTTCATAGTTTACTGCAACTTATGAAATGCAGCTTCTCTCATGAAACTTATGGTAAGAAGTAAATTTTCTCTCACGACAAAGTCTGCAACCATGAAAAAAACTAAAAAATAAATATAAAATCCGTGGGAGAAATATTATATCTTTTACCTTTGATGATTCGAACAATAGGAGATATATGGAAGATATATCTCTCATGCTTGTTGCTGGAACTGTGAGATAGTATATATTTAACTCTCATGGTTCAAGAAGCCTGGAACAGCAAGAGACATTATTTTCGTAAATGTCCCAAAATCCTAATTTTTTGTACATGCTTCGAGATCCACCACTCTTATTAATGCGCTGACATGTGCATTGAGATCCACCACCATTATTAACGTGCTATAAATCAATCGAGATCCGAAGCAATTATCTCAACCTCACATGTCATATAGGGCATGCTTGGTTTACAGCCACAGGCTGCCACGCCGCGTCCGTGGCGGCGCCACAGAGTGTGGCGGTCAAATACCACGCCACACCCGCCACAGACTCTAGCGAAGAAAAGCAATAGCAGATGGTGTGGCGAGCCGTTTCCTCAGCACGAACCAAGCAGCGCCAAAGTTGCTGCGGCGACGCCGAACCTTCGGTGTGGCAAATGACGGCCGGGAACCAAGCACCCCCATAGTAACGCCATCATGTTAAGTCACTGAAGTATATTATGTGTTGGCCAATATAAGGCATTGGATGGATCCTCTAGCCGGGTAAAGTTTAGCCACTAAACGTTAGTCAGATAATGTTTAGTCAACTAATGTTTAGGAGGTATTTGTGAACCCTTAACTAATGGTTCCTGGTTAACAAAAAAGTTGACACCATTGCCCTGGCTCTCGACTGAACACTCGCGCACACTCCCGCTCCCCTCGGTCCCCTCCATGGGCCTCCTCTGTGTCCCTCCGTTGAAGCTCGCCATGGACGTGAATCACCGCGGGCTTGGGCGGGTGCCACCGCTAATCCGAGCGGGCGCTGGCGGGATTTGCGACGATCGGGAAGTAGCGGGTACGACGGTAGAAGAAAAATGAGCGCGATCAAGAGGGCATTTTGGACTTTTCTTCTTTTTTTTCTCTGTGTTTAGCCAAGTATTTCTTTTAGAAACTTGTGTTTAGCAAAATTTAGAAAAGTTGAGGTGACTAGTGAATTAATATTTAAGAGATTGTTTAGTCACACTGTTTGAATCCAAAGTGACTAAACTTTAGCCAGCTAATGTTTAAGAGGTGAATCCAAACAAGACCTAAGAAACATATATATGTATGACAAACCGTGCCTCAACAGCTTTGGGTGTTCAATAGCTTTAGGGATCTAAATCTGCAATTTGTATGTTTGATGACCTGGATGATACCCAGACATGTGTTAAGGACCATCTGAGTAAAAAAAAAATTTTACTCAGTCTACAAAATATATATATAACCATTTTGCAAAATTGTTGAAACCACCCGATATGTATTACTTGGAGTTTGAAAATTATACTTTGGAAAGTTTGCAAATTTGATAAGTACTCTATATGGGTGCATCAAAATTAACGAAGACAGACATAATATGTCAAACATGTGCATATTGGCGTTGTTTTTGCAAAAAAATCTATCAGGTATATGATCTGTTGCATAAAACAACCTATAGGAGGGAATCTTGAACTCTAAGTGACATATGAGGCGGTTTTTATAATTTTGCCCTGACTCATTTTGGCATATTGACGTATGCATCGAGATGGACCACCGTTATTAATGTGCTAGCATACCCAAAGGTTGAAAAGATCCGAAAACCCACGTTCTCAACCTCACTTGGTCAGACAGCGTGTAGTCAACGTGTACTCAGCACGACAACCGGGTGCTCCATGTGCCCGCGCTGACCCTGCAGGCAACGCGGCTCCAACCAACGGCGTGGCGCTGGGCCTGTCCGTGCACCACGTAATAGTAGACGCCTCTGCTCTGCAGCATTTCATGGGGACGCCTCTGCTCTGCAGCATTTCATGGGCTGCCGCCTCCTGCAGAGGATCGCTACTGCTGACAAAACCCCTTGAGCCACTGGACTACAGCAGGAAGGCCATCAGCCCATCACCCACCCCCTCGACGACGATCGAGCTCGTGGGCGTTATCAAGAAGGTCGCGCCCAGTCTGCCCGTGGTAAGTAGAGTATATCTAAACGGGGGCTGTGGATCCTTTTTTTTTTTTTTTTTGAGTTGAGGGGCTGTGGATCCTGTACTAAGTGATAACCAATATACTATATGGTGGAAAAACCGCAGACAAACACGAAGGAGGATCGGACTACTTCACCCAGCGCTACGGTTGGCGCGCCGGGACGTTCTGGACTGCAAAAATGTGTGCCCAACAACAGACAAACACCCACCGCCACTTCTGGACTGCAAAAATGTGTGCCCAACAACAGATTCAAAGCCTCACTACTGGAAGCAGATGTGTGCAGGTAGGATCTTCGCTTAGCCATTCAGCAACTAAGCATGTTCTCCATCACTGTCATCATAGAGCTAAATCGACATAAATAAATTCAGGCATCACTACTGAACCAATGTGCAGGTCTTCCCCTCCCGTTTTATCGATCGATGATACGATGCCTTACAACACAACCGTGTGTTAAGCACCATACATTGTTCTAGAGGCGGCCGCAGTCGTACTTGGTATGCCTAAGCGACTTGCTGCCAAGAAGAACCAGCATGGCCACGCAGGCGAGCTTCATGACGAGCGATTTCGAGCGCAGCAGCGTCCCCATGACGAAGCACTCCAGGGACAGCGTCGCCACTCTCAGCCTCCTCTCCCTGACGTACTCCGCGACCGCCGCCTCGACCATCTTCCTCTTCTTCTCATCATCGTGGCACGGCTCGACGGCGGCGGCGCGCGACAGAGCACGGGCGAGAACGACGGCGTCCTCCAGCCCCGCGGCGCCGCCCTGGCCGATGAACGGGCCCATGGCGTGCATCGCGTCGCTGGCGACGGTCCTGGCGCCCTTCTGGAACGCGCCGAACGCGACCTGCCACGGAGGTCTGTACCAGAGCCTGGTCACCACGTTCAGGGACCCCGGTTCAGAGTCCCGGACCATGTCGGCGAACTACGCGGCGAATTCTTTCAGTTTCCGTAGCGCGATATCCTTCACGGCGCTCTCGTCGTAATCCGTGGTGGCACCTGGATCAGATGTCGTCAGAAAAGGTTTTCTTCGATGAGGATTTAGGACATGGTCAATTCAGATTTTACTTCTCCAGTTTGGACATGGTAATGTATGAATTTAGAGGCTAGTTTTTCTTGCTCGTACCAGTGGAAACATTGAGCAAGGCTACGAAGAAATGGACTATCTTGTCGGTGATTGGTAGGCGCCCAAGAAAGAAACCATTGCCTCTTAGGCGCAGAAACTCGTCCCCAAATGGATGCCCATGCTCATAGCTTGTGAATCCACGCAGAACAGTGATCGGGATTGTTTTCGGCGCGGACAGTCCTAGATACTTGGCCACCACTGAGTTTGTGCCATCACATCCAATGAGGACCTGCACATTGTCATCATGCAGAGTTTCAGAAAGAGGGGTTAAAAACTAAAAAGGAATCAAAAACAGGTTGATGAACACGACCAAGAAGTATATGATTGCAATTTTGAAGTTGGCAGTAACTTGAATGTGGCCCCATCACCTTAGCCCTGATGGTGCTACCATCCGCTGATGTAAGAACGGCGCCATGGGTACCAGGATCTTCATGGGTGGATACAATGTGGCAACCGAAGCGGATTGCCCCTGCAGGGATGTTCTTCGCCAGTGTCTCGATGAGATCCTTTCTTCTCAAGCATCGGAATTCCTTCCTAGCCAAATCGAAGATTGCTTTAGGTAGCTGACCATAGTTGTTTTGAGTTCGTCTGCATTGGTACTTGCATATCAGAAAAGGTAAACATGTACTAACCTGACGGCTACCTGGGTACTCTTGTTTCCTTGCTGCCACACGTTGCGATGCCTGAAATGCCAAAGAAAACGGTAGCCATTCCTGTAATACTATCTCATAGTAGACTTTTATCATTTGAGTCTCTGTTCCACATTATTCGAGACCTTTTCGTTTTCTTTTCTGGCCTCGGTTGTTTTATTTTTCTACATAATCGAATTTAATTGCATTGCCATTTGTGTCATGGAAAAGGTTTTACTTTACCTATCCGACACAACTTATGCTAGCAAAACCTTGTTTTATTTTTCATTTGCATGCTATACAATACTCCATACATTTCTACAAGCAAAGCTCAAAACTTACGCCGTGATCACGTTTGCAGTCTCCCGGAGCTCTGCAGCAACCCCAAGTTGCTCCAAAACACGCCATCCGTTGACATAAATACCAATGGCTGCTCCATCTGCTCGCAAAGTCTCAGACTTCTCCAACACAATACTAGCAATCCCTTTCCTAGAAACAAGACAATAGTAGATTTTTCCTGTTGTCACAATTGAAGATGCTAGGACATTTGATACACGATGTCTTCTTGTAAAGGTGTGTCCATGACCTAGTCTTTACATTTTTAAGTAAAGATTTTAAGCAGCTTTATGCTAAACTAGACACAACCTGAAATTCTAGAGATAAAAATGCTATGCTCTGTTCTGGTAATGGTGACCTAGAGAGGAACAAAAAGTAAAGGAAATGAGCAAGTGTGGTCACCGGTGAAGAGCTAGAGCAGTGGCAAGGCCGCAGATACCAGCGCCGATGATGACGATGCCAAAGGCCTCCTCCATGTATCCTTCCTCCTTTACTCTCCCTTGTGGACATGTATATGAAGGAAGATGGTATGCAATGAGACTATCTGATTGGCTGTTCCTGCTTAGAAGAGGCTGAATGCATCTCCATGACCATAAGCTGGTGTGTTTTTTTTTTTTGAGAGAAACCATAAGCTGGTGTTGCTGAACTCGACCTTGAAATCCCCAGTTAGTCAATGAGCTCGAAAATAAAATAAAAAAGGCCCTGGGTTTCTGTGCAGATCCACAAGTGATACTCCTTGACACTGGCGTTTGAAACTTTGAATACATTACCATGTTCGGCGTGCGGCTTCCACTATAGCGCTGCTCTGCTTCTCTCTCTCAGGAACACTGTTGCCGCTGCTGCTGGTACTGTACCCACGTGAGTAGCCGTAGCCGCAGCCGCAAGCCGCAGCCGCACGCCGAACACAGTGAAATTATCGGCATCCAGAGCCATGCTGCATGTCTGATCACATGTTCTTTATCAATTGATGAATGAATAATCTTTTTCCCCCTTGAGTCTCTGTGTGATAGCTAGTTGCCAGCACAGTCAAGAAATACAATCACAAATTTGGAGAGGCGTCTTGAATATAGTAGTACAATACAGAGAAAAACTGATATCTTTATTAAGAACCAGTAAATCATAAATTTAGAGAACCGAAGTTCTCAGCTCTTGATAAAGATTCCTACGAAATGATGCTTCCAAGTATCACTCTGGTGTGGCCGAGACAGTGATCCGGCATCAACAGCTAGAGGCGGCCGCAGTCGTAGCTGGTATGGCCGAGCGACTCGGTGCCCAGGAGAGCCAGGACGGCGATGCAGGCAAGCTTGGCGAGAAGCGACTTGGCTCGCAGCAGAGCCCCCACAAGGAAGGACTCCAACGAGAGCCTCGCCACCCTCATCCTCCTCTCCGCGACGTACTCCCTGATCGCCGCCTCCACGCACGGCTCACGGCCGCCGCCGGCGCCGCCTCCCCGCGCCAGCGACCGGGCGAGCACGAGGGCGTCCTCCAGCGCCGCCGAGCCTCCCTGGCCAATGTACGACCCCATGACGTGCATCGCGTCGCCGGCGACGGTCACGGCGCCCTTCCGGAAGCCGCCGGCCGCGACCTGCCACGGCGGCCGGTACCAGACGTTGGATACCACGTTCAGCGACTCCGGGTCCGAGTTCTGCACCATCTCGACGACCTCGGCGGGGCACTGATGATCTCGCAGCTGTTCCAGCACGCGGTCCTTGATGGCTCTCGCGTCTTTGGTGAGGTCTGCGTCAGGATTGCTGCGAAAGGCTACAAAGAAACTGACTAATTTGTCTGTCACGGGTGAGCGCCCGACGAAGAAACCATTGCCTCTCAGACGCAGAAAATGGGTTCCGAATGGATGTCCGTGTGGATATCTCGTGAATCCGCGTAAGAAGGAGCGAGGGGTTGATTTGGGCGCAGACAGACCTAAGTACTTCGCCACCACCGAGTTTGAGCCATCACATCCTATCAGCACCTACACGCATGTTGGTGGGATCAAGATGATGAGCACATATTTTCAGACCAAGAAATAAATTCTAAAACAAAGGATCAGTGCTGGTCCAGCACTTCTGGATCTGTGCTACTCCTATTAAGATCGACCCGGCTCGCGGCGTTACCTTGGCCTTGATGATATTGCCATCCACTGTTGTAAGCACGGCGCCATGGCCATGACCGGGATCTGCCGCATCGACCGCTGCAATGTGGCAACCGAAGCGGATTGCCCCTGCAGGTAAGCTCTTTGCCAGCGTCTCCGATCAGATCCTTTCGTTTCAACCACCGGAGCTCTCCCCTACACAAATGATGGTGTCAAGATTGCTGTATTTAGTGCCTTTTTCGCTCATCATTACACGGCCGCCCTGGTTATACGACTTTGTTTGTGACAGATTATTACCTGACTAGTACGAGGGTGCTCTTGTTTTCCAGCTGCCACACGTTGTGAAACCTGAAATTTCAGAGCAGTGAACACAAGCAGAACTATGAACTGAGGAAGATTTGTAAAAAGTCGAGAACATACGCGGTAACGAGGTTGGCAGTCTCCCGGAGCTCTGCAGCAATTCCAAGTTGATCCAGAACTCGCCATCCGTTGACATGGATCCCAATGGACCCGCCATCCGCTCATAAAGTCTCAGATTTCTCCAACACAAGGCAAGCAATCCCTTTGCTGGATTCAAATCAGCAGAAGATTTTGTCAGTCACACCATAGTGCCGTCAGACTATCACAGAGAAAAATGAAAGGGGAGCGACCGAGGGATGTCACCGGTGAAGAGCAAGAGCAGTGGCAAGGCCGCAGATGCCGCCACCGACGATGACGATGCCATGGGACTCCTCCATGCTGCTCTGTTTATGCTACTTCTGCTATGCCACATGCATCTTCATGAGACGGGGTCAACGCATCTGAAAGTGAAGCTCGTGATCAATAAGCTCCCAAAAAAAAAGTAGTTACTGACTGGAGTACACGTGAACTCGCGTGTATGAAAAAGATCCAGACAGGGAGAGGCCGGATGGAGCACGCGAGCGGATGGCGCTGGAGGTGAGTGGATAAGGTTAGTTTTTCTTTTTCTTTTCCCTTCTTTCTTCCCCTCGCTCTCCCCGGGTCAAAACACATGGTTAAGACTCGCGCCGAAGCTCACAACGGCCAGCTGAGTCCCTGTGTAGGATCGGGGAGGGGGTTCGGAGGTTTTCTCGGCCTGCGTGAGAAGGCTCTTCTCCTTAGCAAAATGCCGTCGGGGGCGGTCTTACCCCCGGCAGGTCGAGTTTTTTTTTTTTTCTTCCCCATGTTTATATTCCTAAAATTATTTGACGGCGCAAACAAAGTTGTTTTCAAAAAGATGTCGCTTTCTCAGGTGACTGAGATTTTGCTAATCTCTCACTTTTTTCAGCCATTAGATTTTGATCCAACTATCCAAAAATTTCATTCACTTTGTGCAAAAATATGTTCTTTCAAAAAACGAAATTGTTCCATCTAAAAACTAATTGTTCCAGCAGTACAGTTGCTTTGTTCCAGCAGTACGGTTTCTTTGTTCCAGAAATACAGTTGCTTTGTTCCAGCAGTTCAATTTCATTGTTTCAAAAATGTGACAGAGATATACGAAATCTAAGTCACCTGAGAACTAACAAATTTTCAAAAAATTGTTTGCCCCCAAAGCGCTTCATTTGTCGTCTAGTTTCTTGACAAATTTTCTTGATACAATTTCCCAAATAGACAGGTAATGACAGACAGATCAAAATTACTACAGAATGTGTTTCCAGATTAAATTGATAGTACCTTTAGTTCAGAAGTCAATTTGTTAGACCATACTTCTAAGAGATAATTGACGTTTTAGCTCTTAGCATGTAGATTAAGAAAAGTTGGTAAAGATCGGTGCACAGAAAACGAGAAGGAGAGGATAGAGATAGAGATGTATTGGAAAAAGAGAGGTGCATCAAAAAGTGAGAATGTCAATTATTTTAGGAAAACTGGATGAGACTAAGATACAAGTAAACTGAGACGGAAGGAGTACTAAACAAAACACTAACAGAGCCGTTGACTTATACTAAGGGCTTGTTTGGATCAAATAGTGACTATTGATCCATCATATGGACTTAACCCGTTACTCTTTCTGCACCCGAAACAAAGAATCTCGTACAATCATTTAACATGGCTGTGAATGTGAATAGGAAAAAAATCGGAATCAGACTAGTGATCAAAGCTCAGCACTCGAATTTCCTCCTGAGAGAGAGGACGTGAATGAGCCATCCCCGATAGCTCCCTTCCCTGATCAGCCTGTCGAAGTGTGCCTCCGCCGTCCTCACGAACTCGTCCATGTCAATGCCGTCCCCGAAGTGGCGTGTCAGCATCGGCTCGTGCACGGCGCGCATGGTCCTGGCGAGAACCGCCGGGTCGAACTGGCACGACGGCGCCGCGTCGTTGGGCCCGAGGAAACCCGCCGCCGTCGTTTCGCAGGACTCCATCCCGACGATCTCGAACGAGCCCTCCGCGTCCACGATCTCCCGCATCTCCTCCGCGCGCGGCTTGTACAAGGGCAGGTTGTAAGAATCCAGCTTCGCCGCGTCCACGAGCCCCTGCACACGCCGCCACGATCAGCATCTCTCCGGTTTCTTTATGATTTATTCGACTACGGATGCAAGAAGCTAGCTAAAGATCGAACCCGTGCGGCCATGTCGTTGAGGACGTCGTTCGGGTGGTCGTTGATGGTCCGTCCCATGAGGGCGATCAGCACCCAGCCACCGGCGACCACCTCCACGGCCCGCGACGAGAGGAACAGCGTGAGGTCCCTGGCGAACTGCCGCGCGTACGCGTCGATCACCGCCGGGGAGCTCGTCCGGCCAGCGAAGATGTTCCCTCTGTTCACCAGCTCGCCGGTGGTCAGCTCCCGTGGGACCTGGGAGAGCCAGTGGAGGCTGACGGAGGAGATGACCAGGTGCAGGCTCCCCGCCGGGAAGAGCCGGCCGAAGAACGACCCCGGCGCGCCGAACACGAACACGTTGCCGGCGGCGTCAGGCTCGCTCCTCTGCTGCAGGAACGCCGGGAGCTGCCGCCGGAAAACGGTGTTGAAGTCGTTGTCCGGAAGGTCGTTGAGGTAGACGTGGACCTCTGGGCAGCCAGTGACAGCGGCCGCGCACCGGCGGCGCACGGCGTCGACGGCCACGGAGACCAGGAACAGCGTGTTGGGCCCCGACGAGCAGCCGAGGTCCGCGACGCCGACGCTCCTCGGCACGCCCGCGGCGTCGCTCCACAGGTCCGCCACGGCAGCCTCCACCAGCGGAGCCAACTTCTGCAGCACGCGCCTCTGCAACGATGCAATCCGAGCACGGGTCAACGCATAATCGCGAACAGAGGAGGGATCAGTGAAGAGAAGGATTGCGAGATGGATGCGTTCGTCCATGGACTGACCTGAGGCGAGGAATTCCTGGCGTAACTGGTGTCCCCTTCTCCGCCGTTCATGTGGAAGCCGTGAGTTGTCGACGAGGCCATGACCGAGCTTCGCTCAGCTCCCGCTGCAAATGGAGAATCGTGAGCGCGGGAGTATCTTAAAGAACGGAAGACAAATTATAGAGCGAACCAATTGTAGCTTCGATTGAGCAGCACCACGGATTGTGACAAGAAGATAACCATGAAATAATTGCTGGGGATTTTGACTTACAGTTTGAGATGGCTGCCTGGCTTCTTGATGCAGGAATGGGGAAGAGCTATAGAAGAAAACAGTGTGGAAATGGTCCAAACCATATTCATCATATACTGATTTTATAGACTATCTAACAACCAGTGTTTTGCTGGATCTCTATTTAGAATGCCAAGAGTCCTTATAAAAGAAAAATATCTTTACGTGGTTGCTGACTCATGGATCAGTTCTCACTTCTCACTGACATGCTGAAAGGGGCCCGTCTATACATTGCCTAGGCATTCTAGAGGATAATAATGCCTGAGTTTTCAACCATCAGATCTATTTTTTGTGGATGAGATTAGGGTGCGTTCGTTGCACCCCCCTCTAAAGTTTAGACCTGTCACATCAAAGAGAATCTTACTATTTAAGAATATTTTTATTCATTTAATGACAAAACCTATGTCACGACCCCCCTTCTAAATCACGAGACGAATCTAATGAGCCTAATTAATCTAAGTTTCGCTACAGTGATGCTACAGTAACCATCGTCTAATCACTGCTTAATTACCCTCATTAGATTCGTCTCGCGAATTCGAGCAGAGTCCTGAAATTAGTTTTGTAATTAAACTTTATTTGTAATCACAATATTCATTGCAAATACCCTCTAAAGTTTAGACCCCATGCAACGAACACACCCTTAGTCTCACATGGTAGAGAACAAAAATTCACGCATTTTAAAGGATCCTAGCACCTGAATTTTATTTACACCATTCAAATTCAAGAATTACACCAAAATAACCACTATAAATATGGTATAATGAGTGTAACTTTGATATATATTGGGTGTAACTCACGGTGAGAAAAAATTCAGGTATTTCAGGCCTTAGATATACCTGAATTTTATTTTCTTGCCCATTCATACATGCAACTTGAGAAGAATATGTAGGAAAGAAAATATGGGCGCTAGAAAGTAACGGATTGCCTGGGGAGTTTTTAGCAAACCCCTGCTGAAAAGAAGGCACTAGGAAATTTTCTTGATATTCTTGGTACCAGAGTGAAACAATAACTCGTTTTACTTTTGAGATCGCCCGGTGGTCGGTGTCACATGCCATTTAGATTGTGGTTGGAAGATGTTTTGGATCTAATAATCGTTCGGTTTGATTAAATAAATGGCGACATCACGACGATGGATCACTACCACCATGTCGGACTTGATGTATTAGTAGGCCTTCCAGCGCGGCAAAAAAAAATGGTGATAAACTGAATGTGACGCTAAAAAAATTGTGGTAATCGATAGCCTTGTTTGTGTTGCAGTTGCCAGTTGCTAGTTTCAGAATCTTTAGCGATTTCTTTTTGGAAGTTATATACGTTTCAGAAATTCAGAGGAACAGTGGTAAATGGTCTGTTACAATGTAAAGTTTGAGAACATATCAAAGTGTGTGAATATAAGAAAAAGAATGTGTTACAGAAAAGAGGAAGAAATGGTAGCTATATAAGTCGGTTTCTACAGAGTGTATGTGTCTGCAGAGAGCTTTGAAAAATATGTATAGCTCTCCGGCCTGCCGCCTCTGGCCGCATGTCTCGTTCCGGCGTTATGTGCTGGCTCCGCGGGTTCCACCAGCCGCAGCAGCCTCCGACGGCAGTTGCACCTGCGCGACGGCAATGCCGGTACCCTGCTCTACGTCAGCTCGTTCGCCAGAGCAGGAAGAGCTCGGCCCCGCCCCTTGCGTTCCAAAGCCCCACAGCCTCCGAATCGACGACCTCACCCTCGCCGAGCCCGGCGACTTCATCGCGTCGCGCGGGGTCGGCGCGGGCGACTCCGGCATCTCGATCACCAGCATGGCCGTCGCAGCGAGTCTGTCGGTCGACGGGGCCGCCGCGCCGACAGCGCCCTGGTGATCGGACACCCCGAGAAGCACGCTCGCGGGCAGGCTGCTGGAGCCGTAGTTCGCCGGCTCGGGGGCAACGGGAGGAAAAGCCAGAGCCAAGGCGGGGACGTCGGGCTTGGCGACGGTGAGGCGGCAGAGCGGGCAGGTGGTGTGGGATGCCAGCCACGTGTCGACGCAGCCCGCGTGGAAGCCGTGGCCGCAGCGGGGCAGGAACCGGGCCTGGTCGCCGTCCTCGAGCACGGGCGAGGCACACCGCGCACTTCGCCGCGTCGTCCGACAAACCTTTCGCCGCCGCGCGGTACACCGTGACGGGCAGCGAGCGGAGCAGCTCCGGGTCGACGCCCCGGGCGGCACGGTTACGGCGCCCGCCCGGTCGGCGCCGATTGTCGAAAGTGTTGAGATATTGCGTGTTTGTTGTAACTAATCTAGAGTTAGGTGTACGTGATTGTATGTAGTTGAGATTGAAGTTTATCTCTTCATGTAACTTGTAACACAAGTATGCCATGAGGCTTCTGTATAAATAGATTGGCGACCTCCTGAGAGAGATAACGCCTTCCGCATATTTTCTCTGTTTTACATGGTAATCAGAGCTACTCTGCCAAACGCATCTAGCTATGGCAAGTTCCTCCACCGCTCCGTCCATGCCCGCCTCCCTGTCCATCCCTGTTGCTGAAGAGCTGACGAGAGAGAATTATCGTCTCTGGTGTGCTCAAGTTTTGTCGGCCATTCGCGCCGCACATCTTCAGGGTTTCCTCGACGGCTCTGCTGAGGTGCCGCCGAAAACCCTGGAGGTGGAGAAGGACAACAAGAAGACGGTGGTTGCAAACCCAGACTATGTCATGTGGCGTGTTCATGATCAGCACGTCCTGACTTATCTGGTCACTTCTCTGTCACGAGAAGTGCTGGCGGGCGTCTCCTCGCATTCGACAGCGGCGGCTATGTGGGTGGCTATCACCAAGACCTACGCCTCCCAGTCTCGGTCTCGCATTCTCCACCTGCGGACCAAGCTGTCGTCCACCCGCAAAGGAGAGCTCCACATGGTGACATATTTCTCTCAGATGAGGGGATATGCCGATGAGATGGCGGCTGCTGGGAAGCCGCTGGATGATGACGATGTCGTGTCCCATATTCTCAATGGGCTTGACGCTGATTACAACCCGCTCATTGAGCAGGTTACTGGCTCGGTCGATCCGATCGGGCTTGATGAGCTCTATGCGCGTCTCCTCTCAACTGAGGCGCGCATGGCGCTGCAGAAGGAGCAGAAGGAGAGCTACCAGATGATTGCGAACGCTGCTGCACGTGGACGCGGTGGCGGCAACAGGCAAGCTCCCCGCGGCCGTGGTGATGGTGGTTGTGCCCCAGGAAACCCTAGCCCGCCGTCCGGTCGTGCTGGCCCTAGTCGCCCTGCTGGCCGTGGCGGCGGCAATCCCAACAATCCCTATAGGGATCACCAGTGCCAGGTGTGTGGCAAATATGGTCACACCGCCCTGCGCTGCTGGAAGCGCTTCGACAAGGAATTCAACGGCCCTGACAAGACCGCCGCTTCCGCTGTCACGTCCTACCCCGTCGACCCTCTCTGGTACACGGACAGAGGAGCGACGGACCACATTACCGGCGACCTCGACAGGCTGACCTCGAAGGAGAACTACGCCGGCAATGATCAGGTCCATGTCGCCAATGGGTCAGGTATGACGATAGAACATGTTGGTCAATCAGCTATTTCTACTCCCACTCGTAGTATTCATCTTAAGAATGTCCTTCATGTTCCTCGTGCTAGTCGCAATCTTGCATCTGTTCATCGCCTAACTCATGACAATGATGTTTTTATTGAGTATCACCCTTGGTTTTTCCTTGTTAAGGATCGAGCAACGAAGCAAACCCTCCTTCGCGGCAAGTGTAAAGGAGGCCTTTATCCACTTCCTTCCTTGGAGCATTCCTCGTCCAAGTGTGCGTTCGGTGCTGTCAAGCCAACTTCGGAGAGATGGCATGGCCGCCTCGGCCACCCGTCGTTTTCTACCGTTCTTCGAGTCCTTCGTGAGAATAAATTGCCGTTTGTGTCCAATAAAAGCCCTGAGTTTGTATGCAATGCCTGTCAACAAGCCAAGGCACATCAACTTCCTTTTCCTAAGTCGTCTAGTGTGTCTCGTGCACCATTAGAGTTAGTCTTTTCAGATGTTTGGGGTTCAGCTCCTACTTCAGTCGGAAGGAAGAATTATTATGTAAGCTTTATTGATGATTTTAGTAAGTTTACGTGGATCTATCTTCTTAAGCATAAATCTGAAGTATTTGCCAAATTTCATGAGTTTCAAGCACATGTTGAGCGCCTATTTAATAAGAAACTTATTTCTATGCAAACCGACTGGGGTGGTGAGTATCATAAACTTAGTGCGTTTTTTGATCGAATTGGGGTCACACACCTTGTGTCCTGTCCTCATACTCACCAACAGAACGGTTCTGCTGAGCGTAAACACCGTCATATTGTGGAGGTTGGGTTAGCCTTGCTCTCACATGCGACAATGCCTCTCAAGTTTTGGGATGAAGCATTCCTCACGGCAGCCTTCTTGATCAATCGTCTTCCTACGCGTGTTCTTGACAATGCTTCTCCACTTGAGAAACTTTTTAACCAAAAACCTGATTACTCCTTTCTTCGTGTCTTTGGTTGTGCCTATTGGCCCAATCTGCGCCCATATAATACACACAAACTCTCTTTTCGATCTACTCGTTGTGCTTTTCTTGGCTATAGTTCCCATCATAAGGGCTACAAGTGTCTTGATATTTCCTCTGGGCGTGTTTATATTTCTCGCGATGTTGTGTTTGGTGAGACGGTGTTTCCTTTCGCTAAACTTAATCCCAATGCTGGTGCTCTCCTCAGATCAGAGATCTCTCTCCTTCATCCAACTTTGGTTGCTTCTACTTCGTTTGGGGGTAATCTAGTTGGTTCGACTAATGTGCCTACGTCTACTGATTCTTTGGATGAGCATGTTCCTGTGCACGATAACACGATGGTGCCTAACATGGTGAACAGGTCCCAGTTGCCTGCCGATGGTGATGGCTATTTTTTGTCTTCGCCACACATGGATCCGGTGGTCGCAGTCGATCCCGGCGGCGATCCCGGTGTTGCTTCTCTGCCACCTGACGCCGTCGCATCTACCCCGACGCCTGTGCCTGCATCCTCGGACCCGCCAGCGCCCGGACCGGCTCCCTCCGTCCACGTGCCGGATCCGGAGTCGCCTCCCGCCATGCCGCGCCAATCCAGATCGGCGCAACTGCCTGCTGGGTCCGTCCAGTCGGGATCTTCTGTGGACGTCCCGCTGCCGGTTGCGCCGCTCTCGCCTGCCACACCGAGTTCACATGGATCTCCTGCAGTCACACCTGATTCTCATGCTGAGCAAGCCTCTCCGGGTGATCAGGTTGTTGCTTCAGTGCCGCATGCTCAGCCTGGTGGTCGCACTCGACTACAGAACAATATTGTCAAGCCCAAGAAGTTGTTCCCTGGTATTGTTCGTTGGGGCAATTTCTATGCTACGGGGGAACCTGATGTTGGCGGTCGTTAAACCATGTTTTGACCGCCACCCTACCGGTAAATAAATACATAACACCAAGATTTTGTGCATAGTAGATAGGAATAATGCTACTCCATAGGTTTTGGTGAATATTTGGATGCAGGAGTGAATAATGGAGAAAAGTGGGCCCAGCCAGGGAAAATCCCTGGCCGGCCGGCCCCACCCTAGGCCGGCCGGCCCCACCTGGTGGCCACAGGCCCCAGGCTTCCTCCAGTGGGCTGGAAAATAATCTTCAACGCACAATTCAAGCCCAGCTCGGCAGAATTCCACCGACATTCTAGAAGGTGGGCTATTTGGGCCTTTACTTGGCCCTCAATCCAATTCTGCCGACCCCACGAAGTAGCCGACCTTCGGACCGTCATCAGGAGATGATCTGGAGCGTTCAGGCAAAAGACGGTGGCGAACCGACCAAAGGGACGGCCGGCCGGCCACCCCCCCTAGGCGGCTGGCCGACTTTGTCGGCGCCGCCTCTCCAAAGTCGGCCAGGGTGCTTCCACCGCCTTCACAAGCTATAAAAGGGACCCCTCGGCCTCCGAATCAATTCGCACCATCACACTTCATCCAAGTGTTCATTAGTTTAGTTGAGTAGTAGCTTTGGGAGTTAGAGTAGAGTAGAGTAGAGTGAGAGCTCTCTCGGGCTTCCGGAGTATTCTCGGAGTTCGGTATAGTTCTTTGTATCTTACTCTTGAGATATTATTTTATTTATTATATAATTAGTTTTATCTTTATTTATTTATTTTAGTAGTTCTTTTCTATTTAGTATATTTATTCGTTAAGTAAGTGCTCGTAGAAGTCTTGTTGTGGGATTCGTGATTGTTGGAATAGCGAGTACGAGAGGTGCCGTCGTCGGAGATGACGTCGTGTGAAATCTGTGCTTGTTCATTCTTAGATAGTACTGCTCCGTTGATCAAGAGTAGCTCCTCTAGGCGGGTTGTAAGCGTGGCGCTTAGAACTTGGCCTATGCACGTTTGGCACCCAACCCCACGGAGGATGGTAGCCGCGAGTGTATGTGACAGCTGCACCGGTCTCTGTAATCCACCACGTCCGGGTTGGACTCAGCAGGGTCTTAATTATAGCATACGGATCCCTAGGTTTGAACTAGCTTCATCGGTTAACCTAGCACGTGTGTGCCCCGAAACGACATGACTTGTATGTGTATGAGCTTAGCTAGAGTAAATAACCTTTGTAGACTTGACTGCTAGAAAAGTAAATAATAGATAAACATACAGGTAGCCTTAACTCTATCTCGTTGCTCTCCCAAATGTATACTACGATTTATTTTATTACCTTGGATTTGAGGATGTGTGTGCCACCCATATCTATCATGCCTATCTTACCCCCGTCTCAAGTATAGTTGATACATTATTTCTTTCTCCAAATTATCCAATGCATAGCTATTATTCAGCTACCTTTTGCTCTACTTCCCTGCGGAAATATAAATACGATAACCCTGAATACTCCAAGGTGAAATGCTACAATGGTGATCCGTGCGCTTGCGGAATTAATGAATTAATTTTATCGCATAAGAACCGCCAACACCTGAAAATTTGGATGAGGCCATGAGTGATTCTAACTGGAAACAGGCTATGGATTTAGATTATTCTGCCTTGATGAGGAATGCTACGTGGCATCTTGTTCCTGCTGCCGGAGCTCGCAATGTGATTGATTGCAAATGGGTGTATAAAGTGAAGAAGAAGGCTGATGGTTCTATTGATCGCTACAAAGCTCGGCTTGTTGCGAAAGGGTTTAAGCAGCATTATGGCATTGATTATGAGGACACCTTTAGTCCAGTTGTTAAACCAGCTACAATTCGATTGGTTTTGTCCATTGCTGTCTCTCGAGGATGGTGTCTTCGACAGCTAGATGTTCAGAACGCGTTTCTTCACGGTGTTCTGGAAGAGGAGGTTTTTATGAGACAACCACCTGGGTATGTTGATGCTGCTAATCCATCTCATGTTTGCAAATTGGATAAAGCACTATATCGCTTAAAACAGGCACCTCGGGCTTGGTTTTCTAAGTTGAGTTCTAAATTGCTTTGCTTGGGTTTTGTGGCGTCTAAGGCTGATACTTCATTGTTTATACATAGTCGAGGCAAAGTTACTATTTATCTCCTCATCTATGTCGATGATATTGTTGTGGCCAGCTCTTCTAGTGCTGCTGTTGATGCTCTCCTTAATGATCTTCGTGCCGACTTTGCTCTCAAGGATCTTGGTCCTCTAAATTATTTCTTGGGTATTGAAGTAAAGGGGAGTGGTGATGATATTCTGCTAACCCAAGAAAAATATACTTCTGATGTGCTGACTCGAGCTGGCATGAAGACTTGCAAACCTATGAGTACACCATTGTCCACCGATGAAAAGTTGTCTGTTTTCGATGGTGAGCTGTTGAGTGCTTCGGATGCTACAAATTATAGAAGTGTTGTTGGGGCTTTGCAGTATCTTACATTGACAAGGCCGGATATTTCATTCTCTGTTAATAAAGTATGTCAATTCTTGCATGCACCAACAACTACACATTGGTCGGCAGTGAAGCGTATCTTGCGATATTTGAGTGGTACTTTGGGTCTTGGTATTCGGATTCGAAAGAGTTCTTCTGTACTTCTGAGTGCCTTTTCTGATGCTGATTGGGCAGGCTCTACTGATGATCGAAGGTCAACCGGTGGTTTTGCGGTGTTTCTTGGTCCGAATTTGATTTCATGGACAGCACGCAAACAGGCTACTGTGTCGCGCTCAAGTACGGAAGCTGAGTATAAAGCCTTGGCTAATGCTACTGCTGAAGTGATTTGGTTGCAAAGTGTTCTTGGAGAACTTGGGATTAAATCATCTCGACCGCCGTGTCTGTGGTGTGATAATCTTGGAGCGACATATATGACGGCCAATCCAGTTTTCCATGGACGAACAAAGCATGTTGAAGTTGATTTTCATTTTGTTAGGGAGCGTGTGGCTCGGAAACAATTAGATGTTCGATTTATTTCTTCTGAAGATCAAGTTGCTGATGGTTTCACGAAGGCATTGCCGTTGAAGAAATTAGTAACCTTCAGAAACAATCTCAACTTGGGAAAGTTGTGATTGAGGGGAGTGTTGAGATATTGCGTGTTTGTTGTAACTAATCTAGAGTTAGGTGTACGTGATTGTATGCAGTTGAGATTGAAGTTTATCTCTTCATGTAACTTGTAACACAAGTATGCCGTGAGGCTTCTGTATAAATAGATTGGCGACCTCCTGAGAGAGATAACGCCTTCCGCATATTTTCTCTGTTTTACAGAAAGAACTGATGTAGTGCCGGAGCGAGACGAGGCCGATGGAGAGGAAGGCGAAGAGGAAGAGGCCGCTGGTCACGCCGACGATGGCGCTGACGGTCAGGAGTCCCCCGTGGGCCACGGGCGCCACGGGAGGGCTAGGGCCGGCGGCGCGAGTCGGCCATGTCGACGAGTCCACGGCGGTGCCGGCGCCTTGGTCGGAATCAGCCTGTGTCATGTTCAAACGAACCCCGGTTGGTTGCATGGCGTGTGAAGCGAAAGTGTGTAGGTGTAGGAGTAGGAGGCACTCGCACCGTCGCACGTATATATCCAGGCCGCCGGACCCGGCAGCAGGAAGTGTCGAGGTGACGCCGTGACGACGGCGACATGCGCGGCGCGCGGATAGCGGCGTCGACTCCACACGGAGAAGGCGCCGAGAAGGCGGCGCGCGCTTGCACCTGTCGCCGCGGACAAGTCTGTGCGGGCGTGCCTGCGCCGCATCGGTCAATGGCAGCGGTGAGACAAGTTCGATTCCACGGCGCGGCGGTCAGTGACAGCGCCTAGTGCTGGCGTCTAGCTAGCCGCCACAGGCCCACAGCCACAGTCCTCCGGTCCTCCCTTCCCTTCTCCCAAGTGCGCAAGAGTCTCAATTCAGAGAGGAGGAAACTATATATGTCAAGAGTTGGAGATGAACGCGTGCGTGCGTGGACGGGCCTGATGCGTGCAGTTCTTGGCGTAGCTGGTGTGCACTTCGCTCCCGTTCATGTGGTGACATGGTGTGGACGCCCTGCGACGCCGACACCAGAAGCATTGCCGAGCTCTTCTTCCACACCGACCGCGCTGTAAGTACCCTAGAAGTGGCGGGCAGCATGCAAGAGCGTCCTGGTAGCGGCTTAGATTGAGATGGGCATCAGCAAACTTGCAACAAGATATAGAAATGTAAGGGCAGGTACAATGCTACACGTAGGCAGTCTCATAGCCTGTCTCATGCGTTACTATATAGAATTTTTGGTGACATAGAAGAGAGAGAGGGAGGTGAGAGAAAGAAGCGGTTGTTTCGCGAGGCAACCACCTCATGCGCTAAAATTTAGGAGTATGAGACGGCTTTCACACCATTGTAGGAGTTGTAGTTGCCATGCAACTCATAAATATTCTTTTTTTCATCCACAAATAAAGAAAGTATAATACTTCTTTGAGATAACTAAAACAACCATCCATTGTATATGTGGTCTCATAAATCATCTTATGATTATGAGACCGCCTATGAGACAACAACTTTGTACCTGCCCTAAAGTGGTGGACTTTATTTAGTAGTAGGCCTTTCCGGGCCGCAAAAGTGCACACAGGCCTGATGCTAGACCATGCAAATTCCAGTAGGCCTACTGTTTGGTATAGCCCAATGTTTCCAACTTTAAATTTTGGCATGTGTGAAACGCTAGAAACTTATCTCCAATAGCGAAGCATCTGTACTTTTTTGCCGTGAAATTTGACAATCTAAAGCAGTCTTTGGTTGCCAATAAGAACTTTTCTCTCGTTTTGTGGCCAAAGGTTCCAGTTACTCTTGTTCGGTGGTGTTATGTGGTTTGATGGTCATGACATTTGGGCATATTTTCGTTTTTCATGGAACATTTTTATTTGTACCTGTGACGACTCACCGGACAGCGGCATAAGGTTCTTCATCAGAAACTGCCAACGGGCTTGCTGGGTTCTTCCAACCATTCATCTCATTCCTTTGCCACGAATAGTGACGGCGACACTAACAAATCTGATTGACCCTACAGTGGTCATCGACAGTCATGCTTGCGTTGCAATAGTTTCGGATTTTTTTCCCCCCGAGAACGTTGTAGTTTCAGAATCTTTAGTGATTTCTTTTGGATGTTGAATAAATTCAGAGGAACAGTGGTAAATGGTCTGTAACAATGTAAATTTTGAGAACTAATCTCTCTAACATATTGGCCAGATATTTACTGAACCTTACAAAAGAACAATGAGCATATCTACAGATAGGTTTGTGATTGTGTGAATTTAAGAAAAGAATGTATTTGTGTCAGACACAAAAAAGAAAGAAAGAAATTGTAGCTATAATTCAGTATCTACAGTGTGTATGTATATGCAGAGAGCTTAGAAAAATTGGAACAGCTCTCGCTGCATGTCGCGTTCCGGCGTTATTATGTGCCAACTCGGCGGGTTGCACCGGCCGTGTACGCCTCCGACGGCAGTTGCGCCTCCGCAACGGTAGTGCCGATACCCTGCTCTAAGTCAGACTGTTCGCAAGAGCAGGAAGAGCTCGGCCCTGCCCCTTGCCTTCCGAAGCTCCACAGCCTCCGAATCGACCTCAGCCTCGCGGAGCCGGGCGGCGACTTGGCCGCGTCGCGCGGGGTCGGCTCCGGGATCTCGATCACCAGCATGGCCGAAGCGGACGAGGGCGCCGCGTTGACAGCGCCCTGGCGATCAGGCACCCCGAGAAGCACGCTCGCGGGCAGGGTGCTGGAGCCGTAGTTCGCTGGCTCGGGGGCGACGGGAGGAAGAGCCATGGCGGGAAGCGGCGGCATGTCTGGCTTGGCGACGGTGAGTCGGCAGAGCGGGCAGGTGGTGTGGGACGCCAGCCACATGTCGACGCACTCGGCGTGGAAGCCGTGGCCGCAGCGGGGCAGGAACCGGGCCGCCTCGCCGTCCTCGAGCTCGGCGAGGCACACCGCGCACTCCACGGCGTCGTCCTTGGGTCCCGACGACGCGCGGTACACCGTGACCGGCAGCGAGCGGAGCAGCTCCGGGTCGACGCCCCTGCCAACCACCGCACCGGCACGGCGGCGGCGGCGGAGGCGGCCGCCGCTCGGCGACTCTTGGGCGCCCCGGCGCCGGTACATAGAATTGAAGCAGTACTGGAGGGAGACGAGGCCGACGGCGAAGACGAGGAAGAGGAAGAGGACGCTGGTCACGGTGACGATGGCGCCGATGGTCAGGGTGCCCCCGTCGGCCACGGGCGCCGCGGGAGGGCTAGCGGCGGCGGCGGCGGCCATGGCTGCGGCGCCTTGGTCGGGATCTTGTGCCATGCTCGAACGGACCCCGGTTAATTGGTTGGCGCGTCAAGCGAAAGTGTGTAGCTAGCTAGGTGGAGGAGGAAGCACTGGCCGGCGAGCTCGCGGACTCGCCCATATATGGGGAGGGAGGGCCGGACCCGGAGCAGGCAGTGTCCTGGCGCGTGATGCCTTGACGACGGCGACATGCGGGCAAACGGACAGCGGCGTTGACGCGACCAGCGCGCTTTCGTGCGCGACGGGGAAGGGCCCAGATCGAGGGGAAGACGGAGAAGGCGCCGAGAAGGCAGCGCGCGGGCGCGCTTGCACCTGCAGCCGCGCGCGGCCGGCTAGGCTTGGCGGACAAGTCTGTGCGGGCGTGCTCGCACCGCGCCGGTCGGTCAATGGCGGCGGTGAGACAAGTTCGTTCGATTCCACGTCCACCAACGGCAATTACCTCGTGCGGTCGCGCGCGGCGGTCAGTCAGCGATCAGCTGCTAGTGCAGGCGTCGTCCAGGTCCAAGCTAGCCACAGTCCACTGCCCCCTTTCCTTCTCCAGAACGCACGGTGCGGTTTTCCGATCGATTGCTAGCTTTTTCGCACGTGACTAACGACCGCGTGAGACTGAGCCTCTCACTAGATAAATCCTACTAATATTATTGAACTCAAATGAAATTAGAGGGAAAAAACAAGATGCCATCTTAGTCCCTTGCAAAGATGGCATCTTCTTATCGCCTTGAAAAAGTGAATGGGTCGCTTTCGAAAGCCGAAATGCATGATAAGTTCGATTTTTCTCTTCCCTCGTCAAAACTACTAATGAATTGAGAGGTCAGGTTCCCTGGTAAACGCCGAGAGGAAGTACTCAATTGTGAGTTGTCGCGCACCGGTTGAGACCTGCTAGTCCAGACAGCGACGAGACCTATATGGGATGGAAGCTAACAACACGATGATCATGAGATGCTTAACCACGGGGGATGGATGTGTTCAAGGCACGGCTCGACGTCCTGCCGGGCCGGCGGCTTGTTGACATGGACGGACCAAAGAAGGCATGCGGGGATCGTGAACCGCGGAAACCGGTCACTAGGCCACAGCAAATATTCGGTCAACAAACAAACACAAATGAACCTGAATTTTTTTTGCAGACGTACACAAGAAACAAATTCTTTTGCCTTAAAATTAACTTACAAAAAGATAAAATTCCATGGGAAAGACCATTGAATAATTAGATTAATGTATATATGGCTACATCCCATCATAAAAAGAAGCACATACAGGTGTCCCGGGACGCCATACCTCTAAAACGCCATTTCAATTTAAACACCATTCTAGTAAATTTCATACGTAATAAGAATGTGTGGCAAATTACACCAGCACCCTCATCAATACAACATAATTGTTTTCCAAAGAGACCATTGACTCTTATTAACATCATTAATGAGGGGTAACGAAGTTCGTTCACCTCTAAATAGATAGAGGATCAAATCTAGATGAGGGGTCAATGCTTGGAGAATGAAAAGGCTACAAGTCCAACCCCTGTGTTTCGACTTCCGTCTCATTGGAGTGATTTGCATTCGTTGTGTCTTGTTATGTGCTGGTATATATGTCATTGCCCAGCCGTTAGATGTCCTTGTCAGACATGAGTCGATTATTTTTGTCGTACCTAGAGTGCGTCTCCTTGGAGAAATAGAGGATATAAAAATGAGGGTTTGGTTATCTTTGGAGACATCTGATAAAATGATGGGTTTGATTGGCGTAGCTCTCATGTTATCACATCACGTGGTCTATTTGTTTCCATATATCTCTCTATAGCGTCGGGAGTATTTATCTCAAGATGTTTGTCCATAAATCGATGACTCTTTTTTTTAAGAAACATTATACGCAGAATATGACTTTAAAGAGATAAACAATTACATCTAGATCGTTGAGCATTTAAATATATTCTTTTTCCCAAGAGGTGAGCACATAAATTGTAGTGAGTATACTAGTATTGAAATTTGAATTTTTATATTTTATCTATGTGTAAAATGGTAGCGGTAGATAAATGTTGCAATACTGTGGGAGTGACATCAGAGTAGCCCAATACCGTGGTAGTCGTAGATAAAGATTCAAATGAAAAGAAAAAAAAAGTAAGAAATTGGGCCAAGCCCAACCTTTATCGATACTTTCCAAAAAATTAGCCCAAGAAGTTCCCAAAAATTCACGTCCCAGCGGGAAACTACCCGCGGCAACTCATACCAGATCGCCAAAATTCCCCCCTCGGCGGCGAGCTCTCGGAATGCGGCCCCCGGAGCCCAAGCACCGTCCCGCTGCCGCCGCCGCCTCCTCCTCCTCTTACAGCCAGCACGAGCTCCGCCCGGAGAACCCGCTCCTCCTCCTCCCCTCCTCGCGCGCCGCCAAGCTCTCCCTCGGCTGCCCCCTCCTCGACCGCCTCCTCTCCGGCGGCCTCCCCGCCGCCTCCGTCACGGAGATAGCCGGTGAGTCCGCCACCGGGAAGACCCAGCTCTGCCTCCAGCTCGCCCTCCTCGCTCCCCAGTCCCCGCTCTCCGCTTCCTCCCTCTTCCTCCACTCCGACCTCCCCTTCCCCCTCCGCAGCCTCCGCCGCCTCGCCCCCAAGTCCCGCCCCGACATCCTCGACCACGTCCTCGTCGCCGCCGCCCACAACCCGTCCGAGCTCCTCTCTCTCCTCTCGCGCGCCCAGCTTGTGCTCTCCCACCCGGACCGCTCCCCGCACCGCCTCCCTATCCGCCTCATCCTCCTCGACTCCATCGCCTCCCTCTTCCGCTCCGACTTCGATGCCTCCCCCGCCGACCTCAAGCGCCGGTCGGCGCTCTTCTTCCAGATTTCCGCCAAGCTCAAGGAGCTGGCGTACAGGCACCAGTGCGTGGTGGTGGTGACCAACCAGGTGGTGGACGTGGTAGAGGGCGACGCCGGGAACACCGTGGCCTGGTCGTCGGGGCGCCGCGTGAGCCCCGCGCTCGGGATTGCGTGGGCCAACTGCGTCAACACGCGGCTGTTCCTGACGCGGGAGCTGGACGCCACCGGCGGAAGCGCGAGGAGGCGGATGAAGGTGGCGTTCGCGCCGCACCTTCCTGAACGCTCGTGCGAGTTTGTGATACGGAGGGACGGCGTGTATGGCGTCGACCCGGCGGAGAGGTAGGAGCTCCCGTTCCTCGTCTCCTGTCATCACAGAAAAGTGTGACCATGACCTGTTCGATGAAATGTGCCCGTGGGTGGTTGGATTTGACACAGCATGAGAGTCTAGCCTTTCTTACTTAATCATGCAATGGATGGAAAGCCATGCAAATTAGATTTATGGCAACAAAATTACACAAAATACAAGTGTGTTGCTTTTCTTGGGATTCAGCAAATGTGTTCTGATTAACGTTGAGATTAATTTTGAAGGCTGAAATCAGAAACTGTTGCTGTCTTCTTGAAAGCTCCTAGATTGAAGCGATGTAGATTACAACTATAATTCTAGTATCGAGGTAATATAGCGGCATAGCGCTGACAATACGTGCTCAGAATGTATATATGATACTGCATTTTGAAGTTTTCTCCCACCAGATATTCTTTTTTTTAATAAAGGGAAGATTGTCTTAATCCCACCAGATATGAATATCTTACATTCTAATCTGATAATGTCTAGGACAGTTATCTAAATAGCAAATAGTAATCATGGTACACAATTATGTTCATTAGTATGATAATAGAATTTGTCAGATGCACTACCCATAATTTCAATTTTTTCAATAATGTATGACCTACATCCTAATGTTCAGTTATGATTTGTGAATTTCTGAATGAATAATCATGTATTCCTTATCCATATGACTAAAAATGGACCCAGTTACTATGAAAACAGATTCAATCAGAGATGTTCTTGTAAACCACTCTTATTAACAGTAGCACACATATGATAGATGAAAGGTAGCATCATTGGAGATGACAAAGATGAATGCCAGAGATAATCACTGACCTCTTGCAAATATGGGACTTTTAGGAATTTCCAAGGCAACAGTGAAATCAAATTCCCCTTGATTAAAAGGGGCCTGGCTTTGTTTGAACTGACCATAAGTTTCATGAATGCATGGCCCAATAGTACATTGTGAATGCACAGGTAAGGGTCAAAAAATTGAAGAAGCATGTAAGGAAGAAGCTGATCGTCATTGCTTTACATTAACATTCAGTTGAATGTCTCGAAATTCGAAAAGGAGTTCAAAATAGTTTTGTGCATTTAATTGTATAGCATTGATGTTTCTGACATCATCTTATGACTTTATAACTGCCGCTGATGTCCCAAGAACAGTTTTTTTTTTCTCCCAATAAACCTACATCCTTATGATTTTATGAGATTCTGAATGAATAATCATGTATATTCCTTATCCATATGACTGAAAAATGGTCAAGAAGAAGTACAATTCGTCAATGGAAATTTTGCTGGGCTTCAGCGCAATACTCCAGAGCACTCAAGTCTCCAACCAACCAGTAACTGGAGCCATCATCGCAGCCAGATTCTGTCAGCTGATACCTCCAGTTCTGCGTGTGGTGCTACAGGTGGTATGTGTACATAGTTTGTATTTGTCTGTTACAGATTCTGAAAGTGATAGGTTTCCAGTGGGCTTCCAACACTGGATCTTTCAGGTAAATGTACTTACTTTTTGTTGTTCGTGCATTTAACATTCTTGGATCAGGCCTACTTTTCGCTATGGGAACATGTTTGCCAAAAATAATCAAGCAAAACAATGGGATGATCGGCAGTCGGGACTTACCATGCTTGATTGTGGTTCTATAAAGATAATTTGGAGTTGATTTATGCATTGCTGCTATCCTCATTTTTTCCTTTTCTATCTTAAGTCAGTTAAAATCAAGAACTATATGGTCCATATAATACTACATGCATATAATTTACACATATATATGTTTTGCAAGAAAGCCCACAAGCTGCTGTTTAGAGAACCGATTGATGCAAATGTCTTACTTCAATTGGATTTAGGGTTATTTTCTACCCCAGATTGCATAACTTATTTAGATTTTAGTTCTTTGTAGCTTTTTAGCAGCTTCGATTTCAACAGTTACCGATTTTCTCGTGTCTCTTTTGATTATGTTATTAGCGAGGCGGGTCCGTTTCTTCTCAAGCTTATTCCGACTTACTACACACTCACTGCCATTTGAGATTATTTGCAAACTTGCATGTGGAATATCAATCTCTACCTCTCTTTTGCGAAAAGTTTGGGTTTCAGTTTTCCTCGTCGGAGATCAGAATGACTGTGGTGGTTGGTGAGATGGCCGTGTTCGTTCAAATCGTAGTTTTTATCCGTGGCATATCTGTCTGGGATGATGATTGTAAGTGTGGAATTTGCTGTCTTTTAGGTTTTTTTGTCTCCCATTAATGGAGTTGGTGTTGATTGTGATGTTCTTGTAATCAAGAGATGTAATATGCTTCAGTATTAATGAAAGTCTCTTTTCTAAAAAAAAAATTGAAGTGCTAGTTTTTTTGCTGGACCAAATAAGCAATGCAATTTTATTCGGCAAGTGCAGTAGTGCTAGGGCCGCTGTCTTCCCTTTTCACACGGTGGTGGTGACGGCGGACGGGAGGCGGTGGCCCGCCAGATATACCACGCCGACGTGTCTTACGTGGAACTCCACGATCTCAAGTCCTCAGGTTCCACAGGTGACCGGATCGGATCCATTAGCCGCAGAAGATCCCTGCAACCTTGACTAGGTACAGTATAGTGTCGACTGTCAGCTGCAGCTCACCTGTGTGGCCGGTCATCCACCAACCACTCTGTCGAACCACGAACACCACTGATTGGTGGGGCGTCGTTTACAAGGCCCACCTGTCATTCTGTTTGGCTCGCCATGCATAGATTCGACCGACAGGGGGCCCAATACGCTCTGGCCTACCGGTCAGTGAGCTTCCAATAATGAGCGGCAGTGCACAAAGCCCAATCGGGCAAGAAATATCCTATCATCTGGTCCGGCCATCTTTTCCCATAGCCGCCGCCGTCCGCACAAGCCCTACCTCGTCGACGCCCACTAGTCAACCTCCCCCACTGACTTCCGGCCCCACCATGCGTCGGTCCCACATGTCAAACTCCGGCGCGGCCATCCGTCCGCCCTCGTGGGGCCGCTTCGTCAGTGACCGAGAGCCGTGCCGGAACGGCCCGCGCCCCGGTAGGCGAAGCACGGCAAGTAAACAAAACATAAAGCCCAGCTAGCGAGCAAGGGGAGCACAAGCACAGCACACCGGCGCTCACCTCCTGCTCCGCCACACTCGCCACAGCGCACGCGCGCGCGCAGATCTCCGGCCACGCCTCGCCTGCTCGATTCGACCGGTGTTCTGTTCCCCTCCGTCGCTGCCAGCGGCGAATTCGGTACCGCGCGCTCCGGTTCGGCATCCGGCGCTGGTTTTCGTGGTTTTTCTTTCCTTTTTTGGTGTTTTTTTTTGACCAGTTCTTGTCGTTGGTGGGCGCAGATCTGACGGGGCGGCCGAGGAGGCTAGGGTTAGGGTTCCGGCGCTATGCAGCGGCCGGGGCGGGGCCTACAGCGGTCGGCCTCGAAGCGCGGGCTTGACCCCACCGGCGGCGGCGACGATGACGACCATGCGGCCAAGCGGCCGCGCGTCCCAGCCCTCGCCAGGTGCGTGCGTGTAAATGCTTTCTGATTGTGCTCTGTAATACACTGACACGGCCATAGGTGCACCAAAATTAGCAGGGTTTGGGACTGGTTAAGGTTTCGGTTTGGTGGGCTAGGTCATTTGCCGCTTGGATAGGAGAAATTTGGGATCCTTAGTTTAGTCTGATTGGGTTCAAATGGCTGAGGAAGTGGTGGTAGCCGTCATGTTGCAGGAAGTTGGCCTAATCATAATGTCGGATGTGAACCGGAACAGAGGAACGGTCCGGTGAGGAAGTGGCTTGAGAGGATAATTATGAACCGAAAATGTACTGCGGTCCATACAAAATTGATGGTTTTGACTTTTGATTGGGAGTCTGGACGGATTGTGTACCCCTTCTTGAGTGTCAATGGTGCTTTCATTATGCTCTAAAAAGCGGATGTCCGGGTGCTTTTATAGAGATCGTTTATCCTGATTTGCTGGTCATTAATTCATTGTGTAAATTCGTGTAATATCTTGCTGATGGTGGTCACTGCACTGGTCGGTACACAGTTAGGGAATGCTAGCACATCGAATGCAGTAATCTTATAGACAAATGAGGTTCTGATAATTGACAAAACTAACATTGAAGAATTTAGTACATAGGTTAACTGTCCTACCATCGGGTTACTATATTAAAAAACGGCTCATGTTTCAGTGTTATTGTGGAAGCTCTGAAGATGGACAGTTTGCAGAAGCTTTGTTCGTCGCTCGAGCCCATTCTGCGAAGAGTTGTGAGTCAAATTGCTAGTGGACCTTCTGTTTTAGTTTTACGTGGTGCATGTATAGGTCATATTATGGATGGAGATATCTGACACATAATATTTTGGTAATAGGTAAGCGAAGAGGTAGAGCGTGCTTTAGCCAAGTTGGGCCCTGCGAGAATTCAGGGAAGGTAACAATTCATCAACTTATTCTTCACGGTGACCCTTGGGGATGGTCTTTGTTATGATATGCTTATATTAATTCCAATTAAAAACAGATCCTCACCCAAAAGAATTGAAGGTCCTGATGGTAGAAGTCTTCAGCTTCAGTTTAGAAGTCGGTTAGCTCTTCCAATCTTTACTGGTGGAAAAGTAGAAGGTGAACAGGGAGCAGCGATACATGTTGTGTTGTTGGATGCAAACACTGGATGCGTTGTTACTTCAGGACCCGAATCATTTGCAAAGCTGGATGTCCTTGTGCTTGAGGGTGATTTTAATAAAGAGGAAGATGAGGATTGGACAGATGAAGAGTTTGAAAATAACATTGTTAAGGAACGAGAAGGGAAGAGACCTCTTTTGACGGGTGATCTTCAGGTGACTCTTAAAGAAGGTGTTGGAACCATAGGGGAGCTTACCTTCACTGACAACTCCAGCTGGATCAGAAGCAGGAAATTCAGACTTGGACTGAGGGTTGCCCCTGGCTTTTGTGATGGTATCCGTGTTAGAGAAGCCAAGACAGAAGCTTTCCCTGTTAAGGATCACAGAGGAGAATGTACGTATGCCACACATTGTTGATTTAATCATGTCATTAGATGACCTAAGTATTAGTTCTTTCCATAATAAACATCATCTGTCAAGCATACTGACTTGGTTTTTACTAGTGTACAAAAAGCACTACCCTCCTGCCCTAAAGGATGATGTTTGGAGGTTAGAGAAGATTGGCAAGGATGGCGCATTCCACAAGAAGTTAAATGCAAGTGGGATCCATACAGTTGAGGATTTCCTCCGGCTTCTTGTCAGGGATCAGCAGAGGTTACGAAGTGTAAGTTCTATGATGCATGTTACTACTTGCTAGATTGTACTTTATGGTGTGTATATGATTCAGCATCCTTGTGTTCTCTGCAGATTCTGGGCAGCGGCATGTCAAATAAGATGTGGGAGAGCCTTGTTGAGCATGCAAAGACTTGTGTCTTGAGTGGAAAGCATTATGTATATTATGCTAGTGACACAAGAAATGTGGGTGCAATATTCAATAACATCTATGAGTTTACTGGTTTGATTGCTGATGATCAGTTCATTTCAGCTGAAAATCTCACAGACAACCAGAAGGTTTGTGTTCTTTTGTTTACCTAGACTCTCCATTATCAAATGCAATTCCTTAAGTTGATAACCGTTATAATCTTTTCTAGTTCTGTCAATAGGATATTCTGCTTAATCATTGGAGGATGTCAATGTGCAAATTATCAGGATTCTTTGTTTGAAGTAAAACTTTTCAAACTTTTATACTCACAAATCCATTTATCTGAATATGTGGTGTTGTCAGTGCTACGCTAATTTAAGAAAGTTACCAATGAATGTTGTTTTCTTTGTTCTGTGTGCCTGGGTTAATTAGCTTGCTGGCAATGGCACTGTACCTATTATCTGATTCATTGCAAAGTTGAGGCCTTGGATCATAAACATGTTTGGACGGGAGATTACCTTGGGAGGTTTTAGGATTTTTGCTAAATGTGAAGGATTTCAATCCGAACGCTTTATCCAAGCAGTCTGTAATGGTTTGGTCTATTTGATACATTTTGACTTGCTCAACTTAAACTGCAGGTCTATGCTGATGCATTGGTAAAGAAAGCATATGAGGATTGGATGCATGTTTTAGAATATGATGGCAAGGCACTCTTGAGCTTTAAGCAGAAAAAGAAATCTGTCACAACCAGAAGTGACACCGCAGCAGCTTCAGCAAGTGATCCTACTTCATATGGTTCATCCAGTTCACCGAAACAATTGTCACTGCCAGCAAAAGCTGGACAACCTTCCACTGCGGCTACTATGAATGAAGGTAACAAATTTTTGAATTTCTCACTACCCTGATTTATCCTGTTAAGCAATGTTTTTATATTATGCTTTAGGAGACTCATTTTTTTTACAAAAAAATTAGCTCACTATCATCACAGAGGCATAAGGTGAGATACTATTTAGTAGAGGATGGCATCTTACGCTAGTTGCCAGTGGCCACATGTCCTTGACACATTAATGAGATTCCATTTTTTTTATCTTGTGCTGTAACTTCGAAAGGGGCTTTGGCTGAATGGTTAAGGTGCCCAAGTAGCAACTCCCAGGTCCCGGGTTCGATCCCCAGTGGGGGCGAATTTCTGGGCTGGGTTAAAAAAATCCCCTCGCCTCTCCCCATGCCAAAGCATAGGTAAATGAAGACCCTGCCCGGTCGTGCTGTGGCAACGGTGCTGCCCAACCAGGGGGTTGTGGTGGTGGGGCCGGCCCAGCTGGTCGCCTCTCAGGGTGTTGGGTCCCTGTGTAAGGGTGGGGAGGGGAGTTCAGGGGTTTTCTCAGCCCGTGAGAGGAGGTCGACTTCTTCTTAATTGAATGCCGTGGGGGCGGTCATAGCCCCCAGGGTCGAGTTTTTTTTTTAATTATCTTGTGCTGTAACCGAGATATCACTGAAACCTATTGTTTTTCTCTCTGTTCAGCAGATGGAACTAGAAATGCATACAATGGAAATCAGGCAGCAAGATACACAGGAAACTCTCAGACCATTCCAGCAAACATCAACATGCAATATGACAGGAGTTCGCTGTCATCTGATAGCCAGTTTGGTGGTCCATCTGTTCAGACCCAAGCTTCAAGAGCCTCCAATATGCTAGCATTGGGACCTCCACAGCAACAACATCAAAGTTTTGAATTCCCAGGACTCGGTCAGTCGATGCAGCCGACAGGCATGAATCCTTTCGATGAATGGTCGCAGCCACAGGAGAACCGCGGTGGGGTTGATGACTACTTGATGGAGGAGATCAGGATGAGGAGCCATGAGATTCTAGAGAATGAAGAAATGCAACAGATGTTGCGGATCTTGAGTATGGGTGGCGCATCAACCAACCTGACAGAAGATGGCTTCACCTTTCCTTCGTACATGCCGTCACCTTCCCCGAACATGTCTTTTGAGGATGACCGTACCCGCGCACCCGGGAAAGCCGTTGTTGGGTGGCTTAAAATCAAGGCTGCTATGCGGTGGGGCATCTTTGTTAGGAAGAAAGCTGCCGAGAGGAGAGCTCAGCTTGTTGAGCTGGACGACTAGCAAGTTTATGAAGTGGGAAGTACCTACTTGTCACCGAGTCTGGTAACAAGGCTTCACTGATGTTGTTTATGGATCCAGATATGCTCAGCTATGCCCCTTGGGAGGGCATTTGATGCCCCGAGCCTAGTTACGGATGAACTCCTGTTCGTTTTTTGTTTTATGTATAGCTTTCTCAACATGTCACCTTTTTTGTTTGTTTAGTGTGATGCCTAGGTACTCATGGTATGAACCTTAATCTGAACTGTGTACATTTATTTGTTACAGAACTCAAACAAGCATTAAACATGGCGTTTGGCCATTCTTTGTTCTGAGGTTAAAAGCGAGATGGGCCCCCTAGACTGCTAATTGTTACGTACTGCTGCTGATATGGATTTTTTTTTCTGTTTATTCAAAGCAATTTATAATCAGCATGATAGGCAGGAGCTCCATGGAGTTGGAGCGCATACGGCCGGGGGTTATGGCTACTGGCTCCCCTCTTCCGTTTGCTCTTATTGCAGATTGAACTCTAGTTCACCAATCTACTGTTAACTTCAGTGCTGAAACTGAGGTTTCTTAACAATGGTTCTCCGATTTCCATGTCTAAAAATGTGATGAAACAAAGGGGATATGCTTGTTCACTGGAGCCGTATTTATTTGTCACTTGGTGCAAGCTGGCCACGCAAGTGTTCTCTATGCCAACGCTCCGCAAGCGTAGGTAAACCAACACGAGGAAGAAAATCCCTGCTACGCGTAGCCTGCTATAGCAGTTCGCTTGGGTAAAGTGAAAGGGTCTTGGCCTAGTGGTTAAGGCATTCGAGTAACACCTCTCAGGTCCTGGGTTCGACTTTCCGTGGGAGCGAATTTTAAGGATTTAACGGCATTTGTGCTTTCAGTGGTAGGCGACGCTCCCGTCGACAGCGAGGCGCTAGTGGTGACTTCGTATCTCTGGATTTGCCGGATCAGTCTTCGAGATGCTCATAGGGGTAGGGTTTGCGTACGTGTGTTCATAAGGGTGAGTGTGCGTGCGTTTGAGTGTCTGAGTTGTACTGTGTATCTTAAAAAAAAAAGTTCGCTTGGGTAAAGCTTAGCTTTTGTGGCGCCCCAGGAAAGGCACATCTATATCCTCAAACTGACGCAGATAAGGCAGGCAGGATCCAGAGTCCAGAGCACAGGAATCCAACACGCACTTACAAATTCTCCCTGAGGCATGCCGAGTCACCCAGACAATAACATCATTGCTTATCACGCAATAATTAACAAGAACATAAAGCGAGACTACAACACCAAGATCCCCAAGATTTCAGGTACCACATGCATGAACGGAGACAAGACGAGACAAAAGGCGAGATAAACAAACGCAGGCCTGACCCAGCACCGGCACTTACGTGTTCTTGCCTTTTCACTTCTGGACCATGCAGGCTGGGAGAATTTAAATGTAACAAAGGCGAATAAAGAAAGAGCCGCGAACAAATTGAGGTTAACAGCTGCGTGGTGAGAAGGCTCAGAAGGGGTGGCCAGGGGAGACGAACCACCTGAGTGCACTGCGTTTTTCCCCAAATGCCGTCGCTTATAAAATTGCCCAGCGTCACCTCAGCGCTGCTGCGTGGAGACCTACGCTACGACTACGACAGAGGGGTAGTAATTTGCCGAGCCAGATGCAGTGCACCGGGCCAGCGCCTCTCTTCCGCGCAGGATTGAAATCCCGTTTAACCGGTGGTACCGGCCCCTACCGGTTTTGTTTTCGCGAAAACCGCGGAAACCGGTCGGAAACCGCCACAAAATTCAAAAACCAAATTTTGAACTCAAAAAATCCGAAACGAACGGTAAACCGGTCCGGTTTAGCGGTAAACCGGTCACAATTTCCGGTAAACCGGACCGAAATTCGGAAAACCGGTTTGGAGAGGAAAAATTTAAAAAAAGCAAAAAACTAAAAATTGAAAAATTGAAACACTAGACGTAATTTGAAGTACATTAGTGCAACAACACGAAATTCAATCGTTTGCTTGGTCAAAAAATCGATGAAGCTTTCAGATTCAAAATGAAAAAGAAAAGGGTTTTTTTTCTTTTTTTCCCTTCTTCAACCTAGAAAACTTGCATGATTTTTTTGACCTATCAAACGATCGAGTTCTTGTTCCACCATTGCGCTGCAAATTTCATCTAGTTTTTTTACATATTTTTGTTTCAAATTTTGTCAAATTTTTAATTTTTTTTGAATTTAAACTCGAAAACCGGAGTCCCAGGTAAACCGGACCGGACCGGTTTTTCCGGTTTTCGCGAAAACCGGTCCGGTTTACCGCGGGATTGAGAACCTTGCTTCCGCGTAACGCCTCTCTTCCGCGTAACTCCCGTTATATAGCCGCCGGACTTGTCAGCTCTCTCTTCAGTCCCTCTGGCTGAGTAAGTGGCAGATCACCGAGAAAAATGGCGGCGGCGGCGGCCACATGCCCAGTCGCCTGAGAAGATGGGGTTCTCGCCTCACCGGCGTCTGGTGAGGTACGGCCCGTTGCTAGCTCCCTCCTTTCTCTTTGGGACACGACGGACATGGAGATGCATGCATGCACGTGATAGCAATCCTTCAATATATGGATCGCGCGTGTCTGTGCGTTGGTCGCCGTCTGTTTATCATCCACATCTGTGCTGAACGTTTTATTCGAGGCTTTTATCATCCTTTGTTTTAGTCATCCACATAGATTATTATGCCCTCCTTCCACAGAAAGTATTACTTCCATTTCGTAATATAAAAAAGGTATATATCCTACAGAGCACTCACCAAACTATTTCTTTGAAGATATGGAGTAAATAATTAACATATGAAATATTGACAACCTTTATATCAAAATAATTCCAGTGATTCCGTATATAGTGGCTTGGAAGCAGGACAAAAGTAGTTTAACCACCCCCACACCATACATCTCTAGCTTCAAGTACTTGGGAGTCTAGTACGGTCTCGGGTAATCATATATTCCTTCTTTATATCGAATCAAGATCTTCTAGTAACTTTTTTTTTTCAAAACACATCCATTAGTGCAACTTGAGGGAAATTTGTTAAGAAATATATTCAGAATATAAGGCGTATAAGCATCCGAAAAGTCAACATTTGTATTTTTGACCAATGACTCAAATGATTCAACTGATGTGCAACGTTTTAGTGTACAAAGGATGCATGAACGGATTTGCATTTCACAATTTTTTTTAATAAGATGTTGGTTTCGTAGCAATTGACATACTATGCTTTAAAAAAGGATTTGATTGAATGATTTACTCAAATTGTTATAAGAAGAAATAGAGGGAGTAATACAACCTAGAGCAATAGTGTTAGAGCCTATAGATCAAGGAAGGGACTATTTGTGCTGGTTGAACTAACTTGGTTTTGTTTAAGCAACCAACAATAGAACGGTTAAAACAAATTACTACCTCAAATCCGAAGTATAAATTGTTTTAATATTCACATTGGCAAAACATTTAAACATCAATGGCGCTTACATTATTGACATTCTAAAATTGATGTTAGTGGATTCTTCACAAAATTTATATACATGCTTTCTTCATATGGAGTTCTTCTTAATTAAAATATCATATGTTTCTTATAAATTGTAGTTTATATTGACAAAATAGGCACCACATTAATTGTGCCGATTCATAAAGCTCTATAAAAATTCTAGGTAAATAAAAGTCTATACCACGAAGTTTACAAAAATGCAGTTTCAATCATAATTTGAGATTTGAGCCGAAAAGAACTCTGGTCAGAGCTGTATACGTGTACCGCACTTATCATAAAACCTACCACATTTCACACACCGAGCACAAACATGAAATTAATCTACAGCCCCTTGTTGATCATCTTGAGCTCATCAAAACGCAGCGCCGCCGAAGGACATCCAGCAACCATCCGACCGGTTGGAGAGGCAAACCAACGCCACAGCCGTTGAAGCGGCGGCACGAGAATGGAGTCGCCGCAGGGCGGGAGGGCAGCTCACCTCGACGGCCGGCTCAAGTACGACGACCCGAGCACGCCGAGGGGCTTCTGCGCCAAGTACTTCTCCGTGAAGTCGTGCCTCCTGCTCGCCGTCGTCACCGTGCTGCTGCTGGTGCTCCCGCTCGTCCTGCCGCCGCTCCCGCCGCCGCCGATGCTGCTGCTGCTCGTGCCGGTGGCGATGCTGGCCATGCTGCTGCTACTGGCGCTCACGCCGCCGCGCTGCCGACAGAACGAAGCTGTGGACCCGACATCTAATTACCTGTAGGTTCCAGTTTTGAGCAAGTTAAGGGGCATACACCATCTCGGTGATCAGCAATGCACTTAATTTTGTTTGTGTATATAAATCTATTTTTATGTTGTCTTACTCCAGTTTTTTATTTTCGAACATGGGCATGACGTTAATTGGACAGTTGGACTTATGCTGACATGGACCTGGTTTGGACATCTAATTAAGCATCCACAGACAGTTCTTGTCGTGAAATAGCGGGGGAACAACAGCGGAGATGGATGCTACCGCTACGTAGCGTACTACTAGATGACATGCCAGCAAAACCATTCGCTGGGGGTGGTAAAATAGACGGTATAAAGGATTCGAGGGTGTTCACTGTCCAATATTGCAGTAAATGCACTTCAAGATTACTTTAGACCCTACGGATAGGTTTTTAGGTACAAATTGAGTTTTACCAAATTCATATGACAACGCCCTGGATGCTTTTACAAGAAAGCGTTGTCACAATATTGTTCAGTTTGATATACTGTGAATTTTTTATAGAGTGTATTTTGTAAAAAGCTCAATTTCTCAGTATATTTCACAATAATCCTAGGTATTTTGGCTCTTGTCAATAATTCTAGATTGTATGGTTATTTTTTATCATGGTTTTATGGTTATTTTGTTTCACAAAACTCCACCGTTATGTGAACTTCTTTTTTCTTTTCTTTTTTTGGATACATCACATAGCCTTGCATCAAATGCATCGACTTCAATGATTAAAACCTATAGATACAAATTCCATGTATACGCATTACAGAGAATTCACGTCATATTATTAGTCTATTGTTTGTTAAAAGATTCAGTTCACATGACCATAAAATGAGGTTAACTGATATGAGCCGAAATACTTGGGGTTTTATGAAACAAGGTGTTTTACAAAAGTGATTCATTTGTACATTTTTCTAAACAAACTTTATGTTTACTTCCTCAAAATCAGCCGTTGCACCTCAGTGTTGTAAAACATGCAACAGGAAATTAATCATGAAAGCACACGCCGGTGTGCCTGGCAGCCTTTCTGCAATTACATCCTAACCGCGTGCAAGTTTGCAGCTCTGGGAAAATGTCTTGCAAATTTCTGCAGCTGCAAGAGACGCTAACCCAAACTTAAGTCAAGAGATGTACCCCCCCCCCCCCCCCCCCCCCCCCCCCCCCCCCCCCCACAATCGCAAATACTGTACCAAAGTGAAACAAGCTGAGAACTCAAGCACCCCGCTGGGATGTGGTTTGGAATGGAAATTGAGGGGGAAACACCATGGTTGGGTGCACAACACAACAGCTCTTTCAATATGCAATTGAGGAAACAAAACCTTCTGTTCTTTGGGGAAAAAAACACTCCCCCTGTACACGACAATGCTTGCCATGACGCACTCATGACCGTCGCAATAGCTGGAGCAAAACTATTACTCCACTGGAAGTAAAAACTACTTCCACTCCATTGGAAGTTGGTAACTACAGTGCTTTGTATACTCTTACATTAAACATGCATGCATTTTGCTGTGGCAGTGGCGCAGTGCCTTCCATGCAGAGACCATATGATGCTTATTTACATTTGAGGACATCTCAAGATCCAATCAAGAATGATGGCAAGTGGCGTTCCAGAGCCAACACAAGATCTTTTCCCTGGCTCTCCATGTTGGCAGGCTCACCAAGCCGGTTAACCGCCTCAACCAGCTCTCCCCTCAGCCTTTGTGGCAGTAACTGTCCTCCTGCACTACGGCAGGCCCGATACAGAGGCAAGTACGCTATGCCAAGCACTATCGGTGCTGGGAGATCCTGCAGGCACATCGGGGATGCCCCTCCCCTAAGAATCCTCATGATGTTCACAAAATGTGCTTCGCCGGCACTTACTCCTGTGGCAAATGCAGCATTGGACCAATGCTCTTTCAGAAAAGCAACTAGGTCTTCAGACGTACCAGCTGTGCCCCCCACAGCAATTTTATCTGCTGCATCATAAGTTGCAGCAGCATCTCTTAGAAAGTTGGATTTCAGAAGGAAGGCAACACCATTGAGTGACTTGCTCTGGCCCCTTGCAGCTCTGAGAATCTGCTGGCTAAGACCTTCAAGAATGTTCAAGGGGATGCATGCAAGCAAGTACGAGGCAACAACAAAATGGCCATTCGAAGCAGCCGTTGTCAGGGCAAGGCACATCTCAATGTCACTAACACCTCGGTCGACAAACCAGTGTACAACAGGCAAGCACCCACGTTCAGCAGCTTTTATCAGGGGAGCAATGAAAGAGGTAGCATTCCCTTCATCAACCAAGCATTCCATTGTTTCAAACTTGCAGTCATGAGAGGCATACGCCAAAGCAAGTTCAATATCCACAGCCAAGCTGTTCTGATGAGCAATCTGCATAAAGTGGTAAAAGTTCCATGGTTTTCAGACTAATACGAAAGTCTTTTAGGACACTACATGATCGAATAAGGAAAGAAAATCAAACAGGATGAACAACACATAGTACACCTAACACTTATCAACCATACCCAGAATACCAACAGCTCCAACCAATTGCTTACATCTTTTTGGCAAACCTATTAAATGAAAGTGCAATTTATTTGCCATGGGCAACTCATAACACCAGAGTTCTACAATAGAGAATGTTCTGGGCTTCTGGAAAATGAGCACAAATTGTAATGGCCACTAGCAAATTATTGGCCTTGAGTGTGCTCCAGCAAAGTTTTAAGCGGTAACGTTGGTGAATTGACAGAAACGGAAAGAGAGGGGTTAGAATCCTCAGTAAGCAAAAGCCTAAATAGCATATTAGCATCGTTCCACTTGCCAAGCGCACAGGATGACCAAACAAGAAAGAGGTGAGACCAACAGTGCAAAAGGTCGTCCAAAAATGCTTGGGCAACCACTCTTCCCAGCAGTTGTCTAGTTATAGACGGAAAAGATATTTTCTGTTAACCATTAACCGGTGGAGTCATTGAACGGGATCTTCTCCTTCCCGAACCTTCGCAGGGGACCTTTACTACTTTATGACAATGGGGGATCGCCCGTATGGAAACTTTTTGGACTTGTAATAATAGCCATGTTAGAAAGACCGCGGAAAAACAAAACCAATGCCCTAGAGGCTAGAGCCAATTATGCCTCCATTCTGAGTTCTTTGTTGTTGGCAGCCCCAATGATAAAACAAAAGTTAGTTATATCTTGATGATCACTCTGCCATGTTATCCAGGTAACCACATCAATGTAATTGGAAACAGATTTGATCTTTTATGAGCAGTTGAGCACAGAAACCTATAATTATCAATAAATTCCTTTAGGCTGAATTTGGGAATAATTCAATACAGGTACAAGATTGCAAGCTCAAACTACACTTATTCTGCCAATCCGTTTTAAGACAATAAAAAGAAATTACGAAAATTAATCATATTACGATGATGTATAACATAACTACTACTTAAGAGCAAACAACAGAGAAGACCAAATATTGAGGATTAGGAATAGACTGCAATACCATACTGGAACAACACAGCAGTATGCGATTCTTGTGTATTTGGTACATGCTCCTAACGTGGCCACAAAAACAAACGTCATGCACAATTTTGGCCGAGTAACTTGGTTGCCCTAAATTGGGTACATTTTCACATGGAATGACCAAACTTACCATGCATTGGTTGCACGCCAATATTATGTTACAACCCAATCGTACGCCAAACAAGTCCAAACTTTGGCAGCCCCAACTGTTGAGATGTGGAGTTACGATGCAGCAATTTAAATAGATAGTGCCCTTATTCTGATATGCAAATCCTTATTCTGATATGCAAAGCCCAAACTCACAAAAACTAAGAAAGGGCATGCACAATTCTGGCACATCAATTCTTTCAAGAAATGAACTAGTACTCACTATGTATTGGTTGCACACCAGAATTATGGCTACAAACCAATCCTACATCAAATTCATTGACATCCCCAGGTTCCGGAATATGGAGTAATAATAGAGTGATCTCAATAGAATACTGTGATTTATATGCAGTAGTCTGTTCATAGTAAAGTTTACAGCTCATCCCTGTGTTAGTGGTTTTTTTTTTTGGACAGAAATAAAGTTTTTGTTTTGGCAACAAGCAACTGGGAACTTACTTTCAGATGAGTTGGAATATCATCCTCAACTGCCACCGGAAGTGATGTATTATAATAATTTATACACAAAAGGTAAAAATTAAATGAGATTGTATCTCCTTTCTTAAATCGCATCTAATATAATTTCATGCCAATTTTCCTCTAAAGAAAGGAACTAATAAAATAATCAAGGACTCTAGGTTAACATTTTGGTCATGACTTGTACAACCAACTGCTTTTACAACAGCAAAACAAAAGCCATTGCCACATTTAGCACAATATGAAACATGCCAGGTCACTCTACGAGTCTATTTTAAGATAAAAGAGCGCAACTGATTAACTGAAATTACCTCCAGCAGAATGCGTACAAGATCAGTACTTCCAAAGCGTGCAGCTTCAAGAAAACACTGGTTTACATTGTCAGCACCTCCTTCCACCAGTAATGATAGAAGACCCCTGACAGATACTGCTGAACTCCCGGAAGCCCATCCAGGTTCAAATAAACTTGAGAAGAGTGTAAGTGGGAAGCAGGCCGCATCAAATGCCTCAGAGAAAATTTTGCCACTGAGATTATCACCAGCTATATCTAAGAAGGCTCTAAATGCTGATAAGTGGAGTTGCACCTCATGGAGAGTGTTCCACCTATATCCCTGTGTCTCTTCAGAACAATGATGCATATGGATACACTGCAAAGCCCAGTCCATAAACTTATTCACTTGGACACCTGCCTCAATTTTTATATGGTCGTCACCAGAACAATCTCGCAGACGATCATGTAACCTAAGTTTAGTTAGGAACCAAAATAAACATCATTACCAATAATGTCTTCAGCAGATTATTGTGAAAGAACAGTAAGCCAAAAATCACCTCTCAGCAACAATTTTCTTGCTATCACCCAGAGTAAGCGCTTTGCTTTGGCAGGCTGCAATGCAGGACGCAAGCAGCGATGTCCTGAGGAATGCCCTGGCAAAATCCTTTGCTCCGGATGCCACAATCTTTGATACCAGACAGTAGAGCCCCTCAAGGTCCTGCTTCGTCCGCAAGAACCATATGGCGTCAAGAGCGATTGACAGTCCATAATCTAGCATTGACTGATGGTCTGCTAGAGCAACAAGGCACTCAGCAATTCCCCACTGCCGTGAGAACAGCGCAAGCTGCAGCGAATGGCCAAAGTCAACCGACCCGTGTTCTTCTAGCCCCCGGCTATCCACGCACCCATCTGATTCTTGCGTTTCATCTTTTTCATGCCCATGGCTGATTCCGCATCCTTTGTCATTCTTGGGCGCAGGAAGGGACGCAGCGTTGGGCATGGGCGTTCAGGTGAACCCCAAATTTTTGTTTACTGGGAAATTTGGATTCAATAGCACAGTGCAGGTAAGGGATCTCCCGACCAAAAAAAAAAAGAATCTAGAGAGAGAGAATGCATCGAAGCAAGTTAGGGTTCCTTACCAACGGAACAAAACCTAGGTTGCGATGGTGGATCACCACTTTGCAAATCGGTGCGTAGGGAGGGGAGGGGAGTGTGCTGGGGTGAGGCGGCGGCTGGCCGCCGTTCTTCCGTGGACGGAAGCTGGCGGCCGCCGATCTTCGTTGGCAGGAGGCTAGCGGCGACGGAGCGGGCGAGCGAGAGGACCGCTGCGGACGACCGCGGCGAAGTTTTTTCTTTTTTATCTGCTTCGTTTACTTCGGTATTTTACTTTGGTTTTTTGTTTTCTCCTCCATTAGCATATACTAGAAACTGGGGCTCGACTCTTTAGAGAACGGGTCTGACTCTTTAGAGAAGGCAATCAACTGGTCACATTGATTCCTAACACTCCCCTTTGATCAGTTGATCTTCATAGTACAGTGCGTCTCTATCAAAAATCCTGTGGGAAAAATCTGAGGAGATATATTGTATGATACACTGTGAAAAACTCCTTGAAACCCGTTGGGAAAATAGGAGAAAATGATTACAGCATATGTTGAATACTTCCTCATCGAAACTCATGAGAAAACCTTTGGGAAGGAAAAACCCATGAACGAGTTTAGAGGATAATATTACGTCATTTGATATCCCCATTTAAAAACCCTGATAGGAAAAATAGGAGATATGACATTTGCTTGTATTGATATTGTCTCATTAAAAACCTTTTATGAGAAACCGTATAGGAAAAACTCATAAAGGAAAAGAGTGCAATATGATGCTTGGACAGGATACATTTCAGAAGGATACTCCCCCTAAACCTTGCAACACTTTATGAATAAATCTGAGAATTTATCACAAGATTAAGTTTGCAAGATGTTTGTCTCCTCAATCTGCCATAGTACATGAGGATACAATAAGTGTGAGCAATGAACATAGTGCTCTTTGTGTAACCTGTTTGCATCTATGCAATACAAGATATCTATCACATGGATAGTAATGAACGGTTCAGTAGAACCAATACTACATAATTGATGTAGTTTATCATCGTCAATGTAACAAACATAATAAGTGATGTTTGAGAATGATGAGTGAAGGTAAGCATGAGAATGTTGATAATTCTCACATAAACACTACATCACTATTAAATCAGTCAGTTATATACTAGCATTATGGGATCATTTGTATAGCCAATATATGCATAATCAACAATGGTCAAGTCTTGGTAAAAGTCAAGATCTTATGTGCCATAAAGTAGCGCTTTAAACTAGCATGTTATCTGCAAATGCAATATCAGGCCTGCTGCAGTTTACAAGATATATGAGCGCTTAGATGGCATTAGCTAGGAGATAGAACTTAAATTTCTTATCTACCTATTATCAACCCAATGAATGAATGCGTCTGGATTCATATTTAGGGATTGAATGACCATTAGTGTTACCAAATATCATTTGGATATTGCATAAATATCAATCGGATATTGGTTGACTGATTGATCAATATTCCTAAAGGAATATGCTCAAGTAGTAGACTCAAGCTAATTTGGTTTACCCAAATCTTTCATCTCAAATTCTGTCATAAGATGTTTGCATGTATGTCATTTGTTGTTCGGAGATGACGTGAAAATCCTATTGAGATTTTACTACGAACAAACATAGGCAATCATCTTTATTGGAGTAACTCTTCTATGGAAGAAACTCACTTGGTCAGTTGAATCACAATCAACATGACCGTTGAAGTCATATAGTGACTTCCTATACACAATATGTATTGCGATTTAAATTCAGATTCAGAGTGCATAGTCCATTGGACTCATATGTTTGAATCTGTCCAATTCAATTGATCTACCAATGATCTTGAATGTAGGAACATAATTTCCACACATACCACTTGGGTATGTTGCATCATGACTGATGCCGGGTCTCTGCATAAACCCATATGCTACAAGCTTTGCTTTTTCACCACCAAATGAAACTGGTATTCCAGCATGCTTCCATTAGGAAGACTATGTGTGAAGAAGTAAATACTTCTTATTGTCGCAAAAGCAATTCTCCTCATTATCACCTCTGGTTCGACCAATTTGAGTGTTAAAGAACTCTGCCTAGCTAGGATTTGGCCTTGATCCAGTTGAATGGTGATTTGAGAGAAATATATGTCGACAATTTGTAGACTTTGAATTGATTGACTCTATGGAATCAATACAATATGTGGAAATGTTGTCCTTTTAAACTCCGCGTATTTCCCAAACAGTGGAGTAAGGATGTTCCAGTGACGCAGCGCCTGAATTTGTGTACGTACACATATGTGCTGGTCTTTTAGATGTTGAACATCTATAGACTTTAGATAAATATCCATAAGGTGTCAATCAACGTGAGGTTGACTTGCATTTACTGTCATGGAGGATGTTCTCCCCCTAATCTCGAGAATGCTTGCTAGAAGCTGTATCTCATATGACCATACTTCTCCCCCTCTTATTTTGATTCGGGAGTTGAGTGGTTTTTGTTTGGTACCTCCACTCTTTCTGGCACATTAAATTGAGATTTGGATTTAATGACACCTTTATGACATGTAAATGTTTCTGGCAGATCATTTGCAATATTTTGCAAATATGAGACGTGCTGAACAATTGGTTCAGAATCTCTCTTACATGGATATGAGGACTAAATATGAATGTGTGCAACATTCGTTCATATTCCTGGCATTATTTGTGGTATAAATCTCCCCCTAATGCCTGGAATTGTCCTCAAGTATACAAGCATACAGGCAATAAATGAGTCTCAGGAGAGGCTCGAGGTATTATCAATTGACGGATAATGATACCTCTATTGATCCCAATATCTTTGATGTATGCTATGCGGTGGTGATATCGATATGTGTAAAACATATCCGATATTTGCAGATGGGAAATTCTTGGCATGAGGCCAAATACCCACGTATTAACTGCAACGGAGGGAGCCGTTTGATTGCAGTATAATGAATTGGATTATATGATACTGTGTGTAAAGCAGCAATCTACTAACAAGATGTTAGTAATTTTCAATTCAATGTTGGTCATGGTAAAGATTTGATTCTCGTGAGAGAGATACCACGAACCATTCAGGTTACGCACATAAGGGACATAGTGCTGAACCAAAATTCTTTTAGCAAACAATCGTCATTGTAAGCAATGGTGAATATGACAGCATTGTCCTATCGGATTAATTGAATCCAATATTCAGGATAATATGCTCATTGAGCAATTTTCTTATCAAATACATGGTTGTTGTGTGGATAAGAAATACATAAGAGATCATCGTGTAGATGAATCTATAGAACCATGATAATTTCCTGAACAATCCATAATATGGTTATGTATGACCACTTTTGTATTCTTGAATATGTCAAGACCATAGAGTGGCACAATCTGAATTTTAAGGTAAGAGGGCCTTAAAATTAATTTCCATGTAGCACATGCAACGCTCACATAATCCGAAGATATTGGAAATTTCTTGTGACCAATTGAATTGATAATAATTTTTCTTGTCATCCCTATGGTTGATGACAAAGGCAATAAAGCCAAGTCTTGATAATATCAAGATAGAAAAATTATATATACGCAATATAGTGATACGGGTGTATGTCATATACTCCATATGATATGTATAGAAAATTTGCCATATCCGTCATTGTCAAGAGGAGAAACCTCTATATTGTCATCTTTGTTTCACTTGGAAACTATTTTGACGGATATCTCTATAATAAAGTATGGTACTATTTAGATTCGCACAATAATAGTGCATCGATGAGTACCAATGGGGAAGATAATGGCATGACATCAGCCAACTGTCAATTTATCGCGTCTAGCGATTGTTGAAACATTTCCCTATCTCTATGTAAGAGTATAGGAATATTTTCTTCCCAGATTATAGAGCTTTTGTGGCGCATAGGACCACTGGGCTTACTTTCATCATCATATGATCCGGTATAAATCTATATATAGAATGAAGAATTCAATGGAATTCTTGTCAGATATATAGAATGCATACCATTTTGTTCTCGAATGTGTCGTGATGTAGTAGTATTTTGATGACATGTTGTATGACAATATATTATTAGGATGCAGATAACATATAGTTGAAAGGAGATAGGAGCCTACTAGGTCTCCAAGAATGTTGTTGTACGAAGTTAATTCGACAACTATAATCTCCTAGTTCATAATGTCCTCTCAAAGTAGAGAGACTAGTTGTTACTTGGTTCTTTTGGAACTAGATGTGAACAACTAACATTCCTGTACCTGTCAGGTTGAAGATTGAAGTGCGCGCTTCGAATCTTTGTCCTTGACTAGGATGAATATATGTCCCACAAAATTCTAGTGTGAATCAATCAAGTATCTCGGGCTATGGCATATTTAGTGGTGTGCGTACAGCAACCATTTAATGACAAAATGATATGTCAACTTAGAATATGTCTTTCCCTGAATCCGATCCATAGGATTCTTCATTTCTTGTTGTATCTTTTTATTTCTTTACCAATAAAGTTCTCTGTATGGTCTTACAACCATTGAACTTAGTGTAATGCTGAACATTATGATACATTTTATGCAATTGAGCAGATCCAATAGGATGTTTATGACGATTCCATGAAAAGAGTCATATGTTGTTGGCCCAAAAATGTATATAAATTAGTTCAACATAAGGTTGGTAAATACTTGTATGTTTAGCATACTATAAGATCCTACCAAGAAGGAGCATTAAAGATAGAGTGTTCTCCATCGTGCCCTCATATGTAGGTTCTTGTTGCCAAAATACAACTTGGAACAAATAATGGACAACATTTTAGTACTCATTGATGGACATGTAGTCCTAGAGACAATGATTTTTCCATTGCAAGTTAGCTGTAGGCAAAATAAATACCTTATGCTATTTGCATATGTTCATGAGAGATTCCCATAAAGTATCAGATTTTCTCCATTAGACACTTAAATATAAGATCATATGGATATGGCGCCTTACTATGTATAAGGTTTCTATACTTGATTTGGACCATTAATGGCTGTACTCCCGTTGTAGGGGATGCATGACCACACTCAGACCAGTGGGACGTCGAACTATGTTGTACGTCCATGGTTATGTTGGATAGTTGTGACCATCAATTGCAAGATATTAAATCCACAATAGGTCATCTTTGCCAACATGATATGTTAACCAGAGATTTAAATAAAAGTCATCACGGTTACATGTAAGAGGGATGCAAAATTTTTGTAAATTCAAGTAGAGACTTGAATTACTTAGTGCGGACCTCATATGATATAGCTAACAATTTGGAGAGAACCATTAAAATGATGTCGATCTCATAGTAGTAGGATGCATAGTCTGAGATTAATCAGTAGATGCTTGGTTCCTTCTACCTTATGTTAGGCAATATTCAGATACTCGAGAAAAGCATATGTGTTTCTCAAATAGAAACTGAGGTAATCACTTGAATTTTGCATATGTTCAATTCTGCTTGAATTAAGCACATCGGGCTTAATTAAGGTGAACTAAACATGTGTAAGAGATTGATTAAAAACTCAACTGCTAGTTCGACTCTGGTTGAATTAAGCACATTGGGCTTAATTAAGGTGAATCAAACTTTAATGTGCAATATATCAACACTCAAATGCAACATTAGGCAAACAAATCATGAGGATTGCAGGTTGTTCAATTCTGCTTGAATTAAGTACATAGGACCTAATTAAGGGGAATCAAACTTTAATGTGCATGAGGTTAATGAATGACTCAATTGCAACATAAAACAATGTTGTATAGGTTAGTGTGTAGAACATTTAATCCTGCTTGAATTAAGCGCATTGGACTTAATGAAGGTGAATTAAATGAATAATGCAAGAGAAATAACTCTCAATGGCAACTTATGAATGCTGTAAATTTTTGTTGTGTTTAAAATTTAATTCTGCTTGAATTAAGCACAGCGAGCTTAATTAAGGTGAATCAAATATATGATTTGCAAGAAATGTTACATCTCAATTGCAAAATAATGGTAAACACAATATTATGTCATAGGGATTGCACATTGGACAAGCACATTGGACATAATTTAATTTCATGTCATAAAGAGACAGAAATTTTAATTTACAACATTAAAACACTAACCATGAATTTTCTATGTCATAGGGAGTGCACACGAGACAAACGCAATGGACATAAAAAAAGATATCCAGAAATACGATCTAGAATATAAGTTGCACATCGCTTGAGAATGTATGAATCAAACTCAGTATGGTGAATTTAATAAAATTCACATGGTACAATTATGTTAAAGCTAGGAGGCTAAAACATGAAAACAGAATTTAAGTATGAAAATTCTGTAAATTAGAAGCCTGAAAGGCATTACGGGAAATGACAAAACCAGTGTAGGCCGGCCTAAACTGGCCAGCCCAACGTGGCCTCTATTCTGGCCCAACTCCATGTGCCAATTAAAAGTGCCTATGGGCAGTTAGGGTTTGGCTGGGCCGTGTATAGGCGCTGTTGCAACCACCACGGCGGTTTGGCCCGCCGCCGCCGCCGCCGCCGCCGCAACTGCGAGCCGCCCGCGCGTCTCCACCGCGGTGGTCGCCGCGTCCCGCGCTGCGTCGGGCGGGTCGCGCCATGCAGGCGCTTCCGCCACCTCCGCCGCCGGTTGTGGTGCGGCCGCCGCGGCGCGGCCTTGTCGAGCGAGCGCCATCGCAACACATTGCGACATTTCGCACCGCCGATGAAGTGCCGTCTTTGCTGCCTTGAGCGCCGTGAGACGGGTCGCGTCGCCATGGGCGAAGAACAGGGGACAGTGCGTCACAGGTATGGGCCACCGCCGTGGTGGCCGAGCCAGACGTGCGGCTGTCGCGACCGCTGGAACAAGCCGTAGGCCTCGTCCGCGCGTATGCGCAGCCGAGTCGCGAGCGTCGGCCGGCCGTTCCGCTCGCCCACGTGCGATTGGAGACAGCGCGGTGGCCGCCCAAACTCTGCTGTGGTCGTTGCCGCCGTTAGGCGACACCGTGCGGAGCCATGCGGGCGTCATTGTGTGGTGCCGTTAAGGCGCCGCTGTGTCCGCCGTTGGCAGTTCCGGAGAACCGGCGGTCATGGTGTCCTTGGCCATGGTGGAGATGGTGCTCACGGCTGCCAAATCCCAGGGCTCGATAAGGACTCAGGGTCATGTGGTGTTCTCCCGCATGAAGCAAAACTGGAAGAACCAACATCAAGATAGATATAGAGGGTAAGCATTGATGTTACCCGATTAATTGAAAGCTTGTGTGCTTTCTTTCTTCTTCTTGTTGCCGATGAAGAAGAGTTCCTGCCTCTGGTTCTTCTCTCCGGCAATAACTGTCAAGAACGAGTTGCGTCGTTCTTTTGTTGAAGAAGATTTGTCCTGTGCGTGCGCAGGAAAAACTCCTCCGATTGCCGTTCTTCTTGCTTGCCGCTGATGGTCGGGGACAGGGTCGTTGCAGCAGGCGTCGAAGACGATAGCATGGGAGGTCGACGACGAGATCGAAGGGAAACTCGCCGAGGTTGATGAAGACCAGTGCCTCCATTCTTGCCTTCGACGCGTTCGACGGGGATCTCGCCAGGAAGAGAGAAGTCGATGGAGCGCCACCGAGAACGCCTTTCATCTTCTTCCGGCGATGTCGAGAGGAAAAAGAACCGGCGAGTTCTTCTCTCTGCCCTCGTGCTGATAACGTGTGAAAGTAAATTGTAGAAGACAATTGGGACAAAGTAGAACTGTAGTCTTTATTGCACTGTGGATCACATATTTATACATAGGAAAAGAGTAGAGGTCAAGTCTCCCGAACGGGTCTGACTGTTTAGAGAAGGCAATCAACTGGTCACATTGATTCCTAACACTTTCGTGTTTGTGGATATATGATGCCCACGTTACTTGTTGGCATAAGCAGTTGTTGCAATACATTGAGGAATTTGAGGTGGTAACTCAGATTTGAGAAAAAGTGTGTTTGAGTAAAATCTAAGGCATGTAAGTAAATAGTCATTAAAGTCGTAGCAGACAAAGGATGTGTTCTGCGAGCAATTAGGTACATAGTTGAGAAACAAACTCCGCTACTACATCACTTTGTTGCACGTGGACTTTTACATCTACTTTCGTAAATACTGTACTACTAATAATAGACTATGGGAACAAACATTGTAGCAAAGACAAAATACCACACATGGTTTTTGAATTTTTTTTCTATAACCTCAACAAATAAGATGCCAGAAATTAAATTGTATATAAAAAATTCAGAGACCACAATTGCAGCACACAATAGTATTTCCATATCCACATCAGTAGTCTTACCATCACAATTACTCTAAGATTTCCAGCTCCAGATCAATAGTATTATCATCACAGTTAGTCTAAGATCATCTTCAACTGAAAATGGGTCAAAGACGAGAATACCAAGAATAAACTAACAACAAAATTGTACCTCAAGTGCGCTTCAGTTATAATATATTTTACTTCTTATTACTGTTGCCTACTAACAAACAGGTGATCAGCTACCCAATATTTGAATCCGGCCATGTAAAATGTTTAGTTGCTTCCCTCCGGCTTTTCGACATCTGAATCCAGCCATCTTACCATGTTGAATTGGCCAGACGATGGGGATCAAGTTGAAGTGTTAACATCATACGGCACGTCAACGTGTGTCTAGCCTCTGAAGCCAAGCCACAACAAATGAAATCAATTCCAAAACCGCATTTTCCATCTATGTTCTTGCTGTGGAGATTTCTTGTTGCAGTTTGGAGATCTCCGAACACGAAGCTTTGTTTCAGGTTTGCAAGATTGATGTTCTCTACATGCTGGCATGTAATAACCACCAACAGAACATGATTAGTGCAATTAAACAATAAGTTAATATAAGCAATAGGTCGCCATAGCCATCATCACTTAAAGAGTACTGATTTCAACAATGCCTCTACCCGAGCTAGCTATACTATTAAAATGCAACAACAGTTTAATGAGGTTTTTACAAGCATGAGGATAGCAACTACCTTTCTATAGTTAGTACGTTGCAAAGTAATTCAGGTGCAAGGTAATGAGGACCAATATAATCTCTAATATTATAATTGTTGGCATCAAAAAATTGTGTGGGTTACATGACATACAAACTGCTAATCATCATTGTTCATAATACAAAACTTATTCGCACTACAGGAAATTGTTATTCCCCTCCCCAGCTATTAATACAGAAAATAGCTTGTATACTTTTCCAATGGAATCAGTTGTAGATATGATCCAATTGTGTACTGGAAATGGCCGTCTTGGAAAATGATAAGAACATAAAACTATATTTGTCAGAGAGCAATTCAGAGATTACCATAGGAAGATCAATAAAATTTTCTACATTTTTGTCAGCAAACACCTAGTGAAAATGTAACAACGAACGGGGTTAAAACTGAACTTAAATTAAAAGAAGATGGAAGTGGACTAACTTTGCCTACAGGGGTGCAGATTTGATCTCCTCAACTTCTCTGCTCAAAGCACTCCAGCTGACAACACCTTGACAATGGGAAAAAAGAGGTTTTAAGAATTGTAAAGAATCATCCCAAGTAATCCAACCATTAATATGGTAAAAAATAGTGATAATATATTGAAAATCAGAGTGATTGATCCCTTCTTACCAGTACATCCTAAGTTAAAGATACACATTATAGAATATACGTGACTTATAGCTCAAAAAAATGGTGCCTCGGGAGAAGATAAATATCAAATTTCAGTGAATGTTGGTGGGACATGGAACATAAGAGATTTAAAAAACAATCATGCAGAACTGCTAAACTGTCAGTGATTAAATCAATGTGTTATGCAAATGCACACAACAACAGAGGATTTTTGTTCCAATTATTACATGGTATTAACTACACTACAGATCACAGTTATCCCAAAATATGTGAAGTAATAAATTCTGCACCACCAAAACTATTGCATCCAATCTTAAAAATCCAAAACCCATTTATAGTTATTATATATTCTAGACTACGCAGGTTTCATAAAACAAATGCATGAATATCCTTCTCAAAGCTTTTCCATCCAGTATTGTGTTTTGTTGAAGTACATACATCCACTTTTTTTTTGTGGTGAACCACTTATTCAATTCACTACAGTCATCGAACCATATTCCTAATTCTAGATATGAGCTTAAGAACAATTAGCAAGTGTCAGCAGGTAGCACAATAATCAAGTGGGAAGCTAAAATAATATAGACACCTACAAATCAACTCATACAGGTGGTTTAATATCTGAATATTCAGAGTAAGAAGCAGAGAGACAAATAGAATCCCCTCCTCATGTGTTGTTGATGCAAAGTTAAGTGCGTTTGCCATGTGAACAGGTTCTCCAATTCGGATTGTTTGTTCTATTATAAACATCATATGGAGCACAATCAATGCTGATGGAATCCTGATTCCTATCTGTTAACAATGCTATGGTATTATGACAATCTAGCATCTGCACTCTGTTCAGGCAAACGAAACTGCACTCAGCCGTGAGCAAGCAAGCAACAAACCCAAATCTTGGCAACGAGTAGCAGCACGTCGTCATAACAGAGCCATCACTGGAGGGAATGCGAACGAACAGCGGGGAGCAGATGACGAACCAGGAGCGACGGATGGCGTTGGGGATGGGCCCTCCTGCTCTATCTCGGCCATGGGAAGGAGCTCGCCCGGCCGCATCTTCTCACCGGAGCTCGAGAGCTGCGACGCCGAGGCGGACTCAGGACGACGATACCGCTGCCGAGGAGGAAGCCGGTCTAGCCGCCGCCGGTACTAGGGTTAGGGTTCTGTGTCTGTATGTACGCTGAGACCGACGATGGAGCATCTTGAGGCAGCAGCAGTGCAAGGAGCAAGTATGCGTCCGGAAGGGAGATGGGAGAGGCGGCCGCAGCGCGACGGGGATGCAGCGGCGACGCGGTGATGGGCGGCGGCGACGCGGGGATGAGAGAGGAAGAAGAGAGAAATGAGGAGGCCAGGGCTGGGGGCGGTTGCGCACTCGAGCGGCGGGGGGCTCCCCGCAAAAGCGCCAGGCGGGCGTGTTTCCGCAAAAATGACGCGAAATCGGAATTTCGTCTTCTTCGTTTTGATTCGGATGAAACGCGAGGGCTTTCGGGGGGAAAAAAACGAATGGTTTTACTGTTCAACCAAGGGCCTCCTGCACCGCGAGTTGGTTTCGAAATAATACGAGGGCCTTTTTGCAACTTTCGCGCCGATGTGTCTCCTCCCCAACGGCTCGGATCGGGAAAAACGGACGGACGTGCTTTAAGGGTGACGCGGTCGCTCCTGTGGAGGGATTTGTGGCCACAGATATAGGAGCTCGATGGTTTTAGAGCAACTCCAACACAGGGTAAAACATATTACTACTTTTCTGTAAATATGGTTAGTACTATTAAAAATGGCTCTCCAACAATCTCTTTAAATGACTCTTCAAAATAGCTAACTTTTTATTTCAGTTTTCTAACTATATTTAAGAGCAACTCTAAGAGAATAGCTAAAAATATACTCTAAACTTCTTGATTTAGCTATTCTTTAAAATAAAACATCTAAAAAAACTACTGTCCAACAACCTATGTAAATTTGCTAACAAGATTAGTTAGTGACACTGGCTCTTTAAAAATAGGTAGCGAGAATTTCAGAATGGAGGACCACTAAACTTAGATAGTGAGTTAGACAATCCGTTGGAGGTACTTTTTACTAAACAATAGCTATATTTGACTCTATGACACTTTTGGCTATTATCTTGAAGTTGCTCTAGCTAGGGATCTTCACTCTCTATTCTTTCTTCCCGCGAGCCTTTGGCGGTTTAGAGAGTCTGTTGGTTTACTCCAATTTTTTATATGTGTTTTATTTTAAAAACTAGCTAAAATCAAAGAATTTAAAGTATATTTTAGCTAACCTCTTGGAGTTGCTCTTACATGACTTTGCTTTTTATTACAAAGTGCAGCTTCTAGATTCAAATGCCCCTAAGTCTATATTTTAATAGATAATGACACATATGTTTTCTCGTTAAAAATTGGGGACGTTGGAACTTCGAACTATCTTGAGCTAGGTTTTATAAATCGCATATGTTACTCTGATGTGAAGTTAGGTGGGATGACGACTATGAAACAACCATCAATATAGCAGAGAATGGGTGAGAAACCTTAAAGCGGAATGGTTAGCATGAGAATGACTACTTGACGGACTAAAGACGGGTTGCCTGTCTAGGACGGCTGGAAGAGAGCTGAGAGGTGGGATAGTATAGTCATGAGAGAGAGAGAGAGAGATCATGAAGATAATGAAGACTAATGAGGTTAGAGGAGCATCCGCGGATCGCCATCATGTGATTTTGGACACTGTTTTTCAAGTGTGTTTTCAGTAGTGTGCTTTTGTTTCAGGGACTCAATATGATTTATATATTATGGTTCATGGTCAATGAAAGCAAGAAACTAGAAAAAAAAAGATAGCTATTATGAAAAATGAAACAAAAAAGTCAAAGTATTTGCTTTGTTGGTTTGATATTTGTGACACATAGTTGTGAAATAGTCAAAATGTGTTAAATCGGATGACAAATTGTCCACCAAATGAAGTGTTGGGTGTTGCTAAATTTTTTATCATCTCGTGGACTCGCATTTGACATATATTCGCATGTGTGGATACCATATACAATCAGCTAATTTGGTAATTAAGCTGGTGCTCACAATGATTTAATACAGTCATCTAGTGAATCAATTGTTCAATCTACTTTATACTTCTATGCAATTTGTCATTAATTGTGCGTGGCATCAATCTTCATGTCTATGTGTTACTGACATGCAATCATAATTTAGTTTGTTTGATAGGTTAAGAAGTTAAACTAGCTCTATTATTAAGAATCTAATGTAGTACTAATTAAGTACGAAGGATCTAATTTATTGTAGATTTCAGATTCAAAGCACTGACAAACCACTACCAGCTAGATCGAAGTAATGAAGTTTCCTTCAGTTTATTTCCGAAAAAGAGAAAAGGACCCTTCAATAAGCTAGGATGAAAGTAATATAACTTGTATGAGGAGTTAATTAATATTACTGAATGAATTGAACCGCATCGTGTTGATTACAATTTCAAAGTCATGGTATTTATTAGTGCGACAAAGAATGACCGTACTAATACACATATAATATATCAATTTCAGCACTCATATAAGTATCTATACATTAATATATATATATATACATCATCACTTAGATTAGTCTAGCAGTGCCTTGCTCTACTGCCGAATCTCTATGTGCATTTGTCAATTGAATTCCACCACTCCCTCGCAAAGGTGAATTGTCACCTACATTCGTTGATGGCATTCGTTTGCGTCTTCTAGCACTTTCCGCCCAATTGGTGAGGCTTTCTGATATATTTTCATCAAAAATGGCTTTCTTGAACGAACTTCCCATCTTCGCCAGTTAGGAACACAAGAAGTTAGCATCAAAGCAAAAAAAAAAAAAGAAGTATTTAAGGGACATTAATACATAGCAACATATTCTCGCAAAATTGAGTTGTATGCATAGGAAAGATAAAAACACAAATTGGTATGTGGTTTTATCATTATAATTTGATCATCATATTAGTGTGAGTGTGTGACACATATTGGAGCATGCCACGGTCCTGCGGTGGCAGGGACACAGGGACATGTATAGCTCTATTTTATCAAGTGTTTTTTAAGCAAACATTTTACTATAAAGCACAGAAAGAAACCAAAATAACCCTATAAAATGAGTCCAGTTTTTGGTCAAATAAACTATACAACTTACTTGAGAGATGATAGCGTAGAGAGGCAGGGTGCTGTAACCACAGAGGAGTTGGCAAACAACACTGAAAGAACACAAATAGCATGAGTCACTATCTCTAAATGTTCAAGACATTATGTTAATAATAAAGAAACCTTTATATGATACCTTATTGCAAGCCGAACAATAACATATGTTGATTTTCCCATAATGCATGATTTAAATCCGTATGATACCTGCAAGGGTTGGTGAGTGTCTTTTACAGAACGGCTAGAGAATTTGGTACAACTAATGGCAATTATAATATAATATTTTTTGATTGCTTGTATACCTGATTCTGCTAGCTAAGTGTATGCGAAACTTAGAGTGTTTAAATTAGAATAGTTGCATGCTAGGCGTTGCTTGATTTCACAATGAAAGTTGTTGTTAAAATTTAACATGGAAATGATCTATCAAGTGACGATTTTATCTGAATTTAGCTTTCCTGTTTGAAACCAATATATTCTAGTTGTGTTGCGCAGTAATGCTTAATGTTTTTACTTACCAGCAACCAAAAGAAAAATGCAATCTCAAATGCGTTTTGGAACAAGACAATGTGGATCAACACAAGGACTAATTTCGGCCGGTGGAACCAAAAGAGTTCATCTGAAGGGGCGACAACTAGGTCTCCTTCAACTGCCGTATGCTTTTGGGCAACCTCAATAGCCAACTCCGTAATGATATGCTCCATTTTGCTTCCGACCACAAGTAGCAGCTATAAGGAACAAAAATACATAAAAAAGAAATTATGGTTCAGTGGCTAATGCTTATATTTTAAGTAATTGTTTCACTATAAAAATAACGGTGTGCATTGCTTACTCTCATAGAAGATTTTCTAATCAATATATGACACATTTATAAAAATAACAGTGTGCATTGATAAGGGCTAACTATATTTTTCTATATGACACATTTCATCTACTCACAATGAAAGGGATTGTCGACAGCCAAATGTAGACATGCCACCCTATAAAAGATACAACCCGAGATTATTGTTAGTCTTTCAAATAAGATATATCACTTCAATTGATAAACAAGTTAGAAATTCACAACAGTCAAAGATAAGTATTAAAGTTGCTAGTGCAAAAATGTTTTGTCTTAATATTGTTAATAATATCTGAAGCAATAATACTCATTCCTTATAGAGATTGTACCATGAACATTCAGTAGCAAGAATATCATCAGCAAACCCCAAAGGTACCAACTGCAGTAAAAATAGGTGCCTTAGTGAAGCAATCATTGCATTTTAATATTGATATATACTATATGATATGTTTAGAAATAAAAGTAGCAGCTTCGGACACTTACCTTATACCGACAACTTTCTTAAAATCACCCTCCAATGCTCTGTTCATATAGTCGTAAAAGTTGAACTTTGGGTGTCCCTTGCAGTGTTTCTATATATAAAAAAGAGTAGACATGTAAATTTTCTATACAGTGACAGAGGAGAAAATATGTAAGGTGATGTCTGAATACCTTGATGAAACCAAGTCTCAAGGTTGTGTAATCCTCCTCAGTGACAGATCCATAGAATTGTTTGAAGAAAGAACGCTGAAGTAAAGATGAGTTATTTTTTATTCCATTAGTGTTTAGAGCAAACACCACATGACACATATAAGTTAATAAAAAAAAACATGACACATATAAGTTTCTTTAAAATACAAGAAAAGTAAGGTACCAGCCAACCAAATATCGCCCATCCTTTTCCATGGCCTTTAAAGTGATCTTGGATGAATTTAAACTCTTGCACATGTTTGATCATTTGAGGTTCTTCAAATTTTGCCCCGACAGCACATAAATATGCACACAGTCAGAAATCTAATAACGTAATACGCAGCACAAAAGAGTTATGACTAGCGAAATTGGGAAATATTTGGATCATACCACTATCATCATTTAGCTGGATCTTCTCTTCCCAATGTTTCCAGTTTCTTGTCTAGAGGATAACAATGAAATAAATATTTAGTAAACTTTGGCGCGGCACTTTTAAGACAAAGCTTGACACGTCTAAGTACCTGTGTGATTCCGAGAATGATTGTGATAGCACTGAGAACCACATGGGTGACTGCTAAGACGAAAATAAAAATGTGTAACTGATGAATTGCTTCAACCGAAAGGATAGGTACTTTGCCCTACAAAAAATGACAACACTGATCACTGAATGTTCAAAGTCTATATTGAAAGTACCCCGGTAACTAATTAATAAAATTCAAAAGCAAACACGTTACCTTCTTCAGGCAGTAGTCACTGGAAGCGCCGCCGCCTCCTGCCATGAGCCTCCTCGTGCTGCCCAGGACGCCGGTGAAGACGGTGGCGCCGTAGTGCACGGTGGTCTTGGCCCCGGCGCGCGACGGCTGCAGCGGGCAGGGAAGCAGATGATGCATTACGGTCTCCGGGACGCATATCTTCTGCGTGATGGCGCCCTGCAACACGTTGAGCAGCAGCGATATGAACCCCAGCAGCATCAGCTCTGCATAAAGTAAAACACACAAGACACCGTTAGAATCGTTTACTGTTTTCTGAGAGCATGCAGATCAGACGTACGCATGGTGCCCAACCTTCTTTGATCTTGAGGAGAGCTTCGTACAGCGGCTTCCTACGGCCTTTCGATAGTCTCTGTTCACCAAGAATTAAATGGTTCAGAACAACGTTCGGTGCGGTGCACGACACTCACCAACATGGTGGAAAAGAGAACGCACCTTGCCAAGACGATGGAGCAAGCGCTCGAAGAGCAGGGAGATGACGACGATGACGGAGCAGACGGCAGCGACTATCCATGTCGGTGTGTGCTCCAGCGTAATCTGCTGCGCGTCACCAGCTTTCGCTTCTCCTCCGGCCATGGCCAAAGACCAACGATAAGCTCTTCAGGTCGTTTTGTCCCACCTCAATGTCAAACAGGGCATGAAGGCACATAAGTTGCATGTATTTATGAATGGTGATATAAATATAAATTGGCTTGGAAAATGGGAATGAGAGACAGAGTCAAAGTACAACAAGAACCGAAATATCATGAGACCTTGTTGTATTTTACAGGGCACGCATGACGCCGCATGATGGATAAGGTGCATTTCTTATGGGTTTTTTGGTCAATGTTCAACCACAGCTGCCCCCCTAATTCTGTTCTGAAATATGCGTTGTCACTTGGAAGTTGGAACTGAACTTGTTAGTTCATGAAAACTTCTTTCCTTCTCTCTTCTACGCATGTCACTATGTCAGGGCGGAGAAGCTTCAGGAAACCCATGTGCTGTGCTGCTCGATGCGACTAGCATATAGTTTCATGACAGTAGTGAGAAAACTACTAGCTAATTAGTCCTGAAAGAGAAGCCAAACAGTAGTGATCCGCTAGTCATCCCCTCGCCTGAGCAGAAAAACCACGCGTGTTAAGGGAGTCAGCGTACGTCACCGTTCCTGTTGCCGATCTAGCTGCTGATGAGTCGCTGTCCAGGTGCTTCTGGTGAAGAGCATAACGAACGACTTTTTCTGGTCTTGTACGTTTCGCTCTGACGTTGTAAAGAAAACGGCTCAAAGATTAACTAACCGTCGTCCATTGATCGAATCAGCTGTCTCCCAATAAGCTTGTGTCATTAGTAATCGCTGATTGGCAGGTGTGAGCGGTTAGCCATTCAGCATCTAGGATGGCTAACTGCGTCAACGGAAGAATTTTATTAAAAAAACATATTATTTGCGCCTGGTCAACGAAATGCGGGCGGCAGGGACTCAGGGACATGCAGAGCTCTATTTGATCAAGTGGACATATGCAAACGATGGATATCAGTTTCCAAATCTGGCAAAGTCAATGCGTGGCAAGAGAAAGTGGGCTCATGATCGGAAGGTGTTGTGAGGCTTCTGAACTTGCACTGATCCTTTCTGTATATATATGTTGTAACGAATTGGCTTCTCGCCTTATCCCACATCAACCACCGGGGTGAGGTGTGGTAATAAGTCTAAGCATACTGTGCCGCGTCCGTCGGCAAGAGTCAAAAGTTATCTGGGCCAACGAGCAAAGGCGTGGGGGGTTGTATTGCATTGGCAGGCAGACGAGGCCCGTATGTAAGGCGTGGCCGTCGTCTGACACCAACCGATCAGAGTGTCAAAGGCGATCAAGTGGCTACTGGCGTAAGATTTCTGGACACAAGTCGTAGTACAATTTCTGGACACGATCGATGAAGCTCTGCTGGTGAGATTGCTATTTCACCGTCGCGTCCTGATTAGGCATGGCAATTGCTGTAGCAGTGTAGCTGATGATGCGATGCGCCTCTTTCTTCCATTTCTAGCGGGACGGAATCCAAATCGAACCAAATCCCATGAATCAAACAAGGCCACGATATTGGATTTTGGGCCTCAGCTTACTCTGGGCTAAAATGGAGACAGAATGTGCATGGTATGTACAGTATATTCGTTCCCCAAAAAATGAAAAGTATATTCAAATGGACCAAAGCCGCTGCTCGGATGGCACTTTTTAAATTCTACTTAATCCGCACCACGAGCAACAATGTTGGCGACCAAAAATATATGCATGCAGAAGTATCTGTACATTGCTGGATATATTCTCTCTGTACATTGCATATTGACGATTCACCTAATTAGTCTAGCTGTCCCTTGCTCCATCGCTGAGTCCCTACGTGCATTTGTCATTTGAATTTCACCATCCTCTCCAACAGGTGAATTGTCACCTACATTTGTTACTGCTGTTCTTTTACGCATCCTTGCATTTTGAGCCCAATTGGTGAGACCTTTCGATATATTTTCGTCAAACATACCTCTCTTGAACGAGCTTCCCATCTTTAACATTGAGGGGGACAACAAAATATTAGCATCAAAACTAAGCGTGATGAAGCATCTAAATATGTATAGATATGCATAGAAATGACAAAAATACATATTAGCATTTTGAAGTATCATTTTTGTAATCCTATTAATGTTTTACTAACCAAATAATTTAATTAAAGTATTCCTAAGTGGCTAATTTACGTAAGAATCAAATAAAACCTGCCTAAATAATAACTAAACCAACTTTAACTTACTTGAGAGATGATAGCATAGAGAGGCAATGTGCTGTAACCGCATAGGAGTTGGCTAATAACACTGAAAGAACATAGATAGCATCAGTCTCTTAACCTATAAATGTTCAAGGTCGTTTTGCTAATATAAAAATTCTTGATACAATACCTTATTACGAGTCGAGTAATTACATATGCCCTTTTCCCCATAATGCATGATTTAAATCCATACGTCACCTGCAATGGATGATGGGTGCCAAGGTGAGTATCTACTTTTAGTTTTGTTAGGCTAAACAAATATGAAAGATCTCAAGATTATATGATAGATGTGTAATGTTCTTACCAACAGCCAAAAGAAAAATGCAATCTCAAACGCATTTTGGAACAACACAATGTGAATTAATAGAAGGACTAATTTTGGCCGATGGAACCAAAATAATTCGTCCGAAGGAGTCACCACTAGATCCCCTTCAATTGCTGTATGCTTCTGGGCAACCTCAAGAGCTAACTCCGTAATTATATGCTCCATTTTACTTCCGACCATCAGTAGCAACTGTAAGGACAAAAAAAAATCAAGTATGTTATGTTTCAGCAGTGAAATGGAAAATATTTTTATGCAATTGTTTGCGATGAAAAATAATGCTAGATATGGCTTATTCTTGTAGAAGATTTCGATTTGTAAATTTTTTTTTGTCAAATGTTTATATACACCACATTTTGTTTACTTACAATGAAAGGGACCAGCGATAGCCAAATGTAGACGTACCATCCTATGACAAAAAACAACAAGGACTATTGTTAGTTTTTAAATAGAGTATCACTGCAATAAACATATAATTAAAGAAAAAATAGATAGCGCATAAAAGTAAGTTTCAAAGTAGCCATATTGCAACATTGTTTTGTCTTATATATTTTCAGTAATCTTTGAATTAATAATACTCGTTCAGTATAGAAATTTTACCGTGAACATTCAGTAGCAAGAATATCATTAGCAAACCCCAAAGATACCAACTGTGATAGAAACCAAGAGCCTTAGTTAAACAATCATTACATTTTATATGATGAGTTTAGAAATAAACATAGTATCTTCACGTTCTTACCTTATACCAACGACTTTTTTAAAATCAGCCTCCAATACTCTATTCATATAATCGTAAAAATTGAACTTCGGGTGTCCCCTACAGTGTTTCTACAAAAAGTAGACATGCAAATATAAATTAAATTTCTTGTACGTGATGACAGAGTAGGAAGCATGTACTTCATATATTAGAGTTCTTATGTGACTACCATGACGAAACCAAGTCTCATGGTTGTGTAATCCTCCTCGGTGACTGATCCATAGAATTGTTTGAAGAATGAACGCTGCAGTAAAGATGAATTGGGTTTTTATTTCATTAATGTTCACAGCAAAAAAACATGAATTGTATTTTGACGTTTCAGGGTACATAAGAGAAGTAAGATATATACCAGCCAACCAAATATCTGCCATCGTTTTTCATGACCTTTAAAGTGGTTTTGGATAAATTTGAATTCTTGCACATGTTTGATCATTTGTGGACCACTACCATCATTTTGTTGGATCTTGTCTTCCCAATGTTTCCAGTTTCTTGTCTAAATGATAACGAGCAGAATATTCAGCACATGTTCGATAAGATATTTGAATGCAAATTAAAAAAAAAGTCATGATGCAGTAGTACCTGTGTGACCCCAAGAATAATTGTAGTGGCGCTCAGAACCACATGTGTGAGTGCCAAGACGAAGATAAATATGTGTAGCTGATGAATAGCTTCGACAGAAAGAATTGGCACTTTGCCCTGCAGAGAATGGAAATACAAGCGCGGTGTGAGAAGATGAATGCAGAGATGGTGGAGAATGGTAGGTCACCCATATTGAAATGACGTTGATCACTATAACTTATAATTTTGACTACCGATGACTCCATTGTTAAAAAAAACTACCGACGACTCATAAATCAATTTCTTTTTCTTTTCTTTTTTTCGGTCAAAGAAGTACAAAACATGGGGCAAAGCTTTCCGTTGAGTGCCGGTTGCCAGGGAAATCCGACTGGTAGACCGAAGTAATCGTGTATAGTGTACGCACCTTGTTCAGGCAGTAGTCACTGGAAGCACCGGCGCCTCCTGCCAGGAGCCTCCTCGTGCTGCCCAGCACGCCGGTGAAGGCGGTGGCGCCGTAGTGCGCGGTGGTCTTGGCGCCGGCGCTGCGCGGGCAGGGCAGCAGGTGGTGCATGATGCTCTCCTTGACGCATATCTTCTGCGTGGCGCCCTGGAACACGTTGAGCAGCAGGGATATGAACCCCACCAGCATCAGCTCTGCTCCAACGACACAAGAGAGAACAAGTTAGAACTATATAGTATACACTGCGCGCTTGCTCTCGGCTCAACTCGACTCGATCGGTGCAAAAAGTTTCAGGAAGATGGATGGATGGTGGCAAATTAACCTTCTTTGACCTTGAGGAGAGCTTCGTACAGCGGCTTCCTACGGCCTTTGGATAGCCTCTGCTCATCAGGAATTGAAATGCTTATTAGTGCTACTGATCATCAGTGCATAAAGCTCAATATATACTTTCACAGCGTGGAGAAAACAAGAGAAGTAGTAATGGCTCTCTAGCTAGCTAGCTAGCTAGCATGCAGGACGCACGCACCTTGCCAAGACGATGGAGCAAGCGCTCGAAGAGCAGGGAGATGACGACGATGACGGAGCAGACGGCCGCGACGATCCATGTCGGCGTGTGCTCCAGCGTTATCTGTGGCGCGTCGCCAGCTTTCGCTCCACCTCCGGCCATGGCGAAAGGCAATGATCCTATCCTAGCTCTTCTCCCTCTTGAATGTCAAAAATAGTGTATTATTTATATAGAGAAGAAGAGATTTGGTAAGCAAACGGTCTTACACCTTGACTAGCAACATAGCTAGTTAGCTTGGAAAATAAAAACAAGATAGACGGAGTCAACAAAATAAAACGGGAAATATCTCGAGGCCTTCCTATATGTTACTGGCCATTATGGCACATGATTGGTTGACTATATCTACGTTTGCGTTTCCATTTGATAAGACTGATGTTTTCGATCGGAGAAATGCTAAACCTACGTAAAAGAACTCACGTAAAAGCTACAAAAGTGCTGACGTGCTCCGTGATAACCACACCGTGCTCCTCCGTGATTTAATAAGGAAATCCACCAACTGATGCTCAACCAATCTGTTACAGCCACGTAAGCAGTAGTACGTGAGATTTACGTAAACCTTTTACTAACTGTCCCACTGCGTACCGTGTTAAATTGGCAAGTGGATAGCTAGGACGACGCAGTGTTCTTCGTCCTCTTCTTTCCAGTTTTCCACACGCACGAGGCATGACTAGTCGTCTACTAGTACGTAGTACTCCCTAATAAGGTAGTTTTTTTCATCATGTTGCCTTTGTTTTTCTTCTCTCTTGTACGTCAGAGACGCAAGAACCCCATGAAACCGATGCGTGGTGCCCCTTTTTCGTGACCTTATATAATTAAGACAGTATAGTATTAGTAATTAACAATTCGGACAAAAACAGCTGATAGCGTCGTTAAGAATGGCATGTGTCGCCGTCGCCACGGCGGCCGAGCTGCATGCTTTGGTGGTCGCTGTCCAGGTGCTTCTGGTGAAGTGTGGAGCACACCGAACGAACTCGCTCTGCCTCTGACTAAAGTGGTCCGAGAATCGTTCAAGGCTTAATAACCGCGTGTAAACGAACCAAATGCCGGTTTACATTCTTTTTTTTTCAGAGTTCCAGGGCGTAGTTAGATTCTAATTGGTTGGCTTAATCGCAAGATTTAGAAGAGGTAAACACCTAAAGAATGCACGCATGGCTGACATTTTCAGCAAAAGAAACTGCTTGTCCGAGTTCGATCTGCGAGTTCTTTTCGATGACACGGGCAGTGAGCTAGCTCATGGTCCATAACTAAATTTCAGCTTCCAACGTTCCAGAAGATATAAAATGTGGGAAACCATGCACGACAGAAAAAAGGCGTTCCAAGTGGGCTCGATCGTGGAGAAGGTGGCGTCTGACTCCCTAAACTTTGGAATGTTCTGCCGCACCGGTCATCAACCACCGGCCGGCGATGATGGTGGTGGAGAGAAAAGGAAGATGACGACAAGCCAGGTTGGTTATTAATTTACGGCGTTTTTTTTTCCTTTCCTTTGGGAGGGCAAATCACGAGAGCTTTTATTCATGATGGACAAGATTGGTTGTTTACGGCGTTAGTCAGGGAGCCAAGGTTCATGGTGGCGAAGGGCAAGTCCGGCGAAACGGTTGTTACTTGTTACCAATACCGCGCTGGAGTACTTGACTGGTTATTGTTCAGGATTAGGCCAGCTAGATCGATTGGCGAGGGTCATTGGGTCAGCCTGAACAGGTCAAATACGGAGAAGAGTCCAGAGAAAAATGGTGCTGACGGCTACGAACGCGGAGGTTGGTGTGAGGCGGCTCCTCGTCGCCGTTGACATGAAGAGACCAGAGAGTGTGGGGATACGATGAAATGATGGCCTAACGGCGGAGCTACGTGACAGGGAGAGGGTGCGGATGCACTCGAGCAAAAGAAAATTTTAATGGTTATCTTATTTTCACTGTATATGCGCACCACTTGAATACCTAACTATGCATTCACGATGCAAGAAACAAGAATTTGAATAGCCTTTAAAAGAGAGTTCTGCACCACACTCGCTTGTGTGCTCTAGCTCCCTACACCTGCAGGCCCGGTGGACGGTGGGTGAGCTGATTCCACGCGTTCGGGCTGCGGTCAGCCGGCGGCGGGCGCAGGCTGCCAGACGGAGCGGAGCACGCGGCACGGCTGCGTCGATCGCCTAGCCACGTTCGTGCTCGACCGGGCATCGCAATTGGAATGTTGTGGCTGGCGACGACGACGTGTTTGTTGCACTTGTCTCCCATTTCGATGGGACACGATCCGAATCCACAGCCACAGCCCACGGATAATTGGTATACTCTCTCACTCGCTCCCCGATTCATGGACCTCGCGGCTCGATTACTTGCAAGGCCCAGTGGGCTGAAGGCAGCAGGACCCGATGCGGGCCACGTGTCACCTTCCCAGCGGCGTGGCACCTCGGCGCGCGCTGTTCGACCACGCCGAGCCGATGCGGCCGGCAGCCGAAGGCGAACGAACGCGCGCACTGAGCTCAGCAGCGCCCGCTGACATGTGGATCAGGCGCCCAGCGAGACCCCACATCATGGCCGTTGGTGGATTGGTGGACGGCAGGGATCCCAGCCTCATGCTACCCAGTATACCTACGCAGCGCACCAACAAAAATCCGTGCGGGATGAAGCGTGAGACAAAAGCGCTGAATAATAAAAAAGAAAAAATTTATAGAAATCGAGGATTGGCAGCGAGAGCGACGAAGTGGGAGCTGCGCTGCGCACACGGACGAGCACAAGTGTACCTGCTTGCGCCGTCTCTCTCGCAGCAGGGAAGGGGAAGGGGAAGGGGAAGGGTCGAAGGGAGCTGCGAGGAGGAAGAGAGGGCAGGGCGCGAGATGGAGGTCGGTTTCCTGGGGCTCGGCATCATGGGGAAGGCAATGGCGACCAACCTCCTCCGCAACGGCTTCCGAGTCACCGTCTGGAACCGGACCCTCGCCAAGGTAGGCGCTGTTAACCGACCTCCTCCGGCCGGCGGCCGCCGGCCTGCCCCGTTCGCCCCAAATCAATCCCGTCGCCTCCGATTATAGCCCTCGATGCATTCGTTCCTGGACGCGCGATTTTGCGCTCTTCGATTCTAACCGCCCTTCTTTTACTTTCGCCGGCAGTGCGAGGAGCTCGTCGCGCTGGGCGCCACCCTCGGGGAGACGCCTGCCGCCGTCGTCGCCAAGTGCAACTACACCATCGCCATGCTCTCCGACCCCGCCGCCGCCCTATCAGTAACGCGATGCATCTGCTTTCACGTTTTTTTTTCCTTATATCAGTGTAAAGATGAAGCTTTTTGCTGGATGGTTGTTTTACTATCTCTCTCTGCGTCTGTTTGTGTCATTCGGTTCGATTTAGGTTGTTTTCGATAAGAATGGCGTGCTCGAGCAGATCGGGAACGGGAAAGGCTACGTGGACATGTCCACGGTGGATGCCGCCACTTCTTCCAAGATCAGTGAGGTATCTCTCCCTTGTTGTCTCTTTGCTGTAAATTTACTAGTTGTGTGATTGTGTCTGTGTGAGCTATCGTGCAATGGTTGGATGACACTTTCTTGCCTGTGCATACTCTCTTAGGAGGAAGAACCATCTCATCTCATCTCATCTCTTAATAGTAGAAAAACCAGTTATTTTTAGGCTGTGTATCATTGCCACTGAACATTGATAGGGATCAACGACAGAACCTACCTCAAGTGCGTAGTATACACTACCACTTGTGATGACTGACTGAACACAATCACAAAAAGTTTCATTGTATCTCTCATCATGGATGTGGAAATGTGCACAAAATGGTCTGAATTGAAGTCCCCTCGGTCTCTTTGCACAATCTAGTAAAATTACAAATAAATTGTGAAAGCATGGCCCTTCTTGTTCATGTAGGTGCATGTCCTATCACCACACCACCAGCAAATGTTCCTCAAGATTGAAAGTAGACCTAAAACTTTCAAACATCATTCTCATCTTCTGATCTTTCCCTAATGTCAAGGCATTTAGGATGACTAAAATGGTACATCTAATTGCATACAACTGGTTTTGCATTTACCATGATAACAAAGGAAGACTGAGGTGAACTAGAAAAAAGATGGAATGCTCAATATATGTTTCTAAGGACATCTCAACAAGTGCTTTGCACTCAACCTCTGCTATGTGTCTTTGTCTATCTGTTAACTTGTACAGCAAACTCAAAACCATCTAATTCCTTAGATTCACAAACATAGACCTCTCTGACTTGCAAGAGATCAATTGGCAATTCAAACTGTGAAAGTGGCACATTTGTTTCCACATTTGTTCTTGATAAACCTTAATGTGGTGTGTCTTATTAATGTCATATTCAAAAGAGAGTTTGAACTATTTCATTGTATTGATCGACAGTAGAGGATAGCATATATGAAATTGCTACTTTATCCCCTTTTACTTTTTATTGCTTCTTTCTATATGCTTGTTATAAAGCTTGGCTGTTAAAGTGAATACTAGTCGTATATAATGCTTGAAGAACAATATGAGAGTGCTCCAAACGACCAAAAGTTCATAAGAAATCAAGGATAACCATGATGCCATCGTATGAAAAATGCTTTGAACATATGTTTATACGTTAATGCTTATGTTCCTTAAAAGACTGAAAATTTTGTTTCTATAATATTAATGAAATAAAAGGGGATAGCTTCATGGAAATATTGCTTTGTACTATTGATAACTCTTCTATGTCTACTAAAAAATAGATACATTCCTCTGAATGACTGAAATATCAAGTAGTCTGCATTTTAGCATTGTAGAGTAAATATATTTCATAGATGTTCTTTTGGTCATAATATGATTCCGTATTTCTGATGATGTATGTGTGTGACATTATTCATGGAGGATAGGGTGTGCATGACTATTTGTTTTTCATGGAAGCTACACAGTTGTAGCTTGTAATCTGGGCTCTCAATTATTTGCAAGCATGTTATTTTGATGTTGCGTGGATTACCGAATCTATGAAATTGACATGGAATGTGATAATAATGTAGCGATGATAGCAACAAACAAGGTGTTCATTTACTCTCCATGTAGGCTAGCAACCATGATACCCAGCTTGTTGTTGTACGCATCATGACCAATCCAATTAATAGTGGGCCTGTGTTGCATGGACATTGGACATCCCATTTGATGGCGTAGACACAGGTACATCGTCATGTTGATGATGTATGAAGTAGTGCAGAACAGTGCTAATCTGACATGAATAATTCACTAAATTTTATTTGTGAACTTAAGAGCACATGTATTAGCAGATTTATATGCGCCCCCCTCCTCCCCCCCTCTCAGTGCCCATGTATCACTGTTTTTTGTCTGAAGTATCATATTGATCAGGTTCATTGATGTTAATAGTGTGTTTTCCCTGATCAAATTTTGCAGGCAGTCAAACAAAAGGGCGGAGCATTCCTAGAAGCTCCAGTTTCAGGTAGCAAAAAGCCAGCTGAAGATGGTCAGTTGGTCATTCTTGCTGCAGGGGACAAGGTAATTCATAGTTTTGTGCACCTTTTGTAATTGTTAATTACTTGTCGGCAAATGCTCTCTTATACCATATCCACATTCTGTATGAAAGAATTTTTAGATGCCTTTTCTTTCACATGTAGTTCTTTTTATGATGGATACTGTTACTCGATTCATTATTCTTCATATTTTTTTCTAAAGAAGAAGCAATTGTTTTATTCTAGTACCAATAATTTTCATCACGCCTGTTATCGAGTCGCCAACTTTGGCATTGTCTTGCTCATATGCAACAGATAAGTTCAATATATATTTTCCTGTAGTGTAGGTTATAGTATTGCAGCACTCGCCATAAAACTATACAATTGTTCCGCTTAGAAAGGGACATAGGAAGCATATGGCAAAGGTGTCAATCACAAGAACTTAAAGTCCAATGGATATGGCAGATATTAGCCTTTGCTAATTTGGGCATGGATTATGGATCCAAATATGATGTTTAAGATGGCAAACTCACCACTTTATGATTACATATTTACGTTTGGCTGTCATTGATGCAAATGGCACTACCCTGCACAGGGTAATACCACACATGACTTAATCAGATTCCTGCATTTCTTGCTTATTTGTTGGATCCTCATCCTCCCTTATAACATTTCAGGCATTGTACGATGATATGGTGCCTGCATTTGATGTGCTAGGGAAAAAGTCATTCTTTCTGGGAGAGATTGGAAATGGAGCAAAGATGAAGCTGGTGGTCAACATGATGATGGGAAGGTAACTATTTACCTACACTGAAGGCAACCTAAATCTAATAATTCCAACTGCCATAAATTGTCTATTGCTTTTTTGTAATGCTTTCCTTTTCTTTCTTTTAACTTTTGTTGCTAGTTCTTGTGGGTTTCATCTCTATCCTACACCAACTTGCTTGGGACTAAAAGGCCTTGTTGTAGCTTGTTCTCATTTTGTGATCTGTAATTCTGCACAATCTAGTATTATGTCAAGGATAACTTAAGTATCAGTTGAATACATAACACTGCTGTCTTATCAATTTGGGACCAGGTTTCCTTTTCTATACTTAATGTAAGTAAATTCTGATAGAAGCACTGTAGAAGTTTTCTTACTGCACATCCCATCTAAGCATAATTTTCTCACTGCTGCAATATAAACCATATTTGTACAGACTGTTAGCATATTTAGCAGGATTCAAAAATATTTCCTTTCTTGCTATGGGATTTATCGATATTCTCTTAAAAAGTTACCGTTTTAACTATGTTATTGCACACACCGACACTCAAACCTCTATTTTCTCTCGCTAGCACATTTTAGCGCTTCTCTACCTTTGGCTTGTAAGGTCATTGACTGCAACTACTTTACTCATTGGTGACACTTGTTCCTTGCTGCAGCATGATGAATTGTTTGTCAGAAGGACTCTGTTTGGCTGACAAAAGTGGTTTGAACCCCCAGACCCTTATTGATGTCGTGGTATGACAGTTGGCAATTTCGAGATTGCTGTGGGCTTGTGATTACACTCTTTCACCGTCATATAACTGGATCTCAAATATACTTCTGACATAATACAGGATCTTGGTGGAATTGCAAACCCAATGTTCAAGTTGAAGGGGCCTGCAATGGTCCAGAGAAGCTACAGCCCTGCATTTCCTCTAAAACATCAGCAGAAAGACATGAGGTTAGCTCTTGCTCTGGGAGATGAAAACGCTGTCGCGATGCCAGTCTCTGCAGCTGCAAATGAGGTGTGCCTTTCTCTCCCTTTCCATTTGCTGTACGTGTACACCGTGAAACATGGATGAAGTATGTCATATGACACGACCATATTACTTGCAGGCATTCAAGAAGGCCAGAAGCCTGGGCCTGGGGGACATGGATTTCTCGGCCGTCTATGAGGTAGTGAAGGGTGCAGGTGGTTCAGGCCAGGCGTGATGGGCGATGGTGGTTGCATTTGGATGCTTAGAATCATTTGGACCCTCTCCCCCCATTTCTGTGCAAATTTGCAACGGTGTCTTGTACTGATGTACTCTGTGTGAAATGCACTCAACTGTACAAGTGATTCTCGAGCGTTTCAAAATAACCCGCCTAATCTCAGGGATAACCCTAACAGAAGAACCGGACCAATTTCGATGGAAATGGACGGCGGATGGTCGATTCTCCTTGGCTAGCGCCTACAATGCCTTCATCGGGCAGTCTGAGGTTTTGGGAGCGCGCCTGCTATGGAAAACAAGGGCCCTCAACAAATGTCGCTTCTTCTTTTGGTCGGTGTTATTGGGCCGCAATTGGACTTCCAACAGACTACTCCGTCATGGTATGACAGATGATGACACCTGCGCTTTATGTACACAGCCGTGAAACTTGGTTACGAGTCCTACGTCGATTGGGGATCCAGCACATCTCCCCAACAGTGGACGAGCCACCTTTCATTGAGTGGTGGCTCAGGTCGCGTAAAAGCATAAGGAAGCTTCTGAGGTCGCGTAAAAGCATAAGGAAGCTTCTGAGGTCGCGTAAAAGCATAAGGAAGCTTCTGCGTCTCGGTTTCGATAGTCTTCTTATTTTGGTCGCATGAAGGCTCTAGAAGGAACGGAACAACAGGATCTATAAATTCCAAACGCTTCAACCGGTCGCGCTGGCTCAGGCGATCATCGACGAGGCCAACCTTTAGGCGATGGCAGGGTACGCCAAGCTGCGGAAGCTGCTGGTGCCTAGGCTACCTTAGTTCTTTAATTTCTGTTTCGGGAGCTTGTTCCCCTCTTCTTTTCAGGGCTTGTTGTGCCCTTGGCTTTTTGTCTGTTTTCTTTCCTTACTTCGTTTGGTTGGCTTTTGCTAAGTTCTTAGGGAATTTAGCCCTGACCGCGTTGTATAAAATTTCTCTTCTTCTTAATGAAATATGTGCTCCGCACGTTATCCAAAAAAAAATAATGAAGATTTAGACCAGGCCTTGCAAAAGAAATAAATGAAGGTTTGATGCTAGAGCATGTGAAGTACAGCTATAAAAAAATGGAACTATCGACCTGCTCATGAATGGTTATGCTGGACATGCATCTAGCAGTCTTTAAAAGCATTAGGTAGAGAAATGCCATGTTGCTCCGTGAAGCAGCTCTTTTTCCCTTCTTTCAGATTTTATCCTCTGTTTAGGTTGTAGGTTGAGTTCTGTTTACCACAAAATTTCAGGTCGTTTGCTGTTCACTTTTCTGGACGTAATTGGGTGACAACATGGTTGCTAAGCATCCAATCCAAGTTTTTTTTATATCCAACGGAACACTCCGGAAAAATAATTATCGCACAGGCACAGACAACTCGGAAGCCGGAAGTTGTTCCTGTATTCATGCCACCGAGGCATCTATGCGGGGGGTGTATGCAGAATTACAGATATCCATCAGATGCAACTCTGCCTGCGAGACTTGTCTTATGTCCGGGTCTTCATAAGACCTGGAAAAGCTCTCTGCGTTGCCCAGGGAAACCCCGGCAGCACGGCCTCGCCGGAGTCGGTCGTCTCCTACTGGCGGCCTGCTAATGAGGTCGTGTGCCGGGTTCCAGGGGCAAAGCAATTGCTGTCGCCTTTTGCAGTGCGTCCTTGAGTTGAGCCTGCACGGCAACGGCGCGCAGCGCAGCTGCCGCCATGGATTCGGGGTCAAGTCGTCCTGAGTCAAGGATTCGGCTGCAGTGTCATCTTTTTCTCTCTCTCTCTCTTTTTCTTGTCGTCCTGAGTCAATGATTCTCTATTTCCCAACATGATTCAGTGTCCCTCGCTTCCGACATGATTTCAATTTACGAGGTTCAGAGTTTGCATGTTCATTCCTGTGCGTACGCGCTGCCGTAGGACTTGGTCCAGCTTGTGAGGACCGATGGGGCCGGAGTCAAGGTCTAGCGACTTTTAAACGAGTCAAGGTCATGGTTTCTGACATGGGCGTCTTCGTCGGCTAACGTTTGCAGCGCGGCAAAGAGAGCCTGTTGCAAATCTCTCATCACTCCAATCTCCTTCCTGCGCCTGCGCGGCTAGATGTCATGTCCCCCTCTGAAAGTCTGGAACTAGCAAAGGGAGCGACGATATACTGCAAAATCACAAATACAATGAACCTAGACGGCTCTGTATATAACACTTTTGGGCACGTTGGGGTTTCAGGGTCTAGTTCTTGTCGCAGGTGACTCCTCGTGAGCTCCGAAGCAGCTTTCTGCGTTGGGCGTACTATCATACAAAATCTCTCTGTTATTTGTATCCCCTTCAAGTCTGAACATTATATATACAACGATACCTCAATCACGGACTGGAAAATGATCGAGCTCGCACATGGCTTCATTCCAGAGACATTTTAATTTCATTTATTGTATGTTCTTTTGCTCTGCACTGGAGTAGAATACCAGTACTTTCAGCATTGCGGCAAGCTGTAGGCACGAGGAGGAAACGAGGCAGCGCTGTTGGCATGCACGATGGCTTCTAGAAGCCTTACTCCTTTGAGGCGAGTGCGAGACAATCGCAGCGATGCCTTTCGGATTATGCTGTCTTTTTGAGCTTTTCTTTCCGCCACTGGGCCCTCGTCGCCTTCGCCGCGGCCGTGGCTCGTCTGTTTTTTCTGCCGCCTGCGAGCCGATGGATCCAAATGGACTGGAGGGAGGGGCCCGGCGAAAAGCGAAATCATGGCGCACCTCGACCCGTTTTAGCCGTTGCCATGGATGTGATATTTGTGTTGTAGTATATGCCTTTCACCGGCGGTTTGGAGAGCTGACGAGTTTCTGGCCGCGCGCGTCAGAAATATCTCTGCGTTCGTCCTGATGCAAGTGCGAGATGAGGGCACTGTTTTGCAGAGGAGGTGATATCATGCGGGTGGTGTCAAGACTGTGAGCTTAACCATTGATAACTTCAGATAATTGCAGGCAGGCATTTTACAGTCTGTGCTATTCTGGAAGAGCAGCTTGGCGTCAGCAATTTGTGGATCAGGTTAATAAAATGTCTGAAAGAATTTACTGCTCGTAGAAATGCCTGCCTAATATAGCCGTGGGTCCATAAAGTGAAATAGTATTGGAAAAGCGAGAAAGTTGCTACGGGAAGGAGGAAGCATGTTGCTACGGGGAAAAGAACGACAATACAAGAAATACAGCCATAGGCTCATCGTCATAGCCGAACGAACCTGCCATTGCTACCCAAATCACCGCACTATTAGACGATGTTGCCATTACCAAGACGACAATCTGTCTGCCATTAATCTGTACTTATATGATGTTCGAGGCAGGAAACAAACAATACGAATATTTGGAATGCTCAAGGCTGCAAGCAAATAGTTTTTGGCGTCATCAAAAGGAGCATGATAACCCTGATACTTTTTTTTTGGAAATACCACTGATGATACCCTTGAATGAAAGGAAAGGTAGAACTAGAACCGGGTGAAAAAACATTGTAGCAAGAAAAAAAAAGGGACAGGAATCCCTCTCAGCATGCTTCGAGGAGCCCTTTCTTTTTGCTGGCGGGCCCACCGTCACTAATTGCTTCTAGAAGGTCACTGTGTATTTTTGGCCTGGACCTGATCCGGCCGGGATGATGCTCGGTTGCTTTAGGTAGAAAGTGAACGATGCTCTCTGCTCGCATCGGCCACTACCCTCATCATGTCATGTGCAGTGCAGATGATCGCGGCGCCGCATGTTCATCTATGGATATTCTTCTCGAATGCGATCATGAGTTAGTGAGCTACGATGAGCACGTTGCCATTGCAATCTTGCGTACATATACAGCGCGTGCTCATCATCACACAAGTGTCAAAAAAAAAAATTCCCCCCTGTTTTCCTTCTCTTTTGGAGAAAGAATGAAGAGCTAGCTGTTGATAGTTACTAGTCGTGTACTGCCCAATAAGAAAAATATCTTTGCAAGAATTTTTAATCTCCAAGTAACCCTAAGCATTTGTAGACATAGATTGCTTATCCATGAGAAGTTGATCTCTGTAGAAAAACACTGACAAGATTCCAATGCGTCATTTTCGTATCATGAAGTTAATCGTGGTATCTGGATCCAATTTGTACGTAGTAGTAAGCAGGATAAGAGCTGGCTCCCAAATGGTTTTCTCATCCCTTCTCTATACATGCATCATCACTATCTAGGCCCAAAAGAACATTCTAAAATGTTGTTCATCTTTACTAATCACCGATTCCTTTACAGAGGACCTCTGATATGCACTCCAGAGGGACTGACTCTGTTTGGCTCGCATGTCAGCGGAACTACCCTTGAAAATGAGATCACGGGAGAGGAACATCTCCATTATCATATGCTTCCTCAATCTTCTGTTTACCCCAATCCCATCGGGGAAAATATCGCCAGTCAATTTGATCAAAGCATATAACCTGGTTGGCTTGGCTTCTCCTACGGGAATATCTCACCCGCGCTATAGTCTACTTTGGGTGCGTTCGGCAACCCTCTCTAATTTTTAGAGGGTTTTTGCAATGAATATTCTAATTACAAATAAAGTTTAATTACAAAACTAATTTCAGGGCTCCGCTCGAATTCGCGAGACGAATCTAACGAGAGTAATTAAGCCGTAATTAGACGATGGTTACTGTAGCATTACTGTAGCAAAATATAACTTAATTAAGCTCATTAGATTCGTCTCGCGATTTAGAAGGGGTTGTGACATAGGTTTTGTCATTAAATTTAGAAAAATGATTTTAAATAGCAAGATTCTTTTTTATGTGATGGGTGCTAAAAATTATAGGGGTTGCCGAACAGGACCTTTCACTCGTTTTTCCATAAAGCTGTCATTTTACTTATATATACAAAAGGAAATGATTTTTTACTCAACAACACTATCTAGCAATCATCGAATCCCAAACAAAATTTTGTCCACACTCTGTCCCTCCCTCTACTTAAACCCCCAAAGACCTTCACACAGGTCACGCACCACTCCAGCATCACAAGGAAACTACAAGCCACACTGCACAGACTGCACTCTCCATGGGCGCTGTCAAGCTAGAGGAGGCAGCCTCCCAAGCTGCCACCGAGCAAGCACGCTACAGCCGCGCTTCCGAGAACAAGAAGCACGAACGTGACCTGGCGGTGGGGGCAGAGGAGGAAGCTAGGGGAGATGACGGGGAGCTCATCCCTGGCTTGCCAGACGACGTGGCCATGGAGTGCCTGGCGCGGGTGCCGAGCCGGTCGCACGGGCGCATGCGCCGCGTATGCCGCGGGTGGCGCGGCGCCGTCGGGTCGGCGGAGTTCCGGCGCCGCCGGAGAGTCGCCGGGGCGGCCGAGGACATCGTGTTCGTCGTCCAGGCCTCCCCCGCGGGCGGCGGCGACAGCAAGGGCTCGGCGCCGGAGTGCACGCTGGCCGTGGCGAACCTCACCACCGGCGAGTGGCGCCGCGTGGAGCCCGTGCCGCTGTTCGCGCAGTGCGCGGCCGCCGGCGACGGGCGGCACGTCGCCGTCGTCGGGGGCTGGGACCCGGACACGCTCCGCTCGACCCGCGACGTCCGCGTGCTGGACGTCCCCGCCGGCGCGTGGCGCCGCGGCCGGCCGATGCCGGACGCCCGGAGCTTCTTCGGCTGCGCGGGCAGCGGCGGCAACGTCTACGTCGCCGGCGGCCACGACGGGTCCAAGAACGCGCTCCGCTCCGCGCTCGCGTACAGCGTCGCCGCCGACGCTTGGCGCGCGCTGCCGGACATGGCCGAGGAGCGCGACGAGCCGCAGCTCGTGGCCGTCTCCGGCGGCCGCGTCGTCGCGGCCAGCGGGTACCCGACCGAAGCCCAGGGCGCTTTCAAGGAGACGGCCGAGTGCTACGACGCCGGCGGCGACGGCGCCTGGACCAGCGAGGGCGACGACGTGGTCACGGCCGCCGGGACGTGTCTGGCGTCCGTGCGCGGGAGCGTGTGGGCCGTCGGCGCCGGGAAGGGCGGCGTGCGCGAGTGGGACGGCGACGTGCGCGCGTGGAGGGATGTGGCCGACGGGCCGCCCGGCATGAAGGCCTGCGTGAAGGCGGTGGGCGTCGGCGACGGCGCCGCCGTGTTCGTGTTCGGCACAGTGGACGACGCGGCGCAGGGCGGTAGGCACGCCGCGTGGGTGATGGACGCGGGCACGGCGGCGTGGCGGCGCGTGCACTTGCCGCCTGGGTTCGACGGGTTCGTGTACTCGGCTGCGGCCCTGCGGGTTTAAAGAGCTTTTGTTTAGGCGCGTGATTTTGCAAAGCAACTTCTTGTGTCCTGTTTTCTAATTTGCGTCTTGCCGGCGCGTGCTATATATATGCTTGTACTGTTTCATCATTTCATAAAATTTTTGGACAATGGTCCTTTATCTTGGTATAATATTTTCATTTGCTACCTTGGGCCTTGGAGTCTGCTCAAGGATGGGTAGTGAGGACTGAGGATGGGATGGGAAAATTGGGGGCAGCCGGGTAAACGAGCCGAGCTCAAGCGGTTGCAGAACTGGTTTTGCCAACAAGCAACAAAACTGGGGTTTATGCATGGAGAAACAACAAAATATCGTTCAATGTTGAGAAAAGTTCAATTGCTGCCATCTGTTGTGATAATATTGATCTGGATGAGGTGCTGCGGGACTGCAACGCACAGCGTATTGGCTTCCCATTTACATATCTTGGATTGCCCTTAACCTTGGGCCGTTTGAGGCTAGTGCACCTCCAGTTTATTCTTGATCGCGCCATGGCCAAGCTGACGGGATGGCATGGCCAGTTATTGAATTTGGGTGGAAGAAGAGAATTGGTGAAGACGGTCTTGAGCTCGATGCCCATCTACCTTCTGACAGTGCTCAAACCTCCAGCCAAGTTCATCAAAGACTTTGACAAGGTGCGTCGAAAGTTGCTATGGGCAGGAAACCAAAGATTGCACGGGGGCAAATGCAAGGTTAGTTGGGCACGGGTGCGGCGGCCTGTGCAATATGGAGGCGTGGGAGTGACTGATCTGGAACTTTTTGGTCGAGCACTACGCCTACGGTGGCTATGGTTTCAATGGAGACAACCTGACAGGCCATGACCGGCATGGAATTGCCGATTGATGCAATAGATGAGGCACTGTTCGCTGCTGCTACTGCAGTTACAGTTCGTAATGGCCAACGCGCAAGCTTTTGGAAGTCCAGCTGGATCGAAGGACAATCTCCAGCTGCCATGTTCCCTGCTCTCTTCAAACACAGCAAGCGCAAAAACCGATCGGTGGCAGATGCAATGCAGAATGACAACCGGATCCGTGATGTATGGCACAACATGACGGCGGCTTTGTTTCATGAGTATGTCCTGCTATGGGGTATGATTGAAGATCAGGCCATGGATCTTGATGGTGATCAACCGGACACCATTGTGTGGACGCGCACACAAAATGGTGAGTACTCTGCACAATCTGCCTATCTCATGCAGTTTGAGGGGAGTGTGGTCTCCTTATTCCCGCTCAAGGTCTGGCAAGTGTGGGCGCCGGCGAAGTGCAAATTTTCTTGTGGCTTCTATACTTCAGAACAGGTGTGGACGGCAGATCGGCTGCAACAGAGAGAATGGCCGAATGAGTACTTCTGTCAGCTCTGCTGTCGGAACCTTGAGACAGCGGTGCACCTGTTCTGTGAATGCCCGATCGCGCGCAGGATCTGGGAAGAGATCAGTGCCTGGTCGGGGGCACACCAGCTACATCCGGCCACCTGGGCAAGTCATTACAGCCCGGCCTCGTGGTTCTGCAGCCTCTCAGATGACACCCAATCAGAAACATCAAAAGGCTCTCGATCACTAGCAATTTTGGTCACCTGGGCGATCTGGCGGGAACGAAACGACCGAGTTTTTGAGCGAAGTGAGAAGACAGTAGCAAGGTTGGTAACTGAAATCAAGGATGAGGTCTCCTTGTGGAGCGCTGCTGGTGCAAAGCACCTGGCGGCACTGGTCGCTAGAAATATTAGTGAGTAGTCCGTTTTTTATGGACGGCTTAGCCCATGCTCCTAAGTCGCTCCTAGCTGTAACTCACGCTTAAGCGTGTGTAAAACTCCCTTCTTCTTATAAATATAATGCCGGCAATGTTCCGGGTCTTTCGAAAAAAAAATATCGTTCTCTTGTCCATGATGATTCAAAATGAAGAAAGATATATTATTATGTGATGTATAGTACATAAACGATAGTACAATTTGATTTGCAGACTGATACATAAACGATCGTACAATTTGAGTAATTATAAGACACCATACGTGTGCGAACTTGCGTGGGCAGGTTGTGTCAATCCGATGGAGTTGAAAGGCCTAGATTGAACATCAGAACCTTGAGATGAGTGATGAATCCAGCCGGTGCCACGCGTACCGCCATGTAGCAAAGCATCTCCATCCATATATTCAAGATGATCGCCCACCGATCACCTACCGCCTTTCCTGTCAGCTCCTCGCTAAGCCTGAGCGCGTCAATGGAGACGGGGACTGCGTTCTCGCATCTCCACAGTAATTAAACTACTCCCAGGATTGTATACCTTGGACGAGAGTTGCATACCCTCCTCCCTGATGGCAATGGTCTTGAAGACGGTAGCTCGACGTCTGTGTCTTGGCATAGTCGAGTAGAATGTGGCCGTCGTTGCCAGACATAACACCATGCTCTACACAAAGGTACACATGGCATAACTGGATAGCTCTCTGCTCATGGTTATGGACGGATGCCTGTTGGCATGCTCGTCGTCGTCGTGGAAGAAGCATATGTCCGTCGCTGAACAGTTTACCGCCAGCTCCACGATCATCCACGTACTGAGAGTACACCCAGTACGAGGAGATGGCAATTAAGATGGAGATGGTCTCGAGGACGACGGCTCCGACAAGGAGTACGTACGTAGGACACGACGACATGAGCTCGACTGCTGCCGTGCTGGCTAAAATGGTCGGCTTAATTTGCAGGCAAACAGCACGATCGAGGGCTGTGAAAGTGGAGCCCGTCGTAAGGACGCAGAGGCAGCAGCCGTTGACTGGGTCCTCGTGCTCGTAACGAGCTCCAAGCTTGGTGTAGAAGTAGTCGTATGCATACGACAGCTCGAGCTCCACAAGCTCTTGTACGTAGCAATGGTGCACCCTTTGCTCGTTTGACTCTATCTTTTGCGCAGAGCTCTTGTCGATTCTGGGCACCCACGGTTTCATTTCCATCAGCAAGCCCAGGCACCTGGTTTGCCGTTGGTAAGCCAGCACTATCAATTTTTGGAACAGGCCCCCCCATTCATAACCCTTAGATTATCAGGGAAAGTATGATCGATCGTAGGTTAGAGATTCAGCACCTATATTAGGTGGTTTGGCAGCAAACTTAGAGTGCCGATGTCCTCCTGGCATACTTGATGGTGCCGGCGACGAACATGAGCACCATGGGATCAGCCACGAGCTGCTTGTCTCCCTGCCACTGCTTGTTGCCAACCACATAGGCGGCCAGCCCCACCTGGGTGACTAGGCTCAGGAGGTGCCGCTTCCACAGCGTGTTGTCCTCCATGCATGGAGAAAGCCGTGATCGTCTCCTGCCCGCCGAGGTGCAGGAGCATGAACGGCGCCCAGAAGAGAGTGAGCCCGTGCCGAGGTCCGTTGATTTGAAGCGTCAGGTGGCCAAGGACAAATATCGCCAGGGAGTCGGCGGACAGGTAGGCTAGCCATAGCAGCTTGCTCACGACGCCGGGGGTTCTACGCTTCCTAATCCCCGAGAACAAGAGGAGGAAGGCTTGCAGCGCGAAGCTCACGAGCAGAGACACCTGGATCTCCCACTCGTCCCAGAGCTTCCCCAAGTGGTCTAACAACCTGCAGGACAACAGTAGTACGCACAATTCAGCATCTAACAAATTTGCAAAACTATTAGACAGAATTTACAAAACGCAGCTTCTTTTGTCTTCTACGCAGCTTCCCTACTTGACCGCTTGAAGCTCTGACTTTACAAAACGCAACTTCTTTTGTCTTCTTTTTCCAATTCGAGTCCCAGAGAGCACTGTATGATTGCATTGTCTCATTGCATAAAATTTATGGACAGTCCTTGTTTGGTCATGACCAAATATTTGACAAGGTAAAGAGTGGGAACAAACCAAATATGTGGCCGTGAAGGGTGGGCAGTGAGGGCCGCCGGGTGGGAATTTGGGCCTAAAACTTGGAACGAATTTATGCAATTTTTGTCTAATTTTCAATTGTCGAGGGAAAATCCAGTGTTAGCAAGAATCTTGAAACAGGTATGATACCTGCACATATCAGCCTGATGTGATGCACCTGAATCATGGAATTAGACAAAATTTGAAGGGCGGGTAGTGAGGGTCGGGTGGCAATTTGGTTTTAATTTCAATTGTCCGGTGAGAACGTGCCTTTGGTTTATGCAGTTTTTCTCTTTCTAATTTTAATTATTGGGGGAGTAAATTGATCCAAATTTTTGTTCAAGGGGTTAAAGGACAAAGTAAATTATTCAGGGCTATAAAATAGACTTTCTTTTCCCAATTACGGGTCTCCAATTATATGCATGCATGGGCCCAAACCTTCAGTTGAACCAATGCTACATGAAAAGCCAATTTGAAGAAAACAATAAACCATTATTTGTAGTCTTTGAAACAAGAAAATTATTTGCATTTTGCACCGGAAGTTCAATGCTTTATTGTTACAGCTCAAGGAAACATGACAAGCATTTTGTACGGTAATAAATCAGTAATGCCCAACTCCAAACTATATTCAAATGATCAATATACAAGGGAAGCAGTTGCAGCTGGTGCGCTGCAGTTACTAGGCAGAAGAAGGGGAGTCTGGCTGCCTATCAGGGAGCGCTGCTTGGAATGAAGGGTGTGCCACGTACTCTGCATTGAGCCTGGCAAGAGTGGGGTAATTTGACTACAGCAAAGCAGCACATCTCATTAGTTTTTATTAAGAAGACAGACATAATGATATTTATTTCTATAACAACAAGAGGGCCAGTACCATGTCAATTTTTGTGCGATTCAGCGCGGCGAAAATCTGGGGCGCTAGGAATATGTCTGCCTGAATATGAATAAAAGTACATTAGATACTCAAATGAACTGACACCTGGTCTATACTGTTAATAGCGATGTTGCATAATCCTACAACAAATACAGGGTTCTTCAATGAACTAGTTGGACAAGTACTAAAAGAAATTCGGACTGCACATGTACACCATGTGTAATAGGTTCTAAAATCATCATGGGGCATAAAAGACAGTTTAATAATAGAAAGTCACAGCCTTATTCGTTTGAGTTAATAACACACACCCTGTACCTTAGTTTGAGCAAGAATAAACACTTTTACATCAAACTTTCAAACACCATATAAACTTTTGGCTGCTTTAGGTGAAGAGGGAAAAAGAGCTGCTGAAGATTTTTCATTTTTTTTTCAGTATGTTTATTTTCTTTGTGCGACACCTACTTCAGATCATTGTGATAACATTTTACGCTCTACTATTGCAGTGAAAAATCTGTTACACCGGGAAACAACCCAATCTAAGAAAAAATGCGACGATTAAGGGAAGCAAACATACCAATTGGACTTCATCTCCTGTTGCATACTTTCCCGCACAATCTTTGATCAGGTTCTCAATAGCTAAACCATTGGGGAAAGTGAGTACATTTAGAATAGCAAACAAGTGAAAAAGTGATAAGGATCAAAACAATAAGACTGTTAAGCGATATAAGTTTCATAAGTGAGCTAAAAGAATTGTAAGTGACCTTCTATAATGATCATGCAACACAACAGTTTCGCAATCTGAGCAACATTACTTGATGCAAAGTTTGCGTGATGGAAGCAACGCAACAAAAGTAGAGTTATTCCAATCAGTAATGAATGGTTATGTCTGTGAAGACAACCTGTGAAACCTCTCTCAATTTGTTGTTGTATCCATGCGAGGCTCTCCTCTGCACCAACCTTCTCCTCAATGAACCTCTGCATAAAATAAGAACCACAGCAATTAATGTACCCGTACATCAACTTTCATTCTTTAAATGAACCATGCAGTGTATCTGAGTTTACAAGTTGCCTCGATATGCCAATCTTCAGCAAGAAAGTTGCATAATTGCAAAATGCAAAGGGCTATCCTGTTCTATCCTTTATAGATCTCAGGTGTGCTGAGTGATAACATTTCTACATGTAGAACCTCATATGGCGAGATATACATTTACTTACCGCAACTGTAAGATTCTGGAGAGGTTGAATACCAGAACCTACAATATTTGCGATCTGCCACAGAAACATAGAAAATGCATTAGTCACATTGTGCTATGAACCCTAATAACAGCCTTGCCATGTGGCAAACCTGAGAGACATGCACATGCACGCATGGATTCAACCTGCAACAACTCCAACTAAGATTGTTTTATTTGAGCTTCATCTCTACTATTTGTCCTCTTTATCCCTTGGTTAAGTTGTTTGATGAGTCCTTATCTTATCCATACATGCCAAGCAAACGATAAAATGAAATTAAAGAACGTGATGGCACAAAACTAGCACTCCTGTGACCTACAAAACACAATTTCATTTATTACTGTCTTCCTTTTGCAAGGATTGTCCGGTGCCATCAAAGTGGGGTGGTAATGGTACCATCCGAATAACTGACATGTGGCTCAAGCCCCATACACAGGCCCCATAATGAATGGTGTTTTACTAATTTTAAAATACTGGCTGCGGTGAAGAGAGACCAACATGTTCTTGCATATATGTCGGGATAATGGATGATACCTTTTTTGTCCTTTCTGTCGTACTACTACTGTAATCGTAGTGACCAGGCCTCGTACGATAAATTTGAGAATGACAGGGATGCATTTGGTTTGGAATATAAAAGATCCATCTCTTCCCAAAGGTGCGAAACACCCAAGAAAAACAACTAATAAACAAATTGCACAACATTCCAGATCAAAGAGTCTGGCTTTTTGCTGCAATTGTCTTAAATACCAAACAAAGCATACTTTCAGCTGCCAATTACAGTTCCCCACCGATTTCACTTATAAATACAATGGATTATGATGATTAGAAAATGTGGTTACCATCATGAACAAAGGGATGCAGAACCTAAAGTTACCTGGTGATTCAGAGCCTTCTTTTTAAGGTCTTGAGGTAAAAGAGGAGGATCAGGGTACTTGTCCTCCAAATACTGCAAAGGCACAACAGAACAAGCGACTCAAACATTACCCAAGTTTTGTGGCGAAAAACAATAATACCACAATACTTGCCAATGCTATCGCGTAAGAGTCACCAATCACTGCATCACCATCAACCAACGCGGGGACAAACTTCATAGGATTAAGCTTCACGAATTCTGCACACAAAGATCAACCTAGTGAATCTCCAAACAAAACAAGAGCCCTTTCACCATCTAGCTGAACGCAACCTATTTGTTCGACACAAACCACTATAACAGTTAAATTGCGCCACATATTTCTATACGAGGCGAGGAGAAACAATAAGCATGAGCACGACCACCCTAAGCAAGTACTAAACCCACAGCAGCAATCGCACGAGCTAATCCAACTACCACGGTGGCAGAGTGGCAGTAGTGCTCACTGCTAAGTTCTCACCTGGATCAGACTGCTCGCCCTTGAGGAGGTTGACCGCCTTGTACTCGTAGTCCACGCCTGCCGAGACACAAATGCGCGCAAGCATCGAAATCAAACAAGGCCAGATTAATCAATTCACGAAACGAAGAGAGAGGACTGAGGAGTCAGCCGGAAGGGGGGGAGAGGCGGTAGCGGCGGTCGGTAACCGCAGTATCACGAACCTTTGAGGTTGAGGGCGATGCGGGCGCGGTGGGAGCATGAGCTGCGCCAGTACGAGTACAGCCTCGGCCGCGCCCCCGCCGGCGTCGCCTCCGCCTCCGCCATTTGCAGCCACGGACAGGCGCTGACGACGGGAGAGCACTGGAAGTCTGGAAGCGACGCAAGCGAAAGTGGAGCACGGAAGGAAAGGAGCCGGGCTCCTACGCACAGTCTCAAATCACCTATGCCCAGGTCCAGCCGACACAAAACTGGCCCATACGGTCACGTCTGCCAAGGCGACGGCCTTCTGACATGTGGCCCACCAAAAAAAGGGCCCCCCCAACCAGCGCATCCGCTGCGCCCCAATAGCCGAGCCCACGACGCCCTTCCATTCCATGGAAGCGAAGTGAGAACATTTCAACTGAACCCCTCGCTGTTTCATATTTTCTCAATCTACCCCCTCCGCGAAACAGCTCTCGCTTTCTCTAATCCTCTCCTGCTCCCTTTCTCCACTACCAGCCCACCACCACCACACTCCGCGTCCCCTGCCCCAAACCCTAGCGCCGGCGATGGACGGCGACGGAGCCGGAGCCGCAGCGGCCGTGCACCACCACGCGCGCTCCCCCGAGGACGTCTTCCGCGACTTCCGCGCGCGCCGCGCCGGCATCGTCAAGGCGCTCACCACGGGTCAGCTAGCCTCGCGCTCCCTTTTAGCTTCCTCCGCTTCTTGCCTTCTTCCTGGTTTTGTGGATGCTATCGCTGACGGATACTTGTTTCCCGTGATGCTTCTGTGGTGTGCGCAGATGTGGAGAAGTTCTACCAGCAGTGCGACCCCGGTGAGGCTCCAGGCTTGCTCCCTTTTTTATCTTCCCTTTTTGCAGCTTGTTCCGTTGAGAGAAGCCGTACCTTTTACTCTTGGTCGATCCTATATCTGGTTATAGAGCTCGATCCGGTAGACGGGCTTCGTGGGATACTAAGCTCCAACAGTAAGCTCGATTTAGTCATAATCCATGTCAGCTTCAGTGTGCGGTTGGGGCGTGTGTCCGGTGACTGGTTGGTGGATGGTCCTGGGGTTACCCGATCCAAAACCCGAGCCTGGTATTTTGATTGGATTGAATCATCCGATCGTTTCTTCCGTTGCTGCCCGGTCCACTGTATCGAACACAGGGAGTCATATTCCTTGCCAAATCATTCGACCAAAAGCAACTCATGACACTGTCCCGAGTGGTGTTTACCCGGGTGGACTGATATCCTGACGGAACACACTCTTAAAGAAACTTGGGTCAATTCGAGTCCATCAATAAAATGAGTGTTTGGGATTCGTGAATGTCGATTTTAGGCAATTTGAAGTGCAATAGGTGTTACTCTTTGCTTCACAGATGGACATCTGGCACTTATAAAGCGTCAATTTTTTGTCCTGCTTGCATGTGAAACGCTTGGGAGGAACCGTTACGAGTTATATACTTTATTTAAGAGAGGAGTATCTGGGGGAAGTGTCTGTTTGGATCGCCTTCATTTGGCTCAGCCTAGAATCTGCCAGTATAGTGAGGAGTTTTTGTCGTCTTGTTACTTTGTTGTCACTATGAACATGTTTGCCGGATAGATGCTGGTTAAAGCTAATGCTAAGTAACCGCGATTGCTGTAGTCTGGTCGAAATATAAAAGTCAACGAATCAAACTAATGCCATTTACCAAATACAACGTGCAAGAGTTGTATCACCTTGTTTCCTCTAGTGGCTCTATTGTAAAGTGGAAAAAGGATCGTATACGTACAGAAGGAAGGTGAAAATTGTAGGAATGAGTGAAGACAGATAAATAATATGCAGGAATCAAGTGATACGAGTAGCATTGTCATTATCCTTAATTAATATTGATGTAGATTCAAGTGAAACAATTATGAGTAAATTGTCTTCTAGTCATCTTTTCAGCGTCCACGCAAAACTGAACTAGCATTTAGAATAGAATCATGCTTGCTACCGTGCTGACGTTCACTGGTACACCAGAAATAATACATCAGGTTCTATTTCCTTCCTTTTGTCTTGTTGTATATTGATGTCTCTCTTGTACCAGAGAAAGAGAACCTGTGCCTTTATGGTTTACCGAATGAGACCTGGGAGGTAACGCTTCCAGCTGAGGAAGTACCTCCTGAACTTCCGGAACCAGCACTGGGGATAAACTTTGCTCGTGATGGAATGGTCGAAAAAGATTGGTTGTCTCTGGTTGCGGTTCACAGTGATGCATGGCTATTGTCTGTTGCGTTCTACTTTGGAGCTCGCTTTGGATTCGACAAGGAGGCCAGGTATGCTTTTAGCATTCCTTGAAAATATTTCTTTCCTAATATTTCCTTTATTCCCCCCTGCACTGAACGTGTGATTCTCGTGCATTCTTTTGGACTGCACTATGAAAATGTTCATGCTACAGATCACTTTGAGTACAAATACACTTTCACAATTTATTTTGCTCTTTTTCTGCCAAACCAAACCTTGTTCTTGATGTAATAGAAGTGTGTCCAGTGTAGAAGAATTTGTCTTGCTGACATTCTATGGCGGTGGTTTGGGTGGGGTAGGGGGCGTGAGGAGCCACTAGCAAGAGGGTCGTGTCACTGTCTGGGTAGATGGGGAGTCTCTTTCCGCAGGATGTGGAGCACCCGTTGCTGTAGTTGAGAGTGGAGACTTGAGAGGGATCAGTTAGCTTTGTACGGGATATTGGGATGTGATATATCTAGGAGAAGTTGTAGGGAATGGGAGAGTTGAGAGCTAGTTAATAGTCTTTAAGTTTGTTGTCAATGGAGAGCTCACAGCCATTATTTTGTAAGTGATTCCTTTTTTTCTCTAGTTATCTGCCGCTCGTTTGCCCACCTGGATTGAGATAATGGCAGTCGTAGCCCCTCTCTCCTTGTGAAATTTTTGTGATTTTGGAAACTAGTTATCTGTAGCCATTATTATGCATTGATGTGGGAGGTTCAACATGTGAAATCTGTATACCGATCTACTCTTTTCATTAAAATGGTGTTAGTATGCCACTTTTTTATTCTGTTAAAGTTTCAGATCTGTTTTATGATATAGAATTCTTTTGATCTTGTAACTGTTATCTTACTTTCATGCGAATAATATTAGGCAGTTATTGGAGAACAAGTTATGCTAATCCACTGGCGGCATTTGAATTTCAGGAGAAGGCTCTTTACCATGATTAATAATCTGCCCACTGTTTATGAAGTTGTGACAGGGGTTGCTAAGAAGCAATCAAAAGCCCCCAACGGCAGTAGCAAAAGCAACAAATCAAACTCTAAAGTAAGTTTTCTTGTTGTCTCTAGAGCAAGTGTGTATGTACAATATGTGACATGCACAGATGCACTGTACCCTGCTTGTGTTGCTGACACAACCCCTGTCTCACTTCTCTGGACTTCTCTTGCAGCCATCAAAACAGAACAATTCTAACAGTAAGCCTGCAAAGCCAGCTCACCCTAAAGATGAGGAAGACAGTGGCAGGGAGGACGCTGGGGATGAGGACCAAGCTTACCTGTGTGGCTCTTGTGGAGAGAGCTACGCGAATGGTGAATTTTGGATCTGCTGCGACATCTGCGAGAAGTGGTTCCATGGCAAGTGCGTCCGCATCACCCCCGCAAAGGCGGAGCACATCAAGCAGTACAAGTGCCCCAGCTGCAGCAGCAAGAGGAGCCGTGAATGACACCACAGGAATGCTCTGGGTTGACATATCTAGAAGTATTAGGAATGGTGAAACGGTGTAGAACCGCTTCACCTGTTTAGCGGACCGGTGTGCTGGTCGTTGTACTAGTCTCATCATGTGTTGTTGTAATGGACATGGTAGCTAGTGGTGATGTTGCATTAGCAGGCTAACTGCTGTCATCGTAGTGTGGGATGAACTGCTAGAGTGTTGGAAACACTCGTGTTCAGTAATTAAGTGCTGGGTGCGTATGCGTGGTAATTGGCTCCCTGTTAATTCTGGTGACGCTATTGAGCTGATATTGATGATAGGCTTCCAAGCTGAGACCAGCTCGACCATCAGCAGGTTTTAAACCAGGGCTTGCATTGTGAAACTACTAGGATTCTAGCAAAGGTTTTTAACAAGTTGTGCCTTCAGTGTGCTGAAGCCACTTGTGGGGAGCACAACACAACTTTGACCTATACGACACGAGTGTATTGCATCAGTCTATAAACATTCATCTATAAGCATTTCTGGGACATAAATGTCTGGGGCCTAAACACTTAGCTAGGGACATAAATTTTTTCACCTAAGAACTAACTGTTCAGTCGTGCAGTTTTGTTGTTCCAACAGTGCAGTTTCGTTGTTCCAGCAATATATTTTCATTGTTCCGAAAATGTGACTCAGAGATATACGAAGTCTCACCTGAGAACTAGCAAATCTCTAAAGCAAAACGAGGTCGTACTTTCGAAAATACTTGAACTGCACGAGCAGAACTACTTGAGCTAGCAAATCTGCGAGTTCTTTTCGATGACACGGGCAGTGAGCTAGTTCTGCGAGTAAGGACAGCTACGAACAGAGGCATAAGTTACCAGCTGCTTACTTGAACGGGCCTGTGAAAAGTGAAAGATGGACGGAGAACTGTGATAAGCTACAGTGCATGTATGGGAAGGTATCGAGAACATACAGCTGTACAGAAGTATGCACAAATCATCACACTTGAACGGATGCAAAGCAAGTATCTCAGCGCTTGCTTTATTGTAAGCAAAGGCACCATTCGATTTCACCACGGCACAATAAACATGCATATTCACTTGAATTAATCGCTCTCTTCCTCAGTCAAACTCTTATCTAAAACTCCTCGAGAACACAAGTTGCGTAGTAGTTCTTTTGCCTCATCTAAAAAACCCTCATAAGCAAGACCCTCAAGAAGAGTAATGTAGGTTGATTCATCAGGCATACAACCGTTGGAAACCATATGCGCAAAGCAATCAATAGCAACGTCCGTTCTCCAATTTTTACAAATACCGAGTAGCATAGCATTATAGCTTATAGTGCCGGGTGATAAGCCCATATCCTGCACTCTGCAGAGCATTCCAATAGCCCCATAAGTCCCATCTTCTCTAGACAGTCCATAAGCTAAAGATTGGTATGTAGTTTTGTCTGGATAAAGACCCTTAGATACCATGACTTGCAACATATCAAGAGCTTCCTCTATTTTGCCAGCCTTGGCAATATTGGAAATTGCTGTATTATAAGTATGCATATCCGGAGTACAACCATTTGACATTCCACTCAGCAGATCAAGGGCTGCCTGAGTATTTCCACCCTTCAAAAGCGCATCAACTACTATACTATAGGTAGTTGAGTTGGGCATGCAACCTTTCTCGGCCATTATCCGCAAAACTTCAATTGCTTGCAAAAGCAATCCTTTCTGGCATAGAGAAGTGATTATTGTATTGAATGTCACTTCGTCTGGGGGACAACTCATGTGGATCATATTCGCCATGAGTTGCTCAGCATCCTTCCACCGGTCAACACTACACAAGCCCTTCAGCACAGTGTTATAGGTAATTATATCAGGCCTGCACCCATAGGACTGCAGATTCCTAAACAATTTCATGGCATCATCAACCGCTTTTATGTTGCACAAACCATCGAGAATGCAATTATATGTGATGATATCTGGGATGCATCCATGCTCTGACATTTGTTCAGTAACTTTGATTGCGCGATCAACCAACCCTTTCTGACATAGAGATGCGATTATTGTGTTGAATGTCACTTCATTAGGTGGACAATTGTTGCGGAACATCTCAGCCAAGAGGGATTCAACATCCTCCCACCGTGCAGCGTTACATAAACCCTTCAGGATGGTAGTATAGGTTACTCTATCAGGCTTGCAGCCATAGGATCGCAGTCTGTTCAACAATTCAACAGCTTCATCAACATGCTTTTCATTGCACAAACCATCAATAATACTGGTGTAAGTGACAATGTCTGGAATGCATCCATGCTCTGACATCTGATCAACAACTCTGACTGCAAGATCGACGAGCCCTTTCTGACACAGAGAAGTGACTATTGTGTTGAACGTCACTTCATCTGGCGGACACTTGTTTCTGGCCATCGTGACCAAGAGCTCCTCAGCCTCCTTCCACCGCTCAGAGGTGCAGTAACTTTTCAGCAGAGGTGTGTATGTCACGGTATCAGGTTTGCATCCATGGGACGGTAAGCTGCTCAATACCTTGCAAGCTTCATCAACATCACCCTCATTGCACATGGCATTGATGAGGACGTTGTAGGTGACGATGTCTGGCTCGCATCCCTTGGCGCGCATCTCGTTGAGGAGCGCCATGCCCTGCCTGTAGCCACTCTCCTTGCAGGTGGTGTCAAGGAGGATGCTGTAGGTGACGACACTCGGCGAGCACCCACGGTGGAGCATCTCGTCGAACACCGCTAGGGCCTCGGGGACGCGCCCGCGGACACAGAGCGCGCGGATGAGCGGGTTGAACGTGAACGTGTCCGGCGCGAACGGCATGGCGTCGATGAGCCGGCGCGCGTCCTCGATCCTGCCGGCGCGGCAGTACCCGTTAACCATGGTGTTGTAGGTGACTATGGTGGCGGAGGGCCCGAGCGCCGCGAGCACGCGCTCCGCGTCGGCGATGCGGCCGCCGGAGCAGAGCCGCTTGATGAGGATGTTGCAGGGGACGACGGCGGGGCACGTCCCGCCGCCGTAGATGGAGTCGACGAGGCCGAGCGCTTCGTCGATCTGCCCGCGCTGTACGAGGCCGCGCAGGCGCCTGTTCGCTCCCCTGCCGCTCGGCTGCCTCCTCCGCTTGCCATCCTCGGCGTGGAGGTGGTCGGGGGTAGCTTGCCGGCGTGAGGATCTGAGTTTCGGAGTTGAGAGGTAACGAGTGGGTGGAGCTGGAAGCGCGGGATTCGGGAGCAGCGGCGCCGACGAGGTCGCCATCGCCATGAGATAGAGCTGAGCACAGCCGCATAGCGTACAGCAGAGTGTGCTGTGCAGTTGAGTCTGGGCCGTCAAGCCCATGTCGCAGCGAGTTGGGCCTTCTATATCACCTGGGCTGGTTTTTGTGCGCGTGGCTGTCCGTCCGTCGAGCAGGTGCCTCTGTGTAGGGAGAGAAGACTGATAGGAGAGAGAGAGAGAGCGAGCGAGCGGCGGAGTCGGAGGCGATGGCGAGCGGAGGAAAGGGGCTGAACGCGACGGGGGAGTTCTTCCGGCGGCGAGACGAGTGGAGGAGGCACCCGCTGGTGGGGAACCAGCTGCGCCACGCCACCCCGGGGCTCGGCATCGCCATCGTCGCCTTCGGGATCTACCTCGTCGGCGAGGCCGCCTACAACCGCATCTACCGCCCCTCCGGTGACAACCACCACTAGATTCCCGGACGGGAACCTTGCATCCGAGGTAACTCCGCCGTGCCCCTTGTTTTTGCTACAGCTATGAGCTTGTTTGCTTAGCTTTGGATTTGATCCATTTTGGTGGCCGTAGGGTTTGATACGATTTGTTCATGTAGATCTGCGTATTTCTATTGTTTTTGTGCTGTTGCCGGTCGAAGCATATGATGAATTTGCACTCTGGAAATGCATAATCGTTTGGATTGGACCCAATAAGCATCCTCTTGCATTGCTGCGTGTCACAATAAGCATCCTCTTGCATTGCTGCGTGTAAAAGTCCTAACAAATTATTACCATCCAATCACTTACCCGTGCAGTGCTCTGTATGTGCAAAGTGACTCTGCTGTACCAATCCTTTACGAAATGACAGCTATTTCGGGAGGAAATGCGATTTGGTGGTTTAGATGTTGGGTTATGTCATGATTTGACAAAATGTGGGTTCAAATACCAAACCATTGTTGCACGCTTTTCTTCTATGGGATTACTTCTTCTCAACTAGAAATGATGTGTGCCACTTCAAGTCCCTGGTGCCGTCAATACTAGAGATTTAAAGTCAACCGCATGGGATCCTATCATGACAACTCAGTGTAATAAGCAATTGACTGTTTTCTCTTTTATTTCAAAAGTGTCGATAGTTGAGTCTCTACTAGAATCGGTAAACCTCTTCATGAAACTCCAGCTAGATTTAGGATATAGATTTGCTTAGCCCATATTTCAGGTTTCCGTTTGTTCTAAGAAAAACCATTGGAACAAGCAGCATTCCTTGAACTGCCTGGAGCCCTTGTGAAATTGGCAATCCATAGGAACAAACTGAAATTGATAGCATCTTGAACTTGATCGTAACATGCAGAACAATATTCTTGTTATGATGTTTGCATAAATGTTGCCAGCATCTGTTTCTAGAGGTTCACTACTTTGAGTTTTAATGTGGACCCAAGTCAGCATCCATTTAAGTCCATCTCAATTGGTACTTTGGTACCGTATAGATTTGATACTTTTCCTAGTTACTCCCTCCGTCCCAGTTTACTTGGCATCCTAGCCTCATCTAGTTTTCCCAAAATAATTGGCATTCTCACTTCCCGATGCACCTTTCTCTCTTCCCAATACACCTCTATCTCTATCTCTCTCCTCCTCGTTTTCTGCGCACCTACTTTTACCAACTTTCCTTAATCTCCGTGCCGAGAGCTAAAACGTCAATTATTTTGGGACAGAGTGAGTACATATTAACAATCCAGATAATTGTAATTTTTTTTGAGTAATCACCATGTATAGTAACTCAAACTTATAATAGTGTGCTAGCTCAATTCTATTACAGCCATCAGAATCATTTCGTTGTTCTAGTGACATACTACAAAGGAATGTATGTTAAGTAAGGCATAATACTTCTCAAATCTCAATCAGAGTTCAGTTCACCTGTTAAAAAGTTAGTGCAAGGGCTTTGGAACATAGGCTGTGATCGGAAGCCATTGCTGTGGCTGCAGACAAAACATCCAGCAGCCAATTGCAAATGGCTGCAGCTGCAGCATCTAACAGCCACAGCAATGGGTAGTGGTACCGATCGGACCCATAGAATTTGTCAATTTTTGAAGGATTGAATCCTTGTGCCATTGATTCCTTATGAAAAATAAATGTGGGCTCAAACCATACTGCCTTTTTCCCCACTCAGAAGTCCAACGCCTCCAAACAATGTTATGAATTCCTTCCATATTACATAATCTATTTCTGCATATATTTTTGTCCATTTCTGAGTTTCCAAAGGGGTTTCATTTCTATTTTGGGATTGATATGGTGGTATTGTGTTTTGCAGGCAAAGTAGCTGGAGCAAACTTTACCAAGCACTGGTGTTGTTGATCCTTTTTTCCAGTTTGAGCTCATAAGGTCAGCCATGACCATCTTGTAAGTGGTAACCAGGGAAACATGCCCGCTGGTCCAACTACTACTCTTGAGACCCTGTGCTCATACTTGGCATTTGGAAATGACTGTGTTCTTGTAATATTCAAGTCATGTGAACCTTTAGCGTTGCATATTTGATTTCAAAAGTGTTCATCTCAACTCCTATTCCTATAGACCTCCTGTGTCACTTATAAATTTGATAGTTCCTATCTGAAAATGATCTTGGCCGAGCTGTTCGTTGGTGATTGGTGACGGACAATAACACAGACAGTTTTGCTGCAAAGCGATAGCTTTTGGGGCAATGTGGTACATCTGAGCTGCATCTTACATGAGTTGAACAAAAGCTCATGCTAAATATCAGTATGTTACTGTCGACAGAAATTTAGAGATACAAAAGTTAGCGTGCACATTATGTCAGTTGCTGTTAACTACAATTCATCAGATCCCGTATCTTTCCAAGAACTGCGCAATTGTGATGTTGGCCGCAGCGAGTAGTCGTCTCCTCTAAACCGTCGTCCTCCGTCCCGTCCCATTCTACGTCCACCATCATCACCTTTCTTGTTGGTGTTCCTAGGATTCTCCTGTAACCGTCTTGCGTCACCTCTTCTGAATGTCCCAGCCAACTTATCTTCCCTGCCTCCATTGCTGCTCCGTGCTCGGTTCATTCTCCTTGGCTTCCATGTTGGCTCCTCCAAGCCTTCGGCAAAGCCACCGCCCAACTGATATCTTCCATTGCCATTGTTGGTGCTTCCGTGCTCATCACCATTGTTGGCCCCCATGTGTCTCCTTGGCGCCTCCCCATCATTGGTCTTACCATTGTGCTTCGGTTTCAATCTTCCTTTAAAATTCCCTGTTCCATTCAACTTATTTTGGGCTCCCCAATTTTGTTCCAATTTACTACCCCGTGCACTGTTAGAATTTGACTTCAACCCATCGCCGATCCAATCTTCTCTAGGCACATTCCACCTCTCGGCACCATTTCTTGTGTCATATTTGCTCCTTGTTCTCCATTTCGGCTCAGAACCACTTCGGATCATCTCAGAGTCGGAAATGGAACCAGCAGCTGCTTGGTCCCTCTCGCTGGTGGCACTGCTCGCTGCGGTGTTCAAGGCATTCCACCTCCGGCCAGCGTGGCTCCTTGCACCCCTGCTTCTTTGCTGCCATCTTTGTTCAAGATGGCCTTGCCGTGCTCCTTCTGCATCTGAGAAAGAAGAATCACCACTCCAACCTCTGTCACCATCTCTACCTACAGCCATGGAGCTAGCAGCTCCCAATCTCACCACAGCATTCCTTCCGCTTCTGCTAACCACTGCTCGGCGTTCGCGCCAAGAACCGACACCTCCTGTGCCCTCCGGTTCATAAGTAACAGCATCGTCATCGTCATCCGAACTCCAGTCAGCCGCAATGCTGTCATCGCCATCGTCCGAGGCATGCAACTGCTCCCAGGTTCCATCTCTTTCCTTGAATTCAACCGCAGGCGCGCGATCGCCATTGCCATACGCTTCCTGCTCAGCAGCATTCTCACGAACACCTTGTCCGCCGTCTCCCAGCGCGAGCAGAACGTCGGCAGCGTTCGCGCGAGGAACCGGCGCGCCAGCCTCACCCAGCGCGCCGCGCAGCGCGTAGGGCTGGACGCTGTGGACGGCGTTCTTGGGGAAGAACCGCGCCGAGGACGCGCCGGTGGCCGGGGACTCGAAGACACGGGGCCCGTCGCGGTCGTTCCAGAGGTCGACGCCCCCCGGGCGGTGGAAGCGGTCGGCGAGCGCTTTGAGCTGGTCGTCGGCCGCGACGGAGAGCAGGTTGGGCGCGGCGTCGGCGGCGGACTCGGCGTCCCAGGGGCGCTCGAGGTGCGCGACGGCGTCGCGGAGCTCGGCGCGCTTGCGCATCTCGAAGAGCTGGCGCTCGCGGGCGAGGCGCGCCTTGAGGAGCTGCCGGGCCTTCTTGGCCTGCATGCGCTTCCACTGCCACTTGGACACGCCGCCGGGGAACGTGCGCGGCCCGCCGCCCATGCGGATGACGAGGTCGCCGCGGCGGAGGGGGCGGCAGCCGCCGCCGCCTGGGGGGAGGAGGAAGTGTTGGGACGATAGGGAGTGGAGGGAGGAGAGCGGCGGCGCCGGGGTCAGCATGGCGGCGGCCGGGCGAGGAATTGCCGTGAGCGGCGTCGTGTTCTGTGTGGTCTCCGGGAGTGGATGCTCCTCGGGTTATCCAGGAAACTGGATACGGATACCGTTCGCTCTTCGCTGGCCCGTGACCGTTCGATTGCTAGAGCGTGAATGAACGCCACCAGGACCGTGTATACCACGGCTATTCTTCTGATGAATGTATTTGGCAGAAAATAAAATGGGACATGGTCTGTAGGAATTTCAGATCTAATCGTCAAAGAAAGAGGTAAAGTTCTAAATAACTAAATTGAATTCAACAGTTTTCAAGTTATACTTGTAGCAAAGCACAATTGAGTCGTAAAAATGTTACAGGTTTCACTTGGCCGGCGGCGCCGTTCACCAGAAAGCATTCTCGACACTGTTTTCCACAAGAAAATTATTCCAAATCTCAAGAAAAGTAATGGGTCTCGTAGGGGGACAAATGCTAAAAAACAAATAGTGTTCCAATGAAAGGAATCTTTTGGAATAGCAGAGGTCTTCGAGACTTGGCTAAGTTTACTTTTCTGCATGACTTATCTTTAGAAAAGAATTTGGATTTCATTGCTATTTTAGAAACTCATAGAAGATCTTTCTCGGATAATGATCTTAATACTTTTTGTGGGGCTAGAGACTTTTTTTGGCATTGGATCCCACCTAGGGGCAGATCTGGAGGTATTCTTTTAGGAGTTAATTTACAGGCGTTCTCCATTGATAATATACTTGATGGTGAGTTCTACGTCAAGATACACCTTACGAATAAATGCGACGGTTTTCGATGGGTTCTTATGGCTGTCTACGGTGCAGCTCAACCAGAACACAAAGACCGCTTTCTCGCTGAATTCGTAAGAGCTTGTTCGGTAGAAACTTTACCTATGATGATTGGAGGGGACTTTAATATTATTAGAAATCCAGATGAGAAAAGTAATGATAGATTTGATAGTAGGTGGCCGGTTCTTTTTAATGCATGTATAGAAACTCTTAATTTGAGAGAATTAGAGCTTTCTGGACGTACATTTACTTGGGCTAGTTCTTCTGTTAACCCCACCTTTGAAAAATTAGATAGAATTCTTGTAAGCACAGAGTGGGAACAAAAATTTCCACTCTCCACTGTAGAAGCTCTCACAAGGGAAATTTCAGATCATACTCCACTTTTGCTAGACACTCGTCAAGCTTCTCATAGGGGCAACAACGCTCAATTCAAATTTGAACTTGGGTGGCTCCTTAAAGACGGTTTTTATGACATAGTAGCAAATGTGTGGTGTAATGAAAACCGTGGGAGAACTTCTATGATCCGGTGGCAAAACAAAATTAGGGCTGTTCGTAGATATTTAAAAGGGTGGGCTAAGAACCAAGTAGGTGAGACCAGAAAAAGAAAAAATTTCTTTATCAACAGTTGGATGTATTAGACAGGAAAGCGGACATACTTTCTTATCTGTTATGGAGTTAGAATATAAGCATTGTTTATCAGCTGAATTAACCAAATTGCTTAGAGAAGAGGAATTGTATTGGTTCCAGCGTTCCAAGGCAACTAGGTTATTAAAAGGTGATGACAATACGAAGTATTTCCAACTCCTAGCAAATGGTAGGCGCTGCAAGACTAGAATTTTTCAGCTAGAACAAGAGGAAGGAATAGTTGTAGGGGATGAGAACCTTAAAACTTTTATTACAAATTATTACAAAGGTCTTTTTGGAGCGCCAGAGAACAATAATTTCACTCTAGACGAAGAGAACAGAGAGGACATTCCTCAAGTTTCTCAGCTAGAAAATGAGTTATTGACTGATCCTTTTAGTGAGACTGAGATAAAAGAGGCTATATTTCAAATGGAACATAATAAGGCACCAGGTCCGGATGGTTTCCCAACTGAATTCTATCAATTCTTTTGGGATATCATCAAACCGGATCTGTTAGAGCTTTTTAATGAATTCCATTCTGGAAATTTGCCTCTTCACAGTCTAAACTTTGGGGTGATCACGCTTCTTCCTAAAAAGACTGAGGCAGTCAAAATACAACAGTATAGACCTATTTGTCTGCTAAATGTTAGTTTCAAAATTTTTACTAAGGTTCTCACAAATAGAATTACACAAATAGCCCATAAAGTTATTAGACCATCACAAACCGCTTTTCTTCCAGGAAGGTACATTATGGAAGGTGTTGTTATTTTACATGAAACCATCCACGAAATGCACAAAAAGAAGAAGAGTGGGGTTATCCTTAAACTAGATTTTGAGAAAGCATATGATAAAGTGAAATGGCCTTTTCTCCAACAAGTTTTGAGAATGAAAGGCTTTTCACAAAAATGGTGTGCTTGGATTGATCAAGTTACTTCAAAAGGCTCCGTAGGTATTAAGGTAAACAATGATATTGGTCATTATTTCCAGACTAGGAAAGGAGTTAGACAGGGAGACCCTTTATCGCCTATCTTGTTTAATATTGTTGTTGATATGTTAGCCATCCTAATAGCTAGATCAAAAGAGGATGGGCAGATTGAAGGTGTAGTTCCACATTTGGTAGATGATGGACTTTCTATTTTGCAATATGCAGATGATACAATTCTATTTATGGGAAATGATCTTGAACAAGCCAAAAATTTGAAACTCTTGCTCTGCGCTTTTGAACAATTATCTGGCTTAAAGATCAATTTCCATAAGAGTGAATTATTCTGTTATGGGCAGGCAAAGGATCTGGAAAGTGAATATTCACAAATTTTTGGATGTGACATGGGCTCCTTTCCGTTTAGATACCTTGGAATACCCATGCATCATAGGAAGCTTAGGAATGTGGACTGGAAGGAGGTAGAAGAGCGGTTTCAAAAGAAACTTAGTTGTTGGAAAGGAAAGCTACTTTCGGTGGGCGGTAGATTAGTCTTAATTAACTCTGTATTAAGTAACTTATCTATTTTTATGCTATCTTTCTTTGAAGTACCAAGAGAGGTACTTAGAAACTGGATTATTACAGATCTAGATTCTTTTGGCAAAGTGATGAGCATAAAAAGAAGTACCGACTTACTAAATGGAGTATTCTTTGTTCACCGAAAGATCAAGGAGGTCTAGGCATTTTAAACTTAGACTTACAGAATAGATGTCTCCTTAGTAAATGGCTTTTCAAACTTATAAATGAAGATGGGGTATGGCAATCACTTCTTAGAAGAAAATATTTGAGATATAAAACGATAACCCAAGCAGAATACATGCCTGGAGATTCTCATTTTTGGTCTGGATTAATGAAAGTTAAACAAGACTTTTTGAGACTGGGCAAGTTCAATGTGGGTGATGGATCTCAGGTAAGATTCTGGGAGGATGCCTGGTTTGGTGATACACCGTTTAAAGACCAATACCCTAATCTTTATAATATCGTTAGAAAGAAAAGTGCTTCGGTTAATGTGGTTTTGCGATCTAGGCCTTTGAATGTATCTTTTAGAAGATCTCTTGTGGTAATAATTTGACTTCATGGTACCACTTGGTGAGTAGAGTCATGAATACCCAATTAACAGATCAAAAAGATGTCTTCGTGTGGTCTTTAAATCAACAAGGTGCTTTTACAGTCCGTTCTATGTATAGAGCATTAGCTGTTATTAATGTTGTACCTCATAACCACATTATTTGGAAACTTAAAATTCCTCTTAAGATAAAGGTTTTCATGTGGTACATGATTAAAGGGGTTACCTTACCAAGGATAACTTAGCTAAACGGCGTTGGAAAGGAAGTACTAAGTGTTGTTCTTGTAATTTAAATGAATCGATACAACACCTCTTCTTTGACTGCCAAAATGCGAGGTTTATATGGAGGTTGATACATTTTTGTTTTAATTTACCTTCCCCTAAAAGTGTTCATCATTTGTTTAATGGGTGGCTACAAGGGGTAGAAAAGAAAAATAAGTATCAAGCCTTGGTTGGTGCATGTGCCATATATTGGGCGATTTGGTTAAGTCGCAATGATGAGGTTTTTAACAAGACACGAGCTTCTACTTCTATGCAGGTGGTATTCAGAGGAACATACTGGACTCGGTTCTGGGCGCTACTGCAGAAGGAAGAAGAAAGATCCCGAATAAATTGGGGGTGCCGTGTGCTTGAGACAACAGTGATGGAGATTTTTGCATCAAATGGTTGGTGCTTTAGTAATAGATTGTCGGCTAGTTGATTTAATGGAGTCGCTTGTGACGGATGTCTTGAACGGTTGTGGTTTATTTGTTTTCGTCGTTCGGAACTTGGTTGTAATAATGGACAGCTACATGTATCGATCGATACAGAGGCAGGAATATTAATGCATATTCCCTTTCTAAAAAAAATTCTCGACACTGGGCCATTTTGCATTGATGATGGATCAGATCAGTGTAAATTTTCTTCAAGCAGTAGATGTGGGCTCGTATGGTCCATCCATAAAAATGAGTTTAAAATGAATAGTAAAAGCATCTGCTACGATCAACATCTCAGATTCTGTTTGGAATGGAAGAATCATTCTCCATTCCTGCGGGAATTAAATTGTTTCCTGAAATTTCTGTGAAATTCCTGTGAAATTCCTGCGTTCCAAACAGGGCATCACTCGAGTAGGGAAAACTACAAAAATAAACTCCCTTCTACAAGAGAATATTAATGTCCTTAATGTTTTTCTTCTCTTTTGCATAGATTGTCCATGTCCGATTTGTATTTACTTACAAGTTACAGTGAGGCGAGAATGTGATTTTGATACTCTTTTAGAATAATCCATGCAGAAAACTGTCGAAATGATTACGAAGATTCATGGCCGCCTGGCCATAAAAAGAATGTACAGTAGTATACAAAGATTCTAAACCGAAACAAATTTAAGAAATCAAGGTAATGAACACGATCTCAAGGCATGGGGTACCGTAATCCAACAGTCAATCGATCTCGCAGTCTCTCGTCTTATCCGATCCCCAAGATTCCGAAATCCCCATAAAAAACCCCGAAATTCGCTACCCACACCCAACAAAAAATCCCCACGCACGTCACTCGCTCTCCCAGGTCCCAATCCGCACCCACCTCCACCATCACCATGTCCGGCCTCCTCCGGTGGAGGCGCCTCGCCGGCGCCGCCACGCGCGCCGCCTCCACCCTTACCGCGGCCGAGTGCTCCCCGACCGCCGTCGCCCCGCTGTCGCCGCCTCACCGGCACCTCCAGGAACGGCGCAAGTGGGAGGGCAGCTCTTCCTCCTCATCGGGGGGCAGCTCCTCGTCCTCCACCGATGAGCCCGAGCCGCGCCGCATCCGCGCGGAGGCCCACTGCCCGCGCTGCTCCAAGCACATGGACATCCTCTTCTCGCACCGCACCCCGCCCCCCGCCGCGCCCGCCGGCGCCGGCGGGTACCAGGCGCTCAACCTCTGCCCCAACTGCCGCACCGCCTACTTCTTCCGCCCCCACGTCCTCGCGCCGCTCCAGGGCACCTTTGTCGAGATCGGCCGCGTCCGGGCCGACCTCTTCGACCCAACCGCGAGGGCCAGGGACCCCTCCTTCTGGGAGGCCATCCGGGCGAGCTCCTCGTCGCGCGATGATGGGGACGGCAGCGGCGTCGCTGTGCACGTGCCGCCCGGCCCGCCGTTCCATCCGAACCTTAACGTCGTTCGCGTCGCCGGCGGCGGAGGCGGGGGAGGTGGTGCTGGAGGCAGTGGCGAGGAGGGAGCGGGGAAGGAGGGCTGGGGTGGTTCTAATCTGGGGAAGGATCTGCCCACGCCTAAGGAGATTTGTAAAGGCCTCGACAAATATGTGATCGGGCAGGACAGAGCCAAGAAGGTGAAGTACTCTACTCTTTTACAGTACTAATTTTGGTCTCTATATGCATGTCAGCGTGCTTATTTTGCTTGTTTTCGTGTTAAAAAATGGAGTCTTAGTTCTGCGTTTTGGTCAGTGGGTGTGAAATGTGAGGTTCTCGACGTATTTACTTGTTCACTTGAATGGCTTTACAGATGAAATTTTCATCATTTATGTTTTCGTAGAGGCATATTAGAGTAAAATTTAGAATTATACTATGGTCATTATGACATAGTACGAAAGCTTTGGAGGCTTTGCTCTTGTTATGGAACAAATTTTTTTTCAATTGAATAATGAGATGGATTAAAGTGATATTTTGAGAGCTTCTAAAATTCATTTATGTATACTAACACATTTATAATGGGTGGTTGTGAGAGCCTCATGCTTGTCTTGTGAACTGTGACTGGCTGGTTGCGTTGGCCGGCAGGGCACACAACAACAGCAAAATGAATGTTTTTGACCTATTGAACAGCACCTTGATGAATCAAATTCAATGTTAATAAAGAACATTTCTTCATTTATACTTTTCATTCAGAAGCTTGTTCAATGAGATTAGAGCCTTCTTCAATGATCCAAGCCCCTTGCCCAACCATCTGAATTCTGGTTTAGAGAGTCATATTTAATTATTATTTTTTTTTAAAAAAAAACTCCAACCTGCGGGGTGTAAGACAGCCCCTGGGCAGTTTTGCATCGAGAGGACCTTCGCACGCAGGTCGAGAAAATCCCCGAATCCCTGCCCGAGCCTTACACAGCGGCACCGTGGCCCATATGAGAACGACCGAGTTTAGCATCATATTACTACCTCCGGAATTCTTCTGTTAAAGTTGGGAGTTGAGAGAGCTGAGTTAAGTTTTCACAATGTCAACAAAAATAAAATTCCTGGAGGAAATAACGGAATATATGTCGTTTCCAATTAGATAAAAGGAAATATATGAAGTGCTGGTTCTGGTTTAACTGAATTGTTTGGTGCTGTGTTTTTTGTCTGCCAGCTGTGGTATGCTTGCTATTGCTGGTTTTGATTAGTTGCATGGGAGCTCCATTTTAATTCTTAAAGGACTATAAAGAATAGATTTATGGTCCAGTTGTTTCAATATAGAGGACAGTTCTAATTTCAGTTTCTTCACAGCCATCACTTGAGATATATTAGCCATTGGTAGTTATTTTGCATAGATATTTATTCATTCCAGTTCCCATAATAGCTATGGGTGCTCAACAGTAACACTTGCGTGGACTTTTAAACCTGCAGGTGTTGTCTGTTGCAGTGTATAACCATTATAAACGGATATACCATCAATCTTTACAAAAGGGGTCAGTTTCACTCAACCACTTCAATTTCTCTTTTTTTCACAAAACATTGAAGGATATTCATTCCTGGACACATAGAAATAGGATTCACAATGTCTTTCAGTGACTAATTATGTGGTATATAAGCTAAAAATATTAGGTCTGGAGCAGATTTGGGTGCTTTTGATGGTGAAGCTGATGATGATGACAATGTGGAACTAGAGAAAAGCAATGTATTGTTAATGGGGCCTACGGGCTCAGGTAAGACATTTGCAACCATTTGGAGGAATAACTGAGTTTGATCAGTTACGTCTTCTCCTATATTGAATGATGTAGAATATTGTGAAAGGAAAGGGCACTTCAGCAGTATTTTATTTTGTGATCAATTCTTCTTTTTTTCACAGGTAAAACTTTACTTGCGAAGACATTAGCTCGTTTTGTGAATGTTCCATTTGTGATTGCAGATGCAACGACACTGACCCAGGTAAGTATTGACTAACTTTTGCATTCCCGAGAATATCAGAAATGCATAACGTTTAATCACACAACAGACATCGTTTTATATACCATATTTTGGCATCCATCAAAGATATTTTGTAAGCTATGTCAGCAAGAAGTATAATTTAATGAATTCTGCAACATTTACTTTATTGTATCATAGATATCACATCTACTTTTATTAAACATTGAGTGTTTGCATTGATAATGTTAGTTCACTAATTAGAAATAGATGAGCTAAAACGATCAAACTTGTATCCAGTATCTCTTACTGAAACATTGAACTTAGTAATAAAGGAGATGGATCATACATTGCTTTTTGCTACTGCATGCATGATCTTTGTGAGTTTTATTCCTATCCACTTTGTTTCAGCACTAAGGATTAAATTTACCAACTTCTCGCAGGCAGGATATGTAGGAGAGGATGTAGAATCTATATTATACAAGTTACTCACGGTATGCGTTTTGACTTGAATACATATGAAACAAGTTTTAGCTGCAAACCTGCAATTTGCCTCAACATCTTGCAATAAGAGTAAGCTTTGGGTGTTCTGATTTGACATTCTAGGTGGCAGATTTTAATGTGCAAGCAGCACAACAGGGGATGGTGTACATAGATGAAGTTGATAAGATCACAAAGAAGGTATGGCACATCTATCTTTGTCTTGAATTTTCCACCTCATTGTGGACATTAATCAGTTTGTGATCCAACATGTAGGCCGAGAGCCTCAACATTAGTAGAGACGTATCAGGTGAAGGCGTTCAGCAGGCGTTGCTGAAAATGCTGGAAGGAACGGTAAGTCATATGTATTAACCTCCCAGTGGCCCTATTAGCTCATATGTTCTTGGTAGGGGCGTTTTGAATTGCAATTTGGGTTGGTATTCTGCATGTCTCTAGGAAACATGAGTAAAGCAATCACGTCTGATTTATTGCATAAATGTGTGTATAATATCCTTTGTCAATTGCAACAACATAGTAACAATGATATATGCTTCTGTGTACCTTGTACCCCTATTATCGATTGCCCTTACTGTATGCTGTAGATTTATCTTTATATCGAAGTTGTTCAAAATGTGTACGATGTACCAAATATTCTAAGTTACGTCAATTCTTTCTTCTTAATTGTCCTTAAGGCTTCATAACCTTGAGATCATAGGATAAATCCCATAAAAATACCCAAATAAGGCCACCTAACCACCTATACTGTAGTTTGTAGGACCCAATTCTTGAGTTTGTGACTGTTAACCACAAGATAGAGGTACTCTAAAATTTGAACTATGCTACCTGTTAGTTTTTGTGGGAATTGGGTACGTTTTAATTTTCTATAAAGGCCTAGGAGAAGCTCATTACTTTTCCTATCCCTTTATTGATGTATTTATTTCGTTTTAAAACTGACATGCTTAGATTGTCAACGTCCCTGAGAAAGGAGCAAGGAAGCATCCACGTGGTGATAACATACAGGTATTTGCATATATGTTTTTTACACCTTTCTTTGCCTGAATGGCACCCCCAAAGAGGAAAATATTTTGAGATACGGGTTTTCCCATTTAATTGATGTGATTTATTTCATGATGTAACTGCATTGAGAAGCTTGCAGAGTTTTAGTGTCCTAATTTATCTTCAACCACTCCTTCAATGCTGTAAATAAATTTGGCTTTGAATGTTGTTGACCAGTTTTAGCAGTTAGCACACCTAGAGGGGTGTGCATGACCCAATATCATAGAATGCGATTTATGTTCCTTTTTCTAAGCGTATGATGGACTTTAACTTCTATAGAAGCAGTGGGAGTAGGCCATGTTGTGATAACATAACTGATACTTAAATGTATTTTCATATGCGAGCTGCTTAATTTAGAAATGTGCCAAAGTGTTTATTTGCACTGCAAATGTTGGGCTTAAAGTAGAATGTTCACAGCAAATGAATCTTTACCCTGCTTTTTAGTTACCGGTGCTTAAGATTGCAAACATTAGTGATTCCAATGTTATAACAGTCTTCGTGTCCATGCAGATAGATACAAAGGATATTCTTTTTATATGTGGTGGTGCTTTTATTGATTTGGAGAAAACCATATCAGAGAGGTACTACGACTTAATATTTGGAATCTGTTCGCTCTGGTGTCTTATCTCAGTCTTTGTCTAATGTGTTTTCCACTTTTGTTTTTTCAATGAAAAAATAGACGGCAAGATTCTTCTATTGGTTTTGGGGCACCAGTCCGTGCAAACATGAGGGCTGGTGGCATTTCGAGTGCACAAGTGACATCATCCTTGTTGGAATCAGTGAGTAGTGGTTGCCAATTGTTTGATAACTTTCTGTCAGAGAGAATGAATGTATAAGTCCAAATGTTTCTGCTGTGAAACTTAAAAAGGGATTCCAATGTGTCCCCTTTTTTCCAGGTTGAGAGTGGTGATTTAATAGCTTATGGACTTATCCCAGAATTTATTGGACGTTTTCCTATCCTTGTTAGCTTGGCAGCTCTAAACGAGGACCAGCTTGTTCAGGTACCATCGTTAATACTGCAGGATTTATATATTTATTGTGTTCGTCCTAACATCATATTCTGATATACTGTTCGTCCTAACATCGTATTCTGATATACTTATACTCCCTTATCTGCAAAAGTATGCCTGTGTTTTAATATGAGTGCTATATAATTTCTTATGGAGCACTTATAGGCTGGTACAATTCTATCCTTCTAGGTTCTGACGGAGCCGAAGAATGCACTGGGTAAACAATTCAGGAAATTGTTTAGCATGAATAATGTAAGTAAGTATATGTACCACTAGAACATGTGTGAAGTAAGATCTCTCCTGTGCTCAGCTCAGCTCCATGTTGAATTTCAGGTTAAGCTTCATTTTACGGATGGTGCGCTTAGAATAATTGCCAAGAAGGCAATGTCAAAAAATACAGGTGCACGGGGTTTAAGAACCATCCTTGAGAATATTCTCATGGATTCCATGTATGAGGTATGTCGCATGATGATTTCATTCTTTACTTTTTATTGATCTTACATGTAAACTCGACGATGCGTGCATATTTTTCCTTTTCAAAAGATTTGCCTCTTCCATACAGATTCCAGACGCAAAGTCTGGGGAAAAGCGAATTGATGCAGTTGTTGTAGACGAAGAAGCAGTAGGATCAGTTGATCAACCTGGCTGTGGAGCTAAGATCCTTTATGGTGATGGTGCATTGGATCAGTATCTCTCCCAATCGAAGGTAAGGAGTACAAAATCTTGTGAATGTTGTTTATTTGGTCTCTGATATTTGAAGACCATTATCTGCCTTATTATTACCTTTAGAGCTGCCAAAATAATAGTTCTCTGAAAATGTGACAGGCATTGGGAGATGGAGCAGGAAGCGAAGTGGATGGAGAAGCTGAGAGAGCCATAGGCATGTGATTCTTGGTTCTGACAGCTCTAGTGTAACTTGTAACATCTAATCTCAGTTGTATCAGTGTAAGTATTAGCCTTGTAAATGAAACAGAATGTGCAGCATCCATTTGCTATTTCAAGCCCGAACAAACTGCTCGGCCGCTCTCATGGCTTGCACAATTTGCAGCAGGATTTGGAAGAGTATAGTCGAGCAGGTTCAATATCTATTAGTTATCGTACAGAGACGGTCATAAAATATATAATGCTCATGGTTTGTAAATGCTGCTGGTTGAACAATGTAATGCAAGGGTTAAAAGTGGGCAATGGTTTGAGTGCAATGATAAATATTTTTTGGGCATTGCTGTAGTTACAGAGATTTGGTCAAGATTTTGTTTAGCGCTAAAAAACAAAACAATAAGTAACCAGCTAACCACAAATGCATCCGAACACGGGCATGCAGTGTTGGATATACGTCAGCTTAACAAGCATAAAAAATTACATGAGCAAAACACTGCCCTTGCGCGGGTATCGCAGTGTTGTTCGTCCAAATCAACAGTGAATTTGCATTTCTCACAGGGAAAGCCAAAGCCCAAAGGAAATGTCACAAATGTACGAACCATGTGATGTAACGGGCGAACAGAGGAAATGATTAACACGATCTTCCAGCATAAAATGCACAACTCGATTCACAGTGATTACAAGAGCTTGGTGGGGGAGGCGAGGTGACTCCCGCCTCATCCGTCAAAAGTACACACTAGACTACCAGTACTTACTCCCTCAACAATGACCGGTAGACAAGGATACTTGATCTAGAACTCAGTGTCAAAGCAAGATGTCATCACTCTTGAAACAACCGACCTTGCAAAAGGTATGTAGCTAAGACTGTACCTGCAGGCACCAACAATTGAAACTTCAATCCCCATGCTCAGGCAACACAAAATTTATGTTGGTGTCTCCTTTACAGATCTAAACATGTTTGCGGACTATGTGCTGTGTGAAGCAACAATTCTTCAGCAAGATAGAATACCTTGCTGGGTGATATCTAGCTGGAAATGTTTGTTAATAGTACCTATGTTAGCAAGAAAGTTATAACAATTATGAAAGAACAAACGTGGCTGGGCGCGAAACATGCAGGGAAGACACAATTATTGCTGAAGTAATAAACTTACCATACAAGAGCCCCAAATTCTAAAATGATGGCCAACAGAGTCAACAGCTTGCTATGAACCTATTTTGTGCAGAAAAGAGTGATTAGTTGATTATAAAATTTTGCACTGACAAAATATTATAAAATAAGCCTGTTACTCGGGCTAGAATTTGAATTTCACTTACATAGAGAGCACAGAAAAGAGCAATTATAATGCTTGCAATGTATAAGGCAGTGGCATATATTCTCACAGAATCAAGCATCATATCAAGCTGTCTTTTGGGACCTATTAGAAATGCTGTACTGCCAAACAAATGATCCCAGCATTAGTTGACATGGCGAAAACCTTTGAGAGGTATACAAAATAAATAAATAATTGAGAATATTTCCTGCACATGATGCATCATAGACACATATAATGGAAAATGTCTTATTATGCAAAGGCAGTTAGCAGGTAGGATAACTTCTAGTAACAAGAAATTCACGAAATTTTAGCTCCACCAAGAAAAGATAAGAAGCATCTTCCGATAGGAATATGACGACTAAAGGAATTTATTGATTTTTCCACGATAAGCAAAAGTCAAAAACTTCAACTTGATTTTGCAAACTAAACATCTAGCAGATATTACGAGTATCAAAGGATAAATAAATATATAAAAATATTGGGTAGAGACAGAGCTGATGATATGCCTAAGAACTCTATGATCCAAAATTAGGTTGTTAATACTCAGACATATGGATGCAGTATCTTAACTTTATGAAAATATGGCTTGCTTATAAACTCAGTTTTACTGCATCATCGTGATCGAAAGAAGAAACAGGAATTTTGACAACTAGAGAAACAGACCTTCCAAGGGCCATCAAATTGCCAAGGGTGAATGTCACTCCAAACTTTACTGGATGGAAGAAAACAAACATTGACTGCAATGGCAGGCATTAAAATTTCAACTGATCAATAGGGTTAATAAAGCAGGGGAACAAAGGTAATTTCATGATACAAATGCATAACATTAAGTACAGTCGTGGACAAAAGTGCAAGACAAAATGCATAGTGCATTCTCTTTGCTCTCAAAATGCTAGATTACCATGATGGATTATAACACGCAGTGCAAGGGTGAGGACTCGACTGTTGCACGTTACCAAGGATATTACACTGCTTCAACAATCGAGCCAATGCGTCCACCCAACATCACTGAACACTTGGAAGCTCCTTACCCCCCCCCCCCCCCCCCCCCCCCCCCAAAAAAAAAAGATCAATACTCATAGGAGTACGTTACAAATTAAAGTAACTGGTTGACCAAAGTGTTTAACATTCACAAGGTTGTTCGTGTCATTTTGCAAAGATGACAATTAGAACTAATCATACACAGTTGTGTGGCAACTAAGATCAAAGGACAATAAGTTCAACCGGCATCCGACATCAGAAGCAATATACAAACAGGAAACAGTAATTACAGGAAGTCGTAGGTGACCCGACAGTAAAAGAGAAATGAGGCGCAGACATCGGGGCGGTGATTAGGAATCAAGGCAGATGAAAATGAACTCACCAAGAAGGTGCACGTTAAACCGGCAGCCAAGCAAATCGCGAAGCCGTACAGCCTCTGCACATAAGAGGTGAACACACGGTTAGATAACGCGACCGCATTGCTCGAGCGCTTCCTAGCACAACTCACCCCGCGACTCCTCGCCGGTCTCCGTGAGGTAAGAGCTGGCTCGCGAGATCCACGGCCAGATCTGGGTAGAGACAAGGCGCGCCGCCTCGGATCCGAGGGGTGAGCGCAGAGAGGTAGGAGGCAGGGACGGGATGAGTACTTGCCTGGGTGGTGTTGAGGGTGCAGTTGCGGTTGATGTCGTCGAAGAAGGACTGCTCCTCCGGCGGCAGCGCGGACTCCTCGTCCACCTCCATGCCCACCAGCATCTTGGCCCGCTCCAGCGCGCCCCGCATCGTGTCCATGGCCTCCCCCTACTACTAACTCTCAGCCCGCACTGGCCGTAGCGCAGGGAGCTCACCGCCGCCGAAGAATAACCGGACGATCCCGGCGAGGGGAGAGAGATCGGCGCCGCGCCAAGTGGAGGACTGGTCGCGACAGGCGAATTTCCCTTCTCGGCTTGTCGCAGATCAGTCGGTGCTCCTCGCTCGAAGATTTGCTGGTAGGAGGAACATGGGCCGCGCCGCGCTAGAATTGTGGGCTCAACGGGGTGGATTAGCACTGCCTGACGGGGTGGCTCAGTCTTCGAAGATGCTCATAGGGATAAGGGTTTGCGTATGTGTGTTCTATAGGGGTGCGTGTGCGTGCGTTGTGAGTGTCTGAGTTGTACTGTGTAATCTCAAAAAAAAAAGGTAAATTCTTTCTTAAAAAAAATACATAACCCTTCGTCCCATATTACACTTGTCATCTTACAATCATCTTTCCAATTTACTTATCATCCTCGCATCTCAATGCACATTTCCCTATTTCCAATACACCTCTATCTCTATCTCTCTCCTCCTTGTTTCATGTGCACCTACATTTTTCACTTCTGCTTAATTTCTGTGCCCAAAACTAAAACGACAAATAATTTGAGACAAAGGGAGTACGTCAGACACTCACAAGTACTCACATATGTAAACACACGCACATAACCCTTACCTTATGAGGGTTTCCGGAAAATAGGTCGGCTGATCTTAAGATTCATGAAGTCACCACGTGTGAATCATTATCGGCGGTCCGTCACCTCCCACTGAAAAAACAAAAAGTTATTTTTATACAACACAGATGCCAAATCTGATACTTGAACCCGAGTGGTTTGGTTTCACCCACAAAGAACCTAACCAACTGAGCGATGCTTGCTTTGCTGGCATTTTGATAAATTTAACTTCTTCCTTTTTCTTAACTTTTTTTTTCTTGAACTTGCCATTGATGCCATGTTTTGTTATTGTTATATCTAGTTTTTCTGTTTCATTTTATAGGGATATCTAAAGTGTGGCCAAAAGAAACTAGCATCTTTTTTATGAATAAAAGGGAGTGTAATTCTGTGCCGTCTTCCTTGCTATGAAGTCAAATTTCATGCTATTTTTGTGAGAAAAAATACCCTCTTTACAATGTAGTGTTATGTCCGACCAGAAACTTACTGTGGTAAAACATCTATTCTCCAACTTTGGAATACCGAGTAGGGACACGCCCCCCCCCCCCCCCCCCCCCCCCCCCCCCCCCCCCCCCAAGTCACAACTAAGCTTCGTCTCTGGACATGATAAAATTTGTAGTAATCATGTAGGAACTAGCAAGGTTGACCTTGATGACTTTCCTAACTGCCTTAGGCCCCTATAGATCTTACACATACGCTTTGTATGTTACACTATGATCGCTTTATTCTATCTATGGACAATGGCATCTTTCCAAACTTGAAACCGTGTGCCTAGAAGGCTAGAACCCAATGTGGAAAAGGATCGTCTTGTTTCAATTTTAGATTTCACAATCTAAGCTTAAAACTGTGTGCTGTAAAACATGAGATTATAAAAAGGGTTCTAGAAGTTGTGTCTTTTCTTTGTTCGTCTGGATTCTTGGTGGTTTAAATTGTTGGTTGTAAATAGACTCATGGCAGTTTGGTGTAGGGCAAAAGGTGAGAAAAACTAGTTTGAAATGTGTTCCAGGAAATCTGAGATGGAGTATATCAAATCAAGGGTCCAAAAGCTGATTTTTTTTAGCTTGGTATTTGGTATTTGAAAATATACAGTCTACTATCAAAAAATAAAAAATGCCTTAAAATCGGATGCCACCTGGAAATATCTGTGTAAAATTTTCGTCTTTTCCTAGCATCTGAACTGTTGTTCTCCCTACGCGGTGGTGAGTAGGAGAAACGGTTGGCGCGCCTCTTTTATGGACCTCAAGTTGGGCTCAGCACGACCCGGCCCAGCTGTGAGCCGCGTAGCACACTGGCCGTGTGGCACCGCACCGTCTGGCGGCGGCTCTAAACCCGAGCAAAAACCCTAGCGCCGCGCCGCGCCGCGCCGCACACACCCGACCAAAACCAAACCCATCCCTCTCCCGCGCCTCAGCCTATATAAACCCATCACTCGCCGTAAGCAGAGTGGACGCTGAGCGAGCGCCGGAAACAGAGCACGCCGTAGCCACTCTCCTCTCCTCCAGGCCGAGAGGTTAGAACAATGCCGCGCGCTCCCGTCACCACATTGCTCTCACTCAGGTGCCCACTCGTCCGTCCCTGATCCCTCTATCTTCTCAGGCTGCGCTCTGTTGTTTTTTTCAGTGTGCCCTGTTTCTCTGTTTCTGCATCTGTTTGTTCATATGCTCTGTTTCTTGAATCCTTGTTTCGCAGCCGGAGGGGCTACTCCGCCGCCGCGGCAGCCGGGGCGGAGGTGCAGCAGCGCACGCCGGCGGCAATGGTGGCTACGATCTCCGGCGCGGAGGGCGGTAAGAACGTGCTGACGTCGGCCAAACAAATCTCCTGGATGAGGCACCCCGAGACCGGGTGCTGGGTCCCCGAGGACCGGTTCACCGACGTCGACGCCGCCGAGCTCCGCGCGCGTCTGCTCGCCAGAAAGAACTAGGAGAGAACGATTTCTATGGCTCGGCCCGCCTGTGTGTGTCCGCGCTCGCGATTGATGTAACGGTTCTTCCATCTGATGATTGAGAATTGAAGGTGGAAACCGATAGAATCAACATTTATTTTGTTGGAATTCTGTTATCATTGTTTTGGTCCCAAAACTTGCTTGGCACTGAAAGCTTCGTTGTTGTTGCCAATTCCTGTTCTTCCATCTCAAGACCAGGGGACGATGAGTGTCTCAGTGAGATCCGAAAACCCATTTGAAATTGTTGAATCGGTGAAATGGAAAATGGAAAATGGATGGCAAGCATATGAGCAGAACCCCGTCAAAATCGAATCAGAGATGCACAAGCCATCAGGCCGTTCAAGGCATTAATTAGGGAGGAATTAATCATACGTTCTTGAGATTAAAATGTAAGCTAGGTTCAGACTCCAAGCTACAAAGTTGCAAAACGAACATCTAAAACGCGGTTATAAAACGTTAGGCATCTAAACTCGGAATGGCTTAATTATTTTTCCCTTCGGATCCTGCGGCCGCTCAAGCTCTGGACTTCATCTCCTTTGCGACGCCGAAAGGCTTCATCACGACCGGCACTTTCTTCGCATCGCCCTTGCCGCTGCCATTCTCCGGTGGCACTGCCACGGAAGACGTCCCCTTCTGGTCCGATATCGCCGACGCCAGCGCGATCGGCATGAGGCACAGGCCCTTGCTCTGCAGGTACTGCATCGCCGTCGTCATGTTGTTCTCCATCAGCTGCACCACCTCCTGCTCGAACGCCGCGCCATCACGGAGCTCCGACTGCCCGAGCATGTCGCCACCTGCCTTCCTGCTCCCTGATTTGGGGGACAGGAGGAGCCCAGAGCTTTTGGGGGACAGGAGCCCAGAGCTCTGCGTTAAGAGTAAAAGTTGCAGCAAACATGTCAGCTGATCAACAATGGTATCATCAGTAAACAAATGGTGAAGGTTAGATGATCTACAAGCGCCATGAAGTCAGACGTTCATAATTTACCTCAGTCTGAGATTCTGTCAGAAGTGGAACGACGGCTTCGGTCGCACCGAGCCTGCTCATGCTAAGAACCTTCAATCACAGCAATGTCATTAGCGGATTAGTGATGGTAATTCTGCAGCATGAAACAGGGGGGTGGTTGTGTTGAGCAAACCTTCACTTGTAACTGGAGGAACTTGACGTAATCGATGATCTCATCGAGCATGGACGCCTTGTCAGTCTGTGCAGAAGGAATGCAGGTTCAGAAACAGGTATACGTTGAAGTTCACTGAGTTCAGAAACAGGTATGGCTATTGTTTTTATACGAAGAATTAGCACGGCAATGGAGTACCTTGTTGGAGTTTGGAACAAGCTCCTGTAAATTCTTCATCCTGTCAGAGATCTTCTCCCTTCTGAGCTGCAATAGGCGATCACATGGTTGACAATCCGTTAGGGGAACATCGTGTTCTAAACGATCTGATAAAATTCAGACAGAGAAAAAAAAAATGACTTACTCTCTCTGCAATGCTGTGTGGATCAGTTGCCTGGCCGCGGCGAGCTCTCATGCGAGTCTTTGGAGCTCCATTCCCAGCATTAGCATTGCCATTTGGCACTTCAGATCGAGTGACGAACGTCGCCGTCAATCCATTTATGCCACTGCTGACTTCATTGGACTGTACTCACAAAAAAATTATTGTTCCTAGCATCAGTTAGGAAAGACTTTGGCTGCAGTGGAAACGTACAAACAAATGGTAGCAATCAACAGACACCATAACGACACAAACCTGTTTGGGACTAAGTGATGCTCCTGTTGCATTGAACGATGAAAGCTGCCCAGAAACCAGCGAGGCGAGGTTCAGGTGATGCAGACCGCTGAATTCCTCCTGCATCGTCGCAATCAGGTTAGGTAAACAAACGCATCATGGACTCATGGTACAATCTCAATCGGTGTAGTACGTCAGCTAACAGCCTAACTGGTACTATGCAGCTTTATTTGGGTGGTTTTTGCCGGCATTTTTCAGCTAGTACTGGGCTGTTACAAACAAAAAATGTCTGGAAACACACACACACACACACACACACACACACAAGAAATTAGACATCTCATTCTGACCTTCTGGTTGATCTGCAGATTGTCAAAGTTCGTATTCAGTTGCTGTCCAGGAGCGAAAGAGAGCATCTTTCCAGTGTTACTCGTAACATCGTCCTGCAAGCACACAACATGCAAAATTACCACCATAAGAAAAAAAAAACATGTTATAACTAAGTGGAAAATTCAGGTTTATCAGCTTTCGGTCACTTACATGTACCTGCAGTGGTGCTGAAGGCACATTCCCTAGCTGAGGATACTTCTTCCCATCTGGGTTGCAGGCCTCATGAAGAGGATCACCATTGCCAACCATGCCGAAACCGAAGCTCTGCGACGTTTCCTCTCCGACCAGCGAGGAAATTTGCAGAAACGCTGAAGACCACGCAGCTGATGCCGGCACCTGCTCCCCCAAGAGGAACTGAGGAAGGCCGGACTGCTCGCTGCCACTGCTGTCGTTGGAACTGCAAAACACCGAGGCGCTGTCCGCAAGCGACATCGTGCACGGCGTGCTCAGAAGCGAGCCCAGTGTGCCAGACATCAGAGCACGCTCCACCGCGCTGTCCACCCCAAAGTTCAGGTCTGCCTTCAGATGTTCTTGCAAGAACTGATCGTGCAGCGCCAGAGGGGACACGGTCTCTTTCGCGCGGCCGTTCAGGAGCGCCGACGAAGAGCCGCTCTGGAGGTGGAATTCTATTTCTGAAGTATCGGCGAGAGAGGAAGCGCCATTGCCTGACCAAGATGAGCCTGCGAAGACGAGGTCCTGAGGCCACGCCGGCGCCGGAGTGAAGGGGTCGACGAATCCGCCCATTTCGCTCGATCACTTGTGTGATCTCCTTGTCTTACTTCGGCTAGATCGGTGCCTGAAAAAACATGGTCGTGAGGCAGAGCTGGAAGGTTTAGAGAAATTCAGTGGTTTGGAAGGAGTAGCTGACTAGAGAATGGGACAGAGACAAATCAGGCAGATAGCAGGAACTTCAGGACTTGTAAATGGATAAATGCAGGGTTGACTATATTTGAAACTTGAGATCCATGCACGATGTGTAGAAGATGTAATTGTCATACATATCTGTAATAAAGTATAGCACTAGTCAACCGGCGATCCGGAATAAAGAAAAGTTGGGAGAAATTTTTCTCATTATCCTCAAGTTGTCTGACAGGTGCATTTACAAGCGCATCGTCCCCTGCACTTGGGAGGAATCTCAAAGATTCCAAGAGCAGCCCGTTGCAAAATTCTCAATAAATTGCGGCGTAAAGAACTGGATCGGTGCAATGACAAAGTCGGCAGATAAGAACTGTGTAGATCACAACGAAGTGTGACTGTAATTCTTTTCCGTTATCCATAAACTATATTATAGTATTACTTTAAGAACAAAAGGGGATTAATTAGAAGGAGTAAAAAAAGCGTCACTCCGGTAGCACGTCTCCAATTCATTATTCATCGGGCTGCAAAGATTCACCTCGAATTCCAAACAGAGTAAAAGACATTCTATAACTAGCGCATCCTTATCAAGAACAGGGACGAACTAACCAGGCGTACTCCAAATATTAACACTTCCAGCCAGCAATGTAAATAAAACCACTAATCCTACAAAAAGAGAAGAAGAAAAAACAATCCGCTCATTAAGAAACCCAAAACGGCCGCAATCACTGGCGCACTCATTCAAGAATTGCGCCAATTCGCTGGAGTAATTGGAAGCAGCAAACCAGCCAAGAGCACTCGAACCAGAAAAGACCTACTATCCTTTCAACAGCAGATCACGCAAGAACGACGCACCAAACTCGCCGCCTCGGCGACGCGGACACGAGAATATAAGGCGAGGCGACGCAATTCGGCAAGAAAACGAACCTACGGACCAGGGAGGCGCAATTCGGCAAGAGCAGAGCAGAGCAGGCCGTGAGATCGGCGGCGGCGAAAGCGGCGGAGCAGTGGGAAGGAGAGGAGAGGAGGAGGAGGAGAGGTCACCTGCTTGTTTGACTGGGTCGTGGACGAGAGGAAAACTGGGCACGAGGAACAACCGCTTCAGCTCCCGCTCCTCCGCTTTCTCCTCCGCTCTCGCTCGCACCAGTCAGTCGAGGAGGACTGCTTCGCTTCGCTTGGTGTGTTTGTTTGTGTGCGTGTGTGTCGTCGCAACTTTGCGTGACAAGTGTTGACTGCGGAAGCGGGCGGGTGGTTATATACTCGTCCAGCCCAAGCTGGCCTTCTACTACTACTTCGAGTACCTGATGGGACATGATGAGATGCGTACGAATTGTTACTGCCCAGTTGCAGTTTTTTAACCCTTTATTACATACTTATATATTGTTATTATGACGAGAGGATATAATTAACCCATCATTGTTTCGTACTAATACAGCCATTTGAATTCACCACTCTGGTAAGTCATACAACTGTTACGGACTCTGACGTTAAATGTCCTCACTCTTGTACCGTTTATACACAGCTTAGGTGAAGTTTTGGGCGTACAACTGTTACGGACTCTGGCCATATTCAAGGGTAGGTTTTTCATGTAACATTTTGTTACATGAAAAACCTACCCTTGAATATCGCCTCAGGAAAAAAAATATATTTTATTCTCCTTTTTATTCAATGCTAAGTTGAGAGGTGCTGCTACTACATTATAAATTCCGTAACGATATGATATTTCTCACTTGATATTTTTTTTATGAAAAATGTTCCTGGGGAGACCCCACGTCCTTTTTTCCGTATCCGTCGTGAGATTTTTCTTGGGCATAGCTGTCGCCCGCGGAGATATATAGATTCTATACGAACCATTCGATAATTGAGTGCCGATGATTCTACTGGGATGAGTCAGGAAAAAAAGGTACGAGAGAGAGAAGGTAAATTCTCACCGGATTGTGAATCAACCATTATGCCGGTGACAACAACACCCAGCACAGATTTACTGATGCTGACCTATGTACAGCTCAGTAACACTGCACCTAGATCGATTAGGTGAAAGAAGGTTCGGTCCATGAGCAACGGACTTAGCCGCACTGAAAGCTTTATCCAAAGCTTTGCCTACGCAGTAGATTCGAGCTGGATGCGATAATAAACTCAGATAGATGGGAGCATTTAGTAGCAGTGGCATGTGGTGGTAATTTAAAAGGGGCTTTGCAAAGCTCGAGAAAAAGAAGAGGCGCTGTCCTGTCTCGCTCTGCAGGCGCCCGTCCTGATCCCGAAAACGATTTTATTCTGGGCGCTTCAGTCAGTCTCTCGGCTCTCGATATGGGATGGATCAATCGATTGCAACGGCTTTGCTCTGCATGCGACGTTTTTATTAATCCCCGGGGGCCGGGTCGTTGTCCCGCTTTGCGCCCGCGCGCTCTCGCTCGCACGCTGGGAAAGAAAAGAGAAGGGAAACCAACGAAAACGATGGCGAGTCCAACTGACTTGATCAGTCCAGCACCAGCTGGCGATTGACCGAACTGCCCCTGCTAGCTAGTAACCGTTGTTGTGCTTGAATTGATGCGCGATTATTGGCTCGGTCAATGCTTGCCGTTGTCTGACGGGAGTAAACCGTAACTCCGCAATGGTTGGATAGGCCATAGCAGGCCGTAAATTTAGCACTGGAGGCGCAGGCGTGCTCGAACCTAAAACTCCGGTTTCGGCGGAGCTAATCTCGGGTTACCACTAGTTATCCAAGGCTTCAGTAATCATCGTCCCTGGCGAGACGTTCTACGACTCTCATCGCCTTTACGAGTTGCGTGATTACGATGAGCTCCGGCCCAATTATTAAAAGCTGCTCGCATGCACGCGTGACGTCCGACATCGACCGGGCGCCGCCGGTGCAACTCCGTCCAAGTCCTCGCCCCGGCGACAGGGACGGCCAGCCCCTGCTTTTCTCCAACCTCCATCCATCACCGTCCGCGACTCGATACTACAAGATCTGCAATGTTTGCCGACAGGGAATTTACTGTCGCCCACCTTTACCTGCTGTCGGAAATAACAGTGGCCGACAGTTTACTGTCGGGAATCTCCTGTCGCAGATGACCTTGTCGGGGATTAGTGATGTGGCCGACAGTTTGAGATAAACTGTCGGCAATGTAGATCCCAACAGGACATTGCCGACAGTGCACCTGTGAGTAAACTGCTGAATGCCGTTAGGTCAACAGATAACGGTGATACAGATTCCCGACAGAATGTATGAATCAACGACAGTACCACTACTGTCAGCCATTGCTGTGCTATCTAGAATAATAATAAAAAAATGATTTAGCTTGTCCGGCCTCCAGAGCACATAATATGCAAACAACACTCATATTTGATATCCAGCTCACAGTTACAAGGATCATACTGCAATGAATTTCAGCCAATGAATTAAAAAGTTCAAATTGAGGTAACATGAAATTCAAAGAGCTAAAATAACTTCCTGGATCACATTCATATATACTCCTGAACAAGGTACCAATCCTAAGATTTAAACCATCATAGATATGGTAAGTAAATATGATAGAGTAAATGTACTAGTTCTCAAGCCTAGATTCTCATCTAACAAATGCCGTCAGTTCATAACCAAGCATGTTAACAGGGAGTGCATTATCAAGCAGAGATTTGATCATCATCAATGGGCCCATCAGATCTTGACGCTCTTGTCCCAACAGTCTCCCTCGAAGCACCGAACACTGAAGTTGAGGTGGACTGCTACCAGTAAAATAAAGCAAAAGCATATATTTGAGTCAGGTGATAAATACAGGAACAAAAAGGTCTCAGCAACTATAGTTCACAATCCATTATGTTGTCACAACAACAAGTTCACAGATCAATTAAGCATGGGCTGGGAGCACAATAAGAATGCAAAAGTGCAATAGCTACCTGTGGTGGGCAGCGAGGACGTAACAAGGCACCTAAATCCACCGGTATAATTTCAGCCATTGCCTGTTACCATGTTCCACAAATAAGTGCTATAGCTCTTGAAGAAAAATTACAGAAATTTCAAAGATACAAAAAGCACCTGTAGTACACGCTCAACACCATCACACCATTCAATATTAGGCTCTGATTCTGGACGCATCAGTTCATCAATGTCCAAGTTAGTCTTCTCAGCTAATGCCTACAAAGAAGAGTTTTTATTGTGAATATTTGCAAAATCAGCAAGAGTAAAAAAAATGCAGTCTCAGCTAACATACCTGCAAAACGCGCTCGATTCCAGCACGCCAAACTGGATTGGACTCCACCTGGTGTAGCATGGTCTGATTACCAGATGCGCTAGCATGAGATTCTTCATGCATTCTTTTCCTAGACTTTATAGAGACAGCATCACTAGGACCAATGACACCATCACCCATGGCAAAAGTCCCATGTGGGGCACCTTGAAATAGTGATAAGAAAGTAAGTAATTATTTAGGTTTTGTAAAGAAGTAGCAATCTTACAGCATTACTGAAACTGCTGATATGTCAAATACTTGAGGAGATTAATCTAGAACACACATGTACCTGCAATATTGTGGACAACTACATGATCAATGTCTGGATGCTCCTCTTGCCAATTTTCACCACTCTTTTTCAGTCATGGCAGTGTCATAACATGTCTTCAACAAAAAAAAAAAAGATTGCATAACATTATCAAAACTCAGAACTAGTTGTGCGCATATGCTACTTGTATATGTGATTCAAGTCTGTACTTACCCAGATACTTGCAGCTTTTTTGGAACATAGTGCCCTATTTGTGCCTTGCTGCATCCTATGTTGATGATGCCAAGCGCCAATTTGTCCTGGGTCCACACCATCTCTAATTTTCTGCATAGTTCTCAGAACATAAGCACATGATTTTTTTTGTTAAGAGTTGCAACGAAAGAGGAAACAGGGTATTACCAAGAACTGGCGAGTTGCTGTCAAGCTACGAGATCCACTGCAATGGTATACAATGTCACCCCCTGCCAAGCGATTCTCCTTTCCCCTCATTGATTTTTTCCTAAAGCTTGGTGTGCTCCAATAGAGGCATAACGCATTCCATGCTTCCTGAGTGGCAAAGTCTTCTGGCTTTGCATCCATCAACTCCTTTGCCTGAGGCCACAAGTTTCCTTCCTCATCCTCTTCCTCTTCAACACTCTCTTTCTGATATACCTTCATGGCAGCCTCCTTTTTTAAGTCACACAGCATATGCCTCACCAGGTTCGTCATATTGATGTCCAATATGCTATCAGCCTGTTGTAAGTCAACATCCGGAGCACATCTAAACCGCAGCTGCAAAGATAAACAACAATTTTTTTATTGCCATTAACATGGAACATTTTTTTACTACCATTAACGTGTGAATACATGAGTACAGGTTTCAGCTGAATGTTTACTGTAACTTACCCAGAACTCCCTTTTTATTATATCAGCTGCTGATGGAGTTTCATCATTAGGGGACCATTTGTAGTCATTCCATGACTTGGCAACCCTTCTGCGTGATGGCGGTCCTATCATGTCTGGATAAAATAACTTGAGCAATGCTCCCTGGACTGTGGACACTTTTCTCGATTTCACATATGGATATATTTCCCACTGCCTATTAGAGTGGAAGTAACAAATATGTAACAGAACCTAATCTAACTTTACTTGCTATTTCAGGAAGAATTTAAGAACGCATCAGCTAGATGATGTACTTACTTGCCAACTGGTACAACAAATGGTCTCTCTCCTTCTGGAAGTTGGTCCACCAGCAAGTGTCCTTTTTCGTGGCCTTCGCTGCACCGATGATGTTCCTGCAGATGCTGTAGCAGTAGTAGATGCATCGGCAATGACAGAGGTGGGGGATTTGGTCGATGTCGCAAGCTTCCTATCATCCTGCATTATCAAAGAAGTTAAAAACACAATCAGAGTTTGCTGATTGCAAAAGCTAATGTGTTCTATAACTAGTAAAATCAAATTCGAATAGAAGTTACCAACTAGTATTTAGTTCTATTCTATAGTCGTCATTATCATATTCTGCCCAGTCTTCTTGTTGATTAACATTCCCAATATCCGGTCCTCGTCACTATTACCGGGTAAATAAGAACGGCATCTCTCATCACTAGCTAATTCTTCTAAAGATAGTCTTGACGATGCTGGTTTTCAATTGTTTCAATATCTAGTGGATCCCACCATCATCTGACTCATTCCTGGCTGTTGTGCCCTCATCAAACAGTTCTCCCACGTCAACATTTAAAGAACCCTGTAGGTTGTGCTCTTGGAAGAAATCATCCTGGGGAACTTTCATCAAAACAAGGGGCAGCGAAACTCCCGGGTGCTCTCATCTTGTAAGCTACCAACCAGTCACACAAATCATGCCTCTTAGATGGATAATTCAAGTAAAATACTTGTACTGCCTGATGTGCCATTGCAAAAGGTTCAAAATTAGACAACCCTTGATGTAGACATTACTTCTACCAAACCTAAACTAGGATAGACTTTCACACCATGAATCGGATCAAACCAATGACACTGAAATAGAACTATTTCTATTTTGCGACCAGCATTGAAGGAAAGCTTGATTATATCCTCAACTACACCATAGTAATCAAGCTCCTTGTCCTGAGGTAAATGAAGTCAAGCAAACCCCTGTGTTAACTGTCTTTAGACCTGCACGAGACTTTTCATAGCGCTCAGACCTGAATCGGTAGCCATTAATATCATAGGAGTCATACGATATGACTCGTGGACTGTACCAATAGCTAAGTTTCGCAAATCATCATCCACATTTGGGTCCCCTCGACACTACAAAAAATGATAGTATATCTTTGTCACTCACTATGAAAGAAATTGTTAGATAAGAGATGAATTGAGAATGTTAGATGGACTTTACACAGCATTTTTAAACCAGTCCACGAATTCTTGTCTCATTAATTGGTCAAGAGCCACCACATCTATCCCAGGATACTGATCCAACTTTTCTTTTTCAAAGCCCTATAAAAGTAGGTGTATACTAACCAAATGTAACTAAATAAACCTATGGACAATGTAGGTATCACTTACTCTTTGAAGCGATCAACTTCTGCACAATTGGTCAAAATATAGAGCTTTGCAGCATTAAGTTCTTCTCTTGTGAGGTCTTTGGGAATGCCCCTTCCATGGAGAGTTCCTGAATGTTTGAAACACATCTAATGTGCAGCCATCATTTTGGATATATGTCCCACTTTGTACCGATAGCTCTTTGTCCATTTAGTGCCCATGATCAGCAAAGTATAGGGAGACACAGTTAGAGAACTCCCGCACTGTGTATGCTTCCACAATACTAGCTTCAACTCTTGCCTTGTTGCTACACTTTGTTTGAGTATATGGTTGCACCTCTCAAAAAAGTACATCCACGAAATGCCACCGGACCACATATTCTTGCCTCATATGGTAGATGCACATAAGATGTTCCATGACTTGAAGAATCCAGGAGGAAACATTTCTCAAGCTTGCAAAGTAAAATAGGTATTTCCTTCTCAAGTTGGAGCATTCTTCTTAGCATCAATTTCTTTTGCACAAAGCTGCCTGTAGAAGAAACTCAACTCAGCCAATATCCTCCATTCTTGATCAGGTATAATCCACGCAGGAAAACTGGTAGCAATAGTTCCCAACATGATGTGGTAGTCATGACTATCAGGCCTATCATGGTACGGCTAGATAGGTTGACAGCTCTCCTTAGGTTGGAGGCAAACTGGTCAGGAAACTTCAAGTCCTTAAGCACTTCAAAATTTCCAACTTGTCACCCTTACTAACACAATATTTTGCTTGGTTTTTCCCATCCGCCATTTGCCTTACTTTCAGCTTCAGAGTAGGGCGGTCACAAATTTCAGCCATGTCTAGTCGTGCTTTAATGTTGTCCTTTGTTTTTGTTGTAATGTCCAAACATGTGTTGGATAGTGCCTCACAACATTCTTCTCATTATGCATCAAATCTATAATATGGTCGAATAAGCAATTTCCGAAAGTATGGCAACTTCCAAAAGCAGCTGACTTCAAGCCAATTGTGTGAGTCACCAAACCCCTAAAGTTACTCTTTCTAGTTTCATCAGGCTGGAGTTTTAGCAGCTGCTCATATATCTCATCCCCTGTCAAATGCCTTGGTGCTCCATCAAATTCCCGTTTATTTGCCTCAAAGCACTTTGTACTCTTACGGAACGGATGGTTGCGTGGAAGAAATCTTCTATGGCAGCCAAACCAGCAAGGTTTCCTCCCATGTTTCAGGTTGAATGACTTGGTGTCGGTACCACAACATGGACATGCAAACTTCCCGTGTGTGCTCCAGCAAGCAACCATGCCATATGCAAGAAAATCATGTATAGTCCATAGCAAAACAGCATGCATTTTGAAGTTTTGCTTCAAGTGGCTATCATAGGTGACAACCCCATTCTCAAACAAATCCAAAAGCTCATCGATGAGTGGCTCCATGAAAACATTTAGGTTCTTTCCTGGATGCTCGGGCCCCGGTATGACAAGTCCAAGGATCAGATTAGTCTCCTTCATGCACATGGTTGGTGGGAGATTATAGGGGACAAGAAATACAGGCCAGCACGTGTATGGCTTCTTGGAGTAGTTGAATGGAGTGAATCCATCGGTTGACAAACACAAACGAACATTTCTCTTCTCCTCGGCAAACTCAGGATATGACCTATCTACCTCCTTCCAAGCTTTGCCATCTGAAGGGTGCACCATAAGATCGTCATTTCTCTCATGATCTGCATGCCATGTCATGTATTTGGAAATTTTCGGTGACATGTATCTTCTCTGCAACCTTGGAGTGATTGGTAGGTACCTCAAAACCTTTCTTGGAATCTTACGAGACTGGTTTGTTGTACCTGACTCCTCATATCGTGGCTGACCACAAATTGTACAGCTATCCTTATGCTCATTCTCTTTATAAAAGAGCATGCAGTTGTTCTTGCACACGTCAATCTTGTGGTATGGCATCCCAAGACTCTGCACAAGCTTCTTTGCCAAATGGAAATTTCGTGGAATTTTCGCTGCCACCTCTTCTCCGACGATGTCATGTATCAATGATGTGATCTCATTATAGCAAGCTTCAGAGATGTTGTATTGAGACTTATGGGTGTAAGGCGGCCAACAATTGACAGAGTTGTTTGTGTTTCTTCTCATGGACTGGAATATCATATTCTTTTCTAAAATTTGTAGAACTCAGCCGCTGCTGCATTTGGTTCCTCTGTTGAAACCACCTTGCAGCAATGGAGTCTAGTAACATGTCATCCCTTCTGTCCACCTCCCCCACTAAGTCCTCAACGCTTCTACAGCTTCTGGTTGTCCTTCTACTTCACCATGAAAGTCCATCGTTCATATCCTCTCTTAAAACCATTTCGGAGTAAGTGCATCGTCATCTCGTCCCTCTTTCTCTTGTGTGAGCACCCACATGAACTACATGGACACCTAGAGGTCTGATCTAGCAACGCATCTGGTAATGAAATGCATGCTCGACGAACTGTTTCTACCCCATTAGCCCAATTTGACTATACAACCTGCCTTCCTTTCATTATACATCCAACTGCGGTCCATGTCATAGGAACTAAACGCTTCTTTTCTGTGTTTTAATATTCCTATTAAGATTGAAAGTAAAGAACAGTAAGAAATAACAGAATATTATGTTTAGAAAAAAATAATTCTCTAGACATCACTAAGTACTGTCAACGTGAATGCAGCATACTCAATCCTCAATAACATGGACTAGAAAGCATCACAATTCTGTCAACGTGAATATGAAGTTTGTAAATTACTACAAACAATGCAACCTACTACCTGCCCTATACTCTCAATTCTCATACTAAGTTTGTAAATTACTGCAAAACAACCTGCTACCTTCACTATACTGAATCCTCAAACAGGTTTGATTCAACTTGGAAGGCCGAATCCAGCAACACATATTCATCAGTCTCACTCAAATTCGAGAGAAATTTGGGCCGGATAGGAGCTGACCTGGTGAGCGGATCTGCGGAGGAATCTGAGCGGATCCTCAAGGAGTAGGTTGTTTGGAGTAGTAGACGTTGCTGGGGAGGGGCGGCACCGAATCAGCGTCTCGAGGCGGAGGAGTCCTGCGGCAGATGTGCGGCGCGCGCAGGCGGAGGGACCTGACTGCTGCAGGCGACTTGTGGCGGCTGCAGAGGAGGTGGAGAAGGAGATCTGCCACGGCTGCAGAGGCCCCGGCAGAGCAGAAGCGGCGGCCGGAGGAGATCCGCGGCAGACGCGGCCGCCGGAGAAGCCCGCAGCTCGCAGCAAACCTGGAGGCGTGGCTGTTTTTCCTTTTTTTTTTTCCTTTTTCTTTTTTGGGGAAATCACGTTGCTTGCAGGTGGGGCTTTCCGTTGGAGGCTGTTAACCGCCGTCTACGTGTGAGTAACGAACCGAGTTCACTGTCGGGGATTTAGTCCTCACTGTCGCCCACTCTAGAAACGCCCGACAGTTTGCTGTAAAACTGTGGCAAAATCAAAAGCACTGTTGGTAAGGGACGTAATTAAGCAACAGTGGGAGAGAACTGTCGGCCACACTTTAGTACCTGTTGGCAATTTTGCAAATCTTGTATGCCGAACACGTACACGGCCTCCATCGGATCGGATGGCACACAGGGTAGCTGAAACAGACGAGTCCCATGACGTCGGCGGCGGGCGTGCGCGCGTGGCTGGGCACACGCGGACCTCACTCACTACAGCGCTTTTCTGGGATCCGCCTCCTGAGATCTGCATGCGAAATCAGCTGCTCCTTTACTCTTTTTTCTTCGGAAAAGCTACGCACACGACTAGACTGTCGTCCGACTGTGCAAACTGTGACCATGCCACCTCGATTTGCTGCTACTTTGAACTGGTCGTAAGGCTGCGTACGTATAGCAGCTCTCTCTCTCTCTCTTTTGTGTGTGTGTGTGTGTGTGTGTGTTAGTAGACAGAAAGAAAGGCAAGGAGAAAGAGTTGCAGGACGGGCGCGTGGCGAGGAGGAGCTTGGACGATGGGCGTTAGTTGCTGCCACAGGTCAAGTTACGGGCGGACTTGGATATTCTCAACATTGCTAGAATGCGACTTTTGTCCGAAAAAAAAAGGGCATGTCTATACATTGTTTGGGCATCTTACGGGATAATAATGCATGAATTTTCAACCATTCTGATCTTGCTTTTGTGGATGAGATTTAGTCTCACATGATAAAGAACAAAAATTCAAGCATTTTAAAGGATCCTAGCGTCTGATTTTATTTACACCATCTATACACACTAAAATAATCACTGTAAATTTAGTATATAATGGGTGTAACTTTAATATATATTAGGTGTAACTTAAGGTCAAAAAAATCAGGCATTTCAAGTCTTAAAAATACCTGAATTTTATTTTCTTATCCATTCATGCATGCAACTTAAGAAGAATATGTTGGAAAGAAAATATGGATGCTATAAAGCAATGGAATGCCTGAGCAATTTTTAGCAACACCCCAAAAAAAAGCATTATATTTGCATGCAGATTTTAGAAAGGTGCGATAGGTCCATGTCTGTAATAGGTGCATCATTTATGAAGGAATTTAGATATTGATACATCGAAAAATTGCGTATTGGGAGAAGTCAAAATTTACAGCCCTGAATTTTTGGCACAGACGAATCTACTCAAAACTAGAAAAGATAGAACCTTTTCAGACCATCTTTTTTTTTTCTTTTGGCTCATAAGTGACATCCATGAGGAGACCGAGCTGTTTCAGGAAATTTGTTGTGATAAATCATCATGTGTGTGTGTGTGCATTGTTAGTTTGTTACACCTAAATATATAAATGAGGCATCTCCTCCGACTTCTCCAGCATGTTGCATGCATGAGTAGACCTACCTTAAGTGTAATGAGGGGCATATGCTCCCACCTAATGTTGAATCTTGCCAAATTAGTAAATGATGTTTCCTATGATCTCCGTGTGAGAGACCTTCTTCGGCGGGGCATATCATCACTCAATAATTTGGCCTAAAAAACTGATGTCATTTCTGCTTTAAATTAGTAAGGATATTATTTATAGAGTGTTTTTTGATGCAACTTCAAAAGGGGACGTAGCTCATATGGTAGAGCGCTCGCTTCGCATGCGAGAGGCACGGGGTTCGATTCCCCGCGTCTCCAGGTTTGCTCTTTAGTTTTTTATGCTTGTCGGTCGATTCTGCTTAAAATCCTCTTTCCGTCTAGTATAGTTTTTTAATTTGCTATTCTTCTGCAACAAGTCTTTGTGACCAGAGAGCCGCTCCATTACTGAGAGGAGGACCCTTGGTTTTCATTTGATCCGCCCGCAGATTGTGTTGAAATCCTAACCAAGAGAATTTTCTTGCCTTGACGAGGAGGAGCACGTATCCATGAACATGCTGATCGCGTGCCACCATGGCGCAGCTGCTCGAGCACCTGTGAGGCTGCGACGGAACAATTGATTGGGACACTGGGCTCCAAGGAACAGCCTGTGTACTGATTCCACAACTCGAACCTACCTCGTGGTTTCGCATCGTCTGCTGCGCAACGTTCACGATCCGAACGAACAACGGACATTTTGTCTGCCATGCCACGGGATCGAGCGCGCGGTTAGTTGCGCCATACTCAATACGCGCCGTCATCCGTTTCCGAGTGCTTCTTTGCTACGCCTACGCAGGTGGTTGCGTCGATGATCCGCGACACAACGCGTCCTGCGTCGCAGCCATCGATCGCCCCTCAAACCGTTGTCCATGCGCGCGCACGAGCAAAACGCTTCTCCTCTTCCCTCCGCTGCGCGCGTTACGTTGCGCGGCCCTGTTCCTCGGCGAGAGAGCGATCGAGGCCCTTGCTTGTTGCTTCTTGCTCGGCGAACCATGATGTGCACCGTCGCTCCTTTCGCTGCGAAGGACGATGGTGGCGCAGGTCCGGGTACGAAGCCGACATGGATGCGCTGCTCCGCGACATCGATTCCTTCGTGCATGGGCCCGAGTACGTCGTGTCCGCTGACTACACTGGCTCCTCCGCCCGGTGGATGCCGTCCGCGGAGTTCCTCGCGCAATCTTGGCCAAACTACGAATACGTACTACGACGATGAGATGACAACGCTGATGAGTTCGATCGAGTTCTTTCACAGTGTGCGAGCACGGGGTACGGTCCTCTCGCCGTGGCCCACGACGACGACGACCGGACTCAGCGGCCCCACACGACATACACGTTCGTCGATCGACTATTTCACGCGGCAGCACGACCATGGCGCTGCTGGACTAGCGGCGATCCTCCTGGCGACGCTCGTCGTCATCGATTAATTCCACGACGCTGCAGGAGTGGTGGAGCAAGGAGATAATCGAGTTGACGTGGTACACGGACGAGGACCTGGCCGACATCGTGGACGGGATCTACGAGATGCACGAGCTGACACGTGTGCTCAGATGATGGCCAACTGCGTGCACAGCTGCTCGTTGCCTCCTCGGTGATGATCGACGAGCGTGAACAGAAATTTTTTCCCAGAGCTTGATGATTACTGAAACAAAGCTTTATTGTTGTGCTCTGTTTTCCATGCAAATGAGTTAATAGGATCTAAGATTGTGATCGACTCCGCGTGTGCATCTTAAAAAATTTTCCGACTACGCCAATGGCGAGTCTAGGATTGGGCTGTAGGGTGGGCCAAAATCTAATTGTGCTTGCGAAGCCGAGAAAGAAAAATCTAATTTTACCTTTTGGACAAGCTTCTACTATTAGTATCTTAGATAGCAAGGAAATCTTATGTATCAATCTGTCTTGCAAAATTAATGTCATAGTGTCATAATTCTCCTGTTTTCGTAGAAATAATTTTGTTTTATATGATTGTTAGTATATTTCTTTTTTCTTAAAATGTCAACTCATGCTAACGGCGTGTTTGTTACTACAATTGCACACTCGATGCCATGCATGCCATGTCTCATTTTAAATGTGCACAAATTCAGAAGCAAAGGCATAGAGGACATGTGGATGAACCAGACAAGAAAAATGAAATTTCTTTCTCGTGTTAGTTTTCTAACATGTGTGAATTATTGTTGTTGTTGAATGTTAAATGACTAGTTATATATGGAATCCTACTCTTTTGAGCTTAAGTTACATTTAGTGGTTTTAGATATTGAACATCGGTTAGTTACAGATTAAGTAGAATATATATTTTTCTTCGTATGTGTCATGTTCTTCTTTCACATAGTTTCTGCTTTCTTCCCTACACGCATCACTTAATTGCAAAAGCATGTCTGCAAAATTGTCTACATAACTTAACTCCTCATATTATCAAACTTAGAATCCGCTAGTTACTTCATCAGAGTTCTAATGTGTGTATCATTTTGGTCACTATGTCTATCAAGTATTTCCAACAAAAAATAAAGATCAAATGAATAAACATTTTAAATGCAAGATTATTCTACAAGACCTTTTTAAGGATTCTTTCAATCTATGTAACACTCCTTTATACAAGTAAATTATGTGTTGTCAATTAAAAATTTAGCTAGATTATCATGCTTAGTGTGATGTTCTCTACATTTTAATGACAATGGGTGATTTGAAATAGTTCTGACATGCTCCACGGTTGTGGTTGTTTTCTTGGTGTGCTGTTCTATGCATTTTAACGACCTTTGCTATAGTAATTCAAGTTCTATATATTAATGTTACCTGTCAAGAAAAAAAGAAAACAAAAAAGAAATTTGTCCTGCTCCCTCTGAATTTCTTACATTTGTGCTGCTATAATGCAGCTTCTAGATACCATTTTACCCTGCCAATTTGAATTTCTTGAACTTATTGACTGAAGAAAATAATAGAGGATCATGTCATGATCAATCAGCAAATTAAAGATGATTCTTCATACAACTATGAATTTCTCACTTTAAAGGAAGTGATGAAAATTGGTGGCGGAAATGGTTACGATGTTCCACACATAAGGGGTGTTAGAATGGCTAGGGTGTCTTCCATGACAATTCAGTTGCGATGAAGCGTTGGGAGAGGTGACATTAAGGCTTCAGAATGTCCATCCCTCATCTTTGATGTCTTGCCCATGGGACATGAGGAAGACTACCCTTGATACGATTTGGAACACCAACCAGCGGAAATCGCATATCCAGAATACACCCACTTTGATATCCTTGAACTGCAGCTCGGATTCATTAGGTGTTCCCCTGCTGTAATTGCTGAACAAGATATATAGATTATGTAGACCGTCATGTAGAGGGACTCTGGCATGAGCACAAGCCTGTTACTGAGATATAAGCAAGTGCTATAGAAAAATAAAAATACAACAATCAGCAGTGCAGCAAGATATTCATTGTGTCTTCACAAAATTTTTCGTAAAAGTGTTGAATGAAAACAAGGTCAGTGCTCTTGTGGAAAGAGTAGATGTAGTAGAATTTTCTAGACTTGATGAGGTCGATGAACACACGAACTGACTGATCGTGCCACCAAGTGGCTCAGCTGCTTGAAGCATATGCAACGGCACGACTGATTGGGACATTTGGTTCCAAGCAGGCAGAACGCATGCACATTTACGTGGCCGTGGCTTTATTTGCTTCGCTTATACACGTTCGGAACCCGAACCTAAGTTCGTGCTACTGATTTCGCAATCCGAGTGAGCAACGGTCTGCGAGGCGCGGTTGGTTACGCGCGTGTGTACAAACCAATCCGAGTCGTCGTCCGTTTTTCGAGTGCTTCGTGGAATCGCAGGTGGTTGCGTCGATGATCCGCGACCGCGCGTGGTACGTACTCTACGTCGCAGCCATCGCCCCTCAGATCAAGCGCGACGGAACCCTAAACCAAGGCCCCTGATCGATAAATAGCCACCACCATCGTCGCGCTCCGTACGCACACACGATCGAACCCACACCTTCTCTTCCTCCCGGTTCCTTTCCTCGGCGATACAGCAAGCACCTTGCTTGCTTGTTGCGCGGCGAAACCATGATGTGCACCGTCGCTCCTTTCGCCCATCCGGCGGGCCTCGACGGAGGCGCCCAGCTGTCGATGTGCGGGTACCAGGTCGGCGGCTACGTCGACCATTACGACGACGTCGCCGAGATGGATGTGTTACTCGGCGACATCAACTACGTCGTGCACGCGCAGCCCACCACCACCACGGGCCTAACGCCCGACCCCTCCGCCCTGCCAATTCCGTCCACGGAGTTTCTCGCTCTGCCTCGGCGACGCGACAGCTACCTGGAGGTCTTACTTCGCGGCTTCAGGAGCGTCAAGGTTGTGGCCCCTCTCGCCGTGGCCGCCGCCCGTGACGACGGCCCGACGACTCCCGTGGCAGAGCTTGAAGCACCCTTCAGTTACGGCGACGATGACGTGGGTGCCTGCGCCAGCGGCGTGATCAACACGACCAATACGGCGGCGTCCGAGAAGCGTCCGGTGGCGGATCCGAGCGAGGCGTACGACGCCGACATCGACGCCACGTTGCGGAACATGGAGAAGGACCCCGCCGAGCGGCCGTCGGTGGACTACCTCTGGACGACGCAGGAAGGGGAGATGACCATGGCCGGCCGCGCCGAGATCGTCGCCTGGATGTACGAGTTCTCCCGTCTGGGCCGGTTCCAGTTGCTGCCCCCCGGCGCGCTCCACCGCGCCGTCTCCTACGTCGACCGCTTCCTCTCAGCCAACAAGATCGCATTCGACCTCCGGCTCCTGGGCGCGGTGGCCGCGTTCACAGCGTCCAAGTACGACTACCGCATGACCGCGTGGCTGCTCCTCAACGCCGAAACCATTGCCCGAGACGTCGGCTGCACCCGGCGCGAGGTCATCGATGCGGAGCGCCGGCTGGTCGCCGCGCTCGGCTACCGCCTCGGCGGGCCCACCGCCTACACCTTCGTCGAGCACTTCACGCGGCGCGACCAAGATGGAGCTGTGGCCAGGTCCCTGGCGCACCACCTCGCCCAAATGACGCTGCTCGACTACCGGTGCGTCCCGCTCATGCCATCCGCCGTGGCAGCGGCGGCGATCCTGGTCGCGAGGTGTATCGTCAACTCCGCGACGCCGCAGCAGATATGGAGCGAGGAGATGATCAAGATGACCGGATACACAGCTCAAGACCTGGCCGACATCGCGGACACGATCTACGAGATGCACGAGCTGAGGGGCGTGTGGCCAGGGTGCGCTCAGATGATGGACAACTGCGTCTACCGCTACTCCTTGCCTCCTCGGTGATCGGCGTCCATGGACACGCCGAAACTCTGCTGCAATGCAATTTTGGCTGAGCCTTCCTAGTGCTGGGCAGTGTTCCAATGCCGTAATGTTCGGATGTACATATGGATGGATTACTGAAAGCTTTGTTGTGCTCTGTTTTACACGCGAATTAATATGATCTCTAAGATTGTTAGAATAGAATGATCCATTTGGCGTGCATCTCAGTGTATTGATCGAACTCAGTTTTTGTTGCCATGAATGATCCGTATAAAAAAAAACCGGTCATGCGAGTTTGACGTTTTGGACATGCTTCCTGTTAATCCCTTTTGACTATCAATATATTTAAAGATGTTTGGAATGGAAGCATGGAACTCTTGTGTATTAAATTGTCTTGCAAAACAAATTCTATAGTGTCATAATTTCTTGTTTTCTTACAAACATTTGATTTCATCTCATCATCCAACTGTTTAGTATACTTCAATAGAAAAGTGGTCCAAGTTATGATTATATATCGCCGTGGTCGATTGAACCATCATGTTTTGTGTAACAAGAGGAGGTACTGCTTTTTATTTATTTATTTAACTGTTTGACATGACTGCTTTATAGGACCAGTGTTGTATACTTGTATATGCAGAACTATCCCGCTAGCAGTGAGATGATAGCCAGTCAGCCATATGTTTATATCGTACCCTCAACCGTGCACTCTCGTAATGTAACCTTTGATTTTTTCTCGAACACGCAGGAGAGCTGCGTATCTTGTATTATAGGGAAAAGAAATGGCCCATACATGACCCCTCAAGCTAGGACCATTGCAAGAGGGGTGAATTCAAACAATTAGTTTTTTCCTTACAAGCACACTAACAAGAAGTCTTGACCTGAAAACCCAATGTGCCTATCCTTGGCCCAACAACCTTCCTAGACCTATCTCTCTCAGTCCTGAGCCCCCGCATACATCCAGAGCTGAGCTTCGAGCTTTAGGCTGCTCAGGCTGTCTGAACATTGGGCGCGGCACCATCAAATACACCGGCATTCCGGTGTTTCCAAATGTCCAGGCGGTAATGTAACCTTTGATTGACCAACTCGGTAATACATGGCGCTGAAGATGTTTGACGAATGACGAGAATGTTTGAAGCTGTGCATTGTTCCTTGATCTACCTATTACGCTATGTTTATTCACTGGTGCTTCAACTGCCTGGTTACGGACACGGAGTGATGCAAAGTGGTGTTCTGAACAAAGCACCGGACTGTAGGCTTTGCGCTGCATCTATTCCTTGACACTTCAGAGTTCAGACACACCTGGGCTGCGCACAACCATGTCAGAAAGCATGCCAAGTACTGAAAGAAATGCCTGCCGTTCTGGTAGAACACCTGGGCTGCGCACAACTATTTGTCATCTAGATTGTAGGAGTACAGTACTCTGCAAGTGCAAGAGAGCCCAAAACACATGACCTTCACCAAATGATGGCATTAAAGTACTCCCGCAATTCAGAGCCCAAAACAGGAGCCAACTCTGCATTTCGAATGAGTCAATCAGGGAAAAGAGTACACTGAACACATGACGCCGATCCTAATTCCAAGACTAAACAAGATACAACGAACAATGCCACATAAATAAACATGTTACATTTGCTGAGACATCCTCCATGACAACTTCTTGACACAAACAGGCAGCTACAAGTTACAAACACTCCAGACCACAGGTACTTTATCATATTCTGCTACTCTTTGTTGCTAACTGCACCATGCATAGTTACTCAACAGTCATCTCTTGGCTCCCACACAAATCTAATTGGGAGCAATTCTAATCAGAAAAATAAAAATTAACCGATACATACCCTTAAATCACACCTGAAAGAGGATCGTTACTGGCTCTCTTCGTCCTCATCTTCCATATCCTCGTCTTCCTTGTTCTCGTCGTCGCTGCCATTGCCGGAGCCAGGGGCAGCCACACTGGCATTGTTCTGGTTGTACTGGTAATGAGACTGCTGTGCTGCCTGACGGTGCCTGCTGTCTTTGATGCGGTACCGGACCTTGTGATTGCTGCTGGTGGGGACATCGGTGGTCATGGCTGCTCTCCTTGAGCCGTTGCCATCAACAGCTGCGACGGCAGCCATGGGTGCAGCAGAGGAAGCACCACCAGCGGCCTTTGAGAGCTCCATCTGCATCTTGAGGAAGAACTGCACGCGCTGGTCCTCCAGCTCCCGTGCGGCCTCAAGGCGCTCCCGCTCCATTCGGATCTCCTGGTCCCTCTTGGCGCTCTCCACGCGCTCATACACATCTCCAAGCCGCCGGATCGCCTGAGCCAGCTGGCGCAGGCCCTGAGCACGGTCGCTGCTCTCAGCGCCGTTCGCGGGGGTCGGCTCCTCCACACGCTGCCTCTTCCCGTTCGCCACCGCTGCCATGGGTGGCTCCGGCGGGAACCCGTCGGAGGAATCGGACGACGCGGACGGCTGGGGCGGCGGCGACGGCATCCTCCGCTTGGCCCCCGCCGATGGCTGGAGCGGCGTGCGGGTGCGCTGCGGGAAGCTGAAGCGCGGCGGCACCATGGGAGGGGTGCTCCGGGCTGCCGCTGAGGAGGACGTTGACCCGTGCCTGTAGACGGGGGCGAGGAGGTCGTCGAGACGGTTGAAGAAGGGCCAGGACGAGTCGTGCTTGCCCCTCTCGATCTTGTACTTCTTCTTGAGCGTGTCGATGCGGTTCTTGCACTGGACGTCGGACTTGGGAGCCTTGGAATAGCCGTCGCGGGAGGAGACGACCTCGGCGACCTCCTGCCACTGCGGGTGGCGGAGGCTGCCGCGGCCGAGAGCGACGAAGCGCTCCCCCCAGGCGTCGATCAGCGCGGAGGTGGCGCCGTCGCTCCAAGCGTCCTCCCGGCCCCCGCCCCCGCCGCCGCTGGAGGGCGACGGTTTGCGTAGGGGGATGGCCATGGCGACGTGGCCGGGGGGCGCGGCCGCGACGGTGACGGGGTCGGCCACGGGGAGCGGTGATGGAGAGCGCGACGGGGAGGGCGAGGGCGAAGGGGATGCTCCGGCGTCGTCATCCATGGCCAGAGATCTGGCGGCCGGCGGCGGCGGCGGAGGACGAGGGTTTGGGGATATTTCCGGGATGGGGAGTGGGGAATGCGCCCGAATTTGTTGTGGCCGTCGCGTCCGGCGGCGAGCGAAGTCGTCGTCACCTGCCTGCCTGTGACGGAGCGGAAGGGCTGTTGCGTTGTTGGGCCGCTTCTGACCGGGCCGTGCCAGGCCGATGTCATAAAAAAAAATACGCGCAAAGATACGGCGGCCAATCCTATAAGCGGGCTACAATTAAATTTTGATATAATAATGTTTGAGATTTGTGCTAGACTAGATTCAGCCCGGTGTGAAGAGGAACCAGAAGCCGACATATGGCGACTTTCTATTGGGACGGGTAGAAGGGGAAGAAAAAGAACCAGTTTTTAAATATTTTTCTCTCAAACCGTAAGTCCGTTTTCGAATCCGTTTGTACCATCATGTTGTTTATAATTAACGCTACAAAATGAGATCCAATATACATATTTGTTAAAATTTTAATTCAAAATTTTTGTCAATATTTGAATATACTGTGCCAACATTTTTTTTTTTCTAGATCAACATTTTTCTCAAAATGTTGACTCATGTTCTAAAAATGTTGAAATAGATTTATAGAAATGTTGACTCTTGTGTTTCAAAATGTTGACGGCTAAGTTGGGGTAGGCTTCTCAGATTGAATGGGCTATTGGACTGATCTACAAGCTGTTAATCGTAAGATGCTCTATGTATAAGAGGTCCTGCAAGATACTCTTAAAACACCTACACACATCCTGACATTCAGAGACAAAAACAGAGATCCGGCTCATTTTGAGATCTATGAAGTCACTATATGTGTCTCGTTGTTGAGAAAAACGTCTCTTATCACAATAAAAATAATTATTTGTAAATCCATGTCACTTTTAGAACTTAAACTTGAATGAATTAGTTTCATCACTAAAAATCTAACTACGCTCAGTTTGCATCTACACTAAGCATACAATACAAAATCACACCTTTAGGTCCGTATAGAATAAAAGTGAATCCAACAACACCAGGAGCATGAAATGGACAATGCTATCTTGTATGTGGCTCGATTATAGACATTTTTTAATTTATCTTCTCAAGATTGGATGGTGGCTGAATGAGTAAATGTTGAAAAGGTCGGAACAGTATTCCATTCACAAAATAAAAAAGAAAATGAACCATATGCCACGATTACCTGAATGTTCTGCACAACAGGGTATTAGACATTAGTCTACTTGTTAATTTTGTTATCTGACATTGCTTGTGTTTGACACATACTATTTGTTTTTGGATTCTTTGGATCGTCACTTTATATCTTGAGGGATTTTTGTGGTTCACCGCAATGTTATTAGCGGCATTTACTAGTTTCTGTAACAAGCTATGTAGACCACGATTATCATACTGATCTCATATAAGCCTTGTGACTTTGCTTTCAAAAAAAAGAAAAAGAATGCTACGTGCCTACGGGGCCATGTGCCCCCCCCCCCCCCCCACCCTACCAACCACCCACCCCACACACCCGCGCTGAAATTCACTTGAACCTCTGAAGCTTGGCATTTGTTCAAGATATTGTTCTTATTAAAAAAACACTTGTTTTTCAAATTTTAAGTCGACGGAACGAAAAAAATACAGCCTATGTTGCAAAACAAACTCTACAAAAAAAATTTTATTCTATTCTTTTTTTTGTAATTTATGACGTTAAGATACTTTTTAAGATCAAAACTGAACTAAGTTCTAAAAAAAGTTAGGAGAATTTATTTTCATTAATAAAAATTAAAGACACGAAATTGAAGGTTCTTCAACATGGGTGGTAGGAGTTTATACCACACCTCCACTCAAAAAAAAAAAAAATCCACCACTGCACCTCTAAGTTTTAGTTTTCACAACATTTATTATTACTTAAAAATGAGTAGCATACGCCGTCTCCAATTTTACATGGGGCACGACGCCCATGTCCTGCCTCAGTTCTATTTACCATATTGATTGGTTTCATGTCTCTCAAGGTCAACTTTCAAAATAGAAGAAAGGATTGTTGGTTTCATTTCTCACCCAAGCTGAACCTCATACAATGTCGAATTCAATATGTCGATTGAAGTTTTTTTTCCCTATCAACAATCCTTTGTGCCTAATTTGTTTTTATAGAATATACCTGTCCTCATCCTTACTTTTCAAAGCCTTTTCGGAAAAAGAAAATTTTATGACTGGGCCTGCAGAACATCTGTTTCAGTTGAACCATCGAACATTCGAACCCGGTTTGTGGAGCAAGGCTTCAGTCAGAACGGCATAGCACGCCGGCGGCTCCCTGTCTCGTCCCCCGCGCCGCCGCAGATGGCCGGATCAACCACGCCGGCAGCGCGCGCCCTCGTCATCTGCTGGTTGCCCTCACTCGTCGTCCTCTTCCTCCACGGGTAAGCCACGCTTTTTTTATCACGCCTCCTCTGCTCAACTTCTCAGTGCCTTCCTGTTGCTCCCTGTGTCCGGCTGCGGAAAGTAGCTCCGCATCCTTTCTTTGCCCTAGAAATGTTAGATTTGCTAGAGCAGCATGTTTGCATCGGAAGATCTTAGCAAGATTTAGGCCTAATCAAGTTGCCCACCCTTAATTTGGACCCCTTGGTCGTATCATGGACCAAACTATGTGCGGTGATTCTCGAATCGAGGTTGGATCTAGATATATCGAAGTAGCACTCATTTTAGGGTGCTCATAGTGGTGCATTGTAGCTGTAGAAAGGAACTGACTGCGTTGTTATATGCTTGTGTAAGCTGTGGTTGTGCTTAATGTGATGCATAGGCTTGCAACTTGAAAGTGGTGTGTGAATATTGGTGTGACTGATTTAGGTTCTGGAGTTGTGGGGCTGTGGAGAGGGAGAGGACGCTGGCGATGATCAAACCGGATGGTTTGTCAGGTAACTACACAAAGAAAATCAAGGAGGTCATCTTGGAGTCTGGATTTGATATCGTCAAAGAGACCATGGTTCGGCTTGACACGGAGAGGGCATCTCTTTTCTATGCAGAGCATTCCGGGAGAAGCTTTTTTAATAGTTTAGTGAAGTATATGACGAGGTATGGTGTTCAACAGACTTGTTTTAATGTTTCAGAAATTGTTTACTCAGTCTATGCTCTAGTCACCTAGATTCTACAACATTTACCCTATTTTCTCATGTCAAATTTACACTTAATGATGATAGCTCTTGGGGCTACATGCTTTTATGACTCCTTGAGTCCTTTCCGAACACTAAGTCACGATATAAGGAGGTTTCTTTGTTTTTTCTTCTTATATCTTAAGTAACAATATGTGTTCTGTGATACATTCACTTCTAGTTGATATTATTTTATTGTACTTGAATTCAAAAGTTTTAAGTGATACTGAATAATTTGCTTTTAATTTTAATGAATAAATGAATGATGCAATGAACTGCACTCTTTAGGTTGTGACTTCCGAGACTTTACAAGGAAAATTTACTTAAAACATCGAAGTGAGATGCTACTTCATTGTGTCCTGTGAACGACTAGTTAGCTTGATCACATTGCAATGGGCCTTTAGTCCACAAATAGCATTTTTCCCCCATTGAAGGCAGAATATATGTACTAGGCATTCCTTGGTAAATTTGCCACATTGACATTTCATTAGCGAGCACTTTATAATATGATTAGCTATATTTGTGTTTATCTTCAGTGGTCCAGTTCTCGTTATGGTTCTGGAAAGGCCTGATGCAATCTCAAAGTGGCGAGCTTTGATTGGTCCGACTGATGCAAGAAAGGCTAAAACGTCTCACCCAAACAGGTTAAGGGTTATGCTATTTTTGTTTTCTCATTGATAAATAGGCAACGTTTCCCAGGAATGCAATTATGCAGCATCTATAAGTATCTATCAATTTTTTATCATATATCTGACAATACCTGTTAACCTGTTAATGTGCTTGAATACATTTTCCTCACTTTATTAGCTTTTGTGTGTTTTCACATTACACACGTTTTAGCACTAACAGTATGCTTCTCTGTTTCAGTATTAGAGCAATGTGTGGATTGGATTCAGAGAAAAATTGCGTTCATGGTTCAGATTCACGAGAATCTGCAGCAAGGGAAATTTCATTTTTCTTTGGAAATGCTGATTCTGGTTAGTTTATTTTTCTTTTTCTTCGTTTCATAAATCGTGAAGACCATACTTTGAATTATCTGAGTGTAATATTTGACAATGCAGAAACATTGGGACATGACGAGTTGTAGGCTGACTTGGTAGTTTCATATCCAGAACCCCGAGAAATTTACCTGCAGATTGTGGATTCTGAAGATTTAAGGATGGTCGAGGGCTACCATGACAAATTTCTTTATGATTCATTACTATATTGGTGATTGTGCTGACTATACTGCATAGAAATGGTTCTTCGAATGTACAATGATCCGCTTGGTTTCATCAGCCTTGTTTACCAAAAACTGTTACCTGGACCCTGGTAATCCTACATATTGTCTGCACGGAACCCCGGGTGGGTAGAAGACTGATGAGGACTGCCATTTTGCTCACGAACGGGTGCTAAGATCAGAACCATGACACGATCTAATGAGGACTGCCATCGTTGTAAATTAGAAACCATAAGCATGACAATTGACGCTTTAGACTTTCTAAAGTGATTCGTTGCAGATTTCTCTCCTGTCATTCATAAGCTTGGGTGCCTGTTAGGTTGTTTCCCCTTTGTCGTGTTGAAAAGAATGTTGCTTTTCGGAAGAAATGAACAGAATTATTATCACAAAAATACTCTGTTTCACCAAGACGGAAGAAATGAGTACTAGCAACCAGCAGCATGCTTTGGTGAAACGGAGCTATCAGACGGCATTCGGACATCAAATCAGTTCATTTATATCTGACGCTGCCTGAAAGACCAAAAAGTTGATTGGGTAGCCACTTGCTGTGTGAGTGATTGGAGTCAAAAGCCACCACCTACGAAGTACAGAGACCATAGTCCTCGTCGGGCAGAAACGCGGTGTCAGAAATCATCCTTGAAACGCAGACCCAGTTGGAATGCTAAACCATGGCCGTGGGCACGAACTCATCAGCTCGTTTTCCGGCGACGATAAAGGTAGACCAGGGTCCAGAAATCGGCTGGATCGAGAGAGATCGCCTCAGTTTCAGTGAGGAGAAAGAAATATCCTTTCAACTTGCATGCGTTTCAGAAACTCCGGAATGCCTGCGTGATTCTGAATCCAAAGGGATGCAAAGGAGGAGGATAGCACGTGGAAGTATGCAATGAGGCAAGTGTCCGGATTGAAAGCATGGCGAGGACATGGCCCTCTGAAATGATGAGGTGCTCTGCCTTCGTATCGCATGAATCCCTGCTTGTTATCTGGCGCTTGAAATCCGTGCCGGTATCATGTTACTACTACTAGATGAACGCGTATTTTCCAGCTTATGCGTGCTGCTAAAGACACTGCAGGAATTCTGCACCTGGTGGCCGTGGAGTGGAGTCTCGACTCAGCCATTTCCTGATCTCTGGTGGCCTTTCTCTGCTACCTGAAACTTTGCTCGTTCTTACTTCTTACAAAGTTACGATCCTCGACGTTCCTCTAGACCATCCCGTTTCGTATTCAGAAGATATCGGCGTTACGTGCACCTGTCAGATGTAGTAGATGTACATGAGCTAGACGTTTTCCAACGTATTTGCGCGCAAGGAAGCTGCTATTTAATTGCTCGGTTTTTTACGTCACAATATCTTTTGATTTGACACGTCACTTCGGGTTAATTCGGTTTTGCTTAAGAAGGTAGTGGTTGCTCGATCTGTTAGATATTCGGCTCACGTTTTTATATTCACCCTATTACGCCTGATTTTGTGACGAGTATGGTAGCACGCCATGGATGCTTGGATACAAGAACAGAGGAGGTAATCTATCGAACCACACATCTTTTAATTTTTGCAGGAAAATTTAACCCATATAGTTCAGGACTAATAGGGATTACAGAAGAACGAATTTACAGTAACCTATTTGCTTGCTTTAAAATCGAAAGGGGGATGAGAAGAAGAAAAAAAACGAAGAAGAACAGCAAGAAGAAAGAAAAGTCTTGTATATCTGCATGCAACTGATGCGTACGCCATGGCTATCCCCACCACAGCGGTTGACTGATGGTTGCACCAAAGCCCTTGGTGTCTTCATGCAGGAAGGAGAGCTGCTGTCACTCGATCGGTGCGGTGGTACCGAGCGATGGCGACGCCACCGCCCCCAACAAAGGCTTCGATCACCAGCAGGGCCTGGTGCTGACCATGAACGGCGTGGCGAAGCAGGGGTCCACGCCGATCCACGGCGCCGACGCGCCGGGCGGCACCGGCGGGCCCGTCAGCGCCGCCATGTAGATCGCGGCGAGCCTGCGGACCGCGCGCCGGAGCCACCGGGCCGTCAGCCACCGCCGCAGGAGCCCCCCCGCGCGCGCCCCGCCCCTGCCTCCGCCACCGCCGCCGAGCCGGACGACCGGGACCTTCCGGCGGCGCCGGCGCCCCAGCCCGCACCACCGCAGCCGGCGGCCCGGCACGACGTTGCATGGCGCGTCTCCCATCCCTTTTGGCCACTTCTTCTCTCCCCCACCTGATCGATCTCTCCCCTGCTTCGTCTATCCTCCTGCACCTAGTTTGTTTGGTTTGTCCGGCTGTGGACTTTGGAGAGTGCTGGCTGAATTATATATGGAGGCCGGGCCATGGATGCAAATCCAAACGCATTTATAGGCGTGGCGCCACAAACCTTGCATGAGCATGATGAGGAGCGAGCCGCAATTCCCTTCTTCTTCGGTTCTTCTATACTATGGTAAAAGGAAAAATTTAATGTAGTCGCATGTACTCCTTCGTTTATATTTATATGACACAGTTGATTTTTTTTCATTACTTTGACCATTCATCTTATCTACAAATATTTATGCAAACAGCTAAATATATAGATTAACCTTAAAGTACTTTTGATGATAGATCTAATGATATCGATTTCATATTAAGTAACTAATTACATAATGATATATTGTTGGTCAAAGTTTAACAAAAAAGTTAACTGCTCATATAAATAAAAACGGAAAGAGTATATGACAAAGGAAGATTAGGAATGAGGTGCTATTTTAGGCATGCATTTTCCCCGGGAGCCATAATTCCATTTTTCTCCGACTGGAGTCAACTAGTACCAAAAGCAAGCAGCCAAACTTCATTTGCCCTTCCGCGTCATGCGTTTCTGCTTCATCGATCTTCTAGCGGCGCGCGGTAACGAGACCAGGGCGGCATCATCGACAGCTAGTAGATATGCCTACTACGCCTATGGCCGCTATGCATATGGCCCGCCGCCTCACACAACCTCCGCCGCGGCTCCTATCTATCTTTGACTCACCGGCCGGCAGGTCCCTGCCGCTGCATGCCCCGCTTTGGAAGGTTTCGCGGCCGCAAGATGCTGTACGTGGAACACTTGGCGTGCAGTTCATGCGCACCGTTTATGTCGCGGCGTGCTTGTACCGTGCATGTGTCCCGGGCCGGGTACTCGTGCTGGTGGATCATTTTTTTACTGCCGTGAGATTGTTTTTTTCGTTAAACACAGTACGTACTTAGACATTAGCGTTGTCACTTTTATGAGAACATACACACACATCTATTACCTCTATGAGCGTCTTCACCGGGTTAGCTGGTTTTGAGACTCACGAAATCACCACATGCTACTTGTTGTCAACGGGGACGTCGCCTCTCACTGAAAAAAATAATCATAAATATGCAATACATGTGCCGGTTCCGAGATTTGGATCTGAATAGGTTAGCTTCACCACAGAGAATCTAACCAGCTTTGGTGCCATGAGCAATTGTTGGGTTGTACACTGATCCTGGAAGGTTTGCGTTTTGGTACCTGCAATTGTAAAAGGTGCAGTTTATTCTCGAACGAAGCGATCAAACAGGATAATTGGTTGCCAACTACAGGGCGAGTTTGTGGTTGGCGAAATACTGCCTGAAAGAGGTGATCCACGAGATTGACTGAAATGAAGCCTGTCACTATTGTCACTGCCGATCCGCCATCGGAGACAGCTAACCAGCATCGTGCAACTGAACTGAGAAGGGACTCGAGACAGAGCGACAGCCGTCGCCGCCGTTGTATCGGCTCGTCAACGGAAAGCAACAACGCTACTGCATATTGCAACAGGGCGGACCACCCCATACGGCGGGGTGGGGCGTCTGCCCCAGCTACTTGTCGGCGGAACCCCCATCCTCCCTTGGCATGCTGCTCTTCTCTGGTAAGCTTAACACAGGACCACGTGTGGTATATTTGGGCCAAGTAAATGTTCTGATGGCTAAGGGTATGGTTTCTTTCGGCCAGAAAACGATGCGTGCACAGATTAGTGGACTAGAGGTATGAGTTCTCAAAACATTTCACTCATTTACCACTATTTGTTACGCTCAAAAAAACTTTTACCATTATTTGTGTAACTTTAATATAAATTTGGAATGTAGTTACAGTCTATTTTTATTGTCAGCCAATTTTATCCTCCGTCTCCACCCCATCTAAAATTTTGAGTGCGCTCCTCCGCCGGTGGCAACAGACCACCCACCCACCCTCCTCTTGGCTGGTTTTCCTGCAGAAACAAGCATCGGAACCTGGAAAAGGTGGCCTCCTCTCCTCTGCGTCAGGCCCAGGTTTGGTTGCTTCCATGCGCCGTAAATGAAGCAGGCCCCTATATCAACCAGCAGTTTTATATTGCCTATGCTCAAACAAAAAAAAAAGCAGTTTATAATTGCCGATTTTGTTTTGTCCATCGCGCTAATTTCAGCTTCTTTTGTTTCAGTTGGGTGGGTGGGTTGTTTCTTCGGTGGAAATTTGATGGAGCCAGCCAGTGCAGTGGCGTGGCTGCATCTTATGCTTTGGCACGCATGCTTGTGCCTCTGCCCTTTTTGAATGGAATGGTTAGGGCTGAAAACGGTGTGGTAAATTCCCGTCCCGTCCCGGCGCCGTTTTCACATTTTGATTCTGTTTGTAGATTGTTACAGTAGTAATCTACAAACAAAATCAAAATATCCCTCATCGTGAGACATATAATCGTCACTATAAATAAGAACCAAGATTCCTACAGTAGTAATTAGTATTAACATAATAGAAGTAAGGGGATCGATCAAGTATCCAAATTCTAAGGAAAAATCATTATTGATGGTCCAAGACCATAGATATTGATAGATAGAACTCCCTTTTATTTGTTGAATAGACAGGTGAACTGAGAATACCAGAGCTATACTTAAGAGTAAAATACTAGGAAAAGCCCATATGCGACGAAGATTTTTTGTTGCTGTCGGAATAAGAAAAAGACAAATTGACATAATAACTGGAAGTGGGAAAAGAGGGATTACCCAGGCATATTGATATGTATGTTCCATAAGAAAAGAAATAGCAATTTTTAATTGAAATTTATAGTTCTTTTTTCTATAAAATAAAATTGTTTCCGATTCACCAAACCTATTCTTATCTCTTTCTCAAGGAATTAAAAAACAAAAATAAGAATAAGAAAAAATACTGGAATTCTGAATTTTTCAAAATTTGTGTCATTGAAATATTCAAAAATTCAGAATGGGTTTAGTTGCTTAAATTTAAAAATTTAATCAAAGAATTTCGTTATTTAGTTATTAGATAAAAAAAGATATTTATTAAAATACAAAAAAAGATTGAATCATTTTACTTTCTATTCCTATTCTTTTTTTTCTTTCTATTAAAATGAAATAGCTCTACTGTTTCGTTAACTATGCTAAATACTGTGTCTGATTTGATAAAGAAAAAAGCTACACACGTACAGATTGATCGTGCCTGGCCCCTAGACTTCGCCAAGGGTTTCTACCGACGTCTGAGTACGACGGAGATAGGAAGCCAACTATGATCAAGTGGAGGTAGCATAGCGACGACGGTGTCGTGGTGTTCCCCGGAGGCATGTGTTCGAGATCGCCGGGTACAGCTTGTTCCAGGGCCTTGGCGTCGGCAACTGCGTCCAGTCCGGCACCTTCTCTGTCGGCTGCTACGACTGGTGCATCCAGTTCTACCCCGACGGCAAGTCTGAGGAGGACGAAGACTGCTCCTGCAACCAATATTCCTCCGACTCCAACGAAGACGAGACAGAAGACAACCACCACGATGATGAAGGCCACGTCTCCGTCTTCGTCGCGCTCATGTCCAAGTCAGGGCGCTGTGCGACCTGAGCCTGGGTGAACCCGATGACTGGCCTCTGGAGTCTGGACATGGACGCGCTCCGGCAAGAAGCCCAAGGTCTTCAATGGCGAGGGCTCGCTAATAGGAAAATTCCATGGTAGGGATATACACGCGAACTTTAGCATGTTCGGCCACCTGGAGTCTACCGGTCTGCCCCTTAGAACGCGACATGTGAATCAGTACAGTGATAGGTGTGCAAGTTTGAAGAGGAGGGACGATGTGGAAAAGTTGTAGGCGCACATGGTTAGGGACTGCCCAGGAGCATCCGACAGTTTTCGACGACCAGCGGTGATCAGCAGGCCAATCTGATAGGGATTATTTATAGCCACCCAGTTTGTGCATGTGACGCCCACGTCGAGAAGTTGGTTAAGGAACACCGCAATTATAGTACTGCACTAACCTTGAGATGTGCGTGCTTGGCTGGGATTTTGGTGACGAAGCTTGGCATGGAAGCCGATCCTTGCTTGTTTCTGGACGTAGACGGCCATGACTGCTGGATCAAACATCTCCATCAACAGCCTAACGATCTGTTGTTGGACCCAAGGACAGGGGGAGGAAGGAAAATTACTGGAGGGGCAACGGAAACTGCTTAAAGATGCGGCATCTTTTCTCCCTCAAGCACTGCTGGCATATATATCAACGATTGATGAAGCAAAGAATAGCACAAAGGGAGAAATACATGGTCTCCAAGAAAGTCATTACATGATTTCAGCTAAAGGGAAAAAAATATCGATTTATCCAATATTACCACTTGAGACAAGCCATCCAACTTCACCACGACTTGCATATCAGTCAAGATAACCAAGGTATAATTGTCCATGCAACTATAATCAATTTATCCATGCAATTCAGTGGAGTTCTCAGATCAGCACAACATGGCATGCGTGAAAGATTTAGGCGTTCTCTCAATGGAAAGGTGCTGAATATTTGCAGAAGAAACTTTTGATAGATATACAATGTGTTCCAGAACAGAGGGAGTCTACATGTTGCCTCTAGCTATTGTGCAAGTTGATTTCTTAACAAGAGAACTATAAAATCCCATTTTATATTGTTGACCCAATAGTGAAATAAGTTGTATAGAATACTATCAATATATTATATTTTTCATGAGAGCACTAACAAATGGTTTTATTTGCATGTATGAACCCAATATGTTATTGGTTCAGAAAAATACAAAATCAAAAAAAAGGCATGCTATGGTAAAGGCTCTCCAAGAATAGTACTACAATGTCACTAGCAAATGTTATATGGCGCTGCAAAATCATTTATGTAAAACATATGAAAAGTATGCCATCCTTTCTAATATTTATAAGAAAGTTAGAAATAAAATAGGGGCGCAAACAAATCTACTTTGTGTATTAAACCACATGTATGATCAGTCTTTGAAAATATTAGGTATGGCATGTCTAACCGCGCAATATGCGCGAGCATGAAACGTCTCAGTTCTGCACCAAAAATGACACCTGAAGGTCAGGAATTCCTTTCACTGGGCATTGCATCACAAAGGCCAGTAGTTCATTCAGTAAAAGCCCAGGACTGTTTAACATCGGTTGCCAGACCTGCAGTCCACACGCCAGGTAAGCCTCTGTACTAGGAGAATTTAGGGTTATCCTCCCTACATCAAATCTCCAAGATTAATTGTTGCCTACCAGATGTGGATTGTCAAGGCTGTCATTTCTTTGCAGGCTGTGAAAATTCAAGATCGACAAGCACTGAGGGCCGTGATTCTCTGGCACTGAGTATCATGCCAAAAGGCCATGATGGTCCAGCGTCAAGTAAAACAGTAAAGCGCCATGAATCACCAAGAGCTGATAAGTTGCCAGAAAATGGTCGCTCTCATGCTCATGATGGAGCCGCCAAGGTCTATAATGCTCTCACACCAAGTATGGAGCCTGGAACTGACCATGGGTATAGTGCTTATCATTTTTGTAATTTATTTCACTCACTTATGCTCTTATGGTAACTTCAGTAAAAGGGGAGCCAAAAGACCAGAATGGGGCACGCTTCTCGCAGAATAAATCACCTGGGCTAGGCCTTGATGCTAGCAGTCATGTTACTGGAGCGGCCAGTGCCCTTGTCGCCCTAGAGTAGCAACAGTGGCGGTGGTTTCAATGTATTGCCTCGTTTCTGTTGGATCTCCTGTACATGTGATGTTATCCGTTTCCATGTACATGTGCTTGTAACTCTGGTGTAAACCGTTGGGATGATTAGTTTGTTTGTTTCATAGGACAGGCATAACCCCGTCGACTCTGAACAATAAAACCTTTTTGATCCGTGGTAAGGTTGAAACACAATTTCCCTGTGCGCATAGCTGAGGCTGACTGGCTGGTGCTGGAATCTTTAGTTTGTGTTTGTAGCAGCCGTTCGATTGTGGTAATGCCTTGTAGCCAATGGCCCGCTCGTCCGGTGTATGTTGATTCTTCTGTTGTTTCGCAGGACAACATTAAGACCGAACACCAGTTTACTTGTCAAAGACCCAAGCTGTTCCGGCAATGGTTTATCTACTTGTGCCCGGGCTCCCAGCAAGTGAGATCTTTGACATGTCGCTGTTGAAGCGCAAATTCAATGCCATGCCGTTCTATCTATGAACTGAAATTTTGATGAAAATTTCTCTTGCCACACCAATTCAAGTTTCTGATAACCGATATCATATCCAGTGCCAAAATAAAAAACAAAAGATATTGTGTATACATATAGCACGTATTTTAAAGCCCATATATAGGTGAAAATTGGCCCAGTCTGCAAACTTTTCAGTTTGCTCCGTACCATGGTCTTCAGATTCAAAAGTTGTGTTTCTTTCTTTAATAACAGAAATTCTTTTATCAGGCAAAGAACCAGCAGAGGAGTGGTTTCCAACTGAAATCTGAGAATAACTAATTACAGTCGCAAGAAGACATATAACCATTATCATATCAGCACTAAGAAACGTGAACAATTCAGAAGAACTGTGTAGTTTACATCAATTCAGAAGGCTACAGCCGTGGCACAATCAACAGCTGGAGCTAAATCCCTGGGAAGAGCGTGCAGTTTACATGTCCGACGGGAAGTGTCAGGTTGGGGCGTCGACAGGCTCTGTTTCTAAAGGCTACGTACAGCTTCGAGGCGATCAACACATAGAGCTCTCGTCGTAGCTGAATGTGAAGTCGATGCCATCCCAATGAAGGAGCTCCGTGTCTCCATCGGCCGGCGGTTGTGCAATCATGTCAAGAACCTCCGCGATTTCGTCGTCCGAAAGAAGTGGCAACGGTTCTAGGCCTAAACCATCCTGCATCAAGCCTGACTCTTGACTGAATGTCGTCGTCGTTGTCCAAGCAGAAGGAGATTCTTGAGGCACAGAAGCGTTCATCGTTTGCAGTTGCTGTGCTTGGAACTCCGTGTCCCAGGTGGGCTGTGCATTGGTCATCTCTGGAACCATCGCCGGATCAGAGGAGTCGTGAAGGAGCTCTCGATCTTCAGAAGCGTGTGCCATGCTGAATCCTTGATCGAACGTCGCCGTCGTCGTTCCGGAAGAACCACTGCCGTCTGCGGCGACGCGCGGGCGCTGAGCCACAGGTTCGCCGGCAACATGGCATCCGTCTTGGTAGCCGTCGGGGACGCGCTTGCGCTTCTGGCCGAAGCCGGAGAAGGAGATCAGGCAGATCTTGAGGGCCGGGTGGTCGGTGATGGAGTACTCGTGCATCACCCACCCGGAGCTGCCGCTGCCGGCCTTCTTGCCGGTGTCCATGTGGAGGTTTAGGTTGTGCTTTTTCCACTTGATCTTCTCACCGTCGACGACCATCTCGTGGCTGGCGCCCTCGCGCTCGCACTTCTGGCTCTTCCATGTCCCGCCGCCATCGCCATGGCATCGCCGATCCGGGCGGGCGGCTCCGTTGGCTCCGTTGGTGCGGACGAAGAAGAAGGTCGGGACGGCGTGGGAGCGGCCGTGGCGGTCGAAGAGCTCCCAAGGCAGGGTGTTGGCCGCCGTGTCGTCCTCGACGACGAGGCCGGGGAAGAGGTCCGGCTCGCCGCGGGTGCGCGGGAGGAGGTAGAGCTTGACGAGCTCGTCGTCGAAGGGTCGGAAGTGGAAGCCCGGCGGGGTGTCGTAGAGGATCTCCGCCGTCGACGACATGGTGTTCGTGGCTTGTCGGGAGGCAGAGAGGCGGCGAAACCCTAGCGAGAGAGGGAGGGGAAGGGAAGGAAGGATGGATCGAGCGAGAGACGGACGAGCGGAGAGCCGGACGGGGTGGGTTCCAATTTATTTGGCGCGAACTGGCTATGGGTTCGCGCGCAAACCGAAGCTGTGTCCGACTGGAACCTGCATATTATGGAAGGTTTAGCGGCGCAATCCGAGCTTCTCTCCTCTGATGAATATGGAAGGTTTCTCTGAATCCCGAAACCGGAACGGTCATTTTGCTTGAGGCTTACGCTGAGTATTAGTAATCGATTTGAAAGTCGGTTGTGCGTCCGCAAGGTGTTCGACGAATTGAACTGTCTCCGAATTGAATTGGGAACTGGTATGGTGCGTCGATTTTCACCTCTTATTAATTACCAACTCCGGCCACGCCTGAGTCCTCGGCGCCACCAGGCCGTCGTCGTAGTCCTTTGCGCTCATCTCAGGCCAGCCTGCCGCTGCCCACGGCGAGGACAGAGCACGGGTCGCTGGAGACAGCGAACGTAGCAGGACAAGGCAAGCGGACATTTGCTACACAGGACAGGATGATTCAGGATCCTGTCAGGAGCTTCTCGGACTTCATGAGTTGCCTGACAAATGCTCGAAAAAACTGCCTCTAAACTGCGCATGCTCGTTTGGCACAAAGTACAGGTTCTTCAGCGAGGGAAATGGGTGATTTGAGGCTTGAGCATTCATATGGCAAATGCTTTGCTAATTCTATCTCACATCTTTTAGTTATCTCTTGCAGATCTTGCTGATGCTGAAAAACCTGAGACCATCCTGAACTAAATACAGTTCTCTGGTTCCTCTCTACTCGCCCTGCCTTTTCTCATACACAAGTCCACTTTGAACTATGCATCTAAGTATGTATTAAAGAGACTGTAATCGACTAACGAGCTAAGATTCTAGTAATCTGATCCCAAATTTTGCTACAATGTTCTCTCCTCTCTCTTTCACGCAAGGAACTGCACTACGAGCTTAAACATCAACAACGTCGGCGTGTTCTGCAAAAGCTGTAACGACTGAAATAACCGCAGAAACCATGTACTGTAATAAAGTGTAAAATATCTGAAATTTCCATTCTAGTGAGGAATTGGGAGATTAATTCACGACTCGATCATTGCGAAATTGAGTATAATCTGATACCTGAATTAGGTAACATGTAATCGCATAGCAACGAAACCTAGCCTGATGACTGATTTTTGCAGCATCCTGTCAGGTTCTGCTTGAGACTAATGAGAACGAAATGCTAGGACAGTGACTCAGTGATAATTTTTGGGTTCCATTCTTGCACAAGTTAGTTTTTTTTTTCTTTTTGGAAAAAATGGCACGAGATCTGTAAAACAAAGATTACATGGATTTCAGTGTGCAAAACAAAGATTACAAGGAAAGTTACGAAAAATCAAAATTACAAGGCAGATGAAAAACAGAGCTGTAAGCTACAAGTGATGTCTGAGGCGTTTGCATTCTCGCACAAGCTGATGCTCAATAAATTGAGTAGTCCAATATCATTGAAACAATCATAGTTGATAACTCTGATCACTCTGTTTTACATTGAAAGGAAATCCTTCGCTACAAAATTTTGCTCTGATGCAGCAGCTCTTGATCACTGAACAACTGAACTGACGCTTGTACAGAGAGAAGTGGCGCCAACGAATCCTATGATGTCGTCTTCTTGACTCAAGTGAGAATAACAACAGCGCTAATGCAAACCGATCTGCTCGCAACACTCAAGCTCACAGCATCATTTTCTTGCTTTAACATCTGTGCATTCATGGCCGTGCTCCACGAGGGGACCTCATTAGAGCTTCCGCTTAGCATATTTTCGTCGAACGCCTTGCGGGCACGCGGCCGATTTCGAATCCGGCCTCGATTTTTCCTGTACGCGGGTCGGATTAGCCAACGTAAGCTGCAAGAAAGCAAAGCAAGGAATCCCCATCCGGATTGCCAGTGCATCGGATTTAAACCGTCCTCGATCGGAAGCCGGGACCAGCGAAACTTTCCATATCCGCTCCTTCGGTTTGGGCGCGAAACCATCCATACCCGCCAACTCTATAAATTTGGAACCCAACCTCCGGATCCTCTCCACTCCGTCTCCCTCCCGTCCTGCCACAGCGAAATTCTCTTCCGCCCTTTCTAGGGTTTCGCCGCCTTCCTCCCTCCTCTTCTCGAGAGAGACCACCCGAGAACACCGTACCATGTCGTCGTCGATAGCGGAGATCCTCGGCGACCTCACGCCCGGCATCCACTTCGAGCCCAAGGACGACCAGATCGTCGAGCTCTACCTGCTGCCGCGCGTCTGCGGCCAGTCGGACCTCATCCCCGGCCTCATCGTCGAGGACGACACGGCGGCCAACACCCAGCGTTGTAAATAGAGCTGGGGTTATAGTTAAAGCAACCAGTAGAAAACCGAAATAACTAGTTATAGTAAGCATGAAGGGGTTAAATTTCATTTTTTTTTCTACATTACAATGTTAGTAAAGCACTTGCCTGAGTTATGAAAAATTCATAATTCATCGGTTATTTTAGATAATACTAAAAAACAAGATAGGACGAGATAGAAATCAGAGCTTTTCGTGGGCTATGGCTTTGAGAAAGGCTCGCATGCCTGTCCAGGAGAGAGAGGATGCTGAACGAAATGCTAGTGTGCTACACTGCTACATCGTGTCATGGACCATGAGTCCCACATGCAAGAGAGGTAGCGGAGGAACAATGACCATGTGACATAAGTGATTAGATCAGAGGAAGCTCTGTAGGTCGGCAGTGAACAACTAATGTTTGCTTTAGACTGCGCGCTTGCTGAACTACTCGGTTGTCTGTTATGAATTCAACTTATATGACGAACTCAAGTACTATTCTCATGCCTTTACATCCTGATGAGTAAGTTGATTGTGTGTTGTTATTTGCTATGAGTGGTTGCCTTGTCTAGTAGAGTTGATATATATGTTGCTATGTTGGGTCGATGTTTTCGCCTTTATCACCGGTTACCGAACCGTTACTGGCATATACCGTCCGGATTGGTTCGTTTTCGGATGACCGAAACTATCCCGATTATTTCCGTTCCCGGCTTTCTCGTTTCCGTTTCCGTCCGATAATACAAATGTGGAAGTAAAAACGGTTGAGCTGTTTTCCGGCCGTTTCCGTCTGTTTTCAGCCCTAGGAATGGTACTACTACATTTGTCTTTGCCGCCTGCTGCTATAGAGAAGCCGGCAAAGACACGTCAGTTTGCTCTCTGCGATCAAGCGCCACAAATGGCCGAGGGAATATACTGTATTGGGCTGCAGCAACGATTCCGTGCTGGGTACTGAGCATCGTCAAATTATGAATGTAGCAAGGCGAAGCTTGGGCTCAATCTCAAAGAATCAGTACTGGACAAACAAATTAGTGGCGCATAATGGCTCCTTACGTTTTGTACAAAAATATTTTTTCAAGGGGAAGGGGTCCCCTTTGGTTTACACTAGTATGTGCCTGTGCTAATGCTACGACAACGTTTGATACAACAAATCAAATAACCAAAAGGTAAATGAGTTTTGGTGACAAAGCATCAAATGAGATAATTTATGATTCGCGTAGAAAAGGAAGATTATAAAAACAGTGTTATCCCCATGTTATCTATCAATATTGCAAAGTCCAGAACACGAAGTAAACGAAATTAATTCGGAGTGAAACACTATCTATCTTTGACTGTTGTCCAATACATGATATGGCAATCTTCCAGTTCCAACTCACAATTGACCTATGAACTATAAAATTATACCAAAGGCCATAAACCCATCCGCTAAATTCTTCATTGCATTTCAACAAGGTAGCCTAGCCTTTGAGGACTCACATCCTGCCAGGCTACTAAGTATCTAAGCTAGGGAAGTCACCATTTCTGAAGACGTGAATCCCCCTTTCTTCCTTTTATCGTTAGGTCTCAGCTGAAGCTGTTCTTGTAGTTGAACTTCCAGGATCGAACACCATTCGTTCAACTTGATCAGTCTGGCTTCCTTGAACATAGATCTCCAGCTTCTTGACAGTATCAACACACTCTGAAATAAAAAATAGTAACCATCAATGCAGAACCTTGGCACCATGACTGCATGAAAACCTGAAGAGTATAACTTGCCTGGAACAGTCAAATCATCAGTCCCTTTCCATGATATGATGCCTGTGCAAATATAGGTAGCTTGGCCCATGTATGCCAAGTTTTATGCTGGATAAGCCATGCACGCAAAAGCAATTTGCACGATTTTTTATCAGAAGGAATAATATGCTCTATATTGTTGCGTTCTCAGAGCTTGGGCTCAATCTCAAAATTAAAGGTCAATATTGAAATGATAAAAGTCTTAATTTCTACCTGCCTAACATGCTACATATATAATGCCTTCAAGCATTTTTTAGATATTTTGTTTCCGTTTTTCTTTTGTGGGGGGGGGGGGGGGGGGGGGGGGGGGGGGGGGGGGCATGCTCCCTTTTTGGTTGGGCCTGTCTAGCCAGCACCTGGGTGTTTCAACCCACAACAACACCCGAATTTTCCATCGTACGATAGGACGATCACACGGGCACCGTGTTTCTTCAACCTCACGACGTGAACATCCTTCAACTTCTCTTGCTCCAGCGTCGCCTTGGAAACCTAGCCCGCTGAGACAGCCTCCATCCTACCCTCTCCCTGCCGTCATCGCCTTCCTCACCCCCCCACCCCAATCTGGCCCAACCGTCAATCCATCATCGCCTCCTACCTCCTCTCTCTCTCTCATCTCTCTCTCTCTCTCTCTCTCTCCTCTCTCTCTCTCTCTCGCTCTCTCTCTCTCTCTCTCTCTCTCTCTCTCTCTCTCTCTCACATGTTCGGTGCGCCCCCCCCAAAACCCGGAACCCTAACCCTAATCCCCAATGGTAACCTCGTCAGAGTGGTCGCCGGAGTTAGAAAAGGAGGAGCGAAGGAGGAGTCACGCGGATTCAAAACAAATCGAGTGCTAGAGCTCTTTGAAATATCTGGCCAGAGTTTAGCAATTCCTTTTGGTTTACATGAACCTGCTTGTTTGGTACGAAATGTGTGCAAAGAAAGAAACTGCTTAGTGTTTCAACCTAGGTGGCTAATGTTTACCAAGTGGATATATATTAGGGAAATTCTTAAGAAGGTAGCAGATTTGTTTTATATTCACCCGCTTCATCACAAATAGCATAATAACTTCAAGCTCGCGTTATACATTATGATTTGTTTGATGATATCTGATCAGAAAACGAAACTACAAAACAGAGCAAATTCTTTTATGATCGAAATATTTTCTCAGAAAAGGCTGTGATGTTTTTTTTTTCAGGAGCTGTGATGTTGATACTATTATAATAAATAAATAAATAAACATAGTTTTGGCGGTGTTTTTTCTTCATGGGCTGTTGTACTGCTGCAAAATGGGGAGAGGAACTTCGAAGCGTGGGACGAGCACACACTCACCTCTATGAATGCACGTACGCAAACTCTACCGCTATGAGTATCTTTGAAGACTGAGCCATAATGAGTTAGTCCTGCCAATTTCAAGAGCATCATGGGAAATTCGCTATTGGGACTACCCTATCTTAGGTTGTCTTTGAAACAAACATATGTGCTTACCCTCGATTAAGTCGTCCGGTATACCTGATGGAAAGGGTTTCCAGGAGGTTGGCAATGTCGTCTTTTGCCGGCGAGTGACTTGATTCTCCTTGTCTAGAAATGTAATATTTGTAGATTTAATCAAAGCTAATATTTTAAATTATATAATCAAAAGGTTAATTTAAATTAGCCTCATAAAAATGTTATTTGATGATCATGAAACCGACAAACGTAGTACACAACTCTTGTTGTTTAAAGCAAATTGAGGATAGTTGAGCTTGTTAGGTTTTCTGTGGTGGAACTAATCACCCAGATTCAAATCCTAGACCTAGCACGGGTGTTGCACATTTATGTCTAACTATTCTTTCCGTGCGAGACGATGTCTCTGTCACAACGAGGCGCATGTGATGACTTCGTGATTCTCAAAATCAGCGGAGTACTCATGAAGTTTGCGTGCGTGTGTTTATATGGATGAGTACTCCTACGTATTTGTGAGTGTCTGCGTCTGTTTTTCGAAAAAGAAAAAGAACTCTTACTGTTTAAACTAACATATTTTTACAAATTTTGTCCATCAAATTTAAGAATCTTGACGTTGACTAAACAAGAAAATGTTTACATTTCTGACGGAGGAAGTATGTGATGAGCTTTGGCTCCGAGACTCTTAGCGCTGGGCCACCGGAGAGAGAGATTAGCAGTTGAAGTAACGAGCAAAGCACGCGACAGTTCTGATGGAATCGGAGCAAGTCAGATGACACTGCTAATAAGACATCGTACATCAGACGCCTCTGGTCAATAACAACAATGTTAATGGCACAACTCCGATGACACTGTTTCGCCGCGCGCATCGATGCACACCCCGCGCCGCGCTGCGAGCCACAGACAGAAGGCGGCGACACAAACACGGCCGCTTCGTCTCTCAGATCGGCGAGGCGCGCAGCATCCACGCCGGCCTCGGCGACCACTCCGCCTCGGCATTGGCCCCCGCCGCAGCTGCGCGCGCGCACGGCTAGGTACGCCACGAACGCCACCTGCATCGCGATGGCCACGGCGACGAGCGCGAGCCCGACCTTCTGGCCCATGTTGAGCCGCCGGTGCCACGGCAATAACGAGCCCACCGGCGGAGAGGCGGGGCAAGGACTGTGCTCTCCGCGGTGTCCCTCCGGCGGCGGCGGCGTGGCCTGCTGATGCGAAGGCGCCGGCGCCGGCGCGGGAGCCGCGGACGGGGACGGCGTAGGCAACGCCGCGGCCGCGTCGGAGAGGTGACACGAAGAGAGGAGGAGCGAGACGAGGATGGCTGCCGCGGTGAGGGTCGTCGTCGCGGCTCGGAGGCCCGTGGCAGGGCCCCTCCGAGGCGGCGCCATGGGAGAGGAGGCGGGGCATCGGCTCGGGCTGGGGGGCTCCGGAGGTTTGTAGCGGGACGGGGGATGGAGTTATGAGCCTGTGGTGCGTGGCGGCGCCGGATTGGTGAGGGGTGGCGCCGCGCTGTGCTGGTCCGGGGAACGAATGGCGGGTAGGGAACCGCCTGGCCTGGGCGTCCTCCCTGTCCTGATGGCGATCTGCCCTGTCCTGCTGGTTACTTCCAATGCCCATAATTATGGCGGGAATGACGCTGCAAACTGTTACCATTGCACTATTTTGGGTCTGGACACTGCTCCAAGAGAACAAGGAGAATCATTGGATCAACAATCGTTGGTGCACATCTGTTATCCAAGCAATAAAAAATGAAGGATAAAAGGCATTCAAGCAAATTGTGAACACTACAATATCCCCGTGTTAGGCGTAGCTACATAATGTAGCCTTGCCTAGAACATGTTACACCCGTCCACATTATCAAAATTCTCACTCCAATCCCAGAACAGACCTGTTTCCTGCTGCACGCATGAATTACCAAACATACCTGTCATCCCAGTGCTACTTTCTGTCAAAGGAGGTGGACGCATTTCTCTTTCTGGCTCCACCTGCAAATCATCAAATATATCTGCCATACCAAAGCTACTTTCTGTCAAAAGCTTCTTGTTCCAGAAGTGAAGAGTGGTAACAATTTTCAAGCTTTAGTCCAGGACGGGCATATACTTTCTGTCAAAGGCTTCTTGTTCCAGAAGTGGTAACATTTTAAGGAAACTGAATCTCCACTCCATCCATGACAACAATCTTAACTTGCATTGAGGATAATGGTCCATAATTCCATATCTGAGACGATCATATCGTCATTATCATTGCTGCATGTGGCTACACCATCTGCCTCCGCCTGCATCCAATGTAAAACAAAACAAAATCAAAACTGATGATAAACAGATCGAACCAATTCAGCAGCAAAAAGATGAACCCCGACGATGGCACTGGCATTCGGGCGTTGGCCAGACGACGACGCCGCAACTTTCCTCGGGGGAGCCACTACACGAGCTACTCCTTTCGAGTGCTCGTGCCTCTTCTGAACCGTCTCCGCAACCCACATCTTTCAACCCGCTTCCATCCGCCACCACGAGCCCTACGGTACTAATAAAATTTAAGCACTTATATATTTCACACCTGTTCTTCTGTTTGATGACGATACGGCAGGGATACGTCACATACGTGTATCTGTAAACCGCAAAAAAAAAAAAAAAAAAAAGAACATACGTGTATCTGCAGCGTATCCAAGTCCTACTGAGCCAAAACTGGAGACGGCCCACCACGCTGTTTCTATGGGCCGAATTAGCCCATTTACCCTGAACCCTGCTCCCGCAATTGACGGGTAGACACCGCGCCGCCAACCACGCCGGCGACGAATCGACGTTGGCCGACGACGACGCCCGACGCCCTCCCGCTGACAAAGGCAAAGCCCTCCAGGTGGACGATGCTGCACGCCTGAGGAGTGGCGGCGAAGGCTGCTCGACTCCCGACAAGGAAACGCCCGCTTCACGACGCGCTGCTTGACGATGAACGACGAGTCGACGACGCCGGACGCCCGCACTGACGATCTCCTCCCATATTCAGACCAAGTCCATCGTGGAAATCAGATTTTTTTTTTGAGGAGATGGGCTTTTAGTCGGCCCTGTTTCGTTTAAATTGAAGCCCGTTTTGCCACAACAAGAGGTAGGAGCAATTCAAGCCCATTCATCACTTTCCTATGAGGCCCATTAACAAACCAATGAACTTTTCTCACTCTCGTGCGAGCTCTGTCTCTCTAGTACTCTCCACCGTTCCACAGACGACAGACCTTATCGTCGCCATTGCCGCGTCGCTCGGTTCCGATGGCCGCCGCGCCACCTCCCGCCGCGCCGCCTTCCCGCATGTCCGCCGCACTCCTCACCTTCCCCTCCTCTCACCCCTACCCTTCCCTCCCGGCGCCTCCCAAACCCGCCAACGCCAAGCAGGCCCACCTCCCCCTCGTCCCCCGCGTCGCCGCCGCCGCCGCCGTCTCCCGCCACGCCTCCACCGACCGCCTCCGCGTCCTCGTCCGCCATGGAAACGTCGACGAGGCGCTCCGCCTCGTCGACTCCCTCGCGGGGCTTGACCCGCCGGCGCCCGCCGCGGCGGGGCCCTGCGCCGCGCTCATCAAGAGGCTCTGCGCGTTGGGCCGCACCGCGGACGCCCGCCGCGTTCTGGCCGCGTGCGAGCCCGACGTCATGGCCTACAACGCCATGGTGGCGGGGTACTGCGGCGCGGGGCAGCTCGACGCCGCGCGCAGGCTCGTGGCGGACATGCCCGTGGCGCCCGACGCGTACACCTACAACACGCTCATCCGGGGCCTCTGCGGCCGCGGCCGGACCAGCAACGCCCTCGCGGTGCTCGACGATATGCTCCGCCGCGGCTGCGTGCCCGACGTCGTCACCTACACCATCCTGCTTGAGGCCACGTGCAAGAGGAGCGGGTACAAGCAGGCCATGAACCTCCTCGACGAGATGCGCGCCAAGGGGTGCGCCCCCGACATTGTCACCTACAACGTCGTTGTCAACGGCATCTGCCAGGAAGGCCGGGTCGACGACGCCCTCCAGTTCTTGAAGAACTTGCCGTCATACGGATGCGAGCCAAACACGGTCAGCTACAACATTGTGCTGAAGGGCTTGTTCACCGCAGAACGGTGGGAAGATGCCGAAGAGCTCATGGCTGAGATGGCCAAGAAGGGTTGCCCTCCGAATGTGGTAACGTTTAATATGCTCATTAGTTTCCTGTGCCGGAGAGGATTGGTTGAGCCCGCAATGGAAGTTCTTGAGCAAATCCCAAAGTACGGATGCACGCCTAATTCCTTGAGTTACAACCCGCTTCTTCATGCTTTCTGCAAGCAAAAGGAGATGGACAAAGCAATGTCATTTGTGGAACTAATGGTGTCCAGGGGCTGTTACCCGGACATTGTTTCATACAACACTCTTCTTACTGCGCTCTGCCGCAATGGTGAAGTTGATGTCGCTATGGACATGCTTCATCAACTCAAGGACAAAGGCTGTGCACCTGTCTTGATTAGTTACAACACTGTCATTGATGGCCTCACTAAAGCTGGCAAAACTAAGGAAGCATTAGAGCTGCTCAATGAGATGATCGGCAAAGGGCTCCAACCAGATATAATTACTTATTCAACAATAGCTTCTGGTCTGTGTAGAGAAGATAGAATTGAAGAGGCCATTAGCACGTTTTGTAAAGTGCAAGACATGGGTATAAGGCCCAATGCTGTGCTGTACAATGCTATACTTCTTGGGCTCTGCAAAAGGCGTGAAACACACAACGCAATTGACCTGTTTATTTACATGGTATCGAATGGATGCATGCCGAATGAATCAACTTACACGATACTGATTGAAGGCTTGGCTTATGAGGGCTTGGTAAAGGAGGCACGGGAATTGCTGGCTGAATTGTGTTCTAGAGGAGTCGTGAATAAGAAATTGATGAAGAAGGGAGCTGTGAAGATGCTAGAGTAAGCTAGAGACACAGTGACGGTCAGCTGTAGTAGCGTGTGCGTGTATCTCTGACAGGGGACTTCTTGATAGTACACTTATGATATCTTCACGGATGCCACTTTCTTGTTAACATGTGAGTACATTTTACAACTTTTCAGCATGAAGCCTACTCTGGTAGTCTAGCATGGAAATAAATAAAAAAATTCTGGCATAGTTTTGTTCGTAAGTTCTTATATTACGTACCGTTCTTTGTCATAGCTTTTTGTTTCTGTACTGATTGGCAATATACTTAAATAGTATCACCTTCAATATGCATATATAGATGCCTAAACAAGCGAAGACCTCGCCATACCCTGAAAAAGAGTCATTGACATGTCTGCTGACGTTCTGTAGAGATAACCGAGACAAGCCCAGTTTTTGTTCTATGTATTATGTAATATTTATATTTTAATTTCTCTGTGTGATGCCAGTCATAAATTTGAACTCTATTCAATAAATTTTGCACGTGACATCTATCTCCCTGCCCTAAACTTGGGAATGAGAATAGAATTTGGAAAAACTTTATTTAAAAGAACAAGAGCAAAAAGGAAAAAGGAACTTCAAAATCCCGCCCCCGGAAGGAAAAGCCAGGAAGCGCCCACCCAGCAGGAGGGCTAAAACCTGATGTGGGAGCGATCCTGGGAAGTTCCTGGATTCCCATTATCAGAAGTATGAACCCGGGGAAGAATTAGATGACCTGTTTTTATTCAAGTACAAATTGAGTAAACGAATTAAGCGCTGGTTGGAACCTGAAATCTGAATCTTTTCTGTAGTACTATCTCAAAAGACCAATCAGATAATTAGCCAGTGGGTAGTAGTGTGATTCCAAACCTCACTCTCAAATGTGAAGAGCTGTTATTCCTGCATGGGATGAGAGTCATATTAAAATATTCAGATTCAGCTTCTCTTTCGTCACGTAATTGTACCGTTCATGTCTGCTGTTGCTTCCTTCAGGTTTTATTTTTTCCATAGTACCATTGACGGAACACCTGCCATTATGATAATATGATTTGATTTCAAAATTATCTAACATCTCTGGAATGTCGGGGTAAGGTTTCAAATAAATAATCACTGCCTTAATGTGATTATGTCATCTGATTGACTTGTCCAATTTACTGTTTTTTAGGCAAAGCTCATCTTTTCATGTTCTCATCATTTTGCTGACCTGGTTTCAACATCCTCTTATTCTACTGCAGACAGTAGTGCTCAAAATGCTGAAGGGAGCCAATTTCTCCAATTGCCATCAGAAAGTGTTCAAACATTGATCCGGCTTTTATCTAGCAAAAACACGAGCAAAGGCTCTAGGGAAATATGCCTGATTAGCTTGAAAATTTTGAAACCAGGCACATCCACTGTACGTGATAGTCTATCCAATTGCAAATCAAAGTTTTGGTTTAAGTATAAGCAAGTTTTAAATTTGCCAGGATTTAAACCTTCTCGGCCGTGTTTCTGCGTTATAATTCTCTTATCCAGTTTCATTGGTTTGTGTCTATGTCTCCTCAATTCTTTATTCACGCATAATGTGTCATATCTTGGTGTGCGACACACGCTGTTTGCCAAGTTTTATAACATGAAAGTAAAGTTAAATATTGAGATATACATATGACAAACTACGCAGACATTATTTGCCACACTAGTTAGTTTTTTTTTCCTTTCTGTTTTCTGTGTAAATAAAAATGAGAAAAATGTACAGGAGTTGTTGCCAATTTATCTAACTTGAAGCATCATAAAGGTACACGTTATGTCACAGGACAAAAAACATGAGTTCATCATACCAGAAAACAGTTAGCAAAAATGCCCCTCTATATGTATCCTGCAGTTACCAGCAGATCAGTGCTCTACAAAAGCAGGATCATTGGAGCAAGAATGCATGGCTCCTTGAACATACATCTGTGATCAGAACCGAGGGAAACAGGTTCAGGAAGCAGCCATGTGCAACAAGAGTAAACTCTCATCTGATGGATCAGGAGGCCGGTGCCGGTGGCCCGGCTGGTTTCGCATTGAGAAGGGGCTGGATCGCCTTCACAACGATGGTCATGTTGGGTCGGAAGTCGGCTTCATACTGAACGCACAACGCTGCCACTGCTGCCAACTGAAAAATGGGAAACATTGGTGGGTTATACTGTACAAAATCCGGGATGGCTTCATGAAAAAATGGGGATCCATGTTTGAAGCCTTCTTTTCTTATGTACCTTTGCAACAGCCTTTGGAGGATAGTCACTGTTGAGCTTTGGATCAACGCATTGCTTAACTTTATCTTCACTCAACCTTGGAGTGGCCTACTTGCACGATTATTATGACATTTGTAGTCAGGACATTAATGAAGCATGTAAGTGTCATCAGAATGAAAATTAAAAAAATATCAACAACAGATTACCCAAGTGACAAGACTTTGTTGCCCTTTCGGCATGGTGTGATCGACCGGTTTCCTTCCAGTCAGTAGCTCAAGAAGAATCACACCAAAGCTGTATACATCACTCTTTTGATTGATTTGGCCTGTCATAGCATATCTGCAGATTGGGGGAAAAGGGTCAATAAACCTAATGCAAGCTACACTGAATGTACAATTTGATCGGTCAATTCATTCTTCATTCATCTTACTCTGGAGCATGGTATCCAAAAGTTCCTAGCACACGAGTCGAGTGCAACCGTGCCGCGGTGTCCGTCCCCTGGTTCGTTAGGTTGAAATCAGCAATCTTGGAGGCAAAATCGTCGAATATGAGAACATTGCTGGACCGAATATCTCTGTGGACAATCGACGGCTGAACTTTCTCGTGGAGGTACTCTAGCCCTCTTGCCGCTCCATAGGCAATCTTCACGCGCTGCATCCAGTTGAGGACCGGGCCGGGTTCGGCACCCTGAACACCCTTTTTCCCTGTTACACCATGCCGGAGTTACAGAATCAGATGAGTTTGACAGTCACGATTGCTGTTAATTAAAGAGCAAATTGTAAAGGTAGGCACCATGTAGTATGTTATGCAAAGAACCCATTGTTGCAAACTGGTATGCCAACATGCGGTTGCCGTCCTCCAAGCAGTATCCCACGAGCTCGAGGAAGTACTCGTTCTTTAGCTTGGAGACCATCGCTATCTACGGCGACAATGAGGCAGGGAAAGAAAACGTTAGAGAATCAAAAACTTTTTTGCCGCGATTTCAGCTGATGACCGTACCTGTGCGGCGAAGTCGGTGTCGGAGTCCTGCGAGGCGCTGGGGTCGAGCTTCTTGATGACGGCGGCGCGGCCGTCGCTGAGCGTGGCGTTGTAGACGCGGCCGTAGGACCCCTCGCCGATGAGCGCGCGGTCGCTGAAGTTGTTGGTGATCTTCTTGAGCTCGTCGAACGGAATGGCGGGCACGTCGATGTTGACGGGCTTGGCCGGGCCTCCCGTTCGCGGCGCGCCAGGGCCCCTTGGCCCGCCCCTGTTTCCTGCACCATTTCGCCGATCAAGGGCGCCGTCAGATCACCAGGGACGCAGCAATGATCTGTTCGTTCGGTGAACAACTCGAAAAGACCCTGTGCGCGCGGTGGCGACGAAGGTGCGGGGCGAGCTAGGGATTGGCGTACCGGGGGCATTGACGTTGGGTGGCGGCGCCGCCTGGTGCGCCGGCGGGCCGTAGCTGTCCTCCTCGGCGCTTCCGCAGCAAGACATTTTTTGGTTTGTCTCCTCCTCCGACTCCGATCCTCCTCGCCGGACGAGCAGACGACGATGCGCGGGTTGGTTTGGGGCGGTCAGCAGATCATGCCGCACGACCTAGATTTTTTATTTCATGTTTATCGTAGAATCAACCACATTTCGAAGGGGAGCAATCGATCTATCTAAATTTCAAATGAAGATCCATTGCCGATCTTGCCGACGGCGGGAGCCAAGAAACAATCAAACCAGACTTGACGAAGAAGATGACAGATGATCGGACGATGAATCAATCTTACCTCCCCAAAAGAACTCGCACACGACAAGAGGTCGCGCTCGCTGGGTGGCGGAGGAGAACAGCAGCGGCGTCGGTGGCTGGCCGGGGAGGAGAGAGAGGGCGGTTAGATCAGACGAGCGATGAGATTAGACTAATGGTGGGGAACCGCCTGTTTCCGCGGGAAAGGAGGCGTCCCTCCCGTTTTAACTGCTCCATCCGCCACGAGCCGCGCGATCCAAGGAGTGGCCGTGACTTCGCTCAGTGTGTGGTGACTGCGCTGTGATGGGCCGATCGAGCGGGGATACGCGATCGTCGTGGGCTCCCTCTAGTCGCAGGATCGGGGGAAAACGGCTCCAGCCTTCTTTTGGTGGGCCTCCCACATGTACGGCCTGTGAGCTGCGCTCCATCATCACAGTTCACACATGACGAGTTGACTTCGTCAATCTCTAGATTTGCCAGCTCAGTCATCGAAGATGCTTATAGAAGTAGGGTTTACGTACGTGTGTTCATAGAGGTGAGTGTGTATGCATTGTGAGTGTCTGAGTTGTACTGTGTAATCTCAAAAAAAATATGACGATTGCTGGTGTCTGAAAAAAAATGATGGTTGATGATGCACGAAAAGACTTCCTTACACCAACACGCTCGTTAGATCAAAGATTCCAAAAAGAAAATTGAAGATGCATACAAGTCACCATCTACCACTACCACCACCATATAAAATATGAAATGCAAACGTGTGCTAGAACCAAAAAAAGTCTCTCTTTCTCTCTCTGCGACTTGGACAGCTGCAATTTTTTATTGTATCTTAAAAATTTCATGAAGGTAGACCAAACATCCATTTTTTTTGTATGTTCACCTCAAAAAAGTGGCAGCTCAGGAAATGCTCTCGATGATGCATGGCTGGTGATTTATTTTATGCTTTTCTTATCAATTATTCTGGATACGTTCATTTCACTTTACACATGTACCCCAAGCCTAATAATCGATGTGAATGTTGTATTGACGTACGCCAAACGATTCAATCGAACCAAAGCTAGTCGGCACCTGTAGTCATTTCGAGCATGCATCTGACGCACCAATGCAATGATCCACAGCCGCGGCGCTTTCGTTCTGACATTAATTTGAAATGTTGATGATTGTTGATGGGCACACCTGGATAAGTACACTTTCGTTCTCGACGTGCTGCCCTGTCAGTACATGGACCGTCGATCCGTGCAATGCATATATCGCATGCATATCCGGCAAATTAAACCCATGCATGGAGATCGCGCTAGCCGTGCACGTCGCATCGCAAGTCAATCACAAGCGATCTACCAGTTCTTACCAGAACCGCGGCTGTCGCGATCAATCAAACCATCTGCGATTATTGGGTCGAGTTTGAAATCGTCCGTTGATTGGCCGAGTTCATCAACTAGCATCGCGCAGGAGCACACTGCACACTTGCGGCGGTGAGCCTGCACACGTGGCGCCGTCCACGTCCACGTGTGCTCGCCCAATCAAACTCTGATGGCGAACATAAGCTACTCTGGCTGATCATCCATCATGATCACCACGTGTAGACGAGCTGCCCGTGTCAACTTTTCCTGGCCACTGGCAGTAACCCTTGTCCTGTTATACGTAATCGTGAAACATTAGTACGTCCCTAGCTGCAACTCTGAATGTTTTTCCTCTCTCTCCATTTTTTGAGATATCTAGCCGACGCATTGCTGACCCCCATGCATATGCTTTGTTAAGCTATTAAAGTATGCAATGTTCAGCAAAAGATTCACAATTCTCGTTTATGATATTCAAAGTTGTATCGAGATGGAACTTGATATCATATTTATCGCACTAAATTAGTGCCATTAATGTGGGAAACTTTCACGTTCAAGCGTGGCGTACGTGTTATTAAAATCATTGGCTCATTGCGAATGATCGTTCCAATTATTTATTAGTTGGAAACTTGCTGCAAATGATCTTTCGAGACACTTTCACGCCGCTTAACTATTCAAATCCAACAACCCAAGTAACTAACACTCTTGACAGTATCATCCAGGGACACTCACGCAAAACAACAAAGGAAACAACAAGAGAGGTTTCAGTGTTTAACACGTACCACTAATTACAGGCTCCAGCTTGATGGTTCGATCTTATTCGCAGAGCCGGGTCAGCGTCACCAATTTAAGCGTCTTATCCCAACAAGAGAATGCTCATGGTCAGTATCACAGGTCATGAGATGTTCCAAGAAAAAATACTATATATGCCACCGGCCGACAAATTGAAAAGGCAACTTTACCAAGCCGATAAGATATTCTTCTACATGCCATATCATATGGTACAATGACAAGCTCCCAGAGTCAATGACGCAACCACACAAATTCACAAATTCCAAAACCTACTCGTTCAGCCGATACAACTCATACAACACACAAGAGGTCGATCTCTTGCAACATCATAACACATCATTTGTCATGTCATGTCTACTTTTTTCGGCTACATTTCACAGTTTTATGAGCGATGGTACAATGCATCCCTAATAATCATTTTGGTAGGAATGGCTTGACCAAAGTATCTATATATGTACAGTATATATTCTACAAATATGAACAAGAGCGTCATGGATCACGAAGTTGCAGACGGATGGCGGCGGAGCACCGGGTGTATGGTGAAGGGGCCGAAGTGAGGCCTGGCCAACGACATCGACGACGACGGCGCCGCCACCGGCGATGATATAGCGCTGACGACAGCAGTGGAGTAAGGTGTGGCCTTATTATCACACGAAGGGCACCCTCGGGTGGCGCTGAACCCTGCTGGCAGGTGGCTGTAAAATGGGTAGGCAGTACGTAAGGCGCGCAGCTCTGCCACCTCTCTTTGGAGCCTCCGATTCTCATGTGTTAATGTCTCGCAGAAACGCTTCAGATGCTCATAGTCCAGCTCGGTTTGCTTTAGCTTAGTCCTGTGATGTTAAATTCGATTTAAGGGTCAGATGAGAGCTTAATGCATTGAGACTGTCACACACTAAGCTTAACTTTACGTATGAAAGACGGAAGAGACCATCGTCAGAGAAAAAGGTATTTGTCATTATATTACCTAGCTCTTCTGTTCTGAAACCAGACTTCCACTTGGCGTGGTCGAAGATTGAGCTGCCTCGCTAAATCACTCTTCTGTTCCTGCACGCCACAAAACAGTAAGCAAATATTTGATCAAACCCAGAATAAAAAGAAACAATAGTTTCTTAGAGTATAACAGAGCTGCTCTTCATAAAAGCCAGTAAACCAATCCCGGCATCCCAGTCAAATTGTTAATGAACAATTTGATCTCTATGATATCCCCATGAACCTTTACCCATTTGATTCCCAAGACTTAATGTTTATCTAATCCATATATTTTGTTAGACCAACAAATCTTTTACACGATAAACAAAGCGACTTGTACTATTTTGCACAAAAACGAGTGCTTGCATGCATGCATATATGCTCGTGCACGACTGCAGACCTTTGATTCTTACAGAAATTCCAGTCAAGGACTCTTCAACATGAACAAAAAGTTTTCCAAAGGCTAGTCTGCAAATAATTGATTATGGTTTCTTCATGCCGTATAAAATTCATCTAGAAAATACAGGATGTATCATACACAACAACTAATCCTTAGTCCAAGAAAATTAAAATAAAATTCTATCAATCATAGGGCTTCTACTCTTTAACTACTTTCTGATTTATGTTGAAACATCTCGTCTTTTTAAATCTGCTAGCTTTGGGTTGGACATCATTGGTTAAAACTTAATATGAATAGAAACAGTTATGTGATAGTAAACTAAGATATGATAGGACACATACTGGGGTCAGGGTGCTGTGCTCCTTGAAGCTATGCTCCAGGAACGCAGACTGCTCCTTGGATAGCCTCAACTTCTTCCTCACTGCTCCGCCAATCCCACCATTCTCGTCATCCTCGGCAACTTCCTGATCAGCTGCATGGCGAGCAGGAACCTCCCCCTGAAAGGATGATGTCGATAAAGACCTCATTTTTCCCTCATCTTCATCCACTGGAACATTGTTCACATCAAATCCTCGTGCAGAAACCTCTGAATTCACACTCCCTATACAGAAAAGAACCATCACCAACGAAAAAGAAGTTGCATGCTCTTAAGGTCTTATGTACTTAAGCACAACCTAGCTTATAGATGCCTACCTACTTAGGAGCTGAAACCAATGACCATGTAACCAATATCCCTAGATTGTAAATGAAATTCTCTTTTACCTGAATCTGCGAAGGCAGGAGGCAGAGGGCCGCGGAGGCTCAGCCCAACAGATGACTCTCTTTGAGAGCGTGCTTCATCATCTTTCAGTTGCATGGGCGTCTTCGGATTGTCTACTCCTAGCTGTTCAGCTCTTTTGACAGTCCCTACTCCTAGCTGTAGAACAAGCTCATGGCCTACTCCGTCGCCTGCATGTTCAGATGTCAGCACAGTAGTGAAAGTACCATTTGCTGGCGCTGAAGAATCGCCTAGACTAAGCTCAAGCTCCATGCAGAGAATGGAGAAAGGGCATGAGTAATGAGCTTAAGAAGCAACGAGCAAGTACAATATATAGTAGTTATAGGCTAATTGTATGTTTGACTGTTGACCAAAAGAAATAGATTATAGATTTGATTCTATAATGCTTCATAAGAACATACTAATATAAGGGCACAATCTAGCTAACCATACCTTAAATTAAAATTATGCACCATTGACCTTTTCATTGGTATACTGTTTGCAGAGATGGTTTCTTAAGTAGATTTTTTAGAGGAAAGTTATTCCATGGAAATTCTCTTGATGCCACTTAGGTGAACATGTAAATGATGTTATAAGCTTCTTAGAGATAACAAAAATATGTGAATGCAACAACATGATCAATCTAGGTTTTCTTATTACGATTTGCCCCTATAGGAGGTTCTTTTATCATTTTAGGAAATTAGGTAACTAGAAAAGCTTTATTCTAGCGACTTTTCCTCCAAGGAAAAGGCATAGATGAATATGCTTTTGTTAACTAATTTTTTATTATCATTAAACCGTACAAGCAATGATGCAGAGGTTTTTTGTATTCAGAAGATGCTTGGTCGAAAAATTGTTTGACAAGTTATCTCGTCGATAAAAATATTGTGGCTGAAAAAAACTCAATTAAATGTAATGATACAACTTATAATTGACAGGACACTCCTACATCATGTAGTAAGGGTAGCCTATGTGAGTTCCACATGTCACTAATTGTAAAGGACTCCGGTTGGAGGATGGAACCAAACTGAACTCAAAATTGCTATGAAACATGTGCATGTTATCGCATTAAATGATATTTGAACTAAACTTGGTAGTAGTCCAGTTATTACGAGACTAATCTGGCAGACACTCATTCACAGTGCATAAGTAATAAACCTCATCAATTTAAATGAACCGCAAGATGATATATGAGGATTCCGTCGGAACTGAATCTTCCGGCAGTGACTTGGGTGAAACAAAGATTTTGCACTTCTTGTTATGTAATGTTGCAACACCGTTGACTATCCCTACATCAATTATTCAGCACACGTGTGGAGGTGATCCAATCACCACATATTGATGTTATTTATTAGTATGTTTAATTTTTAAGGGGGGGGGGGGGGGGGGGAGGGGGGGGGGAAGAGAGAATGGCCCTACTGAATGATTAGGGTGTTAACAAAAAAGAGACAAGGACTGTCTCCTTTGTAGCTGCAAAAGAAAAATTGAGCAAGACTTTCTCCGACAGACTGCATAGCTTAACGTACACATTGCTTTCAGTAAAACTTCAGCAACATCTCTTTTTGACTATGGAACCAGTAATACGTGTACAATATTGTTTGACAATATATTAAGCCTTTATAATACATCAAATGGTTGATTGGAAGGGTTTATATAGAATATAAACTAAAAAACCAATTGTCTCTCTACAACCTACATGTCTGAAACTGATAGGACAGAAAAGTTAGTGAATAAAGGCCCGCCCACTCATCATCACCCAACAGGAGATGCCCTAATAGGTAAACAATCAAGACAGGTTGGCTGGTTAAACTCAGCTGAAAGGATAGCAAGATTTAACAGATGTCCTCTTGTTTCCAGAAACACAAGGCTCTCAAGTTGTGAATAAGGTTTTCAAGGATGCCTAAGAACTTGTAAATCCAAACGGTCCTAGCGACCTAGTCGTCATCGGCAAGCGACAGCTTAAATAAACACAAAGATGTCTGTTGCCTAAGCGAGATTGGCCTCTGTTATTCCACTCGGATCCCTGGACCAGCAATGCACACACACAGGGCAGAGAGCGGAAGGGGGGAGGATCCCCTAGCCACGGTCGGCTCGGAATTAAAGCTCCAATAATGCGGGCTCGGGAGGAGGAGGAGGAGGAGCAGGAGCGTACCTGCCGCGAGGAGGGCGAAGGGGGCTCATTCGGCTGGCGAAGATGCCGGAGGCGCCGCGACGGACCCCGGGGAGGCGGAGAGGAAGCGGCAGAGGCAAACGGACCCTCCTTGGTGGGCGCGCCGCCGGTAGGGAATGATGAATGTTTCCGCGGATGTGGTGGGCCGGCTTGGAGACGGAGAAGGCCCATCCAATTCGACCCCATCTTGGGCCTGGCCTTGTTGCGGTCCGCAAGCTGAAGTCGCGTTACGTTACGTTCAAAAAAAAAAAAGGTACTGCCTTGGCGCCTTTTACAGGAGCCTGTCTGCCTGTGGAGACCGGAGAGAGGCGATTAGGCGAAGTTTTGAGTAGTGCAACGAGGAAGATAGGAAGGAAAGCTGCTGCAGGGACCCAAGAATTAAATAACATATACAATAAATAAATTTTAAAAATGGCAACAACATCAAGGTGGTCGTGCCGGAGTGGTTATCGGGCATGACTAGAAATCATGTGGGCTTTGCCCGCGCAGGTTCGAATCCTGCCGACCACGCTCTTTTTATTCCTTATCATGGTTTTGGTAATTTTGTTTAGCCACTACATCAGTTTTCCTATGTTCTTTCTCTATATTGGTTTAGCCAATGCTTTTGCCAGTTCGCATGTGGCTTCCTCCACTGCAACAACCGCGTCAGATTTCTGTTGTCTTTGGTTTACTTTCCCTTTAAGTCTTGCTTAACGTGTTGTGGCAATGGTTCGTTTGTCTTTCACCCAGCGATCGCCGGCAGCTTTTTTTTTTTTTTGCGAAAGGGCGGATCATATATTAAAAGAAAGCACAGTACATCCACACTTTACAGGGACACCCCTGGAATTTTACAGAAAGGACCTCGAAGAAAAGAAAATTACAACGAACTCCCTTATCCTCTCGATCCTTCCCGACGCTGAAACTCCTCTCCGCCGGCGACACGCCGCCGAAGAAGAAAAGAGAATCCTCCCTCCATCTCCGTCGACGACACGAACCAGTGTAAACACCGCAAGACCCAGCGTCCGGACCACCTCCAGAACACATTAGCAATAGCAGAACGACCATCGGCCAACATCGAGCAGAGAAAGGAAGAGGAAAACGCACCACCAGGGATGCAAACACCGGAGAGATCGACGCCCAAAACTCAACGGCGACCACCCGGGAAGATCCTCCACCGTCACCAGCAACGCCGGTCTCATCCGACGCAACACCAGCAAGGTGGAACACCAACCCCATCACCAGCAACATCGCCGGAGAGGGGGTACCAAAACCTCCACCCTTTCGCAAAAGAGCAGAAGGAGACTAACCTCCATAAGACTTCACCGGTGTCGCCTTCGCCGCCGTGGACTCGAGCGCCGCCAGATCCGCCACGGGAGGGAGCTAATCCGGCAGACATGCCGGAACCCTAACCCTAACGGGAAAACTAAAACTACTACCTAAGCTAGAGCTAAAGGGAGCAGGAAAACGGCTCCGGGCGACGATTCCCCAGCTCTCCCCGCTCTCCGGAGCACCGCGGCCACCGGAGAGGAGGAAGAGCCGACGGAATCGCCGCCGGAGAAGAGAAATCGCCTCGGTCGCCCTCTCTTTACTGTAGAAAGGGATAACGATTCGAGCCGGTCTGTCGAGTGTTGCGATCGCCGGCAGCTTTGTTGCTTCACTTGTTCTGGCGTCGCAAGTTGCAGCTCATCAGTTCCCTGTTGCGGTGTTGCCCCGAATACTACAATTGTGGATGGTGCATGACAGCAGGGGCAAGAATCATTGGCCAATTTATATAGTGGCTAGATTTTTTTTAGGCACTAGTGGCCAGATTAATCAGCAGTCGTTATCACGCGTTGTGCCGTCTTCCCAATTCAGTAAGAGCGAACGTGACCTGTGTCGTGTTCGCAGTAAGGTGCCGGCGCGGATATGCACCTCGATCTATGTGATTAAGGGCCTGTCTGATTGGATACTAAAATTCTGCGCATCAATGTGGCAACTAATGCTGCCGCTGCTAAGCACAGCATGATCTTTCTTCAGGTTTTTTTTTTTTTGATAATTTATCTTTCTTCAGTTGAGGATGCGTTGCAGAATGCTGCCTGGCTCCTCGATCGGATTATTCATTCTGGATTTTAACGTCAATCGGCTCGCGATGACCCCGCGTTTGTTAATCTGCAAAACGGAGACTTGGAGTCCACGATTGACTCCGTTGAGGTCGACAGATTACTTTTCAAATGGTTAATGGTTTCCCGCGTCCAAAAGTAGAGCTAGTATGGACTTTTGTGTGTATCGAGGAGTCTGGGAAAATACTTGTGGGTTCTGGCTGCTACCGGCGCGTACGTGTTCACACTTGTATGTTTTGTCTCTTCATTCAGGGAGTTGTTTTTCTTCGAGTCGCTGTGAGAATTTTGCCAGCCAGCCAGTCCATATCAGCTTAGCTGCTTGTTAAGCAGTTGTTTTTTTTTTTCTGTTCTTCGCTCTGTTTTCTGTTGCATGCATAAGCAGCATGTGTAAAGGCTGCTTCTTTTCTCTACCTAATGATGGGCAGCGCTGGCTCCTGCATTTTTTCTTTGGTAGAAAAAACACTGAAGCTTTTCCAATGAAGGTACGCTAGTTTCCCGGTATACTAAAAAAAATTGAAACCATCCGTAAAGCAATAGTAGAAATGAACTAACTTTTGTTTATCCGATCGATTATAGTTGTATCCGCTAAGAGCATCTCCAACAGCTATGTAAATTTGAGACACCTAAAACACTCATTTAGGGAGCTTTCTAAGGATTTAGGGAGCAAAATAAACTCCACTCCTCCAACAACTCCCGAAATATGACTTCCAAAAAATTTAAAATCTGATCACGTCATCACCTGATTAGATAGGCCCATGACTGTTTGATTCGTTCCCAGTTGTCAATCATGCTCACACGTCAAGCAAAACACGTAATAGAAAACGTAAAGAAGAAGTTTACGTTTTCACTGTGTTGCTTCTTCTCTTCAGGACGACAGTCAACGCAGCGCATGTCTGGATCGAGGCCGGCGGTGAGGAATAGTTGGATTGAAGGCGATGACCACTAAAATGGAACCGCTAGGAGGCGAACAAGATGCGAGAGAGATCAATTTTGTCTCATACATGATTTTTGTGAAGAATTTCATGGATTTTCAGGCAGGATTTAAAATGGGGAAAGCATAAATTATCGGATTTGGAGCTCCCCGGCGGCGAGTATCAGTTGGCGGGGCGGTCTAGAAGGAGTTGCAGGAGGCTCGGCACATTTAGGCACAGGAGGCGGCGGTGAATAGGGGGCCGCGTGCGTCTGGAGAGGCAGGAGGGTGGCTTGCGACAGCGAGGGGCGACAGCATGACTTTAGCGGTGACAGGCGGCGCCGTCGGCCTTCGGAACTGGACACGGAGAGGCATCGCGTCACGACAGAGGCCCAAGGTGCGGAGTGGGCGGTGGCCCGAGCTTGCGGACGGTGGCACCGGCAACGACGACCCGACTCAGCAGAAGGCGGCGGCACGGCGAATCGTCGCGGCATCATGGCGTTGGTGGCTCGAAGAAACAACGGGCGCGAGGGAATCCACCTTGCGCGGGCCAATTTGTCGCGGGAAGTGCGGAAGTGAGTCATTGGGAGTGCGTATAGCCTCCCCAGATGTGGCGATGGCTTCGGGGAAAATGGACCGGAGGTAAATTTAGAGACCTTGTTTTCAGAACTGTTGGAAGACTGTTTTAGCTGCTGATTCCCTTAATTTGTATTTAAGGAGTAATTATACAGAACTATTGGAGATGCTCTAATGGGTCCCAAAGTAGGGGGCGAAAGTTTTGTGAAACCGTTGTACTCCCTCTTCTCGCCGTGTCCGCAGTTTTGGAAGCGCCGGCGTCAGCACGCCATTGCTCGATACTGTCATTATTGTCTGGTGTTCGCCTTGACAGATGGAGTAGACAGGAGGCGTCACGACGACCGATCGGTAGGAGCGAAGCCAAGCAGCAACGCCCCAAGGGGCTGTCTGTCTCGGCTGTGTGTGTTAGACGTACATGGATGGCGCATATTCCCGCCGCTGATTCCCCCCGGCGCGCAACCGTTGCTCTGCTCCGTCCCCTACAAATACGCTCGCCACTATGCCCAGCCCACTCGTGTCCATCCGCCCGCCGCCGTCCGTCCGTTCGTAGGAACAAATTAAAGTCGTTGGCGTGGCGACGAGGTAGGTTGGGAAGCAGAATGGAGCTGTCGCGGACGTCGTGGATCGGCATCGGGCTGGGCGCGCGGCTGCTGATGATCGCCGCGCTCGCCGTGTCCGTGCAGATCAAGTACAGCAACCACACCAAGTACGACTACGGTCCCCTCGACAACTACAACGAGCTACAGAGCTACACGTACGTCACGTGCCTTAATTTCATTCCATTCCTAGCGAGCTTGATAATAATTGTCAGTACTCTCTCCATATATACATATACACTTGTTGGCTGGCGCCGTGATCGATCGATCTGACCCGTGTGATCGAAAACTAGGTACGCTGCCGCGGCGGCGGTGATCGGCATGGCCGGCAGCGTGCTGCAGACCCCCGTCTCCATCTACATCATCTGCAAGAGCAAGGTGATGACGTCCGCCAGCAGCGTCCTCGTCCTCGACATCAGCATGTACGCCGACATCGTACGTCCATACATATACATACCAAACTCTCGTCAGCGTAACCGGCCTTTTCTTTGTTCTATATCCATCTGTACGTATGTGGCATGCATCTGGTGCTCAAGCTCAATGCCTATGTATGCGCGTGCGCGCAGGTGGTGACCGTGCTGCTCGCCAGCGGCGTGGGCGCGGGGTTCGGCGCCACCGACGACGTCTTGCGGTACGTCGACCACTGGCGGAAGACATGGAGCTGGTACGATGACGTCTCGCGCGACCTCGTCGACTACTACCATAGGGGCACCTTCGCCATCGTCTTCCTCCTCGTCGGGATGGTCCTCTCCGTGGCCGCCACCGTCGTCTCGGCCAGGCTCCAGGCCCGGGCGATCAAGGACGACAGCGGCGACTTCTGACCTGACCGCCTTTGCTCGAGGCCAAGATTGATCCATCGATTAGAGCAAACAACTCATGCTGCAGCCTGTGTTTAATTCCCCCAACTCTTCCTCTGGTGGAAATGTTACGTATTGCAGAATATATATAGCTCCTCTCCGATCAAGAGATTACATAGCTGTTTAATTCTTATCTCTTACATAGATGCGCCTTCAGTCTTCACACACACAGCGCAGGCGCTGTCGCATCACATGTAACAAGCAGGAAAAAAAACATTTAGACAGCCACTCTAATTTCTTACACCTCCTCCTCATTGTCGTCGCCTCGTCGGTGACCTCCACTTCCGTCTCAGCAAACCCACTGGTCTTGTACTGCCTGATGATCTCTCGCGGGCTTCACTAGCAGCCTTCTCCTCAGCGACGAAACTGGTTTGCAGATCACTGAGGAACCAAATCGTACAACTCGACGGGTTCTTAGGGCGGGGAAGGCGGGTGCTTCTCCAAGTACTCGATGTACGCACTCCTAGCTCAGCCCCACCATCACCTTCTTTTTTTTTTAGGGCAAATCACCATAGCTATATTAAGTCACGGCAGAGTTACAGTCTTTAGTTACTACCCCTAATAGCCAATCCGGAGCGTAAACAAAACTAGACCACATACTCTCGCTAACGGTAGGCATTTTCACACAGCAATGAGCTGCTGAATTTGCTTCCAGATGTACAAAAGAAATGCGAAAAGATAACAGAGATCTGCCAAACTCTTGGATTTCTTGCCAAAGATCACCAATCGACGATCGATCCTTCTCCGTCGCCTTCAGGGAGCTAGCTAGTGCTTGATTGTCTAACTCCAAGATGACCCTGTTGCAGCTTGCAGCCCATTGCCACGGCCAACAGCAGACCATTTCTTGCTGCTAAAGCCTCCGGTCAAACCATCACCTTCTTCCTGACACACAAAGGTGCAGATTATCGGATCGCCGCCTGGCATGGATGTGGTTGCCGAATCCCATACGTATTTGGTGGCCCAGCAACACAGCGGTTGCGGCGGCCTTGGACCCAGGAAGCCCAATGGACGATCAATAGAGACAAACCCCAAAATTTTCATTCCTGTGCTTTGTTTGTGTCCTTCTGGCTTTCACTTCAGTTTGAAAAAAATCAAAAAACACAAATGACATTCCTGCGCGGATAGCGACCTCTCCCAACGGTTCCGAAGCTGGAAACGCTGTGCACTTCGGCGAAACTTACCGGAATTGCCGTGTCCGCAGTTTTGGCGCGTTTGCTCGGCCGTCCCGTCGGTCACTATCCGCTGGCCCTTGCCGTGACAGATGGAGCGGATAGGCGTGCGTGACGACCGATATGATACTGATGTTCTCCCATGTTTAATTAGACCTGGAAAGGCTGCCTAGGACTACAAATACGCACCCAACAATATATCTCGTCAATCATCATCACCTGTGTGCGCGCCGCGCGCCGGCCATCCGTGGCGAGCTAAGCTCACGACGATCGATCGAAACCGCGCGCGCGCGACGACGACGGCGGCAAGGCGAGAGCAGCAGCTTTGATAGTCGGATGGCGCTGTCGCGGAGGACTTGGGTCGCCGCCGGCCTGGGCGTGCGGCTGCTGATGCTCGCGTTCCTGGCCATGGCCGTGCAGCTCACGGTCAGCAACCACACCAGGCTCGACTACAGCAACTGGCACAACTACAATCAGCTCCAGAGCTACACGTACGTGTATACTATGCGCATGCCTGCTTGTTGATCGATCGATTCGATCGTTAACGCCTGCCTGAACGTTCACCCTGTATTTGTCGCAGATGATTGGTTTGTGCTTGTGCTGGAACCATACGCATTGATCTTGACCCTTTATACTGCTGCCTCTCTTGTGTGAAGGTACGCGGTTGTGGCGGCGGGTGTCGGAATGGCGGGTAACCTGCTGCAGATCCCAGTTGGCGTTTACCTCCTATGCAAGAGCAAGCGGATGGCGACGAGCATCCTCGCCCTCGACATCAGCATGTACACGGACATCGTAAGTGCAGTGCATACATCATGCGCTTGCTTAATTACTAACCACCGTTGCGTGTCTCGATTAATTTTTGTAATCACTCTATGTAACTTTTGATTTTGTAAGCCTGAATGAATGCCTGCCTGACGACGATATATATGTGATGCAGGTGGTGACCGCCGTGCTGGCCAGCGGCGTCGGCGCGGGGTTCGGCGCCACCAACGACGCCCTGCAGATCATCAAGCACGGGGTCGATTGGACGGACCGAAACCAGAATGACCCCAGGGGCGATCTCATCAGCTTCTTCAACAGGGGGAACGTCGCCGTCTCCTTCCTCTTCGTCGGCATGGTCCTCTCCGTGCTCGCCGCCGTCGTCTCCGCCAGGCTCCGGGCCCGGGCGAGCGACGACCTCGCCGACGACTGACCGGCACGGTCGAGGCCGGCCGGGATCGATTATATTAGAGCAAGCTCAGCCTGTATTTAGTTCCTGCTAGTGTCCTTCGATTGCATGTAGAATCGTCGCTCCTCTGTAATAATACCAAAAGTATTATCTGATCGCGTTGTTCATTGTTGGTTTACTCTCTCTCTCTCTCTCTCTCTCTCTCTCTGGCACATCGCCGAGCCGAGGCGGCCCGCCGGCGTCACTGTTTTTGGAGAACTGATCTGAGACCAAATGTACAAGGAGACAAAAAGGTAGCGCCAAGATCTTCCGGACAGGCCAGCTTCGAGTTTATTACCAAATCAATGATAACAAGAACTAGGAAATGAAATTATTGGTGACCCGTGACCTACAGCTTATTCACAGCCGTCGCCGAGGCGAGCTTTGTAAGCACAAGAACGGACTTTGGAGAATGCTCCTCCGACGATCCACTGGGCCGCTAATGACCATGTTCATTATATGTCTTTGTCACTCCTGTGGGAATCATGCTTGTCTTTAAGCATAGCTAGATAGATTAGACGGATGGCGATGCACGGTGCTCGCTGCTTACCGAGGTGTCAAAGCAAGACCCCATTTGAGAAAATCAAAGGCAGCGTTTTAGGTCCGGACTGTTTGTAACTTGTAACTGCCTATTTGTGTATCAGGAAGCTGTCAAGGAGGATGTCTCAACGAATGTAACATGTGTTTATTTATTTGGCAATGTTTCGTTGTATCTGTGTTTAAACTAGGATCGGCGTCGTGTGTTCAGTGTTCTGTTTTCACTGATCGAGTAACTTGAAACTCACAGTTGGCCCTAGTTTTTACTGATGACGGTCGTCATGTGTCTGCCATCGCTTGGCAGAGTGTTGGTTCGAAAGGAAAGCTGAGACTGGTGTTTACCAGAATAGCAGGTATTGGTTTCAAAAACATGGCAGCCCAGGTGTGTCTGAACTCTGAAGTGTCATGGAATGAGCAGCTGCAGCGGCAGCGCAAAGCCAACGGTCCGGTGAATTGTGCTTGTGCAGGACACCACTTGGCATTACTCTGCCCGTGACCAAAACATATGACTGGCTGTATATCGTCTCACGGCCAGCAGGATAGTGCATAGATCATGCTGGCCGTGCAGTGCAGTTATGTGAACTAATTTTCTGAAACAAATAAACCGCGTCCTCATACACAATACCTGATGGTTCAATCGACATGCGGTCTGTCTAAAATCATAGTAACTTTGAGCACATCTCAATCGAAGTATGCTAAACAATCGAATTGAGGGGAAAAAGAAAAATTCAACTTAGCAGGAGCTAGGCGGTTTTTTATTAAGAAAGAGAAATATAGCAACCAAATAGACACCCAAATTTGAGAGTAAAAGGTCATAAAATTGGATAGCTAGGGGGTGCAATACCAACGTCCTCCACCCTTACCTAGCCAACTAAGACAAGCTCAGTTTCCTAAACAATTGAATTAGTTAACGAGGTGAAATCAAACATTCCTAGGAAAACCCGAAATTATGATCCACACCATATGAATTTTTCGTGATGGTCAATACACTGAGATGCACGTCGAGTTGATCATCCTCCCCACCAATCTTAGATCATATTAATTTCCATGTAAAATACGAGGTCACAACAAAGCTTTAGTCTTGTCGTCGCTCGAATAATCGAGAGAACGGCAAATATTTGGTTCGGGAAACAACGAGCAATCGAGGTATCGATCTAGGGCACGTAGAGAGTTTTTATACTGGTTCGGGCCTCCCGGAGGATAATAACCCTACGTCCAGTATATGTCGTGTTGAATATGGTGGTGTGTATGATGTAATTGTCGATGTCCTCTCATCGGAGGGTTACATGTATATTTATAGTCCTATTACCGCCTCTAGGAGTCCTTGCCTTGTTCTACAAGACTTCCGATCTGTAGTAACAGATTCGGAGTCTATCTACAAGTTCCCTTTCGTGCGATACAAGTCTTCGGAAAATACCAAACTAAATCTTCGGGAATATCTGAAAATATGGGTTACGACATAAGCCCCCGAACATGTCCCTTGGCCGATTCGTCTTTGATACGAAGAGATCTTATCTTCATGCGAACTTCTGACAAGGGATATGTTCTTCATTGAGCACACATACTTCAGATATTCTCCAGGCTCGTGTACGATTTCACGAATTATTCTTGCGTCAATATGTGTCTTCGGGAAATAGTCTTCATGAGAGAGTCTTCGGAGAGAGAGTCTTCGTAACAGAGTCTTCGTCACAGAGTCTTCAGAGAAATAGCCTTCTGTACCCGAACTTTTCTTAACACTTGTGTCTTCAGCGGCATACTGATGAAAGAATGAAATATATCCTCAGCAACTCCGAACGTGCATAGTCTTGATGTCTTCAAATATCCTAAGCTTGGAGAACGGGCGAAGCCCCCGAGCTTAGTAATCTGATGAAATATGAATATCATCTCCTCTGCATCCTTCTTGATCTGAGCCAAAATAAATAAATAAGTAAATGGCAGCTAGGAGCCACTTTAATTCTTCCGAAGTCTTGTAATCAATCCTCCTATAAGCCGTTTGACAGAACTCGAAGTTCTTGCTTATAGGAAAATCAATAAAAATATGTGTTCCTCATAATATGTTGATAGCTGTCTTCTGAGATGAACAAGCGTGTAGCAGCTAGGAGCCACTTCACTTCTGTAGGTTGTTGGCAGATCATGCTTGAAATCTTCGGAAGCCCCCAGGCTTTACTGATATAAGGTGGAACTATAGCTTGCCGAAATCTTGAACAATGTGAACTCATGCTGATAGCAAAATCTTTGGGAGAACGTGGTCTATTGCAGTTTGAAAATCTTCGGGTTGCAGCGACTCCTCCTCATTTGATGGCTGAAAATAGTCTTCGGGTGATAATAGCAAGGGCACGTCACCTTTATATATGTTGAACAATAAAAATATATGTGTGGCAGCTTGGAGCCACTTCGCTTCAACTAACGTCGATGATTAGCTGACGTATGTTGAAGCCTATATTACTTCGTGTCATCGTGATCCTTGAGATCATTGATGCTGATGATATTTGACAGAAACCCAAATATTTTGGTCCGAAGGCCTCAATATACTGGCGCATGAGCTTGTTAAATGCTTGATAAAATTGATAGATCTTGACAACTTGCTTCTGAAAACCACCAGCCTGAACTTGTACTTCGACAGTAATGAATTCTCTCAAAGAATATAACTTGGTCTTCAGCAGTAGCTTCCAATGAACGCGTACAGCTGTGAGTCGGCGTCTTCAACGTGAGCGCGTACGGCTGCGAGCCGGCGTCTTCGACGTGAGCGCGTACAGCTATACTGATGATTTCAGAAGGATGAAAATACATGTAGATTATGTACATCCGTCCTCACAATAGGTTGCACGATGATAAAATTGATCAAGTCTTCACATGCTGATGCAATCATGTGCTTCAGCCGAACTTGATTGCTAGTGCAAGATGATACACGCTGATTTGCAGGATTGGAGACTTCACAGCATAGCTTGTTTGAACTGACAGCACGGGTTATTGATGATGAAAAACCCAATATAATAATGGCATCAATGAATACCAGCGCTCAATCTTCTTGTCTTGAATAAAATATGCGGAGAATCCTCTGCTGCAGCCCTGTACTAGTTGTATCTGATGAGAAAATTGCCAAGGCTTGCTCAAGCTTCAATTGAATAATCTTCAGAGTAAATGTAGCAGGGACTTTATGGATGCAGCTTTGAAATGGCTTCCAGAATATAAACAACTCCAGTGGGTTTGTAAAGTGTATGTGTCGCACATAGATAGCAGCTTCTCTTCAGTAGCCGCTTCAATAAGAAATAGAGCAGCTGAGGTTTAAAATTTCCGCCTTCAATATATGAACTCCATAGAATGGGCATGTATGTATAGCCCCCTGCTTTTCTGTATGCAGTGATAACTGATGCAGGAAAGTAATAAATTTGCAAAATGCACATTCTAGTAAATAAATAAATACCAGAGATGCATCCTGAGTATATTCCTTGATAGGAAATCCAATTAGCTGTATAACATTTTACTTTGCACTGGGCAAGTTATGTTTCAAGCTAATTAGCTGTCAACTGTAAATACATGTAGAACTAACTCATTGACGCTTAACTTTGCTTATAGCAAGCTACGTTTGAGATTAACCACAAGATTGGGGGTTGTCGATGACTCTTTTCCTTTGATTAGCTGTATAACATTTTACTTTGCACTTGGCAAGTTATGTTTCAAGCTAAATAGTGGGGGTGTTGATCTTGCAACGTGGTCTGAAGTTGGCACTTATAACTCGACGGCTAAGGCTCTTACTTCAGACACTCGGGGAGACGAAACTTATGAACCATTGGCCAAGCTATCATGTAGCACCATATGGCATAAGACTTGCAGTCTGTTGGGTGGTTGATCGTGCAACCGGCCTAGGGAGAGCCACTTATTAACCTCATGGGCTAAGGGTCCCTCGCTAGAACGTCATGGGGTCAATTAACTTATGAACCACAGTGTGGTTAAGACTTATGACCAATCTTGCCTGAAGAGGCTGTTCGTACCGACGCCTTATAACCCTCATGTGGCTAAGACATCAGCCAAACTAGTAGACCGACCTGGGTCAGCCTTTTCCATGTTGAATGGAAGTTGATATGACGGAAAAGCCAATAATCCGTGGAACAATAATCCATGCCGATGAACCAAGTAATCTGGTCAATAAATATTTGAAGATCCAATAGAATGTCCGAAGATAAATATATTATGGCCAGTGAGATGGCTGATAATGAATACCCAAATAGTCAGAAATGACTGAATATGAATGTAATATTTCAGAGATGAATATCTCAATTATCAATAAGATTCCGGATGAATATTCCGAAGACCAATAAAATTCTGGATGAATATCCTGATGATTCCGGATGAATATCCCAATTATCACTGAAATTCTGGTTGAAGATTCCAATAATAAATTCCAGAGATGAATATCCCAATAATCAATAAGTCCGGATGAATGTCCCAATAGATTTCGGATGTTGATTCCGATGATAAATAAATTGTCGGGATGAATATCCAGAATATCAATAAAGTGTCCGGAGACAAATATCCTGCTTGGATGATCAGCTAGAGAATATAGATAGAGATTCCTCTATTTACTGATAACGAGCAAGAAAATATAACTCTGTAATAAAGAAGACTTTCTGCAATGCGATATGCTTAATCAAGCAGCTAATGTGCGCATAAATTAAATAAGCACTTGAAATAGCACGTGCAGAAAGATATTAATATGGAACTGCTCAGGGCGCTCTACTTATGATTGCTGTAATATGCATATAGAGAAAAGAACAGACACAATATAGAATAAAATAATAAAGGAGAGCGATTTATTTGGCTTATCTGAAGCCCCAATCGCCCGAAGAGTTGTTCTGGATGCCTTGATGGTCGACTTGGGATCTTCGGGATTATTGAGTAGCCCCCGAGCGTAGTTTCTGGAATTGACGATCCGGTACCGACGACATGGTGTTCGTCTTCGGAACACCCAATGATGTCAGCTGGTCGTCATCTCTCCATCGCTCTAGTCAGGACTGCGTGAAGCTGCCGATGAGGTCATCCGATGAGTGGCAAATTTCACGCCAATAATCTCGAAGACATCAAATACATGCGAAACAGGTAACAAAGACCGAATCTTTGATTAGAGTGATGTTAAAAGAAATAAGTGGCGGACATTGTCAAAATAATGCATATCCATCTTCGCTTAATAAATAAATCCGAAGTGATGCCAAATATTTAATTGGCATGTTAAGCAATCAGGAAGACAAAATTAATAACGAACAAATCTTCCCTTTATCGTAGGAGGTCTCACTAGTTTGAGAACGTTTCCCCATGCTTGTCGTTCCGATCATAGAACAAATGGGCGATCCAGTTACTGGACTCTCGATGGCGGCCGGGACTCCCGATGATGCACCAGCATGCAGATAGCAGGATAGAGTTTGGGAGGTTACGTGCTTGCGCCGCCTTCAAGTGATTGTAGTTGGATATGACGATCAGGAAGTGCTCCGAAGACTAGTAGTCTTCGGGACAAGTGTGCCTCATCATGCGTCATATTCCAGCATCCATCCTCGTATGCCAAAAAGGTTTACTTGGTGAGCTCAAGTACTAATTGACACATATGAACGAATAAAGAAAACAAAAATAAAATAGGAAGGAAACTTCCTGGAGATCATGTTGATCGGGCTCCGAAGAACTCATGTTCGGTGTTTTTTCCCGTATCAATGACTTCTTTCCGCACAGGAACTTACAACCAGCCGATCTTTGTTCGTTGTCGTCGGCTTGGTCTCCGGGACGGAAACGAACTCAACTTCTTGTGGCGACTTGACCCGTGAGATCAGGCCCACCGTGATCGAGGTCGACGTAGCGCATCAAAGGTACGTGCTAACTGCTGAGCCATCGAATCCGCGACTCGATCTCCATGCATGCGTCTTCAGCACACGAGGCGTAGCTCGGTGCGTCCCATGCAAAAAGAATCATCACGGATGGTAATTAGAAGGGCAATTAATCAACTTATTACCCCAAGGCAATAAAATAATCGGAAATTAAAGGAACAAGAGGGAATCTTCTCTGTTGATGCACGTGCTGCATGCATGGAAGGTCTTCAGATCCCTGCTTCTTGACGATGTTATTTCGATCTCTCGCGGCAATCGTGCGGGATCGTCGAGAAATCGTCGCTATCGACAACAGCCGAGCTTGATGAGGCCGTCTTCTTGTCGTTAGTCTTCACGCAAGGTAATCTCGACTTGAAGCCAGATTCCCCAGCGATCTTCGCAATCAAACTCGATGCCACCGCTTGACAACGTAGGGTACTCATCTGGCGCGCCTCAGCATGCGCCGGTGACTTGCTTGAAATTTCTGATGCTCTAGACAGATCCTCAGCGCTGCCCCCCTACCCGGCGCGCCTCTGTCGTCGCTCGAATAATCGAGAGAACGGCAAATATTTGGTTCGGGAAACAACGATCAATCGAGGTATCGATCTAGGGCACGCAGAGAGTTTTTATACTGGTTCGGGCCTCCCGGAGGATAATAACCCTACGTCCAGTGTATGTCGTGTTGAATATGGTGGTGTGTATGATGTAATTGTCGATGTCCTCTCATCGGAGGGTTACATGTATATTTATAGTCCTATTACCGCCTCTAGAAGTCCTTGCCTTGTTCTACAAGACTTCCGATCTGTAGTAACAGATTCGGAGTCTATCTACAAGTTCCTTTCGTGCGATACAAGTCTTCGGAAAATACCAAACTAAATCTTCGGGAATATCTGAAAATATGGGTTACGACAAGTCTGATTCAGTAGTCCATCCAGATGCACGTACACACGAACATTACAGAATCGAAACGCTGCCTAGCCCTTGGTAAGCTGTGCCAAAATATATTAGCTTTCCATCACCAGCAGCGTCTCTACGTGTGATCAAAGCTCGTGGATCACCGAGGACTAGGAGGCAAGGAGTAGCTGTAAACGCAGTTGTCCATCATCTGAGCGCACCCTGGCCACAAGCCCCTCAGCTCGTGCATCTCGTAGATGGTGTCCGTGATGTCGGCCAGGTCCTGGGCTGCGTATCCCGTCATCTTGATCATCTCCTCGCCCCATATCTGCTTCGGCGTCACGAAGCAGCGCGACGGCGTCGCGGAGTTGACGACGACGAGCCTCGCGACCAGGATCGCGGCCGCCGCGACGGCGGACGGCATGACCGGCACGCACCGGTAGTCGAGCAGCGTCACGTCGGCGAGGTGGTGCGCCAGGGACCTCACCGCCGGGCAATGCTGGTCGTGCCGCGTGAAGTGCTCGACGAAGGTGTAGGCGGTGGGCCCGCCGAGGCGGTAGCCGAGCGCCGCGACCAGCCGGCGCTCCGCGTCGATGACCTCGCGCCGGGTGCAGCCGACGTCTCGGGCGATGGTTTCGGCGTTGACGAGCCGCCATGCGGTCATGCGGTGGTCGTACTTGGACGCGGTGAACGCGGCCACCGCGCCCAGGAGCCGGAGGTCGAATGCGATCTTGTTGGCTGAGAGGAAGCGGTCGACGTAGGAGACGGCGCGGTGGAGCGCGCCGGGGGGCAGCAACTGGAACCGGCCCAGACGGGAGAACTCGTACATCCAGGCGACGAGCTCGGCGCGGTCGGCCATGGTCATCTGCCCTTCCTGCGTCGTCCAGAGGTAATCCCCCGACGGCCGCTCGGCGGGGTCCTTCTCCATGTTCCGCAACGTGGCGTCGATGTCGGCGTCGTACGCCTCGCTCGGATCCGCCACCGGACGCTTCTCGGACGCCGTATTGATCGTCTTGATCACGCCGCTGGCGCAGGCACCCACGTCATCGTCGCCGTAACTGAACGGTGCTTCAAGCTCTGCCACGGGAGTCGTCGGGCCGTCGTCACGGGCGGCCACAGCCGCGAGAGGGGCCACAACCTTGAGGCTCCTGACGCCGCGAAGTAAGGCCTCCAAGTAGCTGTCGCGTCGCCGAGGCAGGGCGAGAAACTCCGTGGACGGCATCGGCAGGGCGGAGGGGTCGGGCGTGAGGCCCGTGCTGGTGGTGGGTTGCGCGTGCACGACGTAGTTGATGTCGCCGAGCAACACATCCATCTCGGCGTCGTCGTCGTAATCGTCGACGTACCCGCCGACCTGGTACCCGCACAGCGACAGCGCGGCGCCTCCGTCGAGGCCCGCCGGAAGGGCGAAAGGAGCGACGGCGCACATCATGGTTTCGCCGCGCAACAAGCAAGCAAGGAGCTCGCTGTCTCGCCGAGGAAAGGAACCGGGAGGAAGAGAGAGGTGTGGGTTCGATCGTGTGTGCGTACGACGATGGTGCTGACTGTTTATCGATCAGGGGCCTTGGTTTAGGGTTCCGTCGCGCTTATCTGAGGGGCGATGGCTGCGACGTAGAGTACGTACCACGCGCGGTCGCGGATCATCCACGCAACCACCTACGATTCAACGAAGCACTCGAAAACGGATGACGACTCGGATTGGTTTGTACGTACACGCGCGCGTAACCAACCGCGCCTCGCAGACCGTTGCTCACTCGGATTGCGAAATCACATCACATGGAGGCGTTGCTGTCGAAGCAACTAATTGGGCTTTCAGTGGGCTCAGTTGATGGCCTTAGCCGAAGCCAATGCTAAAATGAAGAAGGAAACAAGAGTCAAGTGCATTTCCTACATTTGCTCAAAAAAAAAATGAGTGGAAATTGGAGTTCTATACTTTAAACATATTTTCAAATTTGTTTGAACCGATTGTTTAAAATGTTTACAATTAGTATGCATTATTTTTCTCAAAAAAGTTATGTAAAATTTTTAACATTTTTAATGTTCTGTTTTGACACTAAAAATGTAGTGTAGCAACAATTCGAGTATACTAGTCCAACATTTATAATATACTCGTAGAGATCATCAATATATTGAACTGAAAGAAAAATGGAAAGGAGAATTGAAGCTGGGCTCCACGTGCCAGTCCGATGTTATGCGCTCTTCGAACGCTTTGTAGGCAATTCCCAAAGTCAGGAGCGAGACGTGCAGGTTACCAAGAGTCTAAGACCTGTGGCTCTCTATTTGAAAGTTGAAACACAGCCTGAACTGTCCTCGTGTCAAAGGCAAAAGACGACAGATGGTTAAATTTGTTTCGTGAAAATTCCGGGGGCTGATCATTGATTCATGCTCCGGTGTGAAGGGCACGCTAACCACTTAACCTTCGCCGTCCTCTTGTTCTCTTTTTTTTTTTTGAACGATCAACAGGGGGAGAGTATCCCACCTGAAATTTCATTATAACAGGCCATCAACAGGCCAGGCACTCTGTTTACAACATACTCAGCGAGAAAACATTTCATAGAGGAGGAAGAAAGACACCACGCGTCTACAACGCCCATGATCATTCTACAAAGAGCAACAGTGAAGAGCATAACTCGCCAAAGCCAAAAGCAAGTTGTTGCTTGCCAACTTGTGTCACCGCTAAGCGAGCCCTTCGATGATCTTCACCCCACAGCGATTGTAATGTATAGAGTCGGGGTCGACAGACGACAATCGTGATTTGCAGCACTTGTAAACCATCCGGTATCCAAGCGACGTACTCCAACGCCCATTGAGGGGAGGAAACCACAAAGGAGGGAGGACAATCGGTAGGAAAACGAGGAGATCCAAGAGAGGGGATCATGGTCTCGCTATGCTGGCATATGATGAGATGCTGCAATCAGGAGATAAAAACTCTACGAAGAAGAACACTGACAGCAAACACTTGTCAGCTCACAGCAAATTGCAAATGGCAGTAAGCAGAGGCGATGCATGACTGGAGGGAAAATGAGGGTGTGCAAAGCTTCTGAGAAAGGGGGTGGTCAGTCAATCAAGCAGAGTGGACTGGAGCAAAATGATGAGCTTGTGAAGCCCAACGGAGGTGAAGCACGTCTGGTGGTGCCAACTTGAGGCAGATTTTGCCGCAGCCAAGCCTCAAGGTTTGACAGCCTCATGGCTTGACAGTCCTCTTGTTCTCTGATGACTGAAACGTGAGAGGTGGCCAGCTCGTATTTGTCCGTGGAAAGTGGACGTCCAACAAAGCGACCAGGATCGGAGCATAGCTGCATCGATCTCCAAATCTCGCTCCAGGGCGGGTGATACCGTGATAGAGATTGGTGGCCCCACGCGCAGCCACCTACTCCCACGGCCAGCCAAGAAAACAGCCTTCTCCCTTGGTCTCATCTGAAAAACCTGAGATGTGTGCAGCAGCTTGGCTTCATCCCGGGAGTCGGGAGGTCACTGGGTGTTCAATGCCCATTGGTTCGCCACTTAATTAGGCACTTTGGACTCCAGGAGAGTGGGTCACTACTCAACAATGATCACATTAGCTCCATCTATATCAATCATCGATCGATGCCTGCGTAACATACAGACTCTACAGGTAAACTCTCCCGGCCTCTGCTTAAGCTGCAGTCTGTATTTAACGATTCAGTCGAGCTAGATAGCATTTGTTTGCTCAAGTAAAAGATACTGTACTTGCTGTAATTTGCACAAGTACGAAAAAGGTTTATCTTGCACACATTGTCCCCGTCTCAACTTGAAGAGGAAAACTCCAGGCTTCTTCCTTCATTTCATTCCATCTTTTGTCAGGGTGAAAATGGAGCTGGTCGGTTCGACCCTTTTCCTACCCCTGCGAACCTTCTGCGGGAAGAAGCGGTTCAGGGTCAACCTGCCCCTTTGTTCTGCTGGGAACCTCTGATCCGCGGATTTGCTGGTGGGGGCAGAGGTAGAGGGCGGCGGTTTTGCAGAGTTGGAGAGGCGGAGGCGGGGATGAGACGACTCACGATAGCAGCAGGAATTGATTCGCTTCTCGGTTCGACGGGTCAGCCTGCCAGGGTAATCGTTTTAATTAAGGGTTGAGCCGAACCGATTCGTTGGCTTTTTCCAGGTGCGGTTCGTGAGGTTCGCCGGGTCGACCCTAACCGGTTTCAGGCCTACTCTTTTGTTGCGTCAAACAACAACAACAACTGTAGCCTGAATCATCCACGACCAATGATTGCCGGTTTGGGTGGCTATCTCCGCGAGTCAAGGAAGCTGTGTTTATATCAAAAGGGACATATGACACGTCGCAAAAGGTAAGCCTATCATGGTAGAGTTATCAATTCCATCATCCATCGTTGTCATCCATGTTGCTTCGAGGTTTTTGTATTTGTTGCCTTCGCAAGTTCTTTGTCATCCAAGTTGTGTTACCAAGTGCTTCTGCTTTGGAACGAATAGAACAGTGGCACACGACATGACATGACATGATGCGTACACCCTTGAAGAACAAGGAATCTCCTAATCCGCGGGTGGTTGTGAGACTTTCAGGGGCGCCCAACTTCGATTAACTCATCATCAAGGAAAAATATGAAGTCAGGAATTAAAAAAGAAGAAGAAGAAGCTTATACTCTCTAGAACAACTATGAACTATTCTTCAAAGAAAAACTACTACGAACTATTCTTCAAAGAAAAACTACTACGAACTATCATAAATCAAATGAATTTCAGCTTCAAGCTCACGTATGTGTATCATTTTTGAACACAAAAGATGGAAGTTTCAAAAAAGAGAGAGAGAGAGAGAGAGAGAGAGAGAGAGAGTAACATACGTAGTACTAGTCTCTCACAATGACACTACAATTATAAGAACAAAATACAATTTTCATAACGACCACAGATTTTTTTTTCAATGACTAAAGACCACAAAATTATGTGTTCCAGAAGAAAAAAAACGCATAAAACTGAAATTTTAATGTGACATCTTATCACAACAGCTGCACAATGGGTACTCACAGATCCGTCACTGACTCACGGCAAGACAGCTGGGCCGTCTCACCTGTCAACAAGTCACTCGCCACTTCGTCAATATATAACCCCGAGAGACAGCACGCGCCATCCGTCCACGTCCGCCGGGATCGCAGCGCGGCGCGCGCACCTCGCCTTGTCCCCCCGACTTGTTCGCCCGCGCGCAGCCAGACAGACACAGCCACCCCACTCCCGCACCCTCCCGACACCGTCGGCCAGCCAAGAAAGCAAGCGAGCGAGAGAAGGGGCGCTGCCAGCCGGCAACCATGGCGGACGCGTCGCCGGCGGCGTCCACGTCCCCGCTGCTGCCGTCGCGGAAGGCGCAGTACGCGCGGTGCGCGTCGCACGCGCGGGACGAGCTCCGCAGCTTCCGCGCCTGCCTCCGCTGGCTCTGCGTCGACCACTCCACCCCGGCGCGCTCCGCCGCGTCGTGGGCGGCGTTCCTCCTCCTCGCCGTCGCCGCGCCCGCCGCGCTCCGCCTCTCCGCACCCTCCCCAGACCGTCCCTTCGACGGGCTCGTCCAGGTCTCGCTCACCCTCGCCGCCGCGCTCGCCTTCCTCTGCCTCGGCAGGCTGCTCGGCCGCGCCGGGGGCATGCGCCGCCTGCTCTACCTCGACAGCCTCCGCCGCGACTCCGAGGAGGTGCAGGCCGGGTACGCCGCGCAGCTCGACCGCTCCTTCCGCGTCCTCGCCGGCGTCGTGCTCCCCTGCTCCCTCGCCGACGCCGCGTACCAGGTGTACTGGTACTGCGCCGCCGCGCGCGCCTTCCCGTCGCCGTGGTGGGCCGCCGCCGCCTGCGCCGTCGACGTCGCCTCCTGGGTCTACCGCACCGCCGTCTTCTTCATGGTCTGCGTCATCTTCCGGATCATCTGCTACCTCCAGATTCTGCGGATGGTCGGCTTCGCGCGGGAGTTCGGCAGGTTCGCCGACGTCGCCACCGTGCTCCTGCACCACCGCCGGATCAGGGAGCAGCTCAGGAAGATCAGCCACCGGTACCGCAAGTTCATAATCTGCAGCCTCGTCCTCGTTTCGGCCAGCCAGTTCGCCGCGCTGCTCGCCACCACCAGGCCGCACGCCACTGTCAATCTCGCCACCGCCGGCGAGCTCGCGGTGAGTACCCTCTCCTCTGTTTTTCTTCAGAAGTTCAGATCATTTACAGAATGTTTTTTTTTATTATCGAGATTCGAAAGCATATATTAGTAGTAAAAGTTTGATGCTTTGCGCATTAAGGGTGCGTTCGGCAACCCCCCTCTAATTTTTAGAGGGTTTTTGCAACGAATATTCTAATTACAAATAAAATTTAATTACAAAACTAATTTCAGGGCTCCGCTCGAATTCGCGAGACGAATCTAACGAGGGTAATTAAGCCGTAATTAGATGATGGTTACTGTAGCATCACTGTTATTAAATTAAAAGTTTAATTAGGCTCATTAGATTCGTCTCGCGATTTAGAGGGGGGTTGTGACATAGGTTTTGTCATTAAATTAATAAAAATAGTTTTAAATAGCAAGATTCTCTTTGATGTGATGGGTGCTAAAAATTATAGAGGGTTGCCGAACAGGACCTAAGATTCAAAACCAATGTGAAGAAACTGCATCTGATATTCTGATTCCTACCTATCCAAACAAGCCTGTAAATGGAGCTAAGATAGGAACATGAGCATGTGTCCCCTTACATTCGCATCACGAATAATTGGATACTTGAAGTGCATTCATCAATAATGCGACTTTTTGCTGAATAATAGTCCTGCACTACTGGCACAGCCACAGATTGTTTATGCAATAAACAGCAAAGAACGGGATGCACCTATTTGGACACGCAACGGTGGAAGGAAAAAAAGGATCTGTAGTGTCCATCTCTGAACTGCTAGATCTAACATGTTATCCCAGTGGTCTTGGACTCGAGCTGGAAATGCCAAATCAGGTCGAGCAAGGACAGCTGTAAATGGGAAGTTCTAGAAAAAGCTTTGCATACCGGAAAGGGAGGCACACGAATGTTTCAGATAAAGTACAGTACAGAAGAACAAGTGCATCAACCCCCACCACACATCAGCCATTGCCCTGCAATGCCACATGGTCCTCCTTAGTATAACTTTTTTTAAGAAAGGCATTATTGGTATATCTCAGGATGTTATGCTGGTAGATCTGCTCTGCAAAATTCAAGTTAAGATGAGGCATTAGAGTTCCAAATTAACAGTGCTAAATGGTAAATAGTATGTTGAATGTCTGTTCGACTAGAGTTATTCCAAATTAACAGTGCTAAACAGTGCCAAATTAACAGTAATTCTCATAAGCCCGGTAAATGCTCTTGTTTTGCACCTTTTTTTTTTTTTTTTGCGTCCGTGATTGAATTCCATGTATCCATTCCATCTGACATCCTTCTCCATTCCCTGTACAGCTGACCTCGCTGAGCCTGGTGGCGGGGTTGCTGATGTGCCTCCACAGCGCGGCCAAGATCACGCACAAGACGCAGGCCATCACCAGCGTGGCCGCGGCGTGGCACGCCGACGCCACCGTCCACGCCTTCGACAACGACCAGGAGAACCCCGACCCGGATCTGCCGGCCACCGCCGGCTACCTGGCGCCCGCGAACGCCTACCGCCTGGCCGCCGGCGACGAGTCCGGCAGCGACGACGACGACTACGACAGCCGGAGCGAGGGCTCCATCGACGACCCCAAGTACGTCCCGTTCCAGGCCAACAACATCTGCTACCAGAATCGGCAGGCGCTGGGTAAGCAACTAAGCACCATCGATCCAACAACGCAGGGTTCTTCCTCCATTGCTCTTGAATGATGAACCCTGTTCTTCCGCCTCGCCATGTGCTGCTGCTGCTGCTTCTGACGCCTTGATGCCCATTTCTTTTGACAGTGACGTACCTGGAGAACAACCGGGCCGGCATCACGGTGTATGGCTTCGTGGTGGACAGGGCGTGGCTCCACGCGCTCTTCATGATCGAGTTCTCGCTCGTCATGTGGCTGCTCGGGAAGACGGTCGGGATCTCATGAACTGGTCGCCTCGCCTACTGGGGATTTCCAGCTGGTTTTTGATGCAGCGCTTCGCTTGCCGGGTGTACAAATCGGGCGCGGACAGTTCAGCACAGGGCTTCTTTATCAACGAGGAAGGACTGCAGCTCCACATGCCTCTGTTTCATCCACGACGCAAGAGCAATGTGACCGTGCTGATGGGGCTGTGTTTGCCTTTTTGTTTTCTGGTTCCTTTACATTTACGTTTTTCTTTTTAGAGCAGTGTAATTGTGCCGATGGTTGTGTTGTGTAGATTCATTCGGTGAACATAAGATGGGTACATTGGAAAAGTGAAAGGTTTTGAAGTAGTTGGAATGGATTAGGGTACTATTGCACAACTGTATTGAACAGCCCTGTGCAGGGGCGCATTTACATTGTGATGATCCAACTGTCCAGCGGTAAAGGATATTTCTTTTGTGAATAGCATAGAAATAGAAATAATTTAAGGATTCGAGTACAAAAATAACTAAAACAGCCAATTGCTGCAAAGTTTTTTATTCAATTTTTCCCTCCGACCGAAAGAGGGATTTATTGATCAATCACGAGGCCCCGTACAACTTTGAGTAAACACCCTCAACAGCCATGCTAAACGAGCATAGCAGCTCGGCACAAGAACAACGAGAAGATGTATCCATGCCTAACAAGTAACAAATTAAAACCTCACAAATCGGCTAACCAAGCCATCCACCAGAATACATGTACACACAAATACAAAAACATGAAACATAATCAGCAATTCATAATTTGTTCATGATGATGGTATCTAACTTTGAAACAGCAATTGCTGTCAAACAATTAACTGTTTGTTGTTCACTTTGATCAAGAGAAACGGAAAGGAAGCTCGGGTAAGGGCATTCACAAAATCCATGCAAGGCAGCACCGGAAATGCAGCACTGCTTTAGCCCAAAACTGTATGCAGATTGCAGAGCACATCATACAGGCATCAGCATCCGCCTAACAGAGCTCCATCCAACCTATATCTGCTGTTACTGTCTCAGCAACGAGACCCAAGGAAAGGAAGAATCTGCTCAGCTTCTGACTGCCAGGCAGCAGCAGCTACCACTGTATATTATTTTGCGTTCCTTGCAGATGGATAACATGAACAAACCCCAAAGTGATTTCATTTCTCAGTCGCCTCGTGTCGTCCTTATACGAGTCACCATAGGACGGTGCCGCCTTGAAGTTCTGCCTATTGCCGGAACAGCACCAGTCCGCTGTCCCCTCTGAGTGCTAACTGAATCATGCTGAATAATATCGGAAGCATCAATCGAGTTAGTTGAGTAGTGACGCCTAGGCCTCTCCCTGTGTCTTCTATGAGCCCTGCTGTATGTATCTCCAGTAGAGATTCTCCTGCCACGGGCAAACAAGGACGCCAAGAAGTCAAAGCCCTCACCCAAACTATCATCTGAAGAATCATATAAGTCAATTCTCTCATTCAGAGTGCGGTCCAAGGATGTGAAGAAGTTGAGTCTTTCCTCCAAGTCAAAGTCATCACCATCAGCATGCAAACGATTGTTGCCACCATTCAACTCAATGACATAATCTCCCATGATCATAGCTCCTGGATTCATGGCCCTGATAGTGCTGATTGCATCCTCACGCTCTCTCTCACATTCAAACTTCTTCCACTCATCTGCCACTGCAGGATCAACTTCACGAGGTTTCGCTGAAGGGTGCTTGGACTTCACATGCTTGCAAAGTTCCTTATACGAGCCAATGAAGGAGCAGCCATCATGAATGCAGGTTCTCCTCTTCCGGTTGAGATAACGACGAGCAGGTTCAACCACAGTCCATCCTTTAACATCTCCACGGCAGAGAGGGCACGCAAGTTCCATCGAACATGGCTGCTTGCTTGCCAGCTCTGTGTTAGGGGTTAAAGGAAGGTCAGGTGCAGATTCAGCAGAAGAATCAAGAGCCAATTTTTCCTTTGCATAAGCTTCTTTAAAGTGTTCAAGGCAGTTAGAGTGATGGTAGTCAGTACCACACATATATGGTCGGCAGCCCTTGTTGTGAGACGTACATAGGAGGAGAACAGCATCGTGTGGATGCTCCAAGCAAACTGGGCAAGTGGCACCTTTCCATTCTTTTTTCTCAGTGGTTAAAAACATATCAGTTTCTTTGCCTGTCCCTTTCTTCTTCAAGCAGAACGAGGGTACATCACAAGAAGCTGACCTACGTTCACGAGCTTGGAGGTTTCGGGCTCTTGGTGACCTTGCCATTTCTTCAAAAAAATGGCTGTGCACAGCAACTGCAAGAATTGATAGACAAATATAGTTAATTAAAAGGAAACACCACCGCTTAGCAACAGAAAAGCTGTTAGAAAGTTTAAATATTGCCATAGTGGCAATTAACAGCTTTCGCTTAAGGATCTGACACTCGGTCTACAGATCTTTTAGGACACGTGCGTACTTTTTAAATGTGCTAGGCTTATCGGCTCCCATTTATTGAAGACCAGGAGATTGTTTTGATAAGAATGGAATAAAGTTAGGTCTTCACAAATTCCCTTCCCTTTCACCAACAAACATGGCAGGATGAGGAGCAATCAAGCATGAAGGCGGCTGCTGATCAGCCACCTCTAGCAAAACAATAACAGCCTACCTTTAAATGTACATATCATGCAGTATCAATATCAGTTGAAGAATAACACGAATGGTTAAAAACTAAAATATTTCAATAAGTTAACGTGAAACAAGAAAATTTTTTGATTTACAGCTACCCTAAGGGAAAACGCATACGTTACCAAAACCACCACCAATCATGCCTCATAAGTGCAGATTAAACGATATACTGAATCCAGTCCTCTAATAAATGCATACTAATACTTGGGATTTGCGAATATGTGCTCAGTTCTGTCAAAGATATTTCACATAAAGTCGATTTCCGTTACTAGAGGCATGAACTGAAAATAAACATGTCTTGTTTACAGTTCTGCTGAATAATTAACAAGGTACCACGTGTCCGAAAACGGTACGTTACGTTCTTAGTGCCACCAAATCTTTGGCTTGTCTTAGCATGGCACTAAACCCAAATCTCGGTGCAAGTATGCTACTACTTGCCTTAGAAACAGAAATAAATGAAAAATCACAAAACAGTGCACGCAAAAAGGATCCCTTTTGGCCCGTCCCATTTTTCTGATGACAGCATTCGGTTATATTTCAGGTAGTGCAAAAACTGGGAAGTCCAGTGTTTGATTGATTGGCTACACTCGCTGCCCCATGAATTCCAAACTTCAGGCTGCTAGTTACAATAACTTACTACTACAGAGTCAATTCTCTATGAACCAAAATGAAATCCTACATTAGTTGCAACACAACGTACAGAAGTGCAAACAGGACAAAATGAAGCATTTTTCCCCGGATAAATGACACACGCCACCCCTCTTAGATCCCAGCGTAGTGGATACTCGACCGCAGCTCATGTTAAGTTCACTAGCGGAGCGTCAAAGGATCAACGGCATCTAAAAAAGGAATCTGCTTGTACAGAAAATGAAGGGGTCACGCGACGGGAGATCCGGTCGCGCAGCGGAAGGGGGCACGATGCGAAAACCTACAGACCTAGGGGGAACCCAAGAGATGGCGAGCACAGAAAATGGAGGGAACGCCCACACAGGCGAACCCTAGACGGGAAAGGTCAGGGAAGGGGATGGACTGAAGGCGCGGGATGAACCGAGGCCGGCCGAAGCAGACGAGACGTGGGAGAGGGGAGGAGTGGTGGGAAGTTTGAGACTGACCTCGTGGCGGCGATGGAGGCGGCAGCAGCGGACAGGGGAGATCGAGATCGAGGTGGTGATGGTGGTGGTGTGGAATCTATCGCGACTCGCGAGCCCAGGTGAAGTGAGGTTGGAGAAGAGACGAGAGCGTGCAGATTCTTCCCGAGGAATGCGTGGGTTTGCTTGGGTTGGGTTGGGCTGGCTGTTTCCGACTGGATCGGGCCGGGAACGCCCGATCGGTTTTGCAGCCTTGCTAACAAGTAGTAACAAGTAGTAGCGGTGAAAGGGGTCTTGGCCTAGTGGTTAAGGCATCCGAGTAACACCTCTCAGGTCCTAGGTTCGACTTCTCGTGGGAGCGAATTTTCAAAGATTTAACGGCATTTGTGCTTTCAGTGGTAGGCGACGCTCCCGTCGACAGCGAGGCGCCAGTGGTGACTTCGTATCTCTGGATTTGCCGGCTCAGTCTTCGAAGATGCTCATAGGGTAGGGTCTGCGTACGTGTGTTCATAAGGGTGAGTGTGCGTGCGTTGTGAGTGTCTAAGTTGTACTGTGTAATCTCAAAAAAAAAAACAAGTAGTAGCGAGTTTTCGCTCGCGACTATTTTTTTCTTTTTTTTTATGCCAAAGTTTTTTTATGTCAATTTTGATTGTAAATTTTTTTTGCCTTTGTCTTCTCCGTCTTGTTTTTCTTAAAATGTCTTTGGGCGTATTTTGTCAAAAAAAAAAATCATGACTTCTTAGGGAAAGGAAAATTTTATTTCGAGATGAAATAATGTTCCGCTCTCTGGTACATCTAGCTTTATATTATAAACATCAAGACGAGCCGATACAGAATTAAACTTAAAACACCTAAAAAAGCAAAAGAAACTCTATCATCTAGCTTTGCATCTTCAAAATCCTATGATATTGATTAACTTATTATTGCAGTCCCATCCATCCTTAGAAGAAATTTCTCTTCTGCGGGAAACTGAAATCACTGCTTAAACAATACTTGATCATTCACATCCTCTCACGACTACGTAGGTCGAAAACTTTTGATGCATTTGAAAGTTCCATCGCAATTATTAGAGAGAATTATCAACTCTTATCAGAGAGTTTCTTCTCACAAATTTAAAAAGAGGAGATTAATTAATAGGCTCAATTCAGAAATGGTTGACTCGAGTAGGAGAAGTGTTTGCTTAATTAAATCAGAGTTGATTCAGAAATATTTAGCACAATTTGTGAAATATTGGACTCGATTCAAGGATCTTAACTCGTTTGGTGGATAATTCAACCTAAAGTGTAGGAATTATTCAAGTTGAAATGATACAATTGTAACTAAGTTGAGAAGGCCAATTGGTATCAATGTGTAGGAATTATTGAACTCAACATTAAACAAGAACTCTTGTAAATCAATTTTCTTTTTGTGTCATGGCCCACTAGCATACGCACCTCAAACCTACCTTTTAGGCAAAAAATAATCAATAAAAATATCTATCGTCGGATTTACAAGGGCGTGCCCGTGGGATGACGGGGTAACTAGGGGGGCTCAAGCCCCTAGATGTGTTGTTGCAAAGTGAAACGAACAAGTAGAATAGAGAGTCTGAGAGGCTCCCTCACTCCGTCACCGGATATACCCACACCAAAACATTATGACAATGTGTTTGCAAGACGAATAGGAAGTGAGTTTCATGCTAAAAGACGAGGACATGGATCCATCATAAGCGTGTTCGTTTCCAGGAGTCTAAATTTTAGAGGAGTCACATCAAAGAGAATCTTACCATTTATATATACTAAACAAAGTCAAATTATAAAACTAATTTCAGAACCTCCCTCTAATTCGCGAGACGAATCTAATGAGGGTAATTAAGCGACGATTAGAAGATGGTTACTGTAGCATCACTGTAGCAAAAAATAGGCTCATTAGATTCGTCTCGAAAATAGCACCCATCTGTGAAAAAGGTTTTGTCATTAAACTAATCAAAATTTTTAAATGTGAAGATTCTTTTTGATGTGACGGGTCTAAAATTTAGAGGGGAGGTAACGAACAGGCCCCATATGTAGTTTGTTAGGAGTAGCATAAGAGTTGACCAAGGTACTAATAATTGCATGAGATTTGTTGACGTTGTTACAACAAAAGGACCATACGCTGCTGGTGTGATGAATAAAAGAAAAAGTCATTGACTAAACATGCATCTCAAATACAAACAAGCTTTAAAGGCACAAGCTCTATAATAAAGTATAAAAGGATAAACGAGTAAGGTGTGATATTTTAAATAAAACCTAAAACATATGATAGCTTTTTTTTCTTGATACAAGACTACGTATGACAAATAGAAACGTTTCAGTTTCTTGCTTGAATCACTAGAATATCTACTAAATGAGTCAAAACTTGATACATTTCAACATGAATCATCTGAAACGTTTCTCTTTTGTTGTGAAGAGTTCGAATCTTGAATCCCTGCCAAACGTTCGAGAAACCAAGTCTGAGACGTTTCTATTATAATCTGGAACCGTACGAAACACAATGTAGGTAGTGAAAAAAGCTTCAATGTTCGCATATGGGACCTAGAATCATACTTTTGCACGTAGAACAGTATACTACCTGCCAATACATTGTCCCTTTCTTTTTTAGCGAAGCATATCCACAGACGAGCCTAGATCCGTGCCGCGGTATTTTTGGTTGGACTGGACACCCGAGATACCGTATTTTTGGCCAAAAGGGAGAAGACGAGAGAAAAGAGGAGGAGAAGAGGAGCCAGAGTTGCATCCGTTTCTCCGGTGGAGACCAATCGGAGGCGAGGCGTGACACCGTCCACCCTGCCAGCCAAATCCTATAAAACCCCCGGAAATATACATCCGCAGTTTCTTTTTGTTCGCAAATCCTTTTTGTTCCCCTCCCACCCCGCACCGCACGAATTCGCCGAGGCCGACGCCACGCAGAGCAACCGACTCGACTCGACGAGAGGAACCGCCAATCCGGCCGTGACCAATCTCGCCGCCGCCGCCACCGTCTGTGTCCTCCGGCTCCCGATTTTTTTTCTCCCCCTGGATTGCTCGAGGTTATCCGGGCGGAGGCCGCCGTCGTCGTGCGGCCCGAGTGGTGCGTGGCCCTAATCTAAGACCTAGGCCTATCTGGAGGCCGAAGGGTTTAATCCGGGCAGGCGCCGTTTCGTCTCCAGCGCCGCCGCCGCAATTCGCTGCGACTCGCCATCGGTGGCCTCGCCGCCGGCCGGCCGGTGACCGACGCGGCGCCGCGGGCCGGGGTCCCTGCTCCACCTCTCGCCGGGAGGCGTCGCCTCGCCCTCCTCCACCGCCCTGGTACTGGACTTGATTCGTTTGCTGCGGAGCACTTTACCCTAATGCAATCTTGTAATCTAATCTAATCCAATCTTCTCGTCCCGCCGTGGTTGGATTAGGTTCAGTCTTCCCCGGCGTGCAGGAGCAATCTACCTAGGCGTGGGCGGGTGCAGCTATTTTTCCATCATCCACTCGCGACGATTTCAGAGGGTCACTCGCTACAATTTCAGAGTTTTCAACTGAAACCTCCATGCCCTGTGTCAGGTCCGCCCCTGGCCCGGCCTCACAACCGCGGCCGGTGGGTGGACGGTGAGTGGTGCCTGCAGCCATGGAGCAGGACGAGCACGCTTTCAAGCCGCAATGGCTGAGGCAGGACGCCGTCAAGGCTGCTGGCACCGCGAGCATCTTTGCTGCGCCCTCCCCCCGAGCAGGTGAACTCCACTCAAATTGCCCACTTTGTTTCTGTTTCAGTTCGACATAACGCGGTGCTATGCGATGGATGTAATGCAATGCCTCATTAGGGTTGTTAGGTTTGGGGTTGTATAGGGTGGCGGCGGTTCCAACGGCTGCCAAAAGCAATGTTTTTGATTCGTGCATGTGTGTTGCATGTATTAGTCCATATGAGTAACTGCTTCTAGCGGGAAACTGTCTCATATTTGATTAGGTGAAGCCGGTAACGTAATACGATGATCATGCTGACAGTGCTTTATTAGGACTATTTTTAAAGTAGCTGCAGTTATTGCTCAATTTGGTGGCGATTTCCAGATTTTATGCCTTAGATGATGGGGAATGTAGATATTGTTTTATGGGAATGTGGTTTCTAAGATGGAGCAACCATGGGAATCATTCTGGAACTTTTGTACTTTTTAGTTTGTTCCAAGGAAATGATATACATGGTCGTGTAGTGTAAATTGATTGCTCCAAATATAAAATGAATTTTATTTCTATGCCTTAGTGCTTAACATGGACATGATTTCTGTTGCTAATTGTAGTAAAAAGGATATCATATTTATGATGTATTTTGGTAAACAAAAAACAGCAGTTTTAGGCTTTAGTACATGATGACATATATTTGCGGCTATCAACTGTGATTACACGCCTCTCTAATAAAGCTATTCCACCAATCAGCGCTTAATACAATAGTTTATCATTTGCACAATGGCTAGAAAGAAAAGGGTAAAATAAAATGTGTTTGCTAATCAAGACGTTATAGCAATCATGATAGTTGAATTGGACAGAAATTTACGCTGTACCGAGAACTAGTGCTTTTGGATTGTATGAAAATATACATCATTGGCTAGTTAGTTAATGAACTGCTCGGGTAATGCCATTCTTGACTTGTATTTCCACCAGCGTATTAAATATTGGTCGTGGTGCGATCACTCTTTTGGCTTTTGCACTGGTATGACCTTGTATTTTGTTGCAACCTTGCATCAGTCAAATATCTGAACTTTATTTTGAGATATGCATTGTTTCTTCTATATTTTTGAGTAAATTCCTACTGATGTGCAAACGATCATCACTGAAGAATGGTTTCCAACTGGAGCAAGCAATTGTAGTGTCATGCATTTCAATCAAATATAAGCGTCATATTTTTCTGTGTTCCAAACCTAAGCTGTCCTTTTTTCTAACGGTAAGTATTTATTGCATGCTTTAGATTATCAAGGCAAGGGTGGTTCATCAAGAAACCATGCATCTGGGCGTGACCGTCATCCTTCATCACGTAAGAGCTCCGGTTCTAATGGATCCCGACGGGCTGACCGAGATGGAATGGGAAAGTCAAGGGGCTACGCAAATTTTGGAAGGAACAGGGAGAAGGACCGGGAGAAAGAATTTGATTCCCGAGATAGGGAGAGTAGGCCAGTTGCTCTAGATCGTGATGGTTTTCAGTCATTTAGCACATGCAAACCTGAAAGAGATAGATTAAATCGAGCCCGTCTGAAGGCAGAGACAAGGAACAAGGGAGTAGTTAGTCTGAATAATGATAGTACCTCTAGAAGCAATGCTGATGTTAGTTCCTCTAAATCCTATGATGTTGTTAGCACCTCTGAAAGCAGTACTGTTGTTAGTACTCCTGTAAGCACTGCTGCTGTCAGCACCCCCGCAAGCAATGCCGGTGTCAGCGCCTCTGGAAGCAGTGCTGGTGTCAGCGCCTCTGGAAGCAGTGCTGGTGTCAGCGCCTCTGTAAGCAGTGCTGGTGTCAGTAACTCTGTAGGCAGTGCTGCTCTCAGTAACAGTAACTCTGTAGGCAGTGCTGCTCTCAGTACCTCCAGAAGCAATGCTGCTGATGCCTCCAGAAGCAGTGCCGCTGAAACCTCCAGAAGCAGTGCCGCTGAAACCTCCAGAAGCAATGCTGCTGATACCTCTAGAAACAATGCTGCTCTCAGTGCCTCTAAAAGCAATTCTGCTCTCACTACCTCTAGAAGCAATTCTGCTCTCAGTACCTCTAGAAGCAATGCTGCTCTCAGTACATCTAGAAGCAATGCTGCTCTCAACACCCCTAGAAACAATGCTGTTGTTAGTACCCCTAGAAACAATGCAGCTGGCATGGACTTTGAGCGAGAATTTCCACAGCTTAGTTTGGAAGATAAGAATGGAAAGCAAGGCATAAGCAGAGTCCCATCTCCTGGTATCAGTACACCAATTCAGAATGTACCTTTGATAAATGCGTCTGATGGATGGAACTCCGTGCTAGCAGATCTCCCTTTATTAAAGGATGTAAAGAAAAGCCTAGCTGCATCTTCTGTACTACAAACTGCTCCTAGTAAACAGACTGAAGCATTGCCAAACAGTGGGACTGCATTAAGCATGGCGGAGACAGTGATGCAAGCTCCTCTGAGAATTTCCGTTGGTCCCCAGGTAGGAGCCACAATATGTTCCTTTTATTTGATTTGCTCCATTCAAAAGTTATTGTCCCTGAACTTGTGCATGTAAATTACAGTTATCGATTGAGGCTCAGAAGATGGAAGAAAGAACCTTAAGGCAGTATACTCTAAGGCCCCTGACACCTCCAGCTAGCAAATCTTCTGTAAGTATTCAGCCCTGACCAGTTTTATTTGTATAGTAGGTATATGCCTTCCAATATTTTTGTGCTTTACTCTTTTGTCTTTTGGACGGACATAATCTTTATTTAGTGTTTCTTGGGACCTGTATCAATGGACATGAATTTGTGGAAACTTCTTATTGTTAGTCATTTTAGGTTTTGCACCATAGTTCTTAAATATATAGTGTTATATAAATTTGATGGCCGATTTGTTTCAGCAACAGAAATATTTTATGTAACATCTGAGTTCATGTCACACGATCTAGACAAAAAAAAAAAGAAAAAGAAAACAATGTGCTTTTACATGCATCATCATGTGTTAGCATTCCTGTATTACCAAAGGCCAAGAAACAACTATATAGACTTCATTTGTTTACTGATTCTGCACTTACAGTGTCTATTTATTAATTTGCTCAATATAGCTGGTTTCCTTAATGTATTTGATGCGTTTATTGTGAACTCCTTTTTGATGAAAAAAGAGAGTAAAAAAGTCTTCCTTTTCTTATCTATATCCAGGTGCTATGTGAACTTGGACATCTTATCAGTGTCCTTGTTATTTTAAATGATGTTCTTTAGTGAGGGCTACTATGTGTACTTAACTAATTGATTTCAATCATCATCCAGGTCTTAACTTCTTCGAAAACTAAATCTGCAAGGATGGGAGATCCTATTGGTCCCAGTAAGACCGCTCAACAATTGAAAATGCATTCTGCGAACGGGCCTGTTCGCGCTCCAGTTAAAATTGATATTTCAAAGCTTTCTCAGTCAGGAAGTTTTCAAGTCCTCAATCGAGAGCAAAATGGTACTGTGCACTCCAGAGATTGTCCTAGCATTCCTGTCAGTCCTCCAGCTCGATCAGTTTCAATGGAAGCACAGAAAAAGCCAGTTGTCAGCCAAAAGTTTAAAATCGCCACCCATGAACTTTCTCTGCCTCTGCAAGCTCCATGTGGTGATAGAAAATCAAATGCCAGAGACAAGCATAGATTCTTTGAGTCGCTACGGACCAAGTCTTCAAATGGTTCAAGCACCGCCCTAGAGACAGGATGTCAGCAATTCCCATCCAGCTTAGTTGATGTGAAACAGGATTCTTCTCTTAACCTCGGGAATGATCAATCCGTGTTCCCTACTGGAATGAAATGTATGGGGAACGGGAAGTGTTCATGTGAAGAGGAAAATTCTTCTGAGGGGTCCCAGAGACACTTATCTGACAACGAGGATAATAGTTCATCCGTGAAAACTGATATTGCTGATGGAGTGTCTCAGGAGCTTCTAGAAGATAAGAAGGAAGCTGACTTGTCATCGGAACCTGCTGACACAGGCGATGAAGAATTTCAGTTGTCTCTCTCAGATAGTGCAGAAGGCAGTTCGTTTTCAGCACCGGCAGATTCAGATGACGGGTTCAGTAGATCCCAAACTGGCAATGAGGAAGGTAGCTTATCATCAGAGGCTACAGAACCAGAAGATGAGGAGTATCCAGCCGAACCTCCTCCAGAAGATAAGCCTTTCCTGATATCTCTTGGCTGGAGAGAAGATGAAGTAGTGCAACCTTTGGGTTTGGAAGAGATTGCGGACTCTGTAAGCCCTTTTTGCGTCCTTAATTTCTGTCAATTACATTCCTTTCCAGTGATTACTGGTTCAATTCGCCCATTTCTCCAGAACTGGGATATGTTTTGAGCTTGACACCAAAATATTTTCATGACATCAATTCCAATTTTCTCTGTAGGTAAAAGGATGCGCGGAGCTCGAGAAGAAGCTTTGGTCTATGGAATCCAATGCTAACGTCAGGGTTATTCTCCTCAGTATTTTAGGCGGAGCTAAATGAGAGTTGCAATAGCATATGCACACAGGGGCTAAAAGACAAATGGAAACCTAGCGGATTCTTTAGAAAGCAGGTAGTACTATATTACGAGAGACCACCGGAGTTTGCAAAATGCAATGCCTAATCAGATCTTCAAGTGATGCTGGTTGTGTTACCATACTGCAAACTACAGTCAACATTTTTGGCATGAGTCTTGTCAAAGGAGAATTTTTTTCTTTTTCTTTTCTATTGCCGCATGTCCAGCAATTAGGGATTTTAGTGGTTGGTTTACAGATAGTAGTTCTGACAATTTTTGCATACTGAAAGGAGTCTAGGGTATCCACTCTGCCCAGTAGTACCACATGTAGAATCAGATGGATGTGCCCTTTGAAAGAATAGTCTTCTCACAGGTTTTCTTTTCATGAAAGACAAGACTGCTGTTGACATGGACAAGGTGAATATATTGATGAAGTCGCTTGGTTCCAAATCCCCCACTATTGTTTTGATAATATGTTTCTTGCTGGTTTGTAAGTGTTTTTTGCGGCCCATCAGATCGCTTCAGCAGTAGGATACGGTGTCAAAATTGAGTAATTGACTCTTTGCCATTGCAAAGTCGCTTAAAAAAGTAATAGTCTGGGGCTCTTTATTGCCTGCAAAGTGGCTTCAACAATTGCTGACTCTTATTTTAGATCGCTGCACTTGCACTACTGAAAACACCCGGAGGGACCAGCAGCCGTCCAAGAACCACTTTGACAGGCCACAGTAAGGATAGATGAATGCTTTGAGATGGTTTGGAATTCAGAAATTATTTCTAATTTTTCATCGTGCTAATTGATTCTTTTTTTTTGTGAAATTCCTACATTTTATGCATTTATTGCTTTAATGTCTGGTTAGGAGCGAGACCTGCTGAACAGCTCCATCTCTAACAATCCGTCCAAGCAGACAGGACAGCAAACAATATTTTGAAAAAGAACCAGTCAAAATTTGCATCAAACAATTCTGCATTACACGATCTCTACGTCCATACACGCAGCTGAGAAGCTCTCCCTACATGTAAGATCAGTAACATTAGTAACCCCCACGTCGTCTCTTTTCTAACACCACTAATGTCACCAACGGTGACAGACAGAACCACCATCTATCAACATATCTCAACAAGTATCCGGTAGGCGGCTACATGTGTTGCCTTGCCGAATCGCCAAGCCAAGTCACTACCATCAGCATCGTATCCGGTGGGCTACATGTGTTGCCGGATCGCCAAGCCAAGTCACTACCATCAGCATCGTCCCCGCGTCTTCTGCCATTTGATATATCAGTTCAACGGGCGTGATCCTAAGTCTTGTCAAGTTCACTTGAGCAGTTGCCTATGTAGATGTCCACCATAAGAGCTGAACATATATGCGACATATTTACGGGCTGACAGCGTTCGCTAGATAAGAGCGCTCCAAACAGCGGAGTCTCCTTCACCACATCGAGCATGTACGTCCTTGATCCTCTCGACAGACTTGCAGATGCCACTGCAGCTCCAATCAAAAGACGCAACACAGACATTGCCAGCTTGCCCTTTCCACTCACAATCTGTTGAGTTGTATTCATAATCAGGAGAAGTAGAAGACAACCATGTAAGGAGCAATTGTGCAGCGTGAGGAAACAGACCTGGTGGAGTTCCACAACACATGTTCCTCTCATCAATATGATTAACTTCCAACCCAATGAACCATGATCCAAGCGATACGTCTTCATTGGCATATTTGTGCAAGATAGGCCTGATAATGATCATTCACATCATTAGCTTCCTTTTGGGTGAACAGATGCCCTTTTGTCTGGCATGAACATTAACAAAACTTACTGATTGATTGAAATATAAGTCGCAAGATCTTTCGAAAGAGCATATATCTGCCCAGTAGCATGACGGAAGTATTTGTTCCCTTCCTCCCCAAATTTCCAGTATTCAGGTTCATGGTACTTCACATTCCTGTAAAAATGGAGCAGGTTAGAGGAGGTACCTATTAGTACTTAACATTTAAGTTCAAATTCTAAGACATTGTAGTTAGCAGTACTTGTCAGCGAGAACTGGGCCTGACTTCATGCAGCCTATATAAGTTCTTGGTTTTGATTTGTGCCGAGCTAGGGTAATGGCAAGCATTCCTGTTTTTGTTCATGCAAACACCAATAAGCCGATTGAGTCATCAATTCAAGAGGAAGAGGAAGTTACAATATCTAAGATTCAAAGGAAAAAGATAAGCACCTAAGTTCACATGGACATCATCGTCAACCTTGACGTAGAAGTCAGCATCCCAGATGCTGACAGCTGTTGAGAAGAAAATTTTTGTCTTGGCTGAGAGTTCATGATATCCCTCGACGTGGTCCTGCATAATTAAACAAATATATGCAGTAAAATGGTCAGGGCTCGAGAGGGGAACAAAAAAACCTCAATGTGGTCTAAAAAAGGTTGAATAGTTTATTGAGGAAGACATACTCACCAGTCTAAGAAAGTCATGATGCTGGGCCTCCTCTGAATCTATAGCTTTGTCAAGGATACTATTGGATGTAGCACTGTGAAAAACCAAAACATTAGTCATTATTATATCCAAACTTTAGGAGGTGCTATCAAGTTTGGACTCGGACAGGGATGAAAGCATGTAACAGTACGAAAACAAAATGTTGTTGGTGTACAAAATTGCCATGCCATGAGCACCTGCTATCAACATAGAAGATGCAGTGAATTGAATAAGAAGCGTCACTTCAATTAGCCACGGCACAACAGATCCTCTACAGACTACTTTGATGTGGGGAGTACAATGGATAACTGGACAACTTTCATATGGCATGGGGAGACATGAGTAGACATGGGTTGGTCTTAATACGGTACACGGAAACAAACTATCAGCCATATTACGGTGGCAATAACATAACTCAATAATTTGAAGTGCTCTGCAGATTAATGCCAAGATCAGCTTTTAGCAAGGCTTGGGTGCTTAGTAGAGCAAAAGGTTCTTATATGGCTATGATGTGTTGCACGTCTACGACTACTAACTGATGACATTTCTAGTTTAGAGCTACAAATATTTCAATGGGCCCAGTGTTACTATAACATTGTCCAGTATATCAGTCTGGACGAATATGTCTGAAAATTTTCATTACAACGACTTGTATTTGTAATAGATTGTTTGGAAAGAAAAAAGTACCAATAGTTGTTTCGTCTGCAATCGCAGACGAAGTATGTCCAGTTGATATGACTAGAACTTACAAGTACATGCAAAGAGAGAAAACAATGCCAGGCAATGAAACTAGGAATGCAAGAGTACAAGAACCGAACCATCTGTTTACCTGTGCCCGATTGTGAAGCGGATAACTATTCCTTTCTGTTCTTCTAATTGTTGCAGCTTTTCACCTAATATCAAGAAAAAGAAGATTGTTGACTGTGATAACAAGTTTACACAAGGACCATACAATATGGAATGTGTACATACTTAAATGAGCAGTTAAAGAACAATAAATTTATAAGCTCGGTGTTATGGTCTATAGATCCTGCCTACCAATAGCTTTTGGCTTCTACAGTGAAGAAAATAACATAGAAGTCTAACAATAAGAAGGTCATTCCAGTTCAGCTTCAGCTTATTTTCTTGTCAAGATTATGTCTTAAGATAATGCAAACATATCTTATGTTAGGTAGAAACTGCTGTGATTTGAATTCAAGATGTAGTGATAGAGTAGATATCTGCGGATTCAATAAAGTTACTCGTGCTAATTACTGCAGAACGACTGCTTCATGAGAAAAACTGATGAATTAATCACTGCTGATTACTAGTGAATGACTAGCTTCATACTGAGAAAAACTGATTAATTAATCAATGTCATAATCTAATATGCCCACGCCATTATTCATTCAGTGTGCTAAGAACAACAACACACCTTGAGGCATCCATGTCTCCCGGACCGAATCACGACGCTTACGGCTGCTGAAAGCAGTGTTAACTCCAATGACAACAAACGCCTTTTTCCTTTGTTGGTTAGTTTCTGAGGTTACTGGTGTACCACTAGAGCGGAGCCGCTCCAGTGTGCTCCGCTTAGCCGCAAGCTCCATCTGCAGCGTTGAGATGGACTTATCCAACAATCTAACACCACAAACAGTTTCCAGGGGAAAAAAAAAACTTTCAGATAAAAGCTAAGCACAGGCACATTCTTAAACTGAACTTCTTATCAAATAAAAGGAGCTCACTGTATGGCTTCATGGGTCCTGGTTACCTCTCCCATTATATCTTTATCTTCCCCATGCTTCTGTGATCCAATTATAGATTCTTTTGAGCCAGAAACATAGTAACAAAATATATGGTGAAGTCATAAAAAGTATCTGGAACATACCCTCTTTGTGCTGCAATCCTCTGATACAAGTTGCAGCTCTTGATCTTGCCTCCGGCGTTGAGACATGATATGATTTCCAGTGTCCGGTGCTGTCCAGAACCTGTCAAACGTCCTCACAATGAATTACCATGAAACATTGAAAATGCGAAAAGCCAAATAAATAAACCAGAAACAAGTACTTTGACATTCAACGTGTGATTCAAATAGACCATGAAGTAATGTTCAGCTAATGGCAGGCCATCTGCTTGTCAAAATAGTGTCCGAACTTGTTAATTTTAATTCTGATCTTCCCCATGTAAACTATAAAAGCTGTTTTATGAAGGTTCACATTGAACCTACATCAGTCCCTCCCTAGCTCATGTTTCTGTTCAAATACAATACGCCAAACACCACCGTCACTTCCAAGTTACATCTAAAACTTGATCCTAAAGAGTTAGTATATCTTTTGGAAGATTCAGGAGTAACATTGAATCTATTCTCTGTGGCTAAGGACACTTGGGGACTGTTTCAAACCAAGCATTAATCCCCGCCCCCATCAGCAAGCGGGACTTAAGGACAAAAAAGTATTGTTCCATATTAAGAGGCATCCTTAATTCCTTACAGCTATCAAAATAAACTTTCAACCTCAAAATGCATCTTTTGACAGATACCGAACTACTACAGATCATGCACATGGAACAAAACCAACTCCGTTGTACCAATGAAGGCGATAGCTGATGACCAAGCTCGTTATCAGCCATGGAAAAGCTCAAAGTACTCTCGGTTCATGGATCTTTGCGGCAAACTAAAACCCAACTTCGCAGTAATTCACAAATGATCTTTCGATACAGAGAACCGTTAAGTCTAGAATTAAATTTTGTTTTAGCAGAAAAAGGAGGGGAATTCATTAACTTATTAAGCAGCACGTACCCAGAACAGATTCAGGTAGACACCTACTCCCATCCCCATCAAACCGTGATCTCCCGTTCTTAAAAAAAAAAAAAGGATCTTCCCACCAACCCAGATCGCCATAGACTCGTAGAAGAAAACACCAGGAATGAAGTAAGGGGAAAAAAGAGAGAGGATCAACATCAAATTTCCAGCTCAAACTAGTCTCAGAACGCCATGATTTTCAAACCACCCGGCACGCTATTGGCTAAAAACAAGAACTTTTTCAACTCCAAATCTCACGTGGGTTAAGAGACAAAGAATAATCCATGTCTTCCCAGCACCGACCGGCCATTAGACCAAGCTCCCAGAACCCAAAGCGCCAGGCGAGATCCAGAGCTTCCTGCAGAGAGAAGAGGGGATGACGCACCGGTCAGTGAAGAGCATGCCGAGGCCGAAGCTGAATGCGCAGAGAAGCAGCACCCTCCACCGGGCGGAGGACCTCCGGTCGAGCGCCCCGCCCTTCCCCTTCATCGCTTCTCCTCGCCGGCCCTCCGAATCTTGGCCTCAGATTGGGAAACAAAGCCTGAACTCAAGTAGCCGGAGCTCAGCTGCGGATACTTGCTGCAAATATTCAAGCGTCGTAGAGCTTGGCCAAACGCGCACGGAGATTTGGGGCGAGGAGGAGGCGGAGGCCGGCGTCAAAGAAGGCGGCGGTCACCGAGGGCGGTGAGCCGACTGGGCCTGGAGGAGGAAGCTGGCGGCCTGAAACTCTGGCGGTGAGCGCGTGGCCACTTTGTTGGCTTCCTCTTCTTCTCACTTTTGAAAGGATTTTCCTTTCCCTTTTTCTTTTCTAGTTTATCGAGACATTTTTATTTTTACATACTCATTTACTTTAGCTTCTTTGTACGAATAAAATTCTGGCGTGCTGTTCAGATATGAGAGTCTCAAAATCCTTTTTTCCTCTGTTATTTATTGGACTTGGACGTGTGTCCTGCCGTGTAAGGTGAGTTATGGGCAACTAGGTTAGGAGGTTGATGTCATAAAAGTAAATGGAATAATAGTATAGCGTATAAACAATCATTCATGTCAATAAAACTAATAAGCTTTTCTTTCAGCACATAGATTTTGAGTTTCTTAATGTTGTTTCTACTTGATCATGGCTGCAAATAACTTCACAGTCTGTCTGATTTTGTTTAGGCGTGTGATGTGATGCAGGGTAATCATAATAGCCTCGAGCAGCTGGCGCTTAGTTGGATCAATAGAGCCGATGTGTCACGTTAGGTTGCTTACATCGCTCATCGATGTAATAGGTTACCTAGATTTTCTTGAGAAGAAAAGGCAAAAGGCATGATAATTCTCAATGTAGTTAGGGATAGAAAGTTCGGCGAAAGACAACAAGGGGAGTCAAGACGGATGAGAAATTTCGCCAACCAGACGTCACCTGTAGAAAAATATTGCCTTATAAAAAGAGTTGCTTTGTTTGATTAGGTAAAAGTAAGAGAGAATGATTAGTGCATGTTAGTTGTTAGGCGCGAAGCACCACGAGCCAACCTCCAGCTCATGCGTTCGCGCCATCACCATTCACCACCGTGTGACATGTTGACGTGCTGTGTTACACACGTATGGGATGGCAACGGTTTGCTTTGAAAGTAACTCAACCATGGTGTTGACTGAAGCCGAAGCATATCCTGACTCAACTCCCTCCGATTCAATAAAGGCAATTTGGAAGGAACTGTGCAACCCGAAGTCCACGTCTAGAAATTCCAATACCCAACAGAGTTCTAGAGACTTTGTCCGTTCCAATTTATTTGAACACAAGGTGGTGTGTCACGGGCACAGATTTCTGGTTGGTATGATGCACAACAGAGTAGAGTTTAGTAAAATTAACGGAGACGTCGGTTGGACACGACTTCATGGTCGTGGCAGCTCACCAGCGAGCCTATATTATTTCCCAAAACCAGCATATCAAAATCGGGACCCCATGATGAGATCCTGCCACCCATATACCACATGGCTGGCCGCTAATTCTTTTTTTTGCAAGATTCTATCTACATGGGCCACATCAGCTGCTGAGACAACTTCTCGTATGATATGACGACCCAGCCTGTTCGGCAGGCTGTTTTGCAGCCGTTTTACCGTAGCGACTGCTGAAGAAATAACTGCGAACACTGTAGCGGTTGCAGAAGAAATAACTGCGAACACTGTAGCGGCTGATAAGCAGAAGGCCAGGCGAACAGGCTGGACATGTGAGGAGGATCTGCAATTTAAATTGACCAAAGGTTGGGTGGAGAAATATTCGACCTAAAGAAAAGGTGCAAGTGGTCATGTTTGGTAGAAACGGTTGGTTAAGCCCCAACTTCCACAACTAAACTATGCTTAGGGTGGTAATAAGCTATGGCATGGTGTCAGGCTGTTGAAACTTTGGAGAGCTAACTGGAATGTTGTTTCACCACAGAGACCCTGACAGTGCAGGATGATCATACGTGTGGTCGTGTGGATGTCATGTTCATGCGTGCACCGGTCCCTTTTCCACCTTTTTTTGATGCAGCTAGATGATAGTTGTTGTAGAATACTACTACTACTGTGGTGCTAACGAGTCAACATATTTCCAGGTTCACTAATTTGGGAGACACTTGCTTTACAATGGGCAGGAAAAAAAATAACTTCTGCCCGTAAAGTAAGAGAATATGGAACACAGGAATTGTGTGAATTTTTTTTTTTTTTTGAAACCTTTGAGTTCTTAGGAACCCCTCATTAGTTCAGCTTACGCAGACGAATTTTCAGTCAACTTAACGTGGGCCTAAAGAAGAATTGACTGCACAGATTAGGTCAGGAAAAAAAAACATTGAAACCGCTCGTGTTTTGTTGAAAAAAAAAGATTCCTGGTACTTCATACATCTATCAATAAGTCAACGGAAGGTCACCAAGCGAAAATGATACGAAGTACTAATACTGATAAGCATGGTAATGTCAATTTCTCATGACTAAGACACCCTAGAAACTTCCAGTCTTGGCTCTGGTTCTTTTCCTGGAGCTAGGCTCGGATCAAACGAACCCGTAAAAGAAGTAGCATAGAACTGCAAATATTCTGTGCTGGACGTGTAAGGTAAGGCAAAGAAAATTCTCTGGAAATGCAGCCCCAACTCGGGAACTCACTATGGATCACAAAAAATAGTCTTGTAGTGGCGTGCGGATCAAGCAGCATGCCTTCAAGAAAAGTCTACTATCGTATACCCAGGCAATGACCGGAATACCGGTTGCCGGCGCCGTTTAGGTAGGAATTGTATCTATTTTTCACGCAGCAACCTCGATCACCTTCTTGTTTCAAAATCAAGACCGACTACCAATTAGGTTAGACATAAACAGATGATGCAACATAGGACCTTAATAGCCTTCACATCTCCTGTTTTCTAAGAGAGTGCACACTGACGAGTTTACAGGGCTGATGCTGATAAATGTTTCCTTTTTATGGCAGATGCTGATAATGTTGACGACTCCTCTTACAACTGAAATAGGACCCACGAGCTAAAGGATCAGACATTTGAACCTGAATCTAAAATCTGTCACTGCATAAATGTATAGATATTGACTACAACTTATCTCATCTGTCTAAGTTTGTTGCTCCAAAACAACATCTTAAAACTACACAAGTAATCTAGTACGATATTATATTTACAGAGACCAAACTTGTGGCAAAACATAGACCATCATAGGACATTCGTATTTCCTCAGACAAAGCTTACATGTTCACCTTAAAATCCTCATCTTTCTTGGCCGTACTTCTTCACTCAATCTTCAGTGTGGCATGTCCAGTAGATCAACCCACTGCAAGATTTATAACCATCATTATGCACAATGGAAGAAGGATGCAAGGAAGATACACTAATGGTAAAGTGACCAAATAAAGGAAAGAGCAAATACCTCACTAACACAAACACGCACTGTAGGACGCCAGCAGTGCCAGTCCATGCAGACGGCCCCTTATCTGTAAGCGCATCTTGAACCAAAAAACCAACTGCTCCCGCCAATGAGACAAAAGACACCACATATGAAATAAAAAGCCAGAGTTTTACCCTGCAATTCATTGCAATCCATTGTCATATAGCAGGAGGATAAAATTTACAAAAAATAACAGCAGCTTAGAGTAAATATAACAAAAACAACATAGCTTAGGACATTCTGAATGGCCAGAGGAATGTATGAATGATAGATTATCTTTTAAAACCTTAACATATAGACCATTTGATAACTCATGAATCAGTTTAATTATCAAGATTTTGCGGCTTTAGTTTTATCTGGCAAAGGCTGGAAGTAGGGGTGTAAATTGGTGACCCTGAGGGTATCCTCCAATCCTCTTCAGTTTAATCGAATGAACTATACTTTTTTTCTCAAAAGAAAAAGAGCCTACTTTTACAAAAACAAGTGCATTTTATTGAACTAAAAGGCGTCGGAACTCGGAAGGGACCATTGGCATTGGGTACACCAACTTACACCCCTGGTTTGAAGTATCAGAAAGAAACTTGAATAAACATTCTTGTCCTTCTAATGAAACTAATTGTTGTTGCATTTCTATATGCTAATCTATAGTATAATTTACTGTAACCCTCACCCCATTTCAATGGTAGTTTGATTCATGGCTTTGATTCATACGGCAAGAGGAAACAGGTGGCATTGGATAATTTTACTATGATTCAATTGTTTCCGAGCGTCTCTGTCCCAACTGATTCTGTTACGGCCATTTTAAGCAGTCGCCATTTCAAATTCCAAATCAAACAAATTAAGACTCCACTCCAAAAATCCCAAATCATTGGCTCTATCAATCAAGCCTCCAAACATTTGAAGTTACGCCTCCGCAAGCTCTAGGAAACATTGCTGCACAGTTCTACAGCAGACAATGCACATGCTTGCAACAAGTAATGCCATAATAGCTTGCACAATCAGGCATCAAGTTTGCCCAATCAAACTAGTAAACCACAAAACGCATCAGCGATACAAATGAAGTTCACCCTAAAAACATAAAACGCCTGGGTTCGAAGTTTGCCTCACCTCCACTCGGAGTCGTCGTAGGGCGAGTAGTAACTGTCGCCGATGTCCTCCCGGCTCACGCAGTTGAACATGAGCGCCGCAAAAGAAGCGAAGAACCCTAATCAAGGCAGAGTCCATGAACGATTCAAAACCTTAGCTCTGAGAGACATACGGACCGAAGGAAGTCGAGCCAAGGATGACGGGACAAAGCATCGGGGAACGGCGCACGTACCTGGGAGGTAGTGGAGGAACGGGACGGCGGCGGCGCTGCAGACGACGGCGTCGACCCAGAACCACCAGCCGACGCCGAAGACAGCGCCGGCGATGCCCGGGGCCACGACCGGCCACGCCGCCAAGATGTTGTTGTTGTCCATCGCCGCGCGCGGTGGCCTTCTCCGACGCCGATGCCGGGAAAGGGGAGGGGAGCGAGGAGATGCGATGACTTTTTCGGTCTAGTCCTTGCAAATTGTTGTATTGAGTTTTCTCTGCAGCTCAGGTATTAGCTTGGGCGTACTTTTTTTTTTTTTGGCGTCCTAGGTTTGATCCTTCCGGGCCAGCGCTACAAGGCGGTTTTGTTTTGTTTTCTTGAAAAATTGTGAGAAGCGATTTAATTTTGATGATATATTCATCCTTTCCTAATGCTCCCTCCAGATTGATGTCGTCAGAACATAAAGTTTAGCTCAAAATTTGAACTAAAAATGTCCTGACGTTATCGAAATAAATCTGAAGGCAGTAGGATACTAAGATCGCCAACTAAGGTATAAAACCTTGCAAATTCATGCACTTCACAATCATTTTCTAGCCTGATCGGTGATCCTATAAACTACTGGAGAAAGCCCAGACGTTTTGGTAGGCAAGGTTTGAACGAGGTCACCATTTTTCTTGGTTCGAAAGGTATTCTAGGGATTACCAAAACATATACTGTTGCAGAAGTATGACATCACTGAACACATTCAAGCAGGGGTTACAAAAACATGTCCAGTTCTCGCATTTCATAACGCATGCTGATCAGACCTTGCTATGTTCCTTTTTGCGTCATAATTTTGAGTTTCCTCCAAACCTACTCACATCCTAGCAGGAACCAAGCTAATGAATGAAGAAGAAATTAGCAATGCATTAGAAATCCTGCCTCTACCCACTTCGTGTTATGACAGGGCAAACACACATTCCAACAGTGGCAAAGTATAACCAAAGTATAGGAATTCATAAAAAGAAAAATGATGTACAACTATTTTCAGTACCCAAGATTAGCGACGACTGTTGTGATTTGCGTAAACAAAATACAGGGCACAACACTATGCCACTACTTGCTAGCTGATTTCGACTGGGAACTCCGTTGATCCTTGGCGAGGCCTGAACTCTGGAGACCTTCCACAATATCTGCTACCGCTCGATCCCCCCTCTCAAGGACGCTCTCCAATGACTTCACTTTCTCCAGCAGCTGTTCAGCATTCGTGTTTGCAGAACTAACCAGCTTATCTGCAGTCTTCAACGCCGTGCACAACTAGAGGCGGACAAAACCACAAGTGTTAGTTTGCTGGGACTAGAGAATGTACAGGTGCAGAGAGCTGGAAAAGAAACGGGAAAGCACGAGCCACACCTTCAGCATCAGTGATGGCCATGAAGGATCATTCTCTTTTAGTGCCTTCATCAAATTGTTGTAGTGTTCCTGGTATTAACATAACATTGAATCAAATTGTTGATTGGGAGAGAGACAGGTTTGTGAATCAGAACACAACAATGCTACAATGCAATACCACATTGAAGAAATAAACAGCATTTTACAACATTTAAAAAGTTCGTGTTCCCTTTGTATTAAACATTTGCCATTAATATGGGGATTGAGCAAAAAGAAAATACGAGGAATTGCAATCACTCAACAAACTTGCAGCAACACAGGCTACACAGCCATGTTTCTGACTAGCAGGCACTTGAGACCAAACTTGCAGCAACACAAGCATCTTTCTGACTAAAAATCTTTCTGACTAAAAATGCAGCCGTTCAACTATCTTCTCTGCTAGACGTGATTGCCAAAGAAGACAAATACAAAATATATTTTTTTTAGAGGCAACTACGGTAGGCTGAAGCCTACCTGCCAAACACAAAATATCAAATCCAACCTAAGTTAATTAGGACCTTAACTAGCTCTGTATGGATCTTAATCGAGCAGAGCTATTCCAAAGGCACAGGCATATTTTTGTCTACGCAAAATAAAGTTAAAATACAACTGTTGCTTCCATATTGTTTCAGCGAATTTTCACTTCGAACAGCTGTTTCAAACTGAGATACGATCAGTAGCTGATTCTAAAATGGTATCATCAATTCTAATATCAACAAACATATGCGCAGCATATGGCAGATGAATAAATGGGTGGAAACCAAATCTAGAAGAGCGAAGGAGAAGAACACCGAGTACCTCGAAGAGGCGGCTGAGATCGGCCGGATCGGCTTCCGCCACTGGCTGCGCCGCCAAGGGAGAAGAGGGGACCGAGACATCTCCTCCGCCGCTGCCGAGGGTGTCGTCACCTCCGTCGACGGCGAGGTCGCTGAGGAGATCGCCAATGGTTAGAAGCGGTCCTCCGACTCCCCGCATCTCTGCCGCGTACTGCCGACGAAGGGATGGGCCACCCTGGGTTTCTACCGAAAGTCTTGGGCCGAATCTAACATGGACTTTAAACGGGCTCGGTCCAAATTCAATTATATTATTTTTTTTGACACAAACTCCATTCCATATGGTCGATGATGATGAATGCCCATGTCCCATAAATTCTCATTCCTACCCAAAAATAGGGTTATGTACTCCCTACACGCCATTACGTAGACAAAAGGTGGCCAGTTAAATCTGTTCATCAGTAGATAAAGAGCCCAATGCAGGAAAATACAATTTGGGTCTTTTTTTTTTTTCGAGGAAATTTGGGTCTTTGAAACAATTGGAAACATTTCCATAGTTACCCGTTTTATATGTTTTACTAGTAGTTCACAGGAGTTCCTCAAAAAAAAAAAAAAACTAGTAGTTCACAGGCATTTAGCTGTTGGAGCTGACACCAAGATGACAACAACCAAATTTGCGCCTGATAGAATACATCAATTTCCATTATTTCAAAAATCTACACTACGGTGTAGCCGTAGTAATGGATGAATCATATTCAAAATATGATACATTTATTTCTGCCACATAATGTTACATTGACCTAGAATCATATGCTAATAGCTGACACAAATGCGTGGACAGCCATAGAGATGCTAGATAATCTAGTTTGCAGTTCTCCATATCTGCAGGGAAATTGAGGTTTGCCAGGGGAGAGGTCACTCCTGAAGCTCTTCTCTGCACGCAATGGAAATGAAAGAGTTATCTCAAATCGGTAACCACAGTGGCAAAATGCAGCGATCACTGATCAATGATCAATGGTTGCCAAATCAGTGTTGAAGGCTTGCTGTGGCAGTACGAATTTGGAATATTAAATTAAATATAAAAAAAAGCTTCAGTTTTTTGTCCTGAAATGGCCAATCCAGAGAAGAGAATGATTTTAGTATGAGAAAACACACACACTATCCTAAGCAAATCTGACGACAACACTCACTCGGGCTCAATCGAGGTGTACTTCCGGATGGCGGCAATGATCCTCTCCTTGTCCCTCGTGGCGAATGACTCCACCAGCTCCCCGTCCTTGTAAAAGTGGAACAGCGGCACCACCTTGATGCGCAGCCGCTCCGCCACCTCCGACTGCTCGTCGTACTCGTCGATCACCTGCACAAAGCGCAGCATTTTAACATCCACACCACACATCAAACGAGAGAGATCAGTCACGCTTGGTAGCAGCTAGCTGAGCTGAGCAAAGATACGCGGGCGTACGTTGTGCTTGAGGAAGACGACGGGGGCGCCGTCGTCGCCGGAGCCCTTGCAGAGGCGCATGAACCCCCTCTCGATGTACTTGCAGCTGCCGCACGACGGCCGGAAGAAGTCCACCACCACCAGCGCGCCCGTCGCCTTGGCCCGCTCCAGGTGATGCGCGAACTCATCGTCCGTCTTGAACTCCGTCACGCAGTCCACCGGGCAGAACTCGTCGTCGTCCTCTTCCACCGGGGGCAGGCCAGGGAGGGACCCGTTCGTGCTCCCGGTAGCTTCTTCCTCGCCGGCGCTGCTGCTCTCCGCCACGGAGGCGGCCAGGCGGCGCCGGCGGACGAGAGTTCTTGGCAAGAGGAGGGTGGTGGCGGGAGGGGAGCGGGAGGCGGCGGCGGCGGTGATGGGGAGGAAAGAGATGGAGGGGAAGAGGGGGAGGACGAAGGATGTGATCATGGCTGCATTGTGGTGTGCCTCGAGGTGTGGTGGATATTGCTCCTTTAGATTTTGGTTTTTTTTTAACCTTTTCTCCAGAAAGGATTTGATCAGTTTGGTTGTAAGTGTTTGTCGAGCATCAATGTCCACCAAACCAAGTCTTGAACCTGAACCCGGGTATATATCAACTTTCTTTCAACATGAACGCCACTATATGAGTGAAATATCACTACGCTCTATTTAAGTACTTTCAACATTTCCAGATTAAGCCACCTAATTTTTAGGTATATACGTGGTCACATTAGCTATAACTATAACTCTGTACCAATAAAAAATCAAGTGCATTGGTGGTATCTAACATCCCAAGTTTTGTTGTACCATCTACTCCAAGATTATATTAAAAGTGACTAATTAATATTTAAACACTTTAACTTTCTTACCTTATACTCACCATTTCTAAAGCGCAAAGCTAAATGTTTCATTCAAAAAAGGAAGAGGAAAGAAGGAATATTACAGTATTTTTCTGTTAGTGAATCTCCACTGTAAAGAACCACGGCAGATGCATGAGTTTGTGCTTAAACTATACAGGCATCATACACAGAAAGAAGTTTGCTGCGGAGGCCGGAAAAAAAAAAGTATACTGAAAAGTTGTAGCATTTTCAGTTAATGATATTAGTACAGATCTTTCTTCCAACCGGTACACCCCCCAAAAAAAAGTGATACAATCGCATCCACAAGGCAGAATAAGAAACATATCTGTCTTGTTAGCAAGATTCTGTACATTGTACATAACAACCAAAGATGTTTTGCTGATGAATCACAGCTGTTTCAAATAATTTCTTTAGATGCTAATTACATTGGTGTTAGAAAGGCTGGACTTCAACAGGGACCAATAATTCTCTGCTGTGAATTCCAGCCGGCCTGAAGCAGAGAAAAACTGATGTACTGACCTAGTCGTAGATTTGAATTACAACGCCAAAACAATTCGTCAGGGCTCTATATGGTGAGTAATTTGTACTGCGGTAGACCATAGCATAAGCATGCCATGCCATTCTGTCACTGAAGATCTTTCAACCCATCAAGATCAAGGGGCTGAGTAAAGCCGCATAAATTCCAGGGCAAGAACCTTGCTGAAAGCTTCTCACTTGGGATTAGAGCTATTCAACGGCAGCCACCTCCTCAACACCAATTCAATACTTCATTCTAGTTCTAGATCAAAACTCCCAGGCATTCCATGTGATCGAGGAAGGGCACAACAAAAGAAAATGCCGCAAAATTGGTGACTCTGTGTGTTGTTGGTCAATAGTTACCTGATAACTGTACACATGACAACTATTCACTTGACCCACTGTTTCTCGATGAAGAATCTGCAACATATTGATGGGGGTAAAAAGCATAAGAAAAGGCAGCTTGATGCTTCACAAATAATCTAAATAAATGATCTGGAAATAAGACCTCGCGAACGACGCTTGCCCTCCATTGCTTCTTTCTTTTCCTGACAGCTTTGGCAGAGGAATGGACCATCCCAGCGACGCAAACTCCCAGGTTGTGATGAATCTTCATGTACAGATATCCCTTGGTTTGGCTTTAACTCTACTTGACAAATGGCACATATGAAAAGCTTGAACATATTTCGAACAGGATATTCAGAATCCAGCCTGCATTCAACAATGATAAAAAATGCAAAGATCATTTACCAGTCCAGTGGCTAACTTTGGATACAGAAAAATCAGGAAACCATCATCTCAAACCTTTCAATGAACAAAAAATAGCCATTTATATTTTCTTCAAGTCTTATGAAATTGGGCAAGTGAACAAGTTCTTTGATGTCTGTATGGAAGGCTAGTCCCTAAGAAATAACATGTTGTAGGTTATTTGGCTCATTTGGTGCCAAATTTATACTCTTTCTAACGTTCCTTGAACCATGCGTCTCTACAAATTGCATTCATCCATGGCACTACATGGTCTATGTTCCATTTTTTTTCTCTAAACTTAGTTTATCTCTGTTGCTTGAGAATGCTTTGGTGGCGTTATAATGAATATATCCTTCCTACCTACCATAAGTTCTCCAAGTAATGACATTTTTTCAACAAATTCTACAACCATTGTTTGAGAAGCAGGCTCTTAATGATCAGTTTGCACAAAATTATTTATGACTTATGAAGATGAAATTAGGGAACCGACCTTCTAGAAAGGAGCGCACACTCATCCTCAAATATTTCCTCCACGATGTCTGGGTCCATATATTCTCTATCTGCATGGGAGGATGAGTCTGATGATGGTTTCTTTCGGAACATATTTTTGAAAACACCAATTCCTGGTTGCTTTTTAGGAAGTGGCATGGAATGGTTGGATTTTTCTGCTATTATATCAACGACAATACAAGTGGTATCATCCCTCAGTCCTTTTGATTGCACAGCAGTCTGCAAAACATTCAAATATGTAAAAATGAGTACCGCATGAAAGTTAAGCTGCACATGATAAGCAAAGGAGGGGGTGTTACTTTAACAATTTGTTCAGCTGCAGGCTCCGGAGGAAGTTCTCGCGAGCAGTTAAAAGCTTCTTCCGGAGAAATGGCATCCCAAACACCATCGCTTGCAATAATGAGTCGACCTCCCGCGGTAGATAGCTTCACATATTAAGAAAATGATTAAGGTTCAACTGCTGACGATACTGTTTTAATTAAATAACTAGTCACCATTCTCTCAACAAAGACAGACCAAAAACTCTGTCAATAAACTAAGCAATGTAAATACCAATGAACCCAACAAATCATAACAAGTGCACAGGCAGTTAGCTAATGCAAACGACATGGTTTAACAAGAGAAAAAAAACTATTAGTGCATGTAACTAAGCATAGGCTTACAGGTATTGTCTTTATTCTGCACATAATGTGAAGATCAGGGCTAGCATAGATGTCGAAATACTATGCTAAGAAATTTCATTCAGTGGAGAGGGAATAATAATCCAAGCAGTTACATTTCCTGCAAAGGTGCATTACGAATGTTACAGGCTGTACCTTTACTTGCTTAACAAGAGGAACTGGAACGATGAATTCACCAACATCTTGATCTCCGATTGACCTTGATAGGCACAAACCTCCAGGCCAACATCTAAGAGGGCCAATCTGGTGGTACACAACAAAAAAGGGTCAAGCATAAATCTGGAGGTAACCACCTAACGGGGACAATCTGGAGATAAACTCTTGCAATGAATTTAAGCAATAATGACAACAGAAATTAATCCCTCAGCATAAAAAGAGCTAGATTAAACGACAAAAAAAAAGATGGGCAAAGTTCAAACCTCAGCACCACCAACGACATTGAGCCTTCCAACATCACCTCCACTTTCTGTTACACGATCAACCCTGTAATTGATGTCAAGTTATCAGAGCGAAGTGATTGCCGTGAGAAAGGGGAAGGGATGTGTATCATGAGAATAATCTTACTCCTCTTTACTTGCATCAAATCGATGATCAGAAGACAAATGATAAATTGAACCTTCTGCTTCTAGTACACAACGGGAATCACCAACTGATGCAACAGTAATGATTAATCCATCTATTATGACAAACGTCACAGTTGTTCCTGAAGAACGTGCTGTAAAAGACAAACATATAGTCACAACAGTCTCAACCAGCAAGTACAAACATCGAATGAATTGGAAGGGAACTAGTGAATAGATGGTTTTGTTCATAAGAATTCATGCAACACATATGCAACACGTATGGGATCTAGCCTTCCATCCATGTCAGCAAAGCTTGTGGATGACTCCCAAGTATGTTGTATATGATTATATGTATGACACTAGTAACAACCAAAAGGGAACAAACAACGTCCAAAGTCATGGTAAGAGAGACTTCATATTTCACTGGTTTTCAGTTTATTGCCTAAAAGATCCCTTTTGGGGGTCTCGGTGACAGAAATGTTACCCCCCTTTTTTTTTTGCGAGTGAACAGAAATGTTACCCTCCTTATGTTGGAACAGACATACAAGATAACAGGCAAGCGAATGGCCAAGGTTGGTTAAGTTGTTATATTACACACCTTTTGTCTGGAAATCTTTATCAGTTTTGACGAAAGCTGCAACCAACGCTCTTGGAAGCGCAGCAAGCCAGTCTTCCCTGTTGAGATCAGCAGGGATTGCACTCAAGATGTTGTTCAACAGATTCTCCTTGGTATAAATTGCAGCTCCGTTCCCGTTGTGCCCATCAAACAGCTGCAACAAAATGACAGCCGTAAGCAAGAAGCTCCGAACGATTACTGTTGCTGAGGCATACTTTGTGCACCATCAATGCTTGTTAATTGGTGAACGGAACAACAATTCAGCCACTTTCCGCCGCGCAGTTCCAGATGGAAAATGGTAGAGGAATCCCATGCGTTGGTTCTCCAATGTGAGCAACAGGGGACTACGCCACAAAATCAGACCTTTGATTTCCCGCAAAATAATCGGAAATTTGCCATTCCAACAAAAATTTCGCCCGCATCGCCGTCACATTTTGCGCATCCAAACCGATCGTGCGTCGCCAACCCGCCTAAGGACTCGAGCCAAACCAACGATCCACGTGACGCCAGATCGGGGCACGCGATCGGGAGGGGAAGGGAGGCTACAGGAAGGAAGCGGAAGCGCTTACGCCGAACGCGGAGAAGGAGGAGGACGGGACGCCGGGGAGGCGCTCGCATTCGGGCTTGAGGAAGGTGAAGTCCTCGCCCTTCTTGGCCTGGCTGAAGAGCCCCGTATGCAGCTCCGGCCGCTCCGCCGCGGTGCGCTCGCTGACCACCTCCCGCCGCAGCAGCACAGCAAGTGGCACGGTCGCGCCGGCGCCTCCCCCCGAGCTGCTGCCGCCGCAGCTGCCCACGGACCCCGACGACCGCGAAGACATCTCCAACCGTCCCCCGCCACCGCCAGGCGGCCACCAACGTCACCGCGGCGCCGAATCCGGTGTGCAGGCAGGCAGGTGGCCTCCGTCCGTCCCCTTTTGGTGCGGTGCTTTTTTTGGGTGGCGAGGAGATGGACAAGGAAAGAGAAGGTGGTGTGAGGAAGAGAGGAGAGAGGAGGAGGAAGGTGGTCACATGGGGACGGAGAAGCGGGGTGCAGGACGCGGAAATCCAGCCCGCCACGCGTAACGGCTCCCAGTGCGGAGAGTCTTACACAATTTCGGCAAAAGTAGGCAGGCCAGGCGGCGCCTCCGGTTTTCTTTCAACGAAGCACAATGGCTACACCCAACTGGCCAACTCACTTCAAAAGACGTTTCAGAAAAGAACTCCCTTCAAAAGAACTCACAGCAAATGTAAAACTACCTACACTCCTACAGTAAAGACATACATGCTCTGAAAGCATGAGCACCGTATATTCAATTTTTGCGGAACATATGTACTTAGATCTTTTAAGCAAAATATATTGATATTGAGGTGCGAAGATGTAATTAGACGATTTATATGACATTTGTACCAGAACATTTTTGTGTATAATATGATCTACGGAGTAGATTCGCATGAAATTAAATAAATTAAATCTATAAATTTCATAATTTGTGTCCATCAAAACCTTAAAAAGCATTTGAGGGGTGGGGTGGGGGGGGCATCCCCCCTTTGATTTGCGTTGTCCCCTTAATCAATATTACAAAAATTATTGACAATAATTAAGGTGTGTGTCAACAATTTTTACACATTGCAGATACAGCTATCCAAGATGGTGCCTGTTCCATTGACACAAAAGTCGTGAGATCGAGCAGTAAAAACGAGTGCCACAGAGAGGGAGAAATTGTAAACGGTGATGAGAGGGAAGAAAGAGAAGGATGGGTAGGCTACATCTGCCCAGAATAAAATTACACATAGTAACGTCGGTTAAGCCTAACATGTCTCAGCGTAGATCTTTAGTCAAGTAGGAAAAAGTCATATATACCTGTCATTTCAACTCAACTCACCAACTATTCACCCACCCACCAGCCCATCACATTTTGTCCTATCTATAGAAATGCTTACATTGCGAGAAAATTTTTGAATGCTTCAAAATGCTTATGTATTGGAATAGCTATCCCTTGGGGTATTCAATCCACACTCTAGTTGTATAACATCGTGAATAGTAAGTCCGGCTCAGGTCAGGCTAGCTTGTCATATGAGCGCGTGAGGGTTTGAATAAACTGACCATAGTTTTGGTTTGTTTAACTAAGTTTAAATAACATGTATAACATCGTGAATAATTAATGTTTGTATCAACAACTTTGGAGTAATACAACGAGCATAGCTCAGCTGGTTAGGTTCTTTGTGGTGGAACCAACCTACCCGGCTTCAAGTCTTAGACTTAGCACATGTGTGTTGTCTCTTTACGATTATTTATGCTTTCAGTGAGAGGCGACGTCTCTGTCGACACTGAAGCGTCTGTGATGACTTTGTGAATTTCAAGATCAGCTGATCCAATTTTCGGAGGCCCTCACAGAGTAAGGGTTGAGTGCGTGCGTTCGTATGGTGAGTAAGGCCCTCATAGACACTAAGGTGTCTGCATGTTTCTCAGTGTCTGTGTTTAAAAAAAAACAACTTGGAGTAATCTTTATTTACGTACAAGGGTATTTAAAACCTAAGATGTCAATTGTATTATAGAATCATTTTATATAGATAATCCTTGGTGTAATAAAAAAAATGTTGAAAGGCATACCACGTATCGTCGTTGGAACCTATGGAGATGATACTCGAAGTTTATTAGGTCAAGCACTACAAAATTGTTGATGCGAGTTGTAAAATGGTTGAAGCATGTGCATGCATGCACGGTAGGTAAGTAAAAAAGAAAAACTCAATTACGGTTTTCAAGTATTATATATTGATCTTGTTAACCAAGAGGGAGCGGTGGCGCGCGCATTGGATCCGAGCAGAAGGTATCATCACATCACAGACCTCAAGCGCGTGATCCCTTGACGGGGCCACGACTGGGGCTGACCGGCCGGATAAGCTAGGGTCTGTTCTTCGGCACACATGCGTGTGTCGTGCCTCGTGCGTGAATGATTGCGTTCCGCATATGGTTTGCCATGGCCAGATGCCAATGAAGGCTCGTGGCTGTCAATAAGAATGCCCTTCGCCGCCCCGCTGATCGGCCATGCACGGCGGTCTTCTTCGGCGGGCGCGGGGGTGCGATGGGAGCCTGCAGCAAGAAGATCATCAACTTGCAGAAGCGTTAAGCTTAGGGTCGTTCCACGCGGCTACGTCGCAGTCCCGACGTCCCGTTCGCACAAGAGGGCTCCAAATGGACGCCGCACCGCAGGGCTGGGCTGCTAGCTGAATGCTGACACAGCGCGAGTCGCCGAGGCCTTGCCAGATCAAATCCACCAGTGCTGTTGTGTTGATCCCGTAAAGAACGTCGGGACTCGGGGATGGAAAGAAAGAAAAACGAGTCTTGCTGAGCCGTACAGCTGCTGGCAGCCGACGGCCGAGAAGGACAGCTGGTTGGATCTGTTTTAAGATATGCAGCCATAACGCAACGCCACGCCCGAACGACGTCCAAAATTTTCGGCAGCACGTGCATTGACGGTGATCCAAGTAGTCCGAGTCCAGTCCGTAGGGCCCGATGGTATGCTACTGTTTGAGCAGCCCAGACAAAGATGCATCGCGGCCCGGGCCCCGGCGCAATGAATTCAAAGTTGTGGCCCGCGTCCGTTCAAAACCAAGTGCCAGCGAAGCGAGAACCGACCGAGCAGACTGTGCGCCACTGCTGACGATTGACAAGCAGCAGCAGTTGAGCATCGCCGGCGATGTAGGCGTGCACCACGTCCGACGCGGCACGCCGTAGCCATCCCTGCCTGTCGGCGACCACTGCACCGGTGCACCTGTCCCACGCAGCGCCAGCAAGCCAAGCCAAGAAACTCCGGTCATCTAGAAGCGGGGCTCACGAGTCGCGCACGTATCTTTCTCCCACACCACAAACGCACGTCGCACACCAACATCGCCCGTCTGTCGTTGCCACCCCACGAAAAACGCAAGACCTACTCACCGTCGGTTACTTGAGGTCACTGCACCTCTCCCACATCACAAGCGTTGAAGAGTCCGTCTCCTCTCCTCGTCCCGCTTCGCACTACTCCTAGCCTCGCCGCGATCCTCGGCAAGCAGCCAGACATGGCGTCCAACCCCGCCCCGACCGCCGGCGCCGGCGCAGCAGCAGCGGCGGCGGAGGACGACGACGTGGTCGTCCGCGAGTTCGGCCCGCTGCTCCGGGTCTACAAGAGCGGCCGCCTCGAGCGGCCCCTTGTGCCGCCGCCGGTGGGGCCGGGGCTCGACCCCGCCACGGGCGTCGACTCCAAGGACGTCACGCTCGGCTCCTACTCCGTCCGCCTCTACCTGCCCCCCGCCGCCACCGGCGGCGCCAAGCTACCCGTCGTCGTGTACGTCCACGGCGGCGGCTTTGTCGCGGAGTCCGCCGCGTCGCCGCACTACCACCGCTTCCTCAACGAGCTCGCGGCCGCCTGCCCCGCGCTCGGCGTCTCCGTCGAGTACCGCCTGGCGCCGGAGCACCCGCTCCCGGCGGCCTACGACGACTGCCTCGCGGCCCTCAACTGGACGCTCGCCGCCGCCGACCCCTGGGTCGCCGCGCACGGGGACCTGGGCCGCGTCTTCGTCGCCGGGGACAGCGCCGGCGCCAACATCTGCCACCACCTCGCCATCCACCCGGAGCTCGTCGCGCGCTCGCCGCCGTCGTCGCCGCGTCGTCCCCTCAGGGGCGCGGTGCTGATCCACCCCTGGTTCTGGGGCTCCGAGGCCGTGGGCGAGGAGCCGCGCGACCCGGCGGCGCGCGCCATGGGCGCGGGGCTCTGGTTCTTCTCGTGCCCGGACACCAGCGGCATGGACGACCCGCGGATGAACCCCATGGCGCCCGGCGCGCCGGGGCTGGACACGCTGGCGTGCGACCGGGTGCTCGTGTGCGCCGCCGAGGGGGACTTCCTCAGGTGGCGCGGCCGCGCCTACGCCGAGGCGGTCGCCGCGGCGCGGGCCGGACAGGAGGGCGCCGTCGAGCTGCTCGAGACCATGGGCGAGGGCCACGTCTTCTATCTCTTCAAGCCCGACTGCGACAAGGCCAAGGAGATGCTCCAAAGGATGGTCGCTTTCGTGAACGCCGCGTGATGATGATGTACGCGCGCCGGCCATTGTTCACCTTGTTGCGGCTTTGTTGGGTTCATGCAGAGTGCAGTTGTGCGCCATTGTGAGATCGATTGCCATGATGATGAATAAACGAAGAATGGATCAATTTTGCCGCCTGTTTCATATGCATCGACTTCGCTTACAAAATCGGAAAGATTAATGATTGACAAGAAGAAAAGAAAAACAGAGACGTCGTGCATCTGATCGTGAAGAATTTTAAACTTTGAAACAAACGTTCGAGTTTAATTTATACGTTTCAAATCTAGTCTTGACTCTTTAACTTTTCAATCGATGGATCCATTCCAATGGTCTAAGAAAGAATAAACAACCAGGAAAATATTCAGTGCAAACCACGTATTCGATAAAATCGTGAAAACCCTTTCCAAAAACCTACTTAGAAGTTTGGAAAAATTATGAAACTTAGCATACATGTAGAGGACATGGTGGGAAACAGGCACGCAAAATTTCAGATCCAAATTCAACTTCTACTAAAAGATGTAAAAATAACAAATCAGAGTGGAAGAGGACAAAAATACTGCACATTCACTCTTTTGTTCTTTTCCTCCTCTTTCTTCATGATTTTTTTATTTTTGCATCTTTTAGTAGAAGTTGAATTTGGATCTGAAATTTTGTGTGCATGTTTCCCACCATGTCCTCTACTCGTATGCCAAGTTTCATAATTTTTCAAAACTTCTAAGTAGATTTTTGAAGAGGGTTCTCACGATTCCACCGAATAGATGGTTTGCACTGAATATTTTCCCAAACAACCATGCCATGCCAAATTTGTCATCTTAAGAAAACGTATGCCAAATCTGGTTCTTTAGTTGGGCCGAATCTTGACTCAAATCATTCGGATGGGCTGGAGTTTCGACTAAATTTTTCCAGCCGATCCATGTGCAGTGGGCTTCGATCTGGCCCAACTAAAAGAAGCATAAGGTTGATTAAGGGCCTGATTGGTTTCTTGCACAGCTCGAGCCTGCACCGCATCAGCGAGCCAGGCTCCTTCTGGCCAGGCTGATGGCAGCCTGCTGTTTGCTTACCTGGTTGCTCACAGCATGGCTGAGCGAAGCATTTGATTTGTTGCCTTGACATGTAGCTACTCCTGCACCGCTGCTCTCTCATTGCATGCAGCTCACGAGCTCGTGAGAGCTCGGTTCAGCCTGGCTGAGGAGGGAATCTTGCACCGCGCGGGACAAGCCCAACTGCTGCTGCACCCATCCAATCATGCGCTGGTTGCATCCCAGGAGCCTGGTTCGGCTGAAACCAGCCAAACAATCAGGCCCAAATTGTAATAGAAAATATATAGACTTTATTTTTTTAAACACAAACACTCATATACACGTTGACACCTTTGCTAAAGATTTCCCGTCTGGCATCTTTCTAATCCATCTTTCTAATCCAGTTAAAAAGTTTCTCACATGCAATTTGAACGAGAAGATGTGAACATCAAATCCACCTTAGTCTAATAAGACGTGATAGTATTTTACTTAATCATGAGGATCTGTAGAGATTGTTGCGGCTGCGGCTATGACGGCTGCCGCTGTGGCCGCAACACACAACAACCCTGGAAAGAGATTGAGTGGAGCCGCAGCCGCAGCCGCAGCCGTGGCGCAGCCTTAAAATCTCTTCCGATCACACTTCTTATATTTAGATTGTTTTTAAAATCATATATGTACGTTACATATCTTATTTTTAAATCTTTACCGAACACGTGTGGTGAACCATAATATGTGCCTTTTTATGTGCGGTAACAACCGGCAATAAGTACCGAGATTACATATATGAATGCACAAGTCCAAATACTTTGTTTCTTTTTTATACTGTATCAAAAAAAACTCTCAAAGTCCATTAACCATCCCATCATGCCATTTATTGCCATGAACCAAAGCCTCTGTCTAACTGCCCCGAAATGGCAAAATAGCAGCCGCACATTTCCAACGAAAGTACCCAGAAAAGTAGCAGCAGAGCCCAACTCCCTTCCCTAAAATCAATCCCCTAGGCTGCAGATCCGACCGGGCCCACGCGTCAGCCTCTCCGCTCCCGCTCATCGAATGGCTACGCCACCACGAAATCCTAGATCGGACGGTCCAAATCCGTTTGTAACGCCCTATATATAGCCGGCCTCACCCCCAACCACGAGCTCCTCCTCTCTTTCCGCCTCCACCCTCTCGCGAGCTCGGCACCCGGCGGCTTGTCTCTTCCTCCTCGTCCTGGCTGCGGCAGCGATGCAGATGGCGGCGACGGTGGCCACCACCGATGCCCCGGCGGCCGCGGTGCCACAACACCACCCGCACGCGCATGCGGCGACCCCTCCGCATGGGCACGGGCACCCGCACCCGCACCACCACATGCCGCAGCCGCGGTGGGTGGTCATCCCGTACCCGCCGCCACACCCCATGGTGGCCGCGCCACCGCCTCCACCGCCGCAGTTCGTGAAGCACTTCGCGCCGCCGGCCTCGGTGACACCGCCTCCTCCGTCGGGTGGATCCGGCGGGAACGGAGGCGACGAGAACCGGACGATCTGGGTCGGCGACCTGCAGTACTGGATGGATGAGAACTACCTCCACAGCTGCTTCGGCCCAGTGGCGAGGTTGGTTTTCTCCCTGAGCCTGCTGCTCCGATCCAGCCTTGTCCGTACCGGATCTCTCCAGTCTAATTAGATGTGGACCGTGTCTACGCGTTGATTCGTTTATAACGTGTTGCGATTGGCATAGAATCATAATTTTGCGGATAATTTTGGCCCTGTGATGATAAAACCGCGAGCTTTGTAGTCTGCCAGGCTCGGTAGTTGCTAAAGGCGCCAACTTCCAGGCCTTCTCGTGCAGTTTTGTCGAACTAAAATAGTTAGCACGTGTTTTTGCTACAGTCCCATGATGCAAATTTAACTGAATTTTGTGTGTCAGTGTGTTGATTATGGAGCATTATTATGTTTGTAAGGTGGTAAATGTGCTAGCTTGTCTGTTATGGCTATTGTCATAAATGCATTTGATTTGTAATAGTCCGGTAGTGGTTGCATTCTGGTGATTATATATTTTTTCTTCAAAAGATCTGTTGCAGATTTCTCAATAGTATAGTATTTTCCCCTGTAAATTACTGACAATCATTTTTTTTACTTAATTCTGTTTTTGTAGGTGGTGACAATTAAAGTTATTCGCAATAGGCATTCGGGAGTTTCTGAGGGTTATGGTTTTGTTGAATTCTTTTCTCACGCATCAGCAGAGAAAGCACTACAGAACTTTTCCGGTCATGTAATGCCTAATACTGACCGAGCTTTTAAGTTAAACTGGGCATCATATAGCATGGGAGAAAAACGCTCAGAAGTTGCATCTGATCACTCTATATTTGTTGGTGATTTGGCTGTGGATGTTACTGATGACATGTTGATGGAACTTTTTGCTAGCAAATATCGATCAGTGAAAGGAGCTAAAGTTATCATTGATGCAAACACGGGCCGTTCTAGGGGCTACGGCTTTGTTAGGTTTGGTGATGATAACGACAAAACTCATGCAATGACTGAAATGAATGGTGTATACTGTTCCACAAGACCTATTCGAATAGGACCAGCAACTCCTAGAAGATCTTCAGGTATTTCCAGTAAATGTTGTTTGTATGACCTGTCCCTTTGGTTACATGTTATGCAGCCTTTCATTTTCTGCATTCCGTAGGCTCATCTTATATTGTCCAATGTTGTCCCTTCTTCATGATTGACGTGAAGATGCAACAATCATTTTCTTTTATATCTTGTGTAGTGATAGCTGTATGACTGTTTATACAGATGAAGTGTGGGCTATCTGGTAGGTATTATCTAGTGCATGCTACTATGCGCGTCATGTGCTCATTTTCTGAAGGAGTAAGCTTTGAGACCTGTTTCACTAGTGTCCGTTACAGCTTGTAGTATTGGACAAAATGTGTGGGCCTGTGGGCACATGGTATAAACTATAAAGTAACATCATAGTATAACAATGCCAATTCTTATGTGGAAGATTTCTATTTCTAGTCTTGCTTGTTACTCTCCATCTAATGTGAATTTTGTTTTCTTATGATTTTTGTATGTCAGGCGATTCTGGCTCCTCTCCACCTAGGCAATCTGATGCAGACGCCACTAACAGGACGGTATGATAGGGTTATTACTGGTGTCTTGTTGACTTGCAGGAAAAAAAATTATACTGCAGTTCTACTTTACCTGCTGTTTAAGACTCTTAATAATATCCATTGCACACCTTTGGTTATTAGTATTTGATTATATTATTTGTTAAAGGTATTAAATATGGTGGTTTGCAAATTTTTTTGCCAATGTATTAAATGGTACCACCTCCATGTGAGAGATCTAAACACATTGATGTGTATTATATTTGTTTACAAGCTGTCATTTTTACAATGTGAACTGCATGCTTTCTTGTACTTGCAAGTAGAAAAGAACGATGGTTTTACGACACTATCTCATATATTAGTGCTGCAGGTATACGTTGGTGGGCTTGATCCCAACGTTAGTGAAGATGAACTAAGGAAAGCATTTTCAAAGTATGGTGATCTTGCCTCTGTCAAAATTCCTGTTGGAAAGCAATGTGGCTTTGTTCAGTTTGTGAACAGGTATGTCTAAGATATTTCATCCGTATCCTTACATTATGCACCTAATACGCTGATATAAGAAACTAGCAATTTCTTTGCATTTTTAGTTACTGCAAGATTTGAGATGGTATGTGCATATCTGTAATTGTAGAGCTGATGCGGAAGAAGCACTGCAAGGGCTGAATGGATCAACAATAGGAAAGCAGGCAGTGCGACTTTCATGGGGTCGCAGCCCAGCAAGCAAACAGGTACAAATGATTTGGTTTTGTTTTTTGCTTCGTCACATGACATGAACTTGTTGTGGCTGAATCTTCTAAATGTTGATGAAATTCCCCTTGTGGGCGTCGCCCCTTCAAAAAAAAAAGTTAATGAAATTGGTGCTGGTATTGAGAAAAATACAACTCTTAGGATGTTCATTCAAACTGTAATAGGCACGTGTCATAACTCAAAACAAATTTACTGAAAGGTTTATTGGTGGCGAACTTTTGTGATTTAAGCGATCATTCCTTAGATTGTTTTTAGGGAATATCAGAACTCAGTTGAAAATAGTTGAGAGCTGAAGGCGCAAGCCTCTCCGCCCCCCACAGCATTTGGATCGATGTGGCCACGTCCAGAGACCAGCACGTCACCCTGTGCACGGCGTGGCCACCTCAGAGGTCGACGCGTAGCCCAGCCCCCTCTTTTGCCTGGTCGGTTTGCATCGCAGGCCGTGGGACGCAGCCCCTGCTCCTCCTCACTAGTGGCCCGCTGCAGACCCATTGAAGCGGATATTGAAATCAGGCCCCCCGCTGCGGCGCTCCTGTGCCGATGGGGAAGGGCAACAGGCCGAGCCTCTCCATGCAGCCTATCGGCCTTGTGCTTTGATTGCCACCGTGGTTCACCGCGGGCCTCCAGACAAATACCATCTCCTTGGAGTTGACCACCGGCCTGGTCTGTTGCCTACACCACATTTGACTGGTGCCTGGGCATGATTTTGGTGGCCTGCCATGCCAAACAGAAGAGCATCGTTATGAAGCACATGTTTGTTTTACCGAAGGATAAATGAATTGGAAAAGGAAAACGACCACCATCGCTGATGCAAACTGGAGTAGAACGTTTGAAAGAAAAGACAAAAAAAAGATTTCCAATCCGTCTAGGAAAAAAAAGAGACATAAAACGGAGATTAGAATTTTTAACCAACCTGTAATGACACCAGTGGCGTTGAGTGCCTCATTTCGTGGCCCTGCTCAGGCTGGCCCGACCGACAATGGCTGCAGGCTCCAAACGCAGCCACGATGATTCTGTTGGAGCAGCCGCGGCCATAGCGGGTTCGCGCCATGGAGGAGCCTGGACAGCAAAAGGACCATGCCGCTAGGGCGCTACCATACGAGCTTCGTCACAGGGAAGGGCTGTGCAGCTCAGGTATATGCCGGATTGGCTTTTCGCGAAGTCTTTCGGATTCAGGCAGTGGTGGATGGAGCGAGGATTTGTGCAGAACGCTGCTTTTGCTGGCCTGTGGGGGGAAACAGAGAGATGGGGATCGGAGCGTTGCTTCTGGCTGGTTTGATGAGGAAGAGAGTGATGGTGAGAGAGGCTAGCAGAGAGGTGACCGCCTTTTTCCTGGCGATTGTCAAGACGCGTGTGGTAGAGGGAACGGCCGCGTGGCCCTGGACGCCTGTGCGTGTGACAGCAGAGAGAACAAATGGGACCCGTGACCGGTGACTCCGTGTCTAGGAAATCAAAGTGCGCACCACAGACCACCGCCCAAGCATCGACGGCGTATACCCAGTACAGCGCTGCCGTGTCGACGGCCCGTACCAGACGAAAATTGCTAGCCCACAAACATAAATCCACGGGTATACGCCGTCGATTGCGTGCGATTCAGGTCCGGGCGCAGCGGAGCGTGCCACTCCGCCTAGTATATACATACTTACCATCGTTTGAAAATACTTGTCATTCAGAAAATTTCTATATTTTGATTATATGTCTTTTTTAAAATAATTTTAGTTAGTTCAAACTTTTATATCGTTTTGTAGGTTTTGAGGCACGGTACATTAGCATTATATACTTTCAATATCTAAATATTGTGTAGAAAACAACATAGAGTCAAATTTGCTACAGTGATTTTTCGGATGCCAATTATTTTCAATTGAGGGAAGTGGTACTCTTCTTTAGAATTTTCTTTTAATAGGGGTTAAATATCAGTGGAAAACGTTAGGTTCAGCTCAAACAGTTGTTTTACGATTGCTCCACGAAAATCGTCTAGATCTTTTCCGTAGATTTATTGTTTGTTACGTACAGCACATAGCAAATGCATGCAATCTATACTTCGTTAGATTTTCCCTTTTCTCTGGATTCAAAAGTTCAAAGAAATTGCTTGGTCGATCCGGCACGCATAACAAATTACAAATGCATGCACATCGTGTTGTGCATCACCGTCCAGAGGCCGTGCACTATGAAATCAGGATTATTAAATGCACTATTTTATATAACAAGTTTTGCAGTTCTAAAAACCATGGAATTACTAAAAGTGCAACTATTTTGGAGTTTTAAAAACTCCACTCTGGTTTTGCGTAGCACTGGCTTTTAAAATCATGGTTTCCTAATACTTTGTTTTTAAAAAACTACAACATTCAAACATCCCCTTGCACCTTTCTTAAGTTATAAAAATAGAGGTACTAAATCATTTTGTTTCTTTGTTCGACATGCCAATAACAATGGCGTCATAAAGGCATTCACGGCTTCGTATTAGTGCGGCAGGATTGCTGTGACACTACATACAATGAGTCAAAATCCAAGATAGGAAAAGATTTTTTTTTTGGATATCGTGCGGAGCACGCTTTTCATTAAGAAGAAGAGAAGAAAGTTACAACGTGGTCAGGGCTAAATCCCCTAAGGAACTTAACAAAAGCCAACCAAACGAAGTAGTGAGCAACTAGCATTACAAGAAGAGAGGGCACAAACAAGCCCTGAAACTCAAAGGAAAACAAGAAAAGATGGGAACATGCTCCCAAACAAAGCACTAGTTTGAAATCAACAGGTCTGATCTTTAGTGCTTGTGATGTAGACATAGTTATGTAGGAGTACCTCCTTGCATGAAGCATGACACTTCATAGACTTGCCAGAAACAGAAGTTTAGTTATTCAGATGTTGTTCAGGCCTCTTAAACTGTTGATATCAAATTGCCTGTTTTCTGGAGCACTCCCGAAATGTTATTCTGTGCTATCTATTGAAGTGTGCTATCACACTATCTTTCAACATGGGCCTTATTTAATATTGCTTTTTTGCTTGTCCTATGGTAGATTGGTAGTTATTGGAAAGTCCTGTCTGTGTTGAAATGTTATCGTATGCTGTCGATTAGAAGTGTGTTATCACACTATTTTTCAACATTGGGCCTTATTTAGTGTTGCTTTTTTGCTTGACTTATGGTGGTAGTTGGAAAGTCCATCCTCAAGTATTTTAACATAGATGTTCTGCTATTTGTTGCCTTAATCTCAAGACTTAGAATTGGTCAATCAACAAAATGAATTTGATGTAGCTCAAGGATGATCGTACTCTGCTCTGTATATATTTTTTTTCTCAGCTTTGACTTTGCCATGGTTGCACGATAGTATTGGTGCTCTTCAATTGGAAATTCCCTCGGATCATCTAGTGTTAGCTATGTGGTTGAACTACGGAAGTTCAATCTACAGTGGCTTGATTGTATTCTTATCAATAGATAACTCGCTCTGTTTAGTGTTTACAAATAATTCACATGGTCAACTTTTACTATTCTTCATTGACCTATAATGGTGAATGATCCACTATGTACATATATAATTTAGAAAACTGATGTTGGTTAAATTTTGAGTTTAACATCATCAATTATTCGTGAATAGAGGAGGTATATCTCAAGTCTCGACCTGTATGTCCATTCTTTAGCTAATGGCTTGGTGGGTTTATCCTGCAAATCATGTGGATAGGTAGGAAGACCGACGTATCCCGACCTCGGTTACCACAAACTTTGTATAGTCTGTGTGGGCTCAATTGTGTAAGCCTAGAATCATTCTAGCTTTGTATAAGCTGAGGCCAGTTTAAAAGGCAACTTCACCTTCATCCCATATGCTAGCCTCTGGTTGAAGATAATGTCCTCTAAAAAAGGGCCCAAGACGGGAGTAGTCCTCATCTTCCTTGAGAAACCACTCTTTTTTCTAAAGCCAGCTTAGGGACTGCTCTCATGTTTCCTTGAAAAAGACCCAAATATTGCTGGTAATTAATACCATTTTTCATTATAGTTTGGCAGAATTTGTCCAAAAGCAGTGGTAACCATGCAAGATTGCTATTTAGTGGAAATGGAAGAGACTATATATTTTCTAGGCAGCCTGGTGACTCAATATACTAATTTTGTAAGGATTGTGGTGCTTGGCTTCAACTCTCAGCATGATTGAATGGTCATCAAGTAGATCTGTGGACATTGTGCCTTGTGTGTTGGTTCTAACTTCAAACTTCTTTGCTGGCATTGTTGTGTGAATTTCAATTTGGGTCTACTTGAAGCTTTTTTTTTTTGGGGGGGGGGGGGGGGGGGGGGGGGGAGATGGAAATCTTGACAGCTTTAAGTGTGGACAATAATACAGCTTAGGTTTACATTTTGGCCCGCACCATTCCATTTTTACTAGTTATTGCTTTGCAGCCACTCATGAACGACTTGCTAAACATTATCTTTCTTCAGTCACTCATCCTGGATTTTTCTGTTTTCCAGTCTAGGGGTGAATCTGGCCACCGAAGGAACGGCGGCATGTACTATGGGACACCATTCTATGGTGGATACGGCTACGCGTCACCGGTTCCACACCCAAATATGTACGCCGCAGCCTATGGAGCCTACCCTTACTACGGCAACCAGCAACTAGTCAGCTGATGAAAGAGAGATATCCGATCAGTTTCCTCTGATGGAAAACAAGGTTTTGGTCCAGTAAGCATAGTAGCGTATGATGAGATAATATAGATGGCCATAAAAGCGGGTAAGATGAGTCAGGTATATGAATGTATCTGCAGATTTGTGCTGCTAGTAGAACCTGAAAGCTTGTAGACAATAAGACCTATTCTTTCGAGAAATTTTGACTGGCTAATAAAACTGAAGCTATTGGTTGTGTCTATCTGTCTGATTCGTGTTCTGCATTGCTATGGTTAATCTAGTTGCATGCTTAATTGCTAGCCTGGATGATACGATGCCGATCATATTTGCTCTATGTAATTGGGTGATAAACACCAACGCAGCTATCCTGTCAATTTGACCTTGGAGCGCACCGCTTGGTTCGCGACTTCGGGTGGTTGTTTGACTGGATCGTTGCCGGTGTCACCTTAGCTGCTCTTCACTCTTCTTCCCGATGAGTATTAATGTTGCTCGAAGCATACAAATCATTCAAGATTGATTTGATTCATATACCCTGGGTATATGTGCTTACCGTCCGCATCAATATGTTGAAGGCCGCTGTTTGAGATGTGGTTATTTCGGCTGGTCATTTTCAGGGTGCATTTTTTTTCTTCCGCCGCCGTTCTCTGCTCCGACGTTGGAACTTCGGAAGACAGGCTTCCAATCTGCCTTGCCCAAAGTTGGACGACCTCATGGTGAAGGGTTCGACGTTCGAGGAATCTTCTCCAGTTCGGCATTTCATTTACAGAGATTCATCTTCTTACGTGTCCATCCCCTGATTCACAGCTGCCTTTTTTATGCTCGTGAAAGGACTGTGATCTTTCCAATGATAAAGGGAACCGCCCAGATTGGTATACGTACGCAAGTGAGCTTTTCTTCTTAAATGTTCATGATCAATTTTGTCTGATGCTTGATTTCTAGCGCAAAGGGGTTTTAGCAAATCCTGGGCGTACCAGAGCGGAAGCAACAAGTGTGGAACAATAGGACAATCGACCCCGACCCCCTCTTGACTTCAGAGACCAATAGAACGGGCACAGGTGTTGCTACGTTTTCCCGTTTTGTTTTATACTAGCCAGCGCCTAGGAAAAACGCGCGAGTTTTCCTCACCCCTCCCCCTTCCCTACATAGTATAAATCAACGAGCTCAAGCTCAGCTCGGCAGCAAACAAAATTATCAAAGTGCCCAGTTGCCACACCACGCGTTGTTCTTCTCCAAGTCGTCTTCCCTGCTCCCCCTTTCCACCGCGTCTTCTCCCAACTCTGCCTCCGGCAATGTCGCTCTCTCGGCCTCGTCGGAGCAGAGAGGAGGACGAGGACGAGGATGGCCGTGCTGGTCGTGGGAAGGACCAGCGGGGGTCAACTCCGGCGAAGCGACCGCGGCCCTGCTCCTGCTCCTGCTGCTGCTGCCAGTGAGTTCAGCCACCCTACAGCCACCTGTTTCTTTCTAAATGGCTAGCTCGAGTGATCTGCTTCCGTTTATATTCTCTTATGAGTGTCTGAACATCTATCATGATCCACACCGCACAAAGCCAATACGAAAAAGAAAATTGAAACATGGAGGTTTTTTCGTAGCTGGTTCAAATTGCAATGAGCGTAATTATTTTTACGGGTCCTTGGGGAGTTTAGGTACTGCAATCGGGCATGCAATATCTTGAGATTTAGTTGAGGGGGAAGTCCACGAGGTGCACAAACCGTGATTTTCTTTTCATGTTGATTAGGTCCCACGTTTCTCTGACATTTCCCACCCGATTCAATCGCTCATCCTGACCTCTTCTGTGCTTGAAAATTTGTATGCATATTTCCTCCTTTTTTTAGATTTTTTTTTCTAAATTTTCTTTATACGCATGACAGGGAGACCAAAGATTTCTACGAGGTTCAAATTGAGATCCTCAAGAAGGAGATGCAATGTCTGTCAAAGGGCTTCACCGAGGAGCGCAAAGCCCTACAGAGAGAGATGCAAGAATTTTATCAGAATTCCCAACTGCAGCTCAGTGAGCAGATCAACGAGCAACAAAGGAGGATGGAACAGTTTTACCATAATAATTCTCAGCTGTTTTGGGAACAGTTCAGCACCTTAATTACGGTGACTATTCACGTTTTAATTACAGTCTTCACTGAAATCGTCTAGTTTTTCGTCCTTCTGTTTTAAGTATCCTTAGTTGTCCTTCGAAAAAGTATGCTTATAGTTGATGCAAGCTTTTAGCAGAATGCTCTATGGAATATAGTCAATGACTACAATCTTGCAAAGACACCCAGTCATTTTGAACTGAACACTGAAGATGTAAATTGTTTAAAATTGTCAGGACTAGTGATACAAACCAAGGAATACCATTATGACACCAATCAATGTACCGATAATTTCTACCATAAGCATTAAATTCTTTTGCTACATTTATATGTATAATGCATTGGTGATAATGAATGCAAGTTACTCTGTTTAAATTATAGACATGAACATATGTTAATGAACTGGGATTTTTTTTATGGGTTGAAGAGATGTTTAACCTCTAGACTTGTTGAACCATAAGTGAATTGTCCACCCTTCCTCATCAGCTTAAGTTGGTGGATGCAACCGGCTGGTGAATTCATATACTAGGAAAGTAGGAATCCTGGGTCTGGCTTCATAAAACGATAAATTAATTTGATGTGTCAAATAAGATTGCCTCACGCTCAGATATGGATTTTCTTATGTTATTTCTGACTGATAACTGTAAGTTTGTTTCTGTGACAGGATACAAATATACCTGGAGGTCATGTCCAGAAATACAGTGGTCACAGGTTGGGGATCTTTGTCTCTGAAAATACTGGTTCTTTATATTGTTGCATAGATGCTCTATGATGGTTAAAAAATCAAAAGGGCTTTACATAATTGGTAATATTGTTTTTTCAGGGTCTTGTCTAATCAGATCAAAACTAGAACATATCGCTTGAAATTTGTGAACAAGTGCTGCACTGACAAGTACTCAAGGCATGATATAACGGCAGATGATGGAAATCCTATTATGATCGCCATATATGATCGTGAAAATCGTATAATATCAAATGGACATTTATCCTCCATTCAAGTTCAGATTGTTGTCTTAGACGGTGAATTTAACAAAGATAATAAGGATCAATGGGGTGGAGACTCTTTCCGTAGAAACATAATACATGCCCGGCCTGGAAAACCACCTTTGTTCTCCAATGAATTGTATCTAAAGCTTGAAAATGGTGTGGCTAGCCTCTATGGTGCCAAATTCCAAGACAATTCAAGTTTCGTTCCAAGCAAGAAGTTCAGGTTGGGAGTTATGGCAACTGATGGTAGTATATCAGAACAAGTCCTGGAAGGGATATCTGAATCTTTTGCCGTAAAGGATGGTCGAGGTTACTGTAAGTTTCTGCAACACCATTCTAACACCGAAAACTTGATATGCCCATACGCATAACTCTTCATGTAAAGTGGTTTTGGAATCCGTTTGAAGCCCTTGATTTCTCATGTCATATGCATATGCTCACAACCGCTTTAACTGTAAATCAACCCTAGCAAAGTATTATTGTAAAAACTAGCTAATTGCAGATGAATGAACCTAAAAGATTAATTTGTTTTCATCCATCTGTCATTTTAGTTGTTCCTTTTTTATATGATTTTTTACAGCTCAAAGACTATATTTTATTTACAAAAGAACATTAACTCTTAACCTAGCTATTTAAAGAGAGTTAATGTCCTTTAGTATAAAAGTATTAGGCTTCTACCTTTAGTCCTCTACTAACTTGATATCCTGCCTTTTACAGTGGCAAAGAAGGATCCTTATCCATCTCCAAGTGACCCGATATATAAGCTAAAGAAAATTGCTGCAAATGGTGATAGGCGGAGGCTATTAGAGAATATGCATATAAAGCAGGTGAAAGACTTTTTACGACTCTACAATAAGGATAAGAATGCCCTGCGCAAAGTAAGGGAACATGTTCTATTATTCGCTGATTTGCTTCTGTTCTCCCATAACGTTTTATGATATTAATAAGTACCTGACAATCTGTTTCATACCACCATAAATAGGCTTGTGAAAATATACCGGAGCACGATTGGAACATCATTGTTGGACATGCTCTAAGTTGTAAACCAGGACCTGAATGTTACTCATACTGCATCCCTGAGATGAATGCAACAATTCTCTTCAACTCTCTATATGACATTGTTGGTGCAGAATTCAGTGGTAAATACACTTCTTGTGAAAAGCTCAATGATACTCAGAAGGTAATTACTATGCTGATTTTCACTACCTGACATGCTATTTTCACTAACAAATAAACAAGTTTCAGTAAAGTTGAATTTCATTTGTTTTTGCTAGTAGACAGTCTAAATGCAATTTAAAATGTTATGGGCTACCTTATACATAAGTATCACAAAAATCATGTAAGGTATCTACTACATAACATCCTACAGATCACTATCTAAATCCATCCATTTAATCCAGAACATGTACTAGAAGATATTGCAAATTATAGATTTATGTTTAGCATGCACTGTGCTGTTTCTCATGATTATTATGAGTAGAAAGTAAATGTTAGGGCAATTTGGCAGGTGATCCACTCTATCATTTTAGCTCAGAAAAGGTCAGTGAACAAAATTTTACAACCAATGTTTGTATGTACGCACGTTTAAATTCTACCTCAAGTCAAGCAAAACTGAAGATTATATTAATTATGTCGAATCCTCTCCAATTTTGAATCATCTTAGCCTTCACCAATCGAAGATGTTTAAATTTCATATTTATATTTATGATGACCTAGAATTACATATTTGCCGACTCAGGCATGATCATACACGTCCCTCTGATATTCTATCTTCTTGACAAATTAAGACCTTTTTGTTTTTACATTTCAGCGTATAGTGGAAGCGGCCAAGATAAAAGCATATGACAATTTGAAAGTTGTTCAGTATACAGACAAAGATCCATGCCATGAACATGAGGTGATATCTCAAGAGAAGGGAACCTCTTACTTGCGGGGATCATGTTCCATTCTTTCACTTCCAACAGGGTTTCATGGTCAGGATCTGGATATTCCTCATTACCGTTTAGTTCCATTATTTAAGTATATACAATGATTTGAACTCAGTAAAACTCGGTGGTTGTACTAACCAAGGGCCGGTTCTTATTATTACAGATGAACGTTCACAGCATAGTGAGGTTTTGGAAAATGTTCCAGCAGAGGGAAGCCCCCGCCCTTGTCAACGTTGGGTGAAAGTTGTGAGCGTGGTCAAAACTCTTCACTACTGGAATAAAGAGTCCGCTTCCATGAGAGAAATGATCTCAACTCTAAAAGATATGTTGGAGAATTGAGTGGAAACAATTTGCTATTAACGAATATCCGTATTTTTCGGCTAATTGTAGCTTGGATTGATTGCACACGATGAGGCCACAGACCATCTTGTATCTTGATACATTTGTCACGTCAAAGAAAATGCGTGGGGGCTTACGTGATATGCAAAGGCATTTGTTTCGTGATTCATGTGTAAAAGTGCGGTTGCTTCATTTTTGGTGGAACGTGCTAGTACTAGCTAGTTCCACTCACTGCCCCTCCTGGTAAAACTCTGCGATGTTAGCAGTTTTCTCATGGAACATTGGACATACAGATAATATGTAATTGAGTTAGTTCGTCTTTTATCAGAAACATGTTCTCTGATCACTCTGTTAAACTATGACATGAATAGTACCCGTTTACTGCCTCTTTTGCTTTAGGATGTGTGAATGCTATTTCCCCCGCTTTTCATATCCATGCTATAGGCATCTGTTTGCAACAAGATGTCGAAGGCGATGTTTGCCAGTTTGGGTTCTTGTTGGGATATGGTACTTCCAGAGTCCAGAGCAGCAGCAACGAAAGGTTGGGGCATTGTCCACCATCACCAGCCCATCGTCTTCACCTCCGGCCGTGTGGAGAGCGCTGGTATGTGCGCAGAGCGGTTAGAAAGCCATGAAGAAATCGCTGTCGCTTTACCTGTGCGGTGAGACGGACGGAGAGGAACTGCAGCGAAGGGCAGAAAAACAACATATGTCCAGTCAGGAGATCTCCAGTTTTGGCTCAGGAGGACGTCTTGGATACGCTGCAGATACGTATCCCTGCCGTGTCGTCATCAAATTTTATTACCGTACGGCGCGTGGTGGCGGATGGAAGCGGGTTGAAAGATGGTGGATTGCGGAGACGGCTCGCAAGAGGCACGAGCACTCGAAAGGAGTAGCTCGTGTGGCTCCCCCGAGGAAAGTTGCGGCGTCGGCGTCTGGCCAGCGCCGAATGCCAGTGCCATCTTCGGGGTTCATCTTTTGGTTCCGTTCGATCTTGTTATCATCACTACTTTTGTTTTGTTTTTCATTGGATGCAGGCGGAGGCAGATGACATCCAACGGTTAGCGCCTTTTCATCACAAACTAAGTTAACAAAATCTTTATGATTTCCTTATGCCTTTTTCGTGCGGGAGCCTCAAATGATGTTTGTGATTGTTTATGAAATTTATTGAACTGTTTCAGAATAACTTAGCATTCATGCTAAGCATACATTTTTTTGGCAAGATGATCCTTTTCAGGTTTTACATAACCTGAACATTTGGATTTTGTAGAAGCAATGATGTTTTGGTCTTCTGAGGTTTAACAAACATTCAAATAGCTTTTGTTAAACATAAGATGTTTCTTTCAAACCCAAGCTTGCAAAACCACACATATCAATTTTAGGATATGAATGGGACGAGTATCGCTGAAGTATCAATGTTCCATATGTATCGGGGGGTATCGATATCCAATATGAGAGCGTTTGGAAGTATCCATGTAACATATATACTTGATTGCCATGAGTTGGTAAAAGCTTCGTACTGTAATTACATGATAGTAATTACTATTCTTTCAGATTATATTTCTTACCATGACGAAGCTTTGGAGAATGAAAGATTATCATTTTTCATGCTCAAAGGAGAAGCAAACCAAACTGCCAGCAATGAAAGAAAAAATGTTCATCATTTTTCACAAGATTACACCTGGAGCAAGGAGGAGGAATTTTATTCATCTTCTATTTACTCTCTGAGCACCGGCGATGTTCCTTGTCAAGATCCTTCAAATAAACATCAAAATTCCTCCTCCTATTTACTCTCTGAGCACCGGCGTCCGGCGATGTTCCTTGTCAAGATCCTTCAAATAAACCCGTTCAAAAAAAAAGATCCTTCAAATAAACATTCGTATTCTGGGGAGGACGCAATGGAAGATTTGTATGTGCTGATCCCTGGAGCCGTCTGTACAGCCCATGTTTCAGCGCATCGGTTGGCACAAGATGTCGAAGGTCGGTCCCTGTCTGCCCGTTTGGGTTCTTGCTGAGCTGCCTGCGGCTCTTCCATCCGGCAACTTCCAGTTCCAGGGCCCAGGGCGGGCAGCAGCGACGAAAACACCGGCTTGGCGCCTTGTCCGCCACCACAGCAGCCTATCGTCTTCACCTCCGGCCGTGCGAGAGCGCTGGTTTCTGCGCAGAGCGGTAGGGAGGCATGAAGAAATCGCTGTCGCTTGGCCTGTACGGTGAGATGGACGGAGCTGCCTGCAGACGTCGCAGTCCCTATCCATAGATAAGGGTAAGCACAGAGGCGGCGGTGGACGGGTACAGCATGTGGATGGCGGGTGCGCTCCCCGGACGCGGACAGGGACGCCGCACTCACCAGTACTAGCAGTCTTCCATAACTGGTTGGATCATTGGATGCATCGTATCGTATCGTACCATGTGAACACGAACACTCTAGTCGATCACGAGAACTTTGCACGATTCCTTCCGGAATTAAACTGCTGCTCGTGGAAATTACTGCACTATCGAGTGACCGTGAAAAATGCAGCACACTGGAAACAGATGATCGCAATTCCTGAAAGGAGTCTGCATAATCGATTGATGCAACCTGCTCTACTCTTAGGCTTAGTTTATTTCTAGTTTACGCGCATGAAATCGGTGCCGGCTACTACTCTGTTCGCAACGGAAGTTACTCTGCTCTCCGTTCACGAGATGGAGTTCCTCCACCGGCGGGGCCCCTTCCTCACCGCCTGGCCGGGCTCGCCGGGCACGTGCCCGTCGGTCCCCGCCGCGTCGGCACCGGTCATCTTGGCCAGCCTGCCGAGCTTCTTCCAGCCGCTGCTCCACGCCGAGGGCCCCTGCGTCTGCTTGCTGCCGGCGGCGCCCTGCTGCTTGTGCCCCGGAGCGGGGGAGGGGGCCACCTGCTTCTGGAGCGCGTCCATCTCGTGCTGCAGCTCCAGGTACTTGGCCTTCATGCTCTCCAGCTCGAACTTGAGCGTGTTGATGTCCTTTTTGGCCACCGCCCACCCTTCCTGGAACGACTGCGGCGTGCCGTGCAGCAGCTGCCGCCGCGTCGTCGGCATCGCGCCGCCAAACACGTCCGCCGGCTTAGTAGTGCCGGAGGAGGCGGCGGAGGAGGAGGAGGTGGCGAGCGCGTTGCTGATCTTGACCTGCTCCGAGAAGAGCACCTGCACCACCACCCGCAGCGGCAGCCGCTCGTTCTGCGCCGCGTGCATGCACGCGTCGAACGACAGCTTCTGGCAGTCCATCACCCGGCACAGCCGCTTCCGCTCGTGCTCCGTCAGCGTCGGGTGCGCCTGCCCATGCATGCAACCATCGGTCACCTGGTCTCTCGCCATAAGGGATGAAGAATCAACAGCAGCAACATTAGTGAAGTATTACTGACTTTGAGGTAGGAGTCGACGGCGCGGTAGAGGCCGTCGTCGCAGGTGCGCGCCGACTCCGGGAGCGACTCGGCCAGCACCTGGAACTTGGTCAGCGACAGGTTGCGGTCGCGGGACACCTCCGAGAGGTAGCTGTCCAGCAGACGGGCCACGCGGGCCTTGGCGTTCAGCCCCGACGCCGCCGCCGCCGCACCCGCCGTCCTGCCGTAGTACTCGCCCTGCTGCGGCGGCGGCGGCTGCTCGCCGCCGCCGCCACCCGGGCTGCGGCCGACGCCATCATCATTATCTCCGTCTGCTCCTGCACCAAAAAGTGCTCCACGAGCCGCTGCACGAGGTCGACGTCGTAGGCCGTGTCGGCGCGGCCGTATGACGGGACGAGGAGGTCGCCCGGCGCCGCCTGCTCCAGCTGCATGCCCACGCGCTTCTCCAGCTCCGTCACCAGCGCCGGCGCCGCCTTCAGCATCACGGCGAGCCGGAGCAGCCGGAGGAGGAACCCACACGACACGCTGTCGCGCTGCGGCGGGATGATGCTGATCAGGCTCTCCACCACCATGCGCTGTTCCCGCGCAGGCGCGCTCGCGGAGATGTCGTCCCTGCCGCCGCCGCCGCCGCCGCCGCCGCCGGAAATGATCATGTGCAGCCCCCGCCGCCGCCGCCGCCGGCAGACGCCTGCGCCCACGGCTCGTCCGGGGCGCCGCCGTGCGGGCCGTCCTTGGTCAGCCCCGGCAGCCATTTGGACGCGTAGTGGGTGATCGCCGCGCCGATCAGGTCGAACCGCATGCCTATCAATGCAACAAGAGAAACATGAGAACGACGAAATATAGTTTAGGCCCAATTCGGCTACCATGAATTCGTCCGTTCCCGCTCGATTTCTATTTTTTTTCCTGTTTGGACGCCGCTTCAAATTACAGTGGAAAAACAAAAAGAAACTCTGGAATGATCCCTAGGCCCCAAGTGCACTGTTGACAACTGGTATACTACATTGAGATTGACGCAGCGTGATGGCGTTATATGAACAGATTACACTGTGCTTCACTATTCACGACACCTCACGGTAACAAGACTTTGTTTCTACTCATATATATGTATAAAAATTATTTTGCCCCTACAGGAGAACCATTGAAGCTGACTAATAATTAGGGATGCACTCATGTAGCAGAGCAGCATCAGCTCACCCATCAAATTAAACCTACACAGTGCTACTAATTCAGAGATCAACTTTTCACATAAACAGAGTGACAACACAACAGTGCAACTAATTACAAAGCATTGTTTGAAAGTACAGTACCTTTGACCTTGATGGCGGTGACGACGCGCACGAAATGGTCGATCCTGAGCACGGACACGTCCTCGAACCACCAGTCCGCCGGCGGCACGGCCTGCCGGCTCGGGCTCGACTCCTTCGAGTCCCCGCCGCCGAGGTTCCACCGGGGGCTCGCCGGGCCGCTGGGCCTGGGCGGCCTGCCACCGCCGCCGGCTCCGGCGCCGGCGCCGGTGTAGGCCCAGCGCACGCCCCTGGGGTTGGCGCAGGCCTTCCAGGCGATGGACTCGCTGCAGCGGCGCACGATCTGCAGGTTCTCGGCCCAGGGCGAGAGGCCCTCGCAGCTCTTGAGCACGACGATGGAGTCCCGCCACGACGACAGCACCACGTAGCTGAGGAACGCCTCCGTCTTGAAGATGAGGTTGCCTTCCTCCAGGTCCTCCGTCATCTCCAGGTACTCGGCGGCGCAGCGCAGCCCGGAGATGTTGGACGCCGTCAGGTCCACGGCCATGCCGTAGCAGAACCGCGCCGCCAGCTCGAACGACTCCGCGCCGCCGGGGACGTCGCCGAGCTCCACCACCGCCGTGTCCGGGTCCTGCACGTGCGCCGACGAGGCCGTCTCGTAGATCACGCGGCTCATGCGCCCGCTCCGGGAGATCATCGGGTACTGGCATACCGTTAGTTCAGCTTGTTAGCTAGATTAGTGTATAACAACACTTCAAAAGTGTGTGCAGTTAGTTATAACAATAAGAAGCTCCATCACTGACTCCACCATGATCAATATCGTGCTAGCAAGCACGTGTGAAGGGTACCATAAAGAATCATCATAAGTAATGTCTTGTTGCAACAGAAGAACAAATGAGGAAACTAACAAGGTTCTATTCCCGACATAACTATAATGTCAAAAATATATAACACTTTTTTGCGAAGGAAAAATATACCAACACTCACTCTGAACTGAACCCGGAAGCATAAAACAAGAGAGCAAACGTGCTACCTTGTGAAGATGGAAGCTCACATCTCCAACTTTGATAAGCAAATCGCTAGGAATGTCACTGTTGACGTACCTGCTCAAAAAATCAATGAAAAACAAGGAGACACTTACTCGTCAAAATTACAAAACTTGAACACAAGAACATGCATTGATTTGCATGGAAGAAACTTCGTCCAGCTTATTTACTACTACAACATACCAGGATTGGTCCCTGCGAACGAAGCCGTCGTTCTTGAGCGCGTCGTGCCGCCCGGAGGAGCCGCCACCGACGGGGACGAGCCCCCGCTCACCGACGTAGCTCTCGCTCTCCGACTCCCACATCGTCGCCGTCTTCTACGCTACGTACGCCGGCCTCCAGATGCAGCTATCGATCTGCAGCCTAGCATGCGGTAAATTATAACAAAAATCATCGTGAGTACATATATACCAGCTTGCGCAAATTCAGAATCTAAACGGTTGCTTCATAAGGAAAGTGTAGTACAACGACCTTCTGGTACGGTGGAGATAACACACTGAACTAGTCCTGCTCTTGCTGTTCTAAGCTTGCAACTGGGTACTGATCAGTAGTGAGTAGTCGGAGTACCACCCAGCTATAGGCAGCCGGTGGAAGAGTGATGTGAAGCTAGTTTGGGTTCTAGCTAGCCAGGTTGGGGCCGGATAGGAGAAGGGAGGAGCATGATCTATTGGTCCCGATGGCTGGGCCGGTTATGGGACGGAGGTCGTCGAGGAGCGTGACCACATGGGATGTTTGCTAATTTGGAGGTAGCGATCGATGATCTACTCAGCTCGTAGATGGGCAGCAGCTGGCATCTCTCGTCCTCACCTCACGCCTCACCTCACGTTACATATATCTACCCTCGATCGGCCCTCCACTCTAACTCCGATGCAGCTCCATTGTTTCATTTCACCTCCCAATATAATGCTAGGTACTCGTAACTTCGTGCTTTGCACCGCTTACTGTTTAAACTTTGGCTGGCGATATCTTTCATGCATCAGCGTGCTTTGGAAAAGTTTTGCACTTGCAACTGTTTCAATATATATTCATTCATCAGCTCGCAAAGACTTTTATTGTTTGCAGCAGTAAAAAGTTAACACGTCCCTTTTTACCCCGACCCTTCTACTTCCTGTTGCACGAGTCCTGAAATTTCCTACTATATTTTTCCCTATTCAACTTGTAGCTCGAGCTAGTAGGCGCGTACGTACAAGTCGTGCTACAGGCCATCAGAGAGCGGCGGCCACACGGTTGTCCACACCGTCAACGAGGAGCGACGTAGCGCGATGCATCGCCATTCCTCCTCCGTCGCAAGCGCCCATTACATCGCCACATGACTACAGCGACCTTGTCTTCTTTGCCTCCTCCTCTTCATTTCTTTCAGAGAGAAGGAGATGAGGCTCATCAGTCATCACATATCTGGCGAAATACGACGGATCGAAACGTGCCAGGCTCTGTAGCTATACAAGAAAACCATGGCACGGGCATACATGGAGCTGTGCAGTAAATGGGCGTCACAATCTCTGCAGTTAAGTATGCCCAATCATGCCCTGTGTCTAAGCCATCATCAGCTACAAACAGTGCTAGCACTCTTTCCCTTTATTCCGAAGATGGGACTTGTTATAAGTGGTGGTCCTTCAGACTAACTAGGGTAAATGCCCGTGCGTTGCTACGGGCGGCAAACTTACAATATTTTTGTCATGTCTACACACAGAAAGTGTACGCAAATGAAACTATAAATGTTAGAGTAGATGGACATGTCTTCATTTTACAATAAAGTACTTTTGATTTTGATTTGGATATATAAATGAAATAAAATAATGCACCAAATTGTGACAAATAGGTGATGCCCTTCTACGGGAGGCACAAATTTTCAAATAGACAATTCGGTGAGATTCATGCAAAATAGAATTACACATCCTGCACAAACAACCATGCTACTACTTATGTCAATCTACATAAAACTGTGGTTATTTAACTGGCACATATATGGTTCACTAATTCAATGGAAACATATTTCACATGATTATGAATAAATTGTTGAATTTATATATGGGATAAACATAGCCACCTTCTCAATAGTGTGATCTTCCTCTTCCCCTCTTCTGCATACAGCGCTCCGTGCCAGCCATCTCTCATCGCAACAGGTGTCCCTGATACCATCACTTCATCCATATCCCTACCGAAACAATGTCTCCTGGTGTTGGTATGTCACCATTTATCCTCCATCGCCCTTGGCCTGAAAATGTCTCCCAACAACCTCCCAGCAAGCAACAGCCATACCACAACGAAAGCAATCTGTCACTCCTTTGCTTGAAGGTCATCAGTTCAAAACCGGAGTAAGAAATACATGTGCATGATAAGGGAAAAAAATTGGTATCCCAACTTTCTTTCCAATGATATTATTGTTAACTTCTAAAAAAGGAATAATTCTGTACAAGCTATTGCAAATGTTCCTGATCTTCACTGACACACAACTCAAGTGGAAAAAAAACAGGATTACAATACTCTTGAATGGCTAATATAAAAATTGTCCCCACCTGAAAAACAGAGAAGGTGTGATGTGTCGAAAAGTATCCAAGCAAAAATCGCTCAGAAAAGTATCCAAGCAAAAATCACACATTGTACTTGTGCCCAACAAATTTGGCAAAACTCTGAACGCGCAACAGGAGGCATCCAAATAGAGCTATTATTATCATTTGGCATAACATAAAAAAAATGAAGCAGAATTAAACTTATTCGTGTCCCAATGTCTATGTGAGCAAGGCACTCTTGTTTGATGAGTAGAAAGTTATGTTGTACTATAATGCACTGAAAATTCTGTTGTATAAAGCTTCAGCCGGAGTCCTCTGCACCAATTGGGCCACTTCATGATCCAACTACAAAAGAGGCGTCGTGGACAACAGAGGTTTCCTACATGTTACATGAAACTCAAATAGTTTGTAAAATTACTGTCTGATACAGGATACTCACTCAACAAGAAAGGCATCATGGACAGCAAAGCAAGAGAGGTGTCGTGGACAGGAGGGGACAGCTTCATGATCCCCTCCTTAAGTCAACGAACCATTGCTTTGCACATTTCTTGAACGGTATTGCCGATTCTAAGTGCTACATTGAATATATCAATAGATCAGACATTTTCGTGATCCTCATCACATTCTGTTATAGTAGCATGCATAACTTTAAGGTTAGCAGGAACCGCTGCCTTTACTTACTCTGTGTGTCGCCTCAGAGTAAGCACTGGGCCAAAGGGAAACTATCTATGAAGAAATATGATGCGATACTTAATTACGTGGTTAGCAATCTTTTAGAAAGCAGGTCTGCGAAAAACCTCTGAAGTGAATATTAAGCTTAAGGCTCCAGCAAGCCTTCGTGATCATGGATAGGAACATAGAAAATAAATAATGATCATGGATAGGAACATAGAATCCTTCATGATCAGCAAGCCCATTGAGTAGAAGAATCAAATAGGCTGGTCCATCTGGTAATTCCTTTGTATATCTAATGGCCAAGTACAATTGATTAGGGAAAGATATCAGTCAACTAAAAAGAAGCTGAGTATCAGTTACAAAGGGGTACGTAAAAAAATCAGATTACAGTTAGAAGCTGTGGATGTTTGTGAACTGACTGAAATCAAATAAGTCTGGACTAAAGTAGAATAATTTGATATTTAAAGATTGTAATACTAATGTAGATTTTTTATGAGAAGAAACCGTACAAAGCATCTTAGACCTGAAATGAGCGTAAGTTAAAATATATGGCAACCAGTGCGCATAGAGAAGTGTACACTGTCCCCCCGCATTTGACATTGAAATGTTCAGAAGTAAATCAAAATCGGATTACTCAATATGCATCACTGCCAGATTGTTTTGTCATGTAGAGTGCAGTTTTCTTCAGTACGCCAACAGGTGTTTTTTGTCTCAATTCTGCATATAGCTTTTTGAGCTGCCAATGGTTACTTGTCATTTTGCCTGAAAATTATTCTTTGCAACACTGAACCAATCCTGAACTCTGAGACACTCATTCTGCACAGGCCTGGTTGTACAATAGACATCCACAGTTTTCGTAAGATTCCCAGACCGAATCCAGTACTACAATATAATCCTACAATTTACTCGATCTGATCAATCCATAAAACGGGCATAGAGAAGTGTACACTGTCCTCCTGCATTTGACATTGAAATGTTCAGAAGTAAATCAAAATCGGATTACTCAATATGCATCACGGCCAGATGGTTCTGTCCTGTACAGTGCAGGTTTTCTACAGTCAAATTCAAATGTGTTGCTGACCAATGTTCTTAACACCTAGGTAGCTGGTTGAATAAAAATGCATATTGAGATTAGAGCACCGAAGTAAATCGGCATTTGGATCACAGGCAGGAACACAAACAAAGCACCAACTCGAAATCTGTTTCTAATAGAAACATAATCGAACCTTTGCATGAACAGCACATTTTTTTAGAGAAAAGGGAAGACTCCCCTAGTTTCATTGCATGAACAGCTCATGAAAGAAAACATTTAACACTCACCTAAGATGTCCTGGGCCTGGTCACGGCGGGCTCGGCCGACGGCACCAGCGACACAGAAGGAACAGGTGCGCATTGGATCAAGAGACCAGGATATAACGCGAATAAGTGATTAGGGTGGCGGACCTTGGACGGGAGGAGGGAGGGACTTGATGGAGATCTGGGTGACGACGGCATCGATAGATCCTGCAGCAGCGGCTTCCTGTTGGGCGCTGGCTCCTGCAACGGCTTGTTGTGGCAGCGGACCGTGGGCATGGCCGGGTTGCTGCCGGCCTTGGAGAAGAGGTCATTTGGTCGCGCCGCAGGATTGGAGAAGACGGCGGCCAGCGAATCCTGGAGACGACGGCGGCGCGCGGATCCGGGAGACGACGGCCCGTGGCTCCCAGTGACGGTGGCGGGCGGCTCCGGGCCACAACCGCCATCAGAGCGGTGTGGCGACGCGAGCGACGAGCGTGGGGACGTGCGGGGTTGGAACTGAAGCGGTGTGCAGACAGAGGAAATACACCGATCCTTCGATCTGCATCGGACGATACACAAAAGGTGTGCGCGGATTAAGAGGTTAAAACACGATTAGGATGGGCTGACGACCTCTAGCCGATTCATGAGTTGTAGAGATTATGTGTTGCTACCACATTGATCTCTGCCAGAAGCGACTGCTGAATCTATCCATGTATTTCGCGCGTGACGTTCGAGGGCAGGCTCTATCCTTATGCGCTCATGAATGGAATCACAAGAAGGATGATGACGGAACAATAAGATATACTCTTGGACTACTGTAGTGGTAGTAACAAGTTAGTGTTAACCCAATCCAAGAGCAAGATGACGACGCCTGTCCGGCCGCCATCTTTCTCGGGGTAGCGAGGCAGCGATGGATCGTCCACGTCGACGATGGATCGTCCACGTCGACGGCCTCGTTGGCCGCGATGGGATGGCGGCGATGTCAATCTCTCTCGGATCCGCCGCTTGGAACCTCGGGAATGTGAACGAACCCATCGCTAGCTTCCTACACCATACTAGTTCGGGCTTCCTTACTGAATCAAGATCCGGAGGAAGGAGACTAGTAGGATTTTCCGCTAACCGTCGCGTAGGAAGAAGACGAAGGTTGCATGTTCTTTTTTTTTTTTTTTGATAGGAGTGCATGAACCGCAAAGCGCTCTACAACTTGTTAAGCTTTCTGTATAGGGTTGGTTTACCGTTACGAATAGAGAAAAGTCTAATTTGCCTCCCTCAACTATTGAGGGTCGCGCAATTTTCACATTTAATTATAAAACCGGATATCTGATACCCTAAACTCATCACCCAGGTGCAATTTACCTCCCTGGGCGGTAGTGAGAGTGGTTTTGTCCTATGTGGCACAGTGGGACCCACATGTCAGGTGCCACGTTATTTTTTTTTATTTTTTATTTTTTCCCTTCTCTTCTACCCTTTCTCCACCGCCGCCCGTCGCTCCTCTCACCGCCCCATGCTGCCTCCACCGCCCCGCCCCGCCCCGCCGCTACTCCCCTCCCCGCCTCCACTGCCTCTCCCCGCCCAGAGCAGCCTCCACCTCTCGGCCGCGTCGCCGCTGCTCCTCTCCGCGCCGCCCGCCCCGCCACTCCTCCCCTCCTCGCCCCGCCCCGCCTCTCCTCCCCTCGCCACCCGACGCAATGTGGCCTCGCGCCCCCGGTCGTCGCCACTGACGCGCCGCCACACCCCGCACGGACTCGCGCCCATGGTCAGGCTGCTGCCACCAGACGCATCACCACGCTCCCGGCTGCCACCGCCTAACGCACCACCGGACGCGGCCTCACGCCGTCGCATCCCCGGCTGCGCCACCGCGCTGCCTCGCGCCGCCACCCAACGCGGCCCGCGCGGTGAGGGTAGGAGAGACGAGGGGAGGAGCGGAGGGAGGGGCAGCGCGGGAGAGGGAGCAAGAGGCGACGTGGGGAGGCGGCGAGAGGCGGAGGCGGCGCTGGGCGGGGGAGAGGCGGTGGAGGCGGCGAGGGGAGGAGTGACGAGGCGGCAGAGAGGGAGGAGCGGCGGGGAGGGGCGTGGCGGGGCGGGGCGTGGCGGTGGAGGGGGGGTGGAGGCAGCATGGGGTTATGAGAGGAGCGACGGGCGGGGAGGAGCGTCGAGCGGGCGGTGGTGGAGAAAGAGAAGAAGAGAAGGGGAAAAAAAGAAAAAAGAAAAAAATGACACCTGACATGTGGGTCCCACTGTGCCACGTAGGACAAAACCACTCTTAATACCGTCCAGGGAGGTAAATTGCACCTGGGTGATGAGTTTAGGGTATCAGATATCCGGTTTTATAGTTGAGGGTGAAAATTACGCGGCCCTCAATAGTTGAGAGAGGCAAATTAGACTTTTCTCTTACGAATAGCAGATGTACTGGGCTTGTTTTTTCTTCGGCCCCATGGTTTAGGCTGGGCCCGTACTCGGCTCATGCTGGGTTCTTACACCAGAACAGTACAGTTTCCTTTGGGCTATACAAAAAGGGACTCACACTATACGTTAGTCAGCTAAAAACGATTTGTCTTTCCGTCGAATTTTGTATCCAACAACCTGTAGACACGTTGGGCCTAATTCTCATTCGGCCTGTTGTTTAGTTTGGTCCTTCCTAGTCATTTCAGTGTACTCCATTCTTCTTTTTTTTTTCTTTTGGTTCAGTGCTGTTTTTCCCATGCAGTTGAGACGCCCGGCCGCAAAATGTGACTGAAACGCTTACTGTTCTCAGTCAATTTGTAGCTTCTATTAATCTGACTGAAATTAAAACTGAAAACACTCAAATCAGATTTTCCAATTTACAGCAAAAAGCGGACTTTGCGTGGCATCATATGATTTGTTAAAAAGCCGACTGAAACCAAATTGATTTTTAGCTGACTAACGTATAACTGAGGATGGCAACGCACGCAATGACATACAGATAGATACAGTTCAAAAAGAAAATGATAGATAGACGATACTGTATAATGCTTGGGAAAATGTATGTTAATTTCTCCCTCTCCGCTTCAACGCTAGGGATGAGCCTTTCCCAGTACACACTCCTAACTGTCGGTCAGCTGGATTATTCCTGAGCAATATGGTACGTACGGTCTCAATCTGACTTTGGGCAAGTCTTTGTCCCCGGCCGAGAAATAACAAGGTGTCGTCACGTAGTACTGCAGGATCGGCGTATCACATCCGTCGAGAAGGATGACGCACGCCCCCGGCCGTTGAAATGATCTTCCTACCTCTCGGTCCACGGTAGCCGCCGTCACGCGCGCCTACTTTCTTTAGCAGCCACTTCGTTGGTACACACCATTCAAAAGTCTCCAGACCGACCCGTGCGTGTGGTTTGCTCCTCCCGTTTTTTCTCCGTCTCTGACGCCATGAAAGGTACCCCGGCCGCCGTCGTCCGTGACAAGACCGCCTCTCGTGGTCTTCTCTCTGCCTATATCCCGTCATGCATCTTCACTTGCCGCGCACTCCTTCAATATATCTGTCCATCCACCTGCAGCAAGCAGTACTTCCTCCTGCCTGTGATCACGATTCCATGGGCTCCAACGACGACGATGGTGCCGCCACCGCCGTCGCCGTCTGCTGCATGTGCGGCGATCACGGCCTGCCGGGCGAGCTGTTCCGGTGCAGTCTCTGCCGCTCACGGTTGCAGCACAGGTACATGGTCGAGTATCACTGTAATCAGCTCCTTCAGATTCAATGGTCCTATAATCGTGATTACACTGACTGTATGTATACATATGCACATGATCGACCATTAATTCAGATACTGCAGCGAGCTGTACCCAAGAGCGACAGCTTACCGGAGCTGCAACTGGTGCCTGAGGGATGGGGGCGGCGTCGCCGGACGGCGTAAGCTGCCGGTCAAGACGCCAACGATGGCGGCGTCCAAACGGGGGAGGACGAATTCTCTGGTTGGCTCCGGCGCCGACACGATGAGCCCCGCCGGTGGATGCTCGAGGTCGGCGTTCTCGGCGGAGCCCGGAAAGGCGGTGAAGAAGGCCAAGGTGTTGAAGAAGCTGGGCGAAGGAAGGGTGGAGCAGCGGACGGTGACGAAGACTGCAGGTGCAGCAACGGAAGGGGGTACTGAACTGATTTGGAAACCATGGGCTCCTGCTCGCTGCAAGTTCTTCCTATGGCTGCTTCTGCAATATAGGATCTGGACGGCTAATAGATTGCAATTGCGTGGCTGGCAAAACTGCTATTTCTGTCAGATGTGTGAAAGAAACCTCGAGACACCGGATCACCTATTTGCTGAATGCCAGACGTCCAGACTCATTGGGCCGACATAAGCTCCTGGGCTCACTGCCCAGCACTACACCCGTCCAACTGGTTGTCTGGGAGCTCCATCGAAGAATGGTACTCGTCCATCACCAGTGCAACAGCCAACACCAAAGGAATGAAGACGCTAGCAATGCTTGTCATCTGGCATATTTGGCTAGAGAGAAACGAACGCGTCTTCAGGCAGAAATTCCATCCAGTACAGCGAGTGGTGTCCATCATCAAAGACGAAGCCAAAAACTGGATTCTCGCAGGAGCCAAGGACCTGAAGTCGCTGCTGCCTCTGCAGCAGCTATAGAAACATGGCTGTCCATGATAGATTAAGCGTTTCAATTGTAATTTGAAATTTTGAAACTCTTTTGTTGGGGCGTGGAATGACTTCGGTTGTCCTGCTTTGCCCGGGGTGCGCTCCCAGTGCACCATTGTAATCTGCTTCCCTTATTAATATATGCCGACAATGTTCGGGTCTTTCAAAAAAAAAAAGCAACGGAAGGGAGGAGGGAGGTGCAGGTCGGCACGGGACGGAAGGTGCGGTTCAGGGCGAAGGTGAGGCGGTACAAGCTCCTCGCAGAGGTGATCTGCTAGCTAGATAATTTGCGATCGAGGCCAGGTCGTGAAGAAGGGAATATTGCTTCCTCTGCACCCTGCATGTCAGCGTGTGCCTGGTTAGTGGTTAACAAGTATGAGGATGTGTGTGGTGTTGGTAGGTCGAATGGAACTCAACTAGCGTCGTTATATCCTATAATATCTGAGTTAATGCGCACAAAGAAGTCTCACGTGAAAAAGGAGCTGCATATCACAAGAGCTTGAAAATAAGGCACCAATGTACTTGGCATTTTAGCTATATAGACACAGAGAGCTAGAGAAAAAGATGTATTAGAAATAGTGAAATGACATTCAGAAGTGACAATGCCAAGTATTTTTTAGTGAAACCAAATAAGCCTATAATACAAAGTATTATTATGGAACCAGTGGTCAATGATAAATTGTACTCATAGGTGGATTAGCCTGAAAATGTTGGAGATCGATAGATCATGTGGCTTAATACTACTGTTTAGCATAGGGCATTGGTCCAATGTAGAGGGGGGGGGGGGGGGGGGGGGGGGCAAGGCCTTATTAGTCTCAAAGAAACTCCGTCTGTGTATGAGACAAAGGCAGTAGTTTTTGAATGACAATCGAACAATCTAAGGCCTTGTTTGGGTGTTGTAGTTTCTCAAAACCAAATATGAAGAAACCATGGTTTTAGAAGCTAGTGCCAAGCAAAACCATGGTTTAGAAAAAAGAGGTCATAAGTGGAGTTTTTAAAACTCTAAAATGGTTGCACCTTTAGCAATACCATGGTTTTTAAAACTAAAAAAACTTGCTACATCCAAACACTTTGATATCTCTCAAAACCAAAGTATTTTGCAAAACCGTAGTATTCTTTCAAAACTTCAAAAATACTTTAGTATCCAAACATGGCCTAAACGTTGTCTTCCAGCTCCCGCGCATTTTAGTCTCACGGCTTTCTCTTTCTTTCTCCCAGCGTGCAATGTGGACAAGATCCCCTGCCTCCAACTGCTCTCCCACCACTACTAGGGTCACTCAATGGAGGTGCTAGGTGGCTGGGCTGGCTGGACAAACATTAGCTAAATTCGATGGTGTAAGTAGGCTGCGAAGAGGGCTAGTGGGCCTAGCGGAAGATCCGCCACTAGTAAGGTATTTTCTATGAAGACTCCGATGAAAAGATGTGAGGATCACATCCAAACACATTCTAACCATAAGTCCACTATCATATCTATGGCCGCCACATCCCCGTAACCGTACAACTCCACCCACAGTTGTCACCACAACAAGTGTTATCGTTCTTCCAAATATTTTCATCTAAGAGGGGAAACACATAAGAAGCGGACCCTTCCCAAAACCCTAGTCTCGCGCTGGGTGCTTCACGGATGCAATGAATAATTTTTGGTGAAACTTTTTATAATAATTATGAGAAATATATGGACATATGGTGATACAGCCAATGGATGATCCCACCAAAAGGTGAGGGACGTGCGTCTAGGGTTTGTGCTGAGAGGCCAAGCTAAGCCCCATGTCGCTAGAAGAGAAGAGGTAGTCGGCAATCGTGTTGTCTTAGCCGAAGGCTTCAAAGGAGTTAGGCTGAGAAAGGGAGAGATGGAGCTAAGCAAAAATAAGAAGTCAAACACCCCTTATTTGCTGCATGGTCAAAACCAGGTTCAAACAGAGGGCCCAAACAATCGACCGTAATGTGGTTATATTTGCACCTTTCTACTGAGCTACACAGCACAATAGCAATTTTTTTTTTCATTTTATTGTGCTCGTGAGGTATCATATTCTGACCCTGCTAACTACTATACATCCGATCAACTCGACCAAGAACCTAAATTGATGCGAAAAGATGGGCAATTCAAGCACTTCAACACTTTTGCATCAAACCAAAGACTTGCATCAAAATGTTGCCCAACTAGATTATACTAAGGAATCAGTTAGTAGCAAACTCACCGATAAAAATAGTAGGTACATTACATTGTAATTGTATGAAAAGTCTTTGACTAACAATTACTCCCTCCAGTTGCAATTTCTTGTCTTCTGTGTCAGATTGACATGAATTGGAGAATGGAGGGAGTACTCAATTATGATATAAATTTTTAAGGATAAATAAGTATTTTAAATACACATAGTTTATTCATTAAGAATATTTTTTTAATCAGATGATTGTTCTGACTAGGCAAAAAACGCTTGCTATCCGTGAGCGGAGTGAGTAGAATAAATGAGATGTATAACCGGGGAGAAATATCATGTCACAAGAAATATTTGATGCACACGTGACATGTGCACAAACTCAACAAGTAGGCTAGCTGACAATCTGACATGTGAGTAGAGTAACAATATAGCAAGCAGTAGCAGCAGTACAGGGAGTATAGCGTGGACAAATTACGTAGCCATCTGATCACTCGAACGCCCACGAGTTCTCCCCGCGGACCTCCTCCTCGTCCTCAGTGGTGTAGTCGTTGGTGATGCTGAAGCGCTTGCGGATCTCCTCGCTGGTCTTGCCCTTAATCAGCTCTGCCATTGCCTTGCACGTCAGATCCAGCAGCTTTTCAATCTGTAGGTCGCGGGCGGCCTGCAGTGCATCCAATCCACCAGCATCGAGCGTCAGTATGTTACATACAAGTACTTGCATATATAAAAGTAATAATCTGCCATTAATTACACGTACGATTATGAGATCGACGAGGGTGTTGTCGTCGACGTTGGTGAAGTCATCATCGAAGCAGGCGAGGGGGCGGGCGTGGCGGGGGAGGTAGATGGAGTTGTCGTCGTCGGCGTCTGGGTCGGTGAAGTGTTTTTTGACGTACTTGAGGACGCGGGAGAGCGTGGCGGCGGTGACGTTGGGGAGCGGGACGACGTCGGCGGCGCGCCCGGCGTCGAGCAAGGCCTTGATCGTCGCTGAAGCGGCGGCGATGGTCTCCGCCGGCACGTCGAAGGCCTTGCCGTCCGAGCTGCGGAGGCTGATCGTCTTCGTATCTTCCGCCGTCGACGCCATAGATTGATTAGTTGATCGATGAGACGTACTTCGTCTTTGCTTTCGATGAGAATGCGAAATTGAGATGCGATCGAGCCTAGCCGACGCAGCTGGTTGGGTTTGGTGGGGCATATATATAGAGAGATACATGGACGGGACGGAGGCTCTAGTCATGTTTGCCTCTCGCCACTTAATTTGTTTTTTCCTAAAAAACAGTAACAAGGAGATAAAGGAAAATCAGAGAGCTTAAATAGAATTTTGGAGTGTATTTGACTTTTCGAGCTTAACATTCTTAGACTGGTAATGGTCGTTTTTAGTGATACCAAAAAGATGACAATACATGTATTAAAGTTTAGCACGACATGATTTTTTTGACTTGTAGCTAGCTAGTGCAAATTGGTTGTCTGAAAGACTGAAACGTAAGAGAAAAAGAATGGAGGGAGTACGCCTCAAATTGCAATTTTGGTACCACATGGTGCTTCTCCATGGACTGTAAAAAGGCTCTATCTTCCTAGTTCATAGCTAGCCTAAGATCATGCACCGAACACATGCTTGAAGCATAAATACAACGACCTTTGAGGATGGATAGGGTTTGTGACTTGGTAGCAATTAAAGTCATCCGCCGTCGAAATAAAACCAAAAAGGATTTAAGTGTGGTCATCTCAACTATATAGGAATCAATCTTCCACGTACAGGGTAAATGACCCCAAATGAAAATAAAAATCATGGGAGACAAAAACTAACCGCATTGTACCACAGAATATCAAGAGCATCCAAAATTATACTGTCAAAATACGATGGTACACAATGGTTTTCGCATTCAGAATACTCTCGTGTGGTCAAGACAACGAAGCTCTACAAAATCATTGCCGGACTGGGAGACAAACCAGAGTACACAAAGTTTGCATGGTGCAATCGCCCCCTCAATTCTTCATATGGCTCCTCTCGCAGGAGCGCATTCACTGCAAATACAACTTGTTCTACAAGAATAACATTGACAGTGACACCTGTGCCCTATGCTCACTAGCTGCGGAGACGTCGCGTCACCTCATTTTTTACTACCCGTTTGCAAGCGCTTTTTGGACATCGATTGGTGTTGATCCTTCGCAGTGCCCTGCTGTCAACAGACGTGGGAAACTCCGCGGCCAGTTGGAGTGCCACAGAAGAACTACACCACCTTCCTCCACCTTTGCTGCTAGAACATCTGGAAGCACCGCCAGGATGTGGTATTCAGAGCACTTCCCCCTTCACAGGAGCGCCTGAGGCTTGCATGCAAAACTGATTCTAATCTCTGCTAGTAGAAGAGGCCGATGTAGCAAACATGTGGTGTAATCTTTTTTCTTCCCCATGAATCTCTAGAGCAATGTTGCTTGTAACCTTATATTGATGGACGGGCTCTCCCCTACCGTGACTTGTCAAAAAAAAAAATAACTTGAACAAATCAGATACATTAGTTGCTCGAGGAGCTTTTAGCATTAGATATTACTACGTACATATTCTCTTTTCTGAAAAAAGGAGCTACCTTTTACCGTTGCATCTTGCACATATCCACATGAAAACTGTACTTTTGAAATATACTAGTACAGAGAAATCTGTCAATCAACCAATTAACCGACCTGGAGCTTATTATATATATAAGTCCAGTACTGATATTCTGCTGATTAAAAAGCTAGAATAAAGTCTATGAATAGTCGTTTCATTCAAAAGCCCAGGAATTCTCCCTGCGAACCTCCTCCTCCTCATTGGGGTAGTCGTTGACGATGCTGAAGCGCGTGCGAATGTCCTGGGGGTCTTGCCCTTAATGTAGAGGTAGTTGGATCGCCAGGACCATGTAATGTAATGAAGGTGTGCATGCATGAAGAGATGCATATATGAATGTTGCTTACGAGTATGAGGTCGAAGAGGACGCTGTCGTCGCCGACGTCGATGAACTCCCTGTCGAAGCTCTTGAGCGGGCAGCTATATATCCGAGATGTTGGTTGGTGGGGAGGGCCGGGATGCGAAGCTGTGGCCGCCGTCCTTCCCAATAAACCGGTCGCCCTCGTCGAAGTGCGTGTTGACGTACTCGAGGACACGGCCGAGGATGGGGCATTTTCTAAAAAAAAAAAAAAAACTGTCTAGAATTCTACTCGACCGATCCATGTACCATGGACATACGCACGTGTGTAATGAACGCTAGCTTGCACAGGCACTGGACCCAGGATTAGGAAGGCTTGGGTTTAACAAGGAACTGCGCCGTAAATGACATCGATGACACGGCCATGGCTGTTCGTCTCCTCCGGCTGCATGCATGGCTACGGCGTCTCTTCTTGTAAGTTGTGCTACTACTATTCCCTCACAACTACATTGAGTCTTAAGTCTGAACTGAATCAAAGTACCCATATGTATGTTATCCATTCAGTTAGTGCGATGTACAATCTGTACCGTGCCGCCGATCAGGCCGCGTTCCCGGGTGACGACGGCGTCCTCCGGAGCAAAGGCCTACTGCAGCGCGTTTCTCCGGGACAGGCGAGCCTCCGGTCAGCTCAGGGACAAGTGGATCATCTCCAAGGGCTTTGCCTGGCGTCGGCGGCGGCGAGGTACTGGAATGCTACTGCCCATTAGACACTAGTAGCTGATTACGACTGCATCGACGATCTGCTTGAATCAAATGGCAGGTCGAGTACGCGCTGGACTTCCCCTGGAAGGCAAGTTTGCCGCGCATCGAAACAAGGATGTACTGGAGCGCCAATGTGTGGATCGGGAAGCTCCTCCATAGGTACGCGCACGTCCAGTTCTGCAACAAGATCGAATCGAACGTTCCATCATCAGATCCAAAATGCCGCAGTCCTAGCTAGCTAGCACTACAACAGAATCGCATATCTCAGACGCGACTTCTCAGACGAAAAAAAAACCGTCTGTAACAACCTAACCTCAGACGGAGCTAGAGAACCCCCGTCTGAGACAAATGAACCCTGTCTGAGATGACCGCTATCTCAGACGGTGAAATCCCCGTCTGAGACAGTGGTTATCTCAGACGCAGACGCGGAGACAGAGACGGGGCCTTTTTCTGTCTGAGATGGCTCTTTAGCCCCGTCTGTGTTTTGCCTTTCTGTAGTAGTGTAGTACGTAATCCTGAACTTTTTCAGGATGCCTCTCTTCAACAATGACCTGTTCCTCAAGCTGGCAAAGGCCGATTTCAGCGTGTTCCAACTTCCAAAGACTATGCCGATCCGAATGGCGTGGCCTCAAGGTGAAGAAACTACACATCTTTCAACCTCCCTCACTCTCCATTGCTAAACTTAAATTGAGAATAATCAAAATCTAGCACGCATGATGATAGATTTCTGAACCTTACTTGCATGGGGAGTTGAGAAATGCAGGTGGTGCGACAAGGGCTCCGTTCGGCATGCGGCTTTTCAGCCGGCTGGTCCGGCTGCTGCTGCTACAGCCCACTGATTGCTACAGTGCCAGATTCATCCGCTACAGTGTTTTCTCTCACTATTCAAACTGCAACTGCAACTGCATCCTCCAACCGAACACCCTGAAGAACAATCTTGGCATGTATGGTGTGACTCCACAAAGTGCATTGAGGGCGTACTTTCTTCCCGCAGCAAACATCTTTGAACCCGACCGAGCAGCAGAGCGCCTCGCATGGGAAATAAATATAAGTTCAATAGTTTATCCTTCTATTGTTTAGGATGCACCTGTTGACCTGCTGCTCAAATTCTGATGGTCGCTATGTCTCGTATTATAAAGTATAAAAATACGAGAGAGCATGTTTACAGTATGCTTGCAACATAGGATATCATCGCTATCAAATCAAAGTAAAGAAACACACAGACCAATCTCAGTTTCTGATGAACCAAACCCAATAGCATGCTTCATTTGGGGATTTGCTCACATGTTTATCTTCGTTCCATTATCGTGATCTCATTATCCAAATGCTGCGACACAGCATCATCAACATACAACATCACTCCTGATATAGATTGCAAATCACTCGAGCTCAAACTCTAAATGTAAAGAACAATTGATAGAATCTTCTGAAGTTTGGAATCCAATCGAAGAAATAGACGTACCATCCAGTGGGCGCTCACCCACGGCTTACGTGCCCTGCATCTGTGCCTTAGCTAATCAGACGCTTCTCTTCTCTTCTCCCTCTGCTCCGCGCGACGAGTTCTCGCGGCGCCGGAGCGACGACGCGCCCGCGGCGTCCGCCTTAATGGATTTGTCGTCACCGTCGCCCTTCTTCCCGGCGCCCGGCGTGAAGAGCAACAGCAGCCTCGCGACGGCGCTGCGGACGCTCCCGCCCACCGTGGACCCGTGGGCGCTGCCCTCCCTGACGCGGACCGACTCCACCGCGCTCGTCACGTGCCTCAGCCTGTGCGACATGAGGATCTCCAGGCGAACGTGCTCCGGCAGCCGCAGCGCGAACCGGTCCATCCCGCCGTCGTGCCCCGTCGAGTTGGACCGCGGCGTCGTAGTCTCGTAGACGAGGTCGACGGCGACCCCCTGCCCTCGCACGCGCCGGCGAACCCCTGCCCTTGAGCCGCAGCGCACGTGCCCAACCGGCCGCCGGCGAGTCGCTGCTCACGCGCGCCCCGGTCCGGCCCCGCTGGCGCCCTTCCCCTGCCCCTGCCTCCAACCCGACCCGCGCCCTCTGGTCTAGGCGAGCAGCCCCGGCCTGGCCAGCCGCAACGGAGGCGCGCCCTCAGCTGCAGTGGCGCGAGGCCACGGCCTGGCGAGCTGCCGCCGCGCAGGAGCGCCCGCCCGTGCTCCCGAAGACGAATCCTAGATCGAGCGGCGGCGGCGCATCTGCTGGGAAGCGGCTACTGGAGGCGTTGGTCAGGGGCGCGCCCGGGGCTGGGGCTGGGTGGAGATGTCGCGCACCAGGAGCTGCTAGCTGGGGCCGCGGCTGGACCAGCGGAGATGCAGGAGCACGAGGAGATGCAGTGCGCCATGGCCCAACCATGGAGGCGTTTCTTTTTTTTTTTTTAATCAACCATGGAGGCGTTGGTCAGGGGCAAAAAGGGTCATCTCATATTTCTGTTTCGGTCAAAAAAAAAAAATTAAAAGCCAGATAACAGCCTCTTTCGGCGTAATGTGATGAGAGCCACACTTAATTAGGGGCATTTGGAACGTGGGATTTTTTCCCATTCTTGCGTTTTTCCTGTGAACAGTCAACTGATTCCTGTGAAATTCCTGTACAATTCCTGTGAAAATCCTACGTTCCAAAGAAGGCCTTAATAGTGATGTTTTAGAGATGATTTACTAAGAGGATCTCTAATAGATCCTCATAAAATTAGCCCTATAAACTTATTTTTGGGAACAACCAAAAAATTATACGGGGCAGCTTTTCTCTTCTCCTCCAACAGTTCTTCTCTAAAAGTGGATCAAAACATTTTTTATTGAGCCACGTCAGCATTTAGGGCCAAAAATATTAATTCTAGTAGAAAAGAAGGAATGCGGCTTCAAATTCTTTTCTTGTTTGTAGCTACAAATAAAGGGAGTTTAGAGGGTAGAAAAAAGTTGATGGTATTTTAGGGTGCTGTTAGAGATGATTTTTTTGATTGAATTTATTATTTTGATTTAAGGAGAATTTTTGGCGTGTTTTTGGGGATGCTCTAAGGGCATTTTGAGATGGCGCCCTTTACGTGTGTTATTTGCCCGACAGTCACGGCTGCAGTGCGAGGAGAAAGATCATACCGGACTTCTAATCTCGGAACAGATCCTGCGACGTAGGTGAGGGTCATACGTCCATACAGCGCAAAGGAAGTTTGCCAGGCTGGCGCGGCAGAGCAAGCAGGTGGCGTGCCTCTTGAGATCGGGCCAAGTGCTCTGGTACCATGCATAAGGGACGCCATCTCCCAAACCCTAGTAAGAAGACCATCCCCTTATACCACTAGTGAGTGCACAAGTCTCTTCAAAATACAAATTCGCTCCTAAACAGACAATTTTGTTCCAGTTTTACCCTTGAGCCCATCAGACATCATCATATGCTTCAAAAATTCGTGAGAAAAAAATGAAAATCGAAAAACAAAAAAAATATTATTTGTTAATAGATAAATTGCTGAAAATGAAAAAAAAATATTTCAGGATAGAAAAATACAGAAAAAGGAAAAAATTAGCGCGGCTCCCCTGCCAGAGACGACTGAGCCTCACCAGCGGACGACCTCGTCGCGCCTCCTGTGCCGCGGCTCCCCTGCCGCGCGCCACTGCTGCCCTGCTGCGGCTCCCCTGCCGGAGACGACCGAGCCTCCAGCTTCCACTCCGGCCTCCGTCGCACTGGCCACATCCTCCGCCGCCGCCGCCGCCACCCTCGCCAGATCCGCAGGCGCGCAGCTCGCCTCCTCCCCTGCCGACGCGTCGAGCGCGCGGTTCACCTCGGCCCCTGCCACTGCGTCGGGCGCGCAAGCGACCTCCTCCACCGCGGGCATGGCGCGCGCATGCCGCGTCCGCCCTCGTCTCCCCTGCCCTCTCGATTTTGTTAGATTTGTTTCGAATCGTGGTTCACGGGAGCGAGCCAACACGCAGGGGCATTCTCGGTACAGAAAAGCGGGATGAGACTGGATTTGGTGTTTCGGAGTGGTGGACGCGCTTGCGAGTGGTGTCGAGAGAAGCAGCCTTTACTGATGGGATTTCTGGATGGTCCTCTTTACGAGTGGGGGTGAGAGCAATTATTCCCTTGAGATCATGAGCGGCGGCGAGCTGGAGTGCGCAGTTTGCCACACCGAGGACGGCGATGTGCTCCGGCTGCTGCCGCGGTGCTCCCACGCGTTTCACCCAAATTGCATCGGCACCTGGCTCGAGCTGCACTTCACCTTCCAACCTTGATAAGCCTACAGCGCCAGCACCGGTGGAGTTTCCACCAAGGCGAGACGCATGAGCAGACGCTGGAGGTTTGTGCAGAGGGAAACGAGCAGCGATGACAAGGAGGAGCGGAGGGGAGGAGGCCGTGGAGCTATAGAGGCTAGGCTACGCTGCGCGCAGCAAGGATGCAGCGGTGGCTAGGGCTGAAAACAGACGGAATCAGTCGGAAAACAGCGCAACCGTTTCCACTTCCACATTTGCATCATTGGACGGAAACGAAAACGGAAAAGCCGAAAACGGAAACGATCGGAACAGTCGCCGTCATCCGAAAACGAACCAATCCGGACGGTATATGCCGGTCACGGTCGGTAACCGGTAATAAAGGCGGGAACAACAACGTAACAACATACTATATATCAACTCTAACCACAACCACTCATAGCTAATAACAATACACAATAAACACATGAGAATAATAATTTTGAAACGAACATGGGAATAATAATTGAGTTCGTCACATAAGTCTCACACCACAAGTCTTGTGCTCCATCTTCCTAGCAAGCTGTCCCAGGGCCAATATTTACTAATCACGGTATACTAGCAATCCCAGCACCATTAGCCATTCATCCTAGCAAGCTGTCCCGGAGCCAAATTTCCCAATCCAACAGAATTCAGAGATGTGAAGGATTTTACATCGAGACTGAGGTGCAGTGTCTTATCTGTTGGTGCCAATTGAATCGACTGCATTGTCCCCAAAGAGCATTCGAGCAGTTCGGTCCAACATCTGAGTTCAACGGACGCTCGAGGTCGGGCGGCGCCATCTTCAGCTCGTCCTCCTCTCCTCTGGCCCGCGTGGAGCCGTGCTTGCGTCGCTCTGCTGGAGCGCGCTCGCGGCGTCGGCGTTCAGCTCAGTGGAGGCGGACAGGCAGCGGCGTCGAGCGAGCCGAGCGAGCTGGACTGGCGGCGGTGTCGAGCGAGCCGAGCGAGCGGGACTGGCGGCCGGCGGGCCGTGGACTGCGCTAAGGTTTGGAGGAGGAGTTGGTCTGGGCTTGACGGGCCAAGTCATTGGTTTGCTGGGCTGAATTCCGAAAACCCACAAAACGGGATCAAATTCGGGATTTGTCCGGCTGCAAACGGGATCCCGCCTATACGGATGGAAAAACCTCAAACCGTTTTCGATCCCGCGTCCCGTTTTTCATGTTCCGTTTCTGTACCGTCCCATTTCTATCCCGCCTATTCGAAAACGAACGGAAAATTACAGAAACGGTAGCCAGACGGTACGGGAATTTACCGTCCTGTTTTCAGCCCTAGCGGTGGCACATGATGGGGCAGTCGCCGTCGTCTACGGGCGACTAAGGCGGATGGAGAAAGAGACCACGGAAGGTTCACGGCGCGACTGCCGCCACACGTGCGTGCGCAGTGCTCAAATCAAGGCGGCTGCGGCACGCGACCAGCCTAGTTGTCGGCGTACGGGGCCAGAGTTGCGATGAAGAGCGCGGGATGCGAAGTGGGGGATGGAGCTCACGGCGACGCTGGCCGTGCTTCTTTTAGGCAGGACGCCGTCGCAAATCCGTGAGTTTGGCTTGACTTTTTAATAATGAGTAAAGTATATAGATAGCCATGGTACTTGTATGCTTATTTCGATTTGGCCATTGTAGTAGCTTCATAAACCTATGAAGTTGAATAATGTTAACCATGACGCACTATACAACATCGAATTTAACTTCTCCAGCATAAAATTTTGCAACACATGCACTCTCCTTCTATTGTTTTTTTTTTTTTTGCATATGTGCACGACCTTTCCGTCTATTACTTCTATTTCTATAAGTATGGAGATATTTTTTTTAATTCCCAAACTGCTCTCAGTAGAGTAGGTTTGACTTGTCTCGTGTAAACTTGTGTTCATTTCGGAAATGACAAATACCTCGAGCCATTCGAGATTATTTCTGACCGGCCGTGAACGTGAGCGGGAAGTGTAGGCGGCACTAATCAACGAGCGGCATCATGGACGGCGGACCAACTTCCATCGAAGAGCCACAAGAGCTAGCGCAGATGGGAGCCCCATAGGTGCAACAGGGAGTGAATTTTTTAAACCACACAAGAAGGAAAGAACAAAAGAAAATAAGAAAATCAGGTAAGGAAAAGGTCTTCTAAAATTCAATTTTTCTGCCCATGCAAGAGCATTCGCTGGCCTTGGCAGCTATGACCCTCTCTCTCTCTCTTTGCGGCAGCTTTCTCTCTTGGCTGCATTTTATTTGCCTCCAAATCCATATATTGGTCTTTTCTGCGCAACCTGAATCTTCCTTGCTTCGAGAGCATCTTTTGAAACGTAAGTCAAGTAATAGCTGGAGTATTTATCGAAAACATGACAGGAGGGGCGCATATTTAAACAAATAAATTTGGAAAGGATAGTAGATCGGTGTTGGTGTTGTGCACACAATGAACGAGTCATGGATAAATTGTCGTAATGACACAAAATGGCTTAATGGTTATGAATTGCACTTTCAAAGTACAATGGATAAATTTGAAATAGCCGAACAAGTTCAATGAGCATACATGCATTTTACTATTTAATATTTTTTAAAAAAAATTACGTACGACTGAGCCGTCGTCACGGCTGGACCATCATCCCAAACCAATGATCATCCATGATCTGCTGTTGGTTTTTTCTGGAAGTACATATAGCAATACTTCTTTTATATGATGAGAAAAACAACTTTGGTTGACTTTTTTCTTAAAAAGAAAAAAAAAATGAGAACCTTCTACATCATCCAAGCTTGGGCGGCATGAAACCTAGCGTCCCTCCCGGCATACGCGAGACTGAATTTCTAATGTAGACGTAGTTGCAACATTCAAGAGGGGAACAACTTCGTGAATTCGTCGATTGTCCCTTTTTAAACGATAGCAATGTTCTCGTCTACCCCCGAAAAAAAAAACGAAGAAGAAGAAGAAACGATAGCAAGCAATCACCCCTCGAACTCAGGCGCACTTCTACAATATAGAGCTTGGGGAGCGGATTGCTGACAACAACAGGCAGCCATGGCCGTACAAAAGATGCGGCGTCGCCACCCACTTGCCGTCCTCTCTCTCCAACTCGCCGTCGTAGGTCGTCTCTCCATGATCACCGCGCAGGAGCCTCCGACGACGGCAGCCCGCGGCACCGTGCCTACAACCGCCATCACCATCGCCATCGTCGCCTTCTTCGTCCTCGCCGTCCTGAGCGTCCTGGTCAACCAGTGGCGCGGCAGCTCCGTGGACGTCGGGGGAGGGCAGCAGGCCGGATCCCACCGGCGGGCAGACGGGGTCTCGACCCGGCGGCGCTGGCCGCGCTCCCGATCCTGCGGTACGCGGAGGTCAAGAAGCACAGGGCCGGCGGCGGCGAGCTGGAGTGCGCCGTGTGCCTCACCGCGTTCGACGACGGCGAAGAGCTCCGGCTGCTGCCGCAGTGCTTCCACGCCTTCCACCCCGACTGCATCGACCCCTGGCTCGAAAGCCACGTCACGTGCCCGCTGTGCCGCGCCGACCTCGAGAAGCCCGCGCCGGAGGCTGTCGCCGCGGCGATGGACAACGAGGAGCGGAAGGAGGAGGCCGTGGAGCTCGAAAGGCTGCGATGCGCGCGTCGGGCGGCGCGCTGCGTGCGTCGGGCTGCAAGGATGCCGCGGTCCAACTCGACGGGGCACTCGCCGCCGTCGACGGCAGCGGCTGAGACCACCCCGGGAGACTACGAGAGGTTCACCGTGCGCCTGCCGCCTCAGGTGCGCGCGGAGCTGCTCAAGTCAAGGCGGCTCCGGCACTCGACCAGCCTCGTCGGCCGCCTACGCGCCCAGAGCTGCGAGGAGAGCTTGGCTTGTGGAGGTGGGAGCTGGCACGGTGCGAAGCGACGTTGGCCGTTTTTCTTGGCCAGGCCGGCATCGTCGGCACCGGAAGAGCCGGTGTGAAAAGGACGCGCGGTAATCTGGTTTGACTTGTTTGTTATTTGTATGTGTGTTTGGCTTAGGCATTTTCTGGACAAATTGACTGAGTTTGGGCTTGACTTTCTCTTTTGTAAACAACAATTTTACGCATATGCCGCCACCTCTCTACATTGCCGGGGCGGCGTGGAACGGTGCGCGCGCCTCTACGCTCATCTACAAATGAAATTGCTTTGCTGATGTAAATATAATTTGCCTCGAAAATACAATTTCATAGTATCCAAATTTCATAACTCGTCACGATATCAATCAACCCCAGATGAATTCGTACAAGTCCACCGTGTTGCCACCGCTAGTGGCCAGCTTGTAGATCGGGCCAGCCTTGAAGTTGTACTCGGGCTTGTCACGGATGCAGGCACAGTCATCTTCATCTATTGTGAGAAGGCGAACAACAACAGTGGTTATGGCATCTTGGACAGCAGAGACCCTCTTGTTCAGCTCAGCTACAGAGGAAACCTGGGGTACCAGGAAGTGGCGGACATGCCGGCAGACATGGCTGTGCAAAGAGCTGGGAATCCGACAGAGAACACACCTCTCCTTTCGTCCCCAGCAAGATACCCACGCCTTGCCCTGTGCCTTGCCCTGTTATTCCGTCTCCGGTGGCTCGTGGCGGAGCCAGGCCCACAACTGGAGGTGAGCCGAAATGCTATTGGGTCAGCGGGATTGAGCTGAGAAAGGGGAAAAAAACCCAAAAGAAAAAAAATATATTGCTACAATGCTAAAATGCGGTGTTGGGTTGAAACTGGAGGTGGGTTGCGGCCCACCCTCCCCCTGGCTGGCTCCGCCCCTGTCGGTGCCTCCTGTGCTACTAACATCATTGGTGAAAAATTACCATTATGGACAACCCTCTAACAGAGTGGTGTTCTATCCAACACCATCGCCGCTATGCTGCCTACCTCCACCGTCGGGCTCACGGACCTCCGGTGGTCTCCCTCTAACAGCCGGCAGATATGAAATCCCCATCGCTAAGCTCTAAAATCCTCAAATCTAACTCGAAGACAGCTTGGCGACGATGACAAGAAGTTTTCTGGATTCCGAATGTACAAAAATTCGACACGTTTTGCTCACAAAGTTATGTCATCATATATCTTGCAAAGTTTCCTTTTCTTTCCTTTTTTTTAAAATGTAACTAAATCTTTTCCCAGTGTTTGTAATGTGATCTCTCCTTGCAGAGATCGATACAACACCCCCTATCAGAAGCTAAGGCCATGTTTGGATCCTCTAGACCTAAAGTTTAGTGAGTTACAGTTTAGTTGGAGCTGAAGTTTAGGTGGCTAAAAGCTAGTTCATGCTTGTGTGGATTAGAGCTAAAGTTTAGCAACTAGCCGTTACAAAGTCACTTTGCCCCTAGGCTTCCTAGAAACCAACTATAAGAGTAAAAAAGTAATAATAATGTGATATTTAGGCATCTTTTATCCTACTGTAGCCCACTTTAGCTATGATTGGTATTGGGTGACTAGTGGACTAATGGGCAGTTGGCTAGTCTAAAGTTTAGCTCCCACTTTATCCTTCCTGTTTGGATCTAAATGGACTAAAGTCCAAGTAAACTTTAGACCTAAAGATCCAAACATGGTCTAAAATTCTGGTAGAGGGGGTTGTGTTATGGAGAGATCACATTACGATCGGGGCCTAAAGTTTAGTCGATAGCCTGAAAATGTTTTTACTTGTTCTAACCTGCTGTTGGCTTAGCGCTGCCTCCCTGTGACTATATGAAATTCGAAGGCTGAGGAATTTCATTTTGCTTTCACAAAGTGAAATGGTCTAGGATGCACTGGATGTTGCATTAAATATATTTTTGCTCAAATGCCGATGGCCTCTATGTCTGGGTTCTGAATTTAGAAATGCGACCGAAATTCTTCTGTTTTAAACTATAGAATAGATCTCTATCAAATTGAATGAAAGAAACACGCAGGTAAACCCCTCTCTCTCTCTCTCTCACACACACACACACGATTCTCAGATCCAAGAACAGAGCATGTTTCATTTGGGGGTTTGAGTCAATGCTTTTTTTTTTTTTGAAGGGAAAAGTTTGAGTCAATGGTCACATGTTTATCTTTCTTCCATCTTCCTCTCGCAACATCAGGTGAGAACAAAACGAGAAAAACTTGCAATGCAGCATCATCAACCTACACTGCTTCAATAATTCAATCTAGGAACGGCCAAAGAACAATTTAGGAATCCAACGAAGAAATAGTCGTACCCGGCAGTTGGCGCTCAACCACGGCATACTTGCCTTAGCTGATCAGACGCTTCTCTTCTCTTCTCCCACTACTCCGCGCGACGAGTTCTCGCGGCGCCGGAGGGACGACGCGCCCGCGGCGTCCGCCTTGATGGATTTGTCGTCGCCGTCGCCCTTCTTCCCGGCGCCCGGCGTGAAGAGCGACAGCAGCCTCGAGACGGCGCTGCGGACGCTCCCGCTCACCGTGGACCCGTGGGCGCTGCCCTCCCTGACGCGGACTGACTCCACCGCGCTCGTCACGTGCCTCAGCCTGTGCGACATGAGGATCTCCAGGCGAACGTGCTCCGGCAGCCGCAGCGCGAACCGGTCAATCCCGCTGCCGCCGCCGATGCCGTCGTGCCCCGTCGAGTTGGACCGCGGCAGCGCCTGCCGCCCCGCCGCTCGGAGGTTCCTCGCGAGGCACTGGATCCTTGTCCATTCCTCCTCCTCCTCCTCCCTGTCGCCGATCAGCACGACCGCCGGGTGATCAGGCGGCGAGTCCGGTGGCAGCGGCGCCGTTACCAGAGGTTGGAGCGGAGCCGGCGGCGCGTCGAGGAGACTGGCGCGGCAGAGCGGGCAGGTGGCGTGCCTCTCGAGCCAGAGGCCGATGCACTCCGGGTGGAACGCGTGCGGGCACGTCGGGAGGAGGCGGAGCGCGTCGTCGTCGTCGAACTCGAGGAGGCACACCGAACAGTCGAGCGCGTCGTCGCCGTCCCCGTCCCGCGCGTCCACGATCCGGTGCCGCCTCACGTCGCGGTAGAACACCAGCGGCAGCGCGGCGATCCCGGCGGCGTCGAGCCCTCCCGTCCCGCGGCGCGACCACTCCGGCGGCGAATCAGAGGCACCAGAGCCCTGTGGGTCGTCGTCGGGGGGCACGAACAGGCGGAGGCAGGCGAAGGCGAGGAGGACGATGAAGACGGGGAAGAAGACGGCCATGAAGATGGAGATGGTCATTAGGTCGGCGATCCTCGCGTTGTCTCGCGACTCCGGCGACTGCCCCGCTGCAACGGGAGCGGTGGCAGCCGCCGCTGCCAAGACGGCGGCGAGGCGAGCATGGCGCCGCCGCCGGGTAGGGTTTGGGCGGAGATGAGCGGTAAGCGCGGTGGCGGGTTTAATCTGCGGGTTGGGGAGGGTTTAGAGACGGAGATCACACGCTGCTTTGCGTGTGAGATAAGCAAAAGGTTAATTGACATTGATTTCGCTGAGATCGCCGCGGCCGCACGATTTGGACGCCAAGATGGCAGGCTGGCAATATTCGGTTCATGCAGCACTGGCAAAGAATCTTAATTTCACAGCTTGTATTCACTGCTCTTTTTATTTCACAAAAAGAAAGGAAAAATGAACACGAAATTTGAGGCTAGGAGAAAATCAGGGAAGCTGCGATGCTTTGGCTAATTTAGTAGGGCTTTTTTAATGCTTTTTCAGCATTTTCATGTGATTTTCAACCAACTCTTTGTTATTTTTTACTATTACTCCCTCCGTGCCATTTCTTTTGCGCATTTTTCCATTTCCCTAAAGTGCAGGAGAAAATGGCACGAAGGGACTCGTATTTAGATGGATGCCATTTTCGGCAGTAAGAATTGGTCAAAGAAGAAAAAGATTTCTTGAGCCTGCTATGCAATAAGAGAAGTCTTGAAAGAAAATAAGTGAGTTGCCAAATTCCAAGCTATTGGAATCAGCTCTTCTTTCGGTCGACAACTCCTGGCCCTCCAATCCAGATCGAACGGTGCACAAACCTTCTTCAACCTCCAGCCAGTGTGTTTCTCTCTCTCTCCTTGCGACCAGCCGGCGCCCGCCCCCCGTCTTCTGCCACGCCTTCTCCGCCGCCGCCCGCCGCCACCTTCCATGCTAAATTCTATGGATTGCTGCCGCCATAAATTCCGACGAGCCGGAACCTAAATTCCAACATCTCGAGCCTAAATCCTCCAACTCGTCGCCACGCTAAATTCTCCGATCGTCGCCGATTTCTATGCTCGTCGGAGGAGATGTTGGACTCTTGGGTACAAACCCTGCAGCAATAAAGAATTCTCCGACGAGCTATGCCATTAAATTCTCCGGCGAGTGGTGGCCGTCGCCCCAATTTGAAATTTGGACTGATTTCAGTCGATTGAAGCTGAGTAAATACGAGAAAATAAAGGGCGCCATGCCGCGTACTACAACATTTGAAAATAGATGTACATGACAACACTTGACCTGTTTTGACCCTGCCCATAGCATGATCATTTGAAATTCAATACGGCAGTGTTACGAAGAGAAGAATCGGATGGATTTTAAGGAGAAGAAGTTGCTTGAGGTTGGAATGCCCACAACTGATTCTCAGTAACGATTCAATCAATCTCTCAAAGAACAAGGTGAACACGACAACATGAAATCGTTACTGCACACGGAGCGGCATCAGAAACAGGAACAACTGATGTGCAGTTGTGTCAGTTTGCTCTGAAGTCTGAACTCGCAAACTGTACAACGTGCAACCGAAGCACTGACGCCATCACAACGGCAGCAACGAGCTGGAACGGCGGCAGTGCCGCGAGACGAGCGCCCATCGGCTGCCGACTGATAGGGACCGCTTCATGCCGCGGTGGTTCTTCCGATGGTCCGAGCAGCCTGGTGGTAGGAACTCGCGGTGAACAGCGCTGGTGCCGGTCCCCTGCTTCTCGTCACCAGCCTGCAGGTCGTCTTCAGGGGCTGCCTCCTCTCGGCCGACGCTATCGGCAACGATGATGAGTCCATGGAAGCCACGCGCCGGAAATTGCGGCCCCGTGGACTGGGGTGATGGTGCGGTTGCTCTGGCGAGCTTGACTGGCCGTCGTGCCGATCGATTTGTAAGCGCATCTCTGGCTGCTCGCTCGCCTGTTGATCCAGCGGCTCCGTGGTTCTTGTGCTGCTGGCGGCGTCGGTGCCCGCGGGTGGGTCGCCTTGTTCGACGGCGGCGGCGGCGTCCGGGTCCACCACGCGGGCGCGGCAGAGCGGGCAGTTGACGTGGGCGCGGAGCCAGGTGTCGATGCAGGCGACGTGGAACGCGTGGGCGCACTTGGGCAGCAGCCGCAGGAGCTCGCCGTCGCTGAACTCGCCGAGGCAGACGGCGCAGTCGGAGGCGCCGAGCACGCCGCCCGCGCGGTACCGCGTGAGCGCGATGGACTCGATCGCCGCCTCGTCCAGCCCGACGGTCCGGATGTGCCACGCGTGGTGCACGACTCCTCCTCCCCCCTCTTCGAGATCGGGACCGCCGCCGAAGTCGAGGGTGGCCGCAGCAGCCAACTCCGAGGCCACGGTGGCTGCGATAAGTGCCTCCTCCTGCCGCCGCCGGTGGCGGATGAAGAGGAATACGGAGAGGCAGATGATCAACGCGGCGAGCACCGAGCCGGCGATGATGAGGGCGGTGACGAAGGTGGCGCGGCCGTGGGAGGTCGGCGAGGAGGGAGGGAGAGGGCGAGGTAAAGGGGCAGGAAGAGCCGGCGGCGCCGGAACAGGCGAGCAACCGCTCAGCGGATTGTCACAGGAAGAATTGGCATAGTGCTCGATACGCGGAAGCTGAGGAGGAGACATCGGGGCGTCTGGATTGTACCAGACCGGAGGACGGTGGCTTGGGCGCGGCTCGCGGCCGCCGGAGTGTGAGGAGGCAAAGCTGCGAAAGAGAGGGGACCGTGGAGCAGTTTCCTCGCTTGTTCGCAAGATGCTTCTAAACTCGACCAACGCGGTGCGCGTGGAAAATCTCAGCATCAGCGGCAGTGACGCGTGACTTTGGACTGGGTAACGGACTGACGTAGGGCGCGGCAGGCGTTTCCGGTTGGCGTTGCGCGGCGCGGTGACTGCTGCAGGCGGCAGCCAACCTGCGCCGCGCCGGGGGGTTGGTGGAACTCGGACGTCAGCAACCGGCCAGGTCACAGGGCAGTCGGCTCACAGCCTCACGCTGCCCCTGCATGACGTTCATCCGACGAGATCGACCACAAGATTAGGGCTGCAAGCAGGTGCGTACCCTCCGATCCTCTTTAGTTCAATCAAATAAACTAGTTTTCGAAAATAAGAGCTTCATTTGGTTGAATTAAAGAGGGTCAGAGTGACCCTAAGGTTGTCAATTTGCACCTCTACGAAGATTACCAATTTGTAGTGCAAGCTGAAAGGAACAAAGGCAAAACCAGTTTCCACTTCATTAGCAGGGACTGACATCTGAAGATGTGATAAGAGCCTGAATACCGGGTAACGACTCCTCAAAACATTTACAAGATCACATGACAGCAAGTCAAGAAAGAATACCAACTTCTCTTTAACAGAGGCTGCCTTGACAATGCATCACCTTTCAACCCATGAACGTTTCTCCTGACTACAAATACCAGGTATATGTGGGTTGGAGTGATACTGTTATCAGGGAGCTCTTTACATATGTATTTACAGTGGCAGTATGTTGGCATTAGCAAAAAATACATAAAAGAAAAATGCAAAAGGAAGCTTTTATTATCAGCCATCTTCTTTAGAACTACTGTTACAATCGAAGAATAAATCAATCTACTGAAAAATCCGGAGCGACGTAGTTGATAAAAGCTCTGCCAGAGAAGAATATGGCATCAGCATAGCACCAGCTGGAACATGGATGCAGGCGCTGGCCTAGTGCTTCTCTTCTGTGTTGTTGCTGTCACTTGGATGCTTAGCCTGTCCGTTGGCCGATCCATATACATGCCCCATCTTCGTCCTTTTTGTCTCCAGGTATCTCCGGTTCTCGCTGGTTATTGGTGTTATCAGGGGCACCCTGCCCGCAATGCTTAAACCGTAACCCTTGAGACCACTATACTTTGCAGGGTTGTTGGTCATCAGCTTCATCGAACGGACTCCTAAATCCCGTAATATCTGCAGAGCAGCAGCTAAGTGTCAGAGAACCTACTTAGTAGGTAATGGTATTGCTTCAGAATCCCGTCTGTTATATTCACCTATCCGCAAATTTAAAAAACAAGCATGGATTTCTTTGATGTGTCTTCTTCAAGCAATTTGAAATGGAAGCATCACGAGGAACAACATATTTCAATATATAAGATTTCATTACATGTCACCAACTTTCCTATATATGTAGTGTTGTGTTTAACAAAAAGAAATCTCGTTATAGCAAAGTTGCACGCAAAATGAGAGAATTCGGTCTTACCTGTGCACCAATCCCATATTCCCGTGAATCCACAGGAAGTCCCAATTCCTCGTTAGCTTCCACAGTATCACGGCCATCATCTTGTAAGTTATAAGCACGGAGCTTGTGACCCAGGCCAATACCCCTTCCTTCATGCCCACGGAGATAAACCAACACACCTCTTCCAGCCTTCTCGATCATCTCCATTGCCATGGCAAGCTGATCACCACAATCACATCTTGCTGATCCAAAAATGTCACCTGTGAGGCACTCCGAGTGCACCCTCACCAAATATCTTGGCCATCTCCAATCTCACCCTGTTGATCATTGAGTAAATGAACATAGTTAGGTCAGGAGTTGTACAAAAGAAACAAACTACAGCTCTAAAGTGGACAGATGGCAAATTAATACTTCAATGACTTACTTTCACCCATTGCAATATGCTCAATTCCATCAATAACAGATCTGTAGCAGTAGGCACGAACATTGCCCCATCTCAAAGGCAAGCGTGCAACTGAAGCACGTTCAATCAGCCTGTCTCTTTTCCTCCTATATCTGTGACAGGAAAACTGCTGTCAGAAACTCAGCATACCAATCAATACATCAACAATCACAGGTTATGCACATAAGACCACCAAAGAAGCATGCACGTTCCAGCTAGAAGGAAATAGGTGGGGTTGTAAATAAACTCAACCAACAAAATAAGGAAATAGGTGGGGTTGTGAATCAGAACTCAACCAACAAGAAGGAAATAGGTGGGGATGTAAATAAGAACTCAACCAACTAGAAGGAAATAGGTGGGGGGTGTAAATAAGAAGAAATAGAAATCCAAATTTGCGTCGAAGAGGATTTGAACATGGGTGATCTGGGCATACATTCACACTCTCAACCGAGCTAAGAAATGGCTGGTCTGAACATGGGTGCTCAGTTCCGTCTTTTAGAACCAGAATAGAAAAATACACACGAATTTGCCTTGACACATTTTTGAGGTCCATTTATTGGACAGAAAATGTAATTTCAACACAGATAAGAAATCGGCAGGATATGGTGATCAAAACAAATATTTAAATGGCAAGTTGTTAATCAGTAGTAGCTAGCAGCCAGTAATGACATATTAATATATATGACCACTGAAATTATTCACTACTGTCAGGCATAAGGAGCTGAAGTTTCTGTGCTTACAACTCACCTAATCAAATCAGCAATAGATATAATCTTCAGATTCTCCCTTTCCGCAAACACGCGAAGCTGTGGTAGGCGAGCCATGGAACCATCAGCATCATTCACAATCTCACAAAGGACAGCAACAGGAGGTAATCCAGCCAGCATGGCAAGGTCAACAGATGCCTCCGTGTGTCCAGCTCGTTTCAGAACACCACCCTCTCTGTATTTCAAAGGGAAAATGTGACCAGGGCGATTGAAGTCCTCTGGCTTGGAGTCTGGAGACGCAAGGGTCATGACTGTCTTTGCCCTATCTTTAGCAGATACCCCGGTTGTTGTGCCCTCTTTTGCGTCCTAAGAAGCAAAACAAATATATACATACATATCTCAGTAGGAAAAAAAAAAGGAAATAGTGAGGACTAAAAATGGATTAAGGTAGGTTGCCCAAATGTTTCCTTCATTAATAAAATTAGCCGGCTACATGCACTGTTAACTTAGCAACAATCAAAGAATAATATGGATTAGCGGAAATTCAAAGAATATAGAATTAGGTCGATTTTACTAATCTGTGGAGTGTAAGAGTTTCAAGCTCATTTAAAAGGTGGGTTGCAGGAACAGAGTAAAGGAAGTGCTTCTCATTTTTTATTACCAAAAAAGGAAAGGTTTCACTTAGCAATATTCCAGACTAATACTTAGCTCAATAACAAACAAAAAGCTGATCCAGAAGTTGATATATACTTTTCCTTTCCCGAATAGTCATTTCTATGATTATTATAACTTGTAGTAAGTATATTCTTTTATTGATGTGGCATATGCGCATATTACATGAAAGAAAGTTTTGATTGACACTTACAATTCAGGAAGGCTATGCACATAAAAAATATTCAATCAACATCAAGAGTCACGACGTGACAAAAAGCAACTAACCTCTATGGATGAGTTATTTACTTGATAAGGAAACAAACAGTGAAAATGACAAAGCTACATCTACATCCTTCTAACAAAAAAAAAAAGGAAATAATGTCATATTAACACCACTGTAATGATGATAATGTCATACCACTGTGACAGTGAAGGCAGTGCATAGCTTCTCTTCATTTTCTTTTGTGGTAACCATCAAAGGTAGGTTCAATCTTTCCAGGTCCTCTTCTTTCATGCTGACACACACAATTCCTGTCCCATGCCTTACTATAAAAGCCATAGCCTCTGGGGTGACCAAGGAAGCGGGAATTATAAGATCTCCTTCATTTTCCCTTGATTCATCATCGACAACGATCACAAGCTTCAAGCAAAACCAATGTCAGAAGAGCTAATGATAGTAACAGCACTAATGTATCCGAATAAATTGTTTAGAAGTCTTACTTTTCCTTGTCGTATGTCCTCAATGGCATCTGCAATGGATGCAAAGCCCTCTGTCGGGCTATCCAAATCAAGTTCAGTGTCTGTGTCGTCATCTGCGAACTTGTCCGCGACGCGTGTCAAATTAGCAGAAAGAATTTCAGGCACAATCATGGAATCTAACGGGGGTATAGCGTCAGCAACTGAATGGTCCTGCCACGAACAGAAGTGCTCTTTGGTAACAGCGTTTCGCTATGCCCAGAGATACTGCTGGCTGGATAACCACCGTCCCTTTTCAAAGATGATGCTATTCTCAAGCCCACATATTTCACTTTGGCGTTATTTGAATTCGCATTTGAAAAACTGCAAATTTGTCCCTTTGTCTCCTTGGATACGCCGCACCCTTTTAAGAACTGCGCTCTGCATTAACACAAGCAGAAGGAAACATAAACTAAGAAATTGTTCTCAGCCACCAAAATCAGCATGACTATGTGGTAAACACTAAAATTCGGCACAGATAATTTTCCAGTTCAGGTTTAACTGCGGAAGCTACACTTTCACACCGCCGCCCTATTAGAAAGTAGGTTCTTTTGGTAATCTTAAGATATAACGGCGACTATAGTACATCCTGCTAGCTCATCATACGACATAACTGCAACCTGCAGGTATCCCCCTTGTTGCTCACTAGTTTACTCCTACTCGTCAGTCCACACGATTGTGATCGAACTGGTACACAGCTTCAGTGTATCATATCGGTAACAGTTCATACAAAGCGCGACAAAGCAGACCAAATAAAAACAAACAACAAATTAAGCCAGCGCATAACGCGTGCACAAGCATGAGGGCGTCGGAAGGAGGAGATGGCGCGCAGGCAAGGTGCTACTTACGGTTGGCGGCTGAGGGCGGCGACGGAGGAAGACGGAGGCGCAATCGAAGCCATCCCGATGCTCCCCGTCCACAAGCACGAGAGAAGCAACCTGCAACCACATCAGTGAGCAACGAATTTCAGCAAACAAAAGATGATCAGTCTTCAAACGAATCGAGTCTCAATCAAAGGTCAAACAAGATGGCGCAGGCAAACACGGGAAGCCGCATCGAAAGCGGGAACACAAGATCTGGCCCGGGCCAAAGCGCGGACGCCAGCGATTCCTCGCGCGGGAAAAGTACTGGGCAACCGGAAACAGCAGGCGGAGGCGGGAATGGCTTACCGTCGACGCTTCTCCGGCGAAGCCCTCCGGCGACGGCGGCGATTAGAGGAGAAGTGTTGTTTGGATTTTGGTTTCGGGCAGGTTTGGGGTGATTAGGGATGCGGTTGGTGCGGACCTGCAGCGGGTAATTTATAACGTGCGGACACCATCCCGGCAGGTTCCTCTTGCACGTCAACGAGCCGATCGAGCCTGAAATTCCAGCCGAGCTTGGCCACAAGCTCGAACTCGGCTCGGCCGAAGCTCGGACAAGCTCGAGCTCGGGCTTGACAAGGCTCGTTATGAGAGGCGAACAGATCGGCTTTAGCCGCGACTGCCGCAGCTGGTTGCACAGGATAATTTTCTACCATTGCATTTGGGGATTTCCCTATTGCCCGCATGCTGTTTTGCGTCATCATTGTGTGTCCAGCGATGTGTCATGCGGCTTTGGAACCCACGATTAAACTTGGACTAGACAGCGAGAGTTGGCGTGCAAAGTTTGCTTGGGAGGCTGGGAGACTGAAACTCACTTGCCACCGAGCTCTAACGAGCTGTTCGAGCTCGAGCTCGGCAGGCTCGCGAGCTTGAGCACGTGCTCGGGCTTGGCTTCTTATGGTCTCGAGCTGAGCCGAGTATAACGAGTCGAGTTTGAGGAGCTCACGAGCCTCGAAGCTAGTTGCACGTTCGGAGTTTGGATTTCGGCTGAACTGAAGGTTAAACCGGCTCCAGATCCGCTTGAAACATCTCAAAAATTGAGTGGTCTCTTTGTGTCACTCTGCAAAATAATGGCAATCCTATACTCCTTTTTGTGCGAAATGACGATCCATACATATATGTAACACATGGATGGACGGATCCCACAATCACTATACCATAGATGGAATTATGTTTAAACATTTTTTTGCTACATGCCACTGTCTGGTATCAGACCCCATAGTTCACCTAAAACTGAATTAAATGGGTTAGAGTTCGGCACTTATAAGAGTATAAATTCCAACAGAGTTATTATTTTTCGAGTCTAGATGCCCAGGATAGCAAATGCTTATCAATTCACTGTCTTAGTCGGAGTATTTCACAAACTTTCAAAAAAAAAAAAGATCCCAAGTGCAAGGGGTGAGCCACCTTGAGACCGACCTGGCCTCCCATGTGCTTTGTGTGATTCTTCGAGGATTTGAGCAGCGTAAGGATGTTAAGAGACCCTTCTCAGACTCTAACTCCGCAAGCTCCCAGTAGCAAACCCCTACAATAGCAATGAAGTTGCAGTCGGTTGGATATGTTATGCGCATCTTGTTGCTAAACAACAAGTTAGAAATGCGAATGCTCGATCTTCGGTTGAGGGTTTAGGATGTGGGCCTCTAAAAAGTCCAGCAATTGAAGGACCTTTCGTGGAAGAAAGAGAAAACCTGGTTAAACGCAAAATCAAAGACCCTCGTAGCATAAGCAGATGATGGACCGGAACTTCTCGGATCCGGTGGCGAGCACGGGCGGCATCACGAGCCCGATACCGGGAGGAGAGGGGGCCCCCATGCGTCGGCGTTTCGCGTGGGCGTTTCCAAGCAGACAGCAAGAGTTGGCATGGCGTCGAAGTCGGCTGCAGCACTGCATCTGGATCAGATTTGACCGACCCGCCCTCAAGTGGCGGAATCAGCGGGGGCCCACGGTCAGCACTTTTGAAGGTGGTCATGCAGCCCCTAGAGGCAGCCCGCCAGCTTTTGGTTACTCATTTCTTTTTCTTGTCGCTCGTTTTCTTTTTCAAGAAAACAAGATCCGCATCCCGTGACGTCGACGCAGATCCGCATCCCGTGACGTCGACGCTTACGCAGACGCTGCGTGTTCTGCCCCGAGACAATCTGTGCTGCCGAGGATAATACGCGACACGACGTTGAGTCAGGCAGCGAGACCCGTTGTGGGAAGTGGCCGAGACGACCGTGTCCACTAAACCAAATCTGTTTTTTCTTTTTCTTTTTTTTTTGAAGAAAACTGGGAAACTCGCTGTCGACGTGGTTTTCGCGCGCCGCACGATGGTCACAAAAAATTCTGAACCACGTAGCACATGACATGACATGTCGGTAGGTGAGCCCACGAGGGGCACATGCATCGTCATTCATTGGTGCAAGTGACGGAGCAGCTGGAGCCTGGAGGATGCGTCCATGGTGCACGGTGCCATACCCTATACCCATTATTTGACATTAGAAATTAGTGCTCATTTAATCGTGACGTCCTTTAGCTCGAAGTGAACTAGAAAATCTAACAGCATCATTTAACTTCAAAGAAGATTAGTCTCCTTGCAAAAGAAGAAGTATTAGTCTATTAGATAATTTTGGATGTTCGAGTGCTCTCTATTCTAGAGAAACGGTACAATCGCCTACAGAGAGAGAGAGAGAGAGAGAGACAGAGAGAGAGAGAGAGAGAGAGAAGGAGAGGAGCGCTAGAGAGAGAGACAGAGAGAGAGAGGGAGAGAGAGGGAGGAGGGGAGAGAGAGAGCGAGAGAGATAGGAGAGAGGGTCTCTCTCTCTTTCTTTCTTTCTTTCTTTCTTTCTCTTTCTCTTTCTATTCTATCTCTCCTCTCTTCTCCCTCTCGAGCTCTCTCTCTCTCGAGCTCTCTTTATCTCTTTCTCGAGAGAAGAGCGACAGAGAGATCTAGAGAGAGAGAGAGAGAGAGAGAGATTTGGAATTCCGGCGATCAAAAGAGTGAGCACGCAAACGATTCGCGCAGACAAACCCAAACCGCAGCCCCACTACGGCCACCTTTTCTTTTGTATAGTGATCGCATCCATTCTTCCAAACCAAACGATGCCGCCCGGTTCGCTGCTGCACGGAACTTTTCTTCAGTCTTTTCTATTTCTTTTTTTTCTCGAGGGATATATAATCCCATCAGGATCACCGTGCTGAGTCAAGTCCCGAGACGACGCGAACAGCTCAGTCCGCAGACTCCGCACGTTGAAAACGTAGCATGATGCTTCGCTGTTTCCGCGAAGGAGGCGCACGATGGCGACGGCCCACCAGTTTAGTTGAACCAATGTCCGGATTGTAATGGGCTGGCTCCAGCCCGGACTGTAGTCTTCATTCTTCAGTCCAAAAAGCCCAGGAGAGGCACAGCAGGGAGCCGTGCGGCACACGAGACGTCGCCGCGTCGATCTCCGTTCACCACCCAACAGCCAATCCCGGCGAGAAGAGGCATCCGTTCCGCTCCCGCGCCCGCGCACTGCAGCCGTCCGATCCGTCTACCCAAACACACGCGGCTCTCACGCCAGCCGTACGCTCGGCTTCAACAGAAACGCGGCCGCGTCGGACTCCCCTCCACCCCCTTGCCAGGCAATATAAATAAAAACCGCCACCGCTTCAAATCGCTTCCGTTCGCAACAAGCCGCTGCAGCAGATTTGGATTGGGAGAGCAAAGGAAGCGATCGGGCGAGAGGAAAGGTGAGTCGCCGTCCCGCCGCCTCCCTCTTTCGGTTTAGCTTCCTGCTTCCTGCAGTACGTGTTGGTTCGTGGTGATGGACTGATCGATTGCGTGGTTTTGGTGATGTTGATTGAGCTACCTGCCGCCGGGTCACCTGATGGTTAGGGTCCGGGACTTAGGGTTTTGCTCGAATCATCTGGTGTAGCGCCATGTCGCTTTTAATCTGTTCTAGCGGTTACCTAGTTGCTAATCTTTGTCTGAATATTTACAGTGCGATTGCATTGCATCGAATCGGTTGTTCGAGATAGCATAATTAAGATCGGTTGCGTAGATTAGCATGGACATTGTTTTTCTTCCGATAATTAGTGCAACTGCATTTATATTGATCTTTTGTTAGGCCGTTCTCACGATGAGTTTACAGTTTGTTGCGTTCTGGGCGGTCTATGCGACGATCCTAATCAGAAACCTTCACCGAGTTCCTGTTAACGAGCACATTGAAGGTCGTTCCAATCTGGAACGTGCGTAACATACTGGATACTGCTCTGAATGCCCTTCTGTCAGAATTTGTCTTCTACAATTGACAAATTAAGATCGGACAGGCTTAGATTTGTTTATAAGTCATGTTAGCTTTTCAATTTGGTGAATTATCATGACTGGGCCTATTTGTGGTATTGACTAGGCAGTGGCAGGTCCTCAAGCATTTAACTGACTATATTGCTAGTATTGAAATCCTTGTACTCCCTCCGTTCTCCAATTGATTATGTTAGTTCAAGATACTTGCTTCAAAATTACACTAACTCACTTCTAATGTCATCAATTTGAGAATAGAGGGAATATACCTTCCTGATAGTTTGTTTAGGTCCATTTAACATGTGCTGTTTGAAAGAGTGCTGTGTGTTACTTGTGGTTCTATACGCCAGACTGTCTATTCCCTTTTTTGATGGTTTTAGCCTTTAAGCTTGATCCGTGACTGAACTTTTGTAGATGCTTGTTCCGATTTGCAGTTATTCATAGTTCAATGTTCTGTGCAGGAAAGCATTTGCTAGATGGCACGTACTAAGCAAACTGCTCGCAAGTCCACTGGAGGAAAGGCTCCTAGGAAGCAGCTTGCCTCGAAGGTTTGTGATTGGAAATTCAACTCATTTAGAGTTTGCTTTTTATATAGAACCAAGTACACGATGTGTTTTTTTTTATGAAAACTTAATTTTGACCAACAATCTCCTTGTTTCCCTTTGACAGGCAGCCCGTAAGTCTGCACCAACAACTGGCGGTGTCAAGAAGCCTCACCGTTATCGCCCTGGAACTGTTGCTCTTCGGTACGTGCACTTAGCATTCATCAACCAGATAAATTGATAGTATAATTTCTTGGGGTGAAGATATTCTTGAACCACTGATCTCATATCTCCACTCTCCTTCTCTCTAGTGAGATCCGCAAATACCAGAAGAGCACTGAGCTGCTGATAAGGAAGCTGCCGTTCCAGAGGCTTGTTAGGGAGATCGCCCAGGATTACAAGGTTATTAACCACTACTCAAGCTGTGCAGGCAATTTATTAACACTCAAGCAAACTGTCAATCTAACCTTCATTGCCCTTTCTGAATCTCTGTGCAGACTGATCTGCGTTTCCAGAGCCATGCCGTGCTTGCACTGCAGGAGGCAGCAGAGGCCTACCTGGTCGGTCTCTTCGAAGACACCAACCTGTGTGCCATCCATGCCAAGCGTGTGACCATCATGCCCAAGGACATTCAGCTGGCCAGGAGGATCCGTGGCGAAAGGGCTTAGCCAGTTAGCCTGCTACGGGGGCAGACCTCCGCACGTTCGTGTGTCCTTCTGCGTTTTCTTCAGCGTAGCGTTTGTGTTTAGGGGGCCGTACCACGGTTAGTGTTTGCTCGCATGTTCAGACAGTCTTTAGTTCGTGTCATTTGAATTACAGTCGTGTGTCGTGAGTTGATGGATGTGTATATTGAACAAACTATGAATTTAAATTTCTAGATTAAGAGCCTGTTCGTTTTTCCTCCCCTCTAAATTTTAGACCCGTCACATCAAAAAGAATCTTCATATTTAAAAAAATTGATTAGTTTAATGACAAAACCTATGTCACGACCCCTCCTCTAAATCACGAGACGAATCTAATGAGCCTAATTAATCTATATTTTGCTACAGTGATGCTACAGTAACTATCTTCTAATCGTCACATAATTACCCTCGTTAGATTCGTCTCGTGAATTAGATGGGGGGTTCTGAAGTTAGTTTTATAATTTGACTTTGTTTAGTACATATAAATAGTAAGATTCTTTTTGATGTGACCCTCTAAATTTAGACCCCTGGAAACGAACAGGCTCTAAGTGTATCATCGTCGTAGCTTTGCCTTTTCACGATGTGACCTTTTAAGTTGGATGACTGGGGTCAGTGCGTTTGTCCCTGAGCCGCAAGCTAAATGCTCGCTGCAGATTGCCGCGATGAGTGAAGCTAAAGTGTACTACTTGAGAGTTAGGATCGACTGAATCTGTACTTGAAATTGTGATAGCAGGTAGGGCTGGGGGCTGGCACAGAGTGCATCCGACCAGACCGATCTAATTAATCATTATGCATCACACGTGCTGCCTGCCTTGACGCAGCTCTACCAAGTTGTGATAGCAGCTTCATTTCGCCTAATAATCGTTATGCATCGCGCGTGTCAACTGCCATTGCTTTTGAAAAACGAAGTGTTCCAGACAAAGAACTTTCTGGAAGGAAGTGACTCGACCAGCGCTACTGGGTTCAGTTCAGTGACTCCATCAGAGTGTCCGTGCGATTCTGCCTCTAACATTTGTGCCGTGATGACTGACGAACGACTCCACGGCAGTTGTAGCGCACGTCGCCGATGCCTCGCTTGAGACGTTTTCACCTGACCGCGGTGCTTCTGAACCAAGAGATTTTTTCGAGCAAAAGAAGCAGTCAAATGGACGGCGACCACTTGCGAGGTGGTAGTGTTTGGGGCAAACAAGTTTATCGTGTGTAGCAGCAGGTGCAGAGTGACGCGGGCGAGATAGACGGGCCTACCGATGACGCAAACGCAACTGCCGCTTGCTTCCTTTCGCTTTTCGCTGACGCTGTATATTCAGTGTTATGTAACTTATGCTCCATTCCATACCCGTTGTTCTTCTTCTTCCGACAGATCCCTTTGCATGGCTCCATTTTCTTCGCAGTAAACGAATTCAGAAATGGCATGGAAGCTGAGAACAACAATATATCAGGTTTTCTATTGTTTCCGGAGGCAATCAATTGATTGAACTTGAGCACAGGGATGGCTGCTAGGCTTACCTAACCATCTCGTTTTGCGAAGCTAAAACAAGCATACCGAGACAAGAACCTACTATCCATTAGCCTCTTTTGTATTTTCAACTCGGCGGCTGCCACGCCAATGCCGCTCCGACACATCAGTTCCTCGGACGTCCGCTGGCAAATAATTTATCTGCTGACTGCCCCGCCACTGGACCGCCTTCGCTGAAAACAACAGATCGACGGGCAGCGTTCGGTGACCCCTCTAAAGTTTTTAGAGAGGTCACATCAAAATGCCGGCACGATTTATGTGTATTAAACAAAGTCAAATTACAAAATTAAGTCCAGGACCTCCATCTATTTCGCGAGACGAACGTAATGAGGGTAATTAAACGGCGATTAGACGATGGTTACTGTAGCATTACTGTGTCAAAACATTGATTAATTAGGCTCGTTAGATTCGTCTCGAAAAATAACGCCCGTCTGCAGAAAGGTTTTGTAATTAAATTTTATATAGTACCCCTAAATAGTAAGATTTTTTACTTTAGAGGGGTATAAACTTTAGAAGGTGTTTTAGGGGGCGTTCGGATGACCCCTCTATTTCACCCTCTAAAGTTCTACCCTCTAAAGTAAAAAGAATCTTCCTATTTAGGGGTACTAAATAAAATTTAATTGCAAAACCTTTCTGCAGACGGGCGTTATTTTTCGAGACGAATCTAACGAGCCTAATTAATCAATATTTTGACACAGTGATGCTACAGTAACCATCGTCTAATCGCCGCTTAATTACCCTCATTACGTTCGTCTCGCAAAATAGAGGGGGGTCCTGGACTTAGTTTTGTCATTTGACTTTGTTTAGTACACATAAATCGTGCCGACATTATTGATGTGACATCTACAGTGCATAATAGGCCTCTATTTTGGCATCCGAACGCAGCCTTAGAGGGGTATCCGAACGGGGCCCAAGCCGGTCATGCGTGAGCGTGATAACACATTGGAGGCACATATAGGTCTTTCAATCAGTGGACGACGGCGTAACGTCAAGGCTCTGGAGGAGAGAGGGCGTTCGGAGCTATAGAGATCCGTCCAAATTATCCGGTTATGCGAACGGATTGGTTACACATGCTCCGAGCCTGAGTGATCTCAGGGGATGGAACATCGAATGGCACACCCCGTCGCCGTTGGATCACGAGCAGATACGTACTATATACCCGTAGTAAATTAGAACCTGCGTGGGATCGCGCGCAACGGTGGAGGTCAAGCTGTTGTCACTTTCTAATTTCACCTGCTCCCGAACCCCGAGCGGCGCACCACTGTTATAAAACTGCTGTGCTTTACTGCGTTTTTCCAGCACAGCTAGCAGACCGCAGCTGTGTGGCTGCACGATAGCAGAAAAGACGACGCCGCTCGTCTGCCGCCCGCGCGCGCGATGCAGCCGTCTTCCAGAGCGAGGTGAGGGTGAGCGCGCCGTCGTCACGATCATCCTCACCGTTTCGGCACATGTTGCCATGATGCTAACTACGCATTCCGATCCGGCTGTGAGTTTCTGACGAGCGCTCGCCGTGCCGTGCCGTGCAGATCCAGGTCCTGGGGAGCTGGGCCGTGGACGACGACTCCGCCTCCTCCTTCGTCTCGGCACGAGCGCAGCCGGTCCGCCACGTACTCGCCACTCGTTTCCGAGGTGCGTAGCTGTATCACTATACAAGCGTGCATGACATGAGTGCGCAGATCATGCTCGCTACCGCTAATAACATAACAGTAACGTGGTCGTGATGGACGCGTTGCAGAGCGGCAGCGGCGGCGGCGGATTGATGGAGGAGGAGGTGGAGCACCGCGCCGGCGCGGAGTGGGAGGAGACGACGGAGCCGCAGAGCGACGGCGACGCGGCGGCGAAGAGGGAGGCAGCGCCGGCGGCCGACGAGCGGGTGCGGATCCTGGAGCGGGAGGTGGCGGTGTCCAAGAGCACGGAGATGAAGATGCTCGAGTCGCTCATCCACCAGACCAAGGAGCTGGAGCAGGCCAAGATCGCGCTCGAGGAGGCCAAGCTCGAGGTCGCCACGCTGCGCCACCAGCAGCAGGAGGGGGGCGCCGGCGAGCAGGCCGCGCCAGCCGCGCCGCAGTGGAGCGTCATGGACCTCATGTTTGGCTGCGTCGACGAGGAGATCAATGGCCTCAGGGCCAAGCTCCGGGCGGCGGCGCTGGCCGAGGAGCGGAGCCGGAAGGCGGCCGACGACCTCACCGCCGCGCTGTCCGCGGTCACCATGGAGGCCAAGCAGGTGAAGGCGTGGCTTTCCGACGCGCAGGCCGAGGTGGAGCGCGCCAACGCCGAGGCCGCGCGGCTCGCGGCGCTGCTGCAGGCCGCCGAGGCGGAGCTGTGGGCGACGACGGAGCAGATCGACGCCGTCACGCGCGAGTGGACGGACGCCGCGGCCGCGTGGCGCGCCAGGGAGAAGGCGCTGCTGGCGCGCGCCCGCGCGGCCGAGGACGAGAGCGCCGAGGCGCGCCGGGCGCTCGGCGACGAGAACGCCGGCCTGCGCCGCGCGCTGGAGCGGGCCGTCGAGGAGGCCAACGCGGCCGGCGAGTCGCTCGAGCTCGCCACCGCCGAGACCGCCAGGCTGCAGGACGCCGTCGCGGAGAAAGAGGCCGCACTGGAGGCCGCGCGGCTGGAGAACGAGGCCCTCAAGGCCAGCGAGGCCGCGGCGCTCGCGCGCGCCAAGGAGCTCGACGGCCAGCTACAGCTAGCGATCTCGGCGGCGGCGGCGAGGAAGGCAACCGATGACGGTGGCGCCTTCGGGAAGAAGGCGACGGAGCTGCCACCGCTGGAGAAGTGGAACGCCGGCGAGGTCGTGCAGGGCAAGCTCGGCGCGTCGACGTTCTTGGACTCCGGCAGGCTGATGGCGGGCCGGAAGGGCCGGATGTTCGCGTCGCTCAGCAACCTCACCGAGCTCAAGTCGGCGGCGGCCGCGGCGGCCATGGACGACTACAGCTACGAGTTCGATCACTTCGACGACGTGGGACAGTACGGCGACCCTGATCACGCCGTCAAGCACAAGAAGCGGCGGTCCATCCTGAGGAAGTTCGGTGACCTCTTCCGGAGGAGAAGCCTTTACAAGTCCAACCTGGCGCCGGTGCTGCATCACTACTCGTAGAATCTAGCTTTGATATAGATCATAGATGCTGGCGAGGGGGATGCTTAATTGCAGTGCGCTTGTTGGTGAAGAGTGAAGAATTAGCGGTCTCAAATTCTTGCGCTGGAGATGTGATCGCTGTCTGTCTGAAGGATTAGGACTGTGGAGTGATGTTAGAAGGAGCTGGTATACAGTTTCCCCGCATCATGTGATCATGCAGATGGATCAGTTCTGGTTGGTGATGTCAGTGCAGCTTGTCATCTTTGCTTCAAACTTCTCCGCTTGGGTAAAAGAACCAATGCACTTGAACACTGTCTGCCATTTGAACACCATGCGTTACCCGATTAGTGAACAAGCCAATGAGTGCAACATGTCATTGTTTCTCTGTCCCCATATCATTCACTCTTTCTGACCATTGGTCGCGACGGATACACGAGGGGGCGCAGGGATGGTTCGAAGACAGGCCAAGATGGCTTGAATTACTGACCATTGCGTTTTCGCAACGACCCGCTCGTCAGCGGCGGCGTGGCTGGCGGGCAGGCCTTCCCTCCCCAAGGAGTGATGGCGCCGCTGGTGCCCACGCCGGTGAGACAAGCCATACTTGACCTGCACGGCCTCGTGTGTTCTGGGAAGTCCAAATGCCTACCAGCCTAGTTGGTGACATCGGAGCAAAGACTTTTTGGTGAAGGGGAGAAAAGACATGGACTGGGCATGGATCGATCCATAGATCTGCTCTACCTTAACTAATTATTATGAACGCTTGAACTCCAACCGATCCCTGTGTACCCATCCACAGAAAGACTGTCTTCAAGATCATGCCGCCGCCAACCCGGCACGGATCACCTACTAACCTCAGGTCGAGCGTAAGACTGCCGGGCACGCACATCTTCGCATGCAAGCTCTTATTTGAGGTCACCGCATTTTCCTAGTTGCCACAAGCCCTGCAAATCTGTGATGTGCGCCTTTTCCGGATTCCAATAACAGAGGCATAGATCAGGCGATCACCAGAGACCTCAGCAGACACAATATAAAGGAGAAGCCCATAAACCATTTAACAGCTCTAACTCTGTAACAGCTTCAGAAAGCAACCCAGACCAAGTAAACAGCGAAGAAACGAAAACAAGGCGACGGCATAAAACACCTTACAAGTCAGAACACACACAGACACAGGTAAAGACACCTCTGTTCTTGACCGCCTTCTTCGACGATTTTTCCAGTCCGCTAATGCATGTCAGACACCGCTTGCTGTTACCCTCCTACAAGACATGCATAGTCAGATATATATAGAACATAGTAATGTCTCAGAATGGTGGTTATAAGTTAACTTGCACAAGTTCAGTATTTTTCCAAGTTAACTAAGAATGAGAAATCCAACCCATATTACTATACCCTTTCAATACAGGTAACTAGCCAAGAATACACAATCTCTTGACATAGATGCCATCCTTTGGTTTACATGAGAAAACCAAGAAGTTCAGGTTGAAAAAAAGAGAACTTTCCTGACAAGTCAACTATCTGAGTGTGTTGGTGCACACTAAAATCATAGTTACAAGAAAAGAAGAAACTGAAGTAACAAGCATTACAAGGGGAACATATCTAGGTAAAAGGAGAAAAGAAGATAACGACAAAACTAATAAATTCCTACGTAAAAGGGACAAAACAACGCATAGGTATATGAGGCAAGATGGACGAGAGAGGTCAGGGTGTGCTATTGGTTATGATAAAACACATAGCAGGAAAGCAAATCAATCACGGTCTGATCCTTTGTATGGCTGGGTGGAAAAGGACACCTTTGTCCAAAAATAGAGACTAAACGACAACTAAAACTAATTGAGGATATCTAGGGTTCGCAAAAATATTTCACGACAAACTATTTATCATGACACTGATGAAACTCGCTACTAGGTCAAGCGCACCCCATTAAACTCAAACAAGGTGCCATGCACAACAGTCGGACGATGTTGTCATACATTTCCACTAATAATAGTCATAGGTAGTATTAAAATCCTCGAGCAATAGGGAAGAACGAACCTACTAATCACATAAACTATAAATGGCAGCCATAAGAGGGTCCAAGACTGCCAGCCAGAACCACCAGAACTTTGAAATGACCTCTATTACAATGTAAAATAAGGGTCCCTGCTATCCTACTGCAATTGCTAAGGGCCACGTGAGTACAACCACCTACATTAACTTAAGAGGCGAAGCATTTTGGAGTTTCAACATGCTTAACAATTCAATTTCAGCATATACAACAACAACAACAACTAAGCCTTTTTATCCCAAGCAAGTTGGGGTAGGTTAGAGATGAAACCTGTAGGAACCCACAAGAGAGGCAAACAAAAAAAGAAGAGGAACAATTCGATTTCAGCCTATAATAGAAGATAAATATAAGGTGAATTGCATGCATTAATAGGCGAAACATGACAAAAAATAAGAGTTGGATAAAGATCCTGGAGAAAAATCTTAGTGTACTAAATAAACAAAAAGAATTGTTCCTTGCAATCGAATGCCCTGTTCAATCTTCAACTATTGTGATCAAACAGGAGGGCAACCTCGAGAAACTCATCCTCACTACAAAATAATCTGAGTTGGGTACATTCGATCACCAAAGTGTCAAAGATACGAGAGTAATCGTAGAATGCAATTTCTGAATGAGGACAGTTGGCTGGTGCGACGTGGCAAGACCTAGTTGCATTCATGGAGAGAATCAATTCTTTCCATGTGTAGTGACAGAACAAATGAATTCTATCCACACATAACCTATTAATTTGGATATCCTATCTAATGACGGAAATCATTACGAGGAGTTCATTACCCAACGAATCATGACTCGTTTCTTTAGTGAGAATTTCTACCAGACTTCATGATTTAAAGGCTTTGCCAAGTTGCAGAAGAATGAAAATGCCTAGCTTGTAATAGCTACTTGCAACATATAGCCTAGTCATAGCATATAGGAATTGTTTCAAAGCTTCCCGCGCCAGCATATTCTCAAATTGAATAATAACACAACAGCAAAATGGCGGGAAGGTAAAGACGCTTACCTCGCTATATTGCTATTGCCCTGCTGCTGCCGGTCCAGACCAAATCGAGCCACCAGCACCACCTCTAAGCTCCTCCATCCACTCCTTGAAGAACTCTGGGTCATAACCGCCCTCCTTATCCTCCTCCCGGTCGCCATTCCCTTCAACTCCTCCTTCCTCCATTGGTTCAGGAAATGCTTCAGTAGGATCAGCCACCATTTCCTTATTCGGCTGAGTAACTGCTGGCGTGTGACCTTCAAAGAGGGTGATATGGCCGAACAGCTTGTCCTTGCGGGAGAAGGTGGTGCCGCAGGAGCAGCGCCACTGTGCCTCCTCACCACAGTGGCGGAGGTGGCTCCGGAGATCGGCAAGAACAGCGAAGCGCTTCTTACCGCCGCAGCGCTCGCAGGCGTAGAGCTTGGGGCAGTGGCTGCGCCGGAAGTGGTTGCGAGTGCACACCGCTGACTTGAGGGGCCGGAAGCGGCGGTGCGCACGGTTCCGGTTGCAACCCTCGAAGGGGCAGGAGAAGCGCACCTCGCGGCCGGCGGGCGGCTTCGGCAGCCGGGGCGGGAGAGCGCGTCCAGGGTCTTGAAGCGGTCCCCGTGCGCGCGCATGTGCATCCTGAGGTTGGCGTCGCGGCGGAAGCCCTTGCCGCAGATCTCGCAGAAGTGGACGTGCTCCGCGAGCAGCTCATCGGCGTCGAGCTCCACGACGTCGTAGACGCCGTCGCCCTTAGCAACCGTTGGAGGGCGATCTTGGGCGGAGGCGGCCGCAGCGGGGAGCACTTGGACGGGAGCGGGAGCGGGAGCCGGAGCCGGAGCACAGGCGGGAGGAGGTGCAGGTGGAGACGGAGCCGACAAGGGGACGGAGGAAGCGAGGAGCGAGGCAGCGTTGAGGACGACGAGGTGCGCGGTGGAGGAGATCTCGGAGGAGACGGAGTGGATGTCAGCCGCGGAGAGGGGCCGCGCCTCGCCCGAGAGGGAGGCGGCGATGCGGCGGCGTACGGCGGCCATGTGGTCCCCGAGGGCAGCCAGCCGCAGGAGAGCGGCGCGGGGGTCCCCGTCCCCTCCTCCGGTTCCGCCGGCGCCCACAAGGGCGTCAGAGGGAGCGCCGCCCAGCATGGTCTCCGGAGTCACCGCCGTGGCGCCCCGCGAAGCGACAGCGCCTGCGGCGGCGCCGGCGAGCTCGTTGGTGGTGGAGCCCATCGCCAGTGGTGGTGGTACCCAACTTGGATTGCGACGACCCGCTGAGTGTGGTTTGATTTGAGGTTGGTGCCTTTTGCGTGCGAGTCCACTTCATATGCGAAATTTGCGTTTGCCGTGTCAGCCTAAGCACGTCTTCAGTTTCTTTCTTTTCTTCTTCTCTCTCTCTCTCTTTTTGTTAGAAACAGCTGTTTCTTTTTTCAAAGAGATCGCGTCACAAGTGTGAACAAGAAAATTGAAAAAGATCCATTTTTCAGCAGAAAAGAAAAGATGAGAGGTTGCATTTCCTGCCTTCCTTGACTTTCTGACACAGAGAAAGATTTATCTAGAATTCTAGATGATGGTTCCACTAGCGTTGCAAATGACAACATAATCATGTGTTATTTTCCTGTATCTGAATACTTATGTTTTTTTTAGGGGGGGGGGGGGGGGGATGAGTGCTTCTTTTTTTTAATCTTCCATTGCCGTTGGGTCAATCATGAACTGGAGTACTTTTAAAAAAAGCATTTGTTTCTGTAATTATGTTGTTGTAATCTTGGTATCCTGTTTGTTACTGTACTTCTTGTAACCAGAATTTCAAGTTTCCTGCTTTTGATGTAATAGTGTTCTGACTTTGTCGCTAATCTTTTCAGGGGCTGGGCTGTAAATTTGGATACCTTGTGAATCTTTCAGAAAATAAAAGAGGACCCAAAGGGCTCGGTGGGAAGTCGCGCGTGGGGGAGTGCAGAAGCAAGGCAGTCGTCGTGGAAGTCAACTTGCAAGTTTGCTGTACCGCACTCTATACCAGTACACCCGCTGACGCAATGGCCCGAAACACTCTTGTCCTATACGTCAGTGGTTCCATTCCGTGGTGTTTTCTCGGCAGTGTGTCGTTCACGCAGCGGGCCCTCTTTTCTGTGGGTGGTCATTGGTCAAGTGGGCAAAGGTTTCCAAGGGACCAAAGACCACCAAAAAAAAAAAGCCGCTCGGTTGGGTTCGGAGTTGGGCCACCGTCCCCTCAATAATTCAGCTAATCAATCTACGGAACACGAGGTTGCCGTGAAATGGTGTGTGATTAGGAGGCGCAAATTACACAAACTAGTCCTCTAAAATCTCTTTTATTAGTATTATTAACATCCACAGAATATTTCTCTTTCTCCGTAACATGGATTCCCACAACCATTCTCTTTGGTTTCTGAAGTATAGTAGTGAAATCAGCATCCAGAGCGAATTGCAATTTTAGCATTGACTTGCACCATTTTCTAAAACATACAGTAGATATGAGATGCACACCGAAAAAAGAAAAAGAACGAACGAAGATGAACCTTCCTGTTCATTTTCTTCTCCTGTTTTCTCCCAGACGGGGTCCAAACTGAACGGCCCCCCAACAGGTGTATATATACTTGGGCCTTTCCTCCATGGTCTAGCTAGCTTGCACAACCAACCCTAAATCCCCTCTTTGGCCCACTGGGCCAATGTACATATATAGTATAGCTCTTGCTGTCGTCCGTCGTCACTGTGTCAACCAAAATGTCTCCAAAAAAAGCTACTCCTACTCCTAGTGATTAAATCCTAACGAGCTGTCATGTTGTTCATAAGTCCGGGCAAACTAAGGCACGAGGGGGGCGCGTGCCAGTTGCGCGCGTCACGTGGCAGGAACGCGCACGCGCAACGCAACGCAACGCAGACGCCGATCGAAGCCTACGGACTCGCTCTGGTGTGCCGGGCAGGCAGGGGATGCGCGTGGGAGGGATGAGACATGGGTGGGCGCCGACGCGCCGGGAACTACGTACTGGGCCAGATCAGATCATCAGATACGACGACGATCGAGCCGGCAGCGCATGGCAGAATGGCAGAACGAACGGCATGGCGCGCCTCCCCTGGCCTTGTTGTTCCGAGTCCCGCCCAGGGCTCCACCACCATCCATGCGCCCATCACTGTACCGTACGCCCCCTCCCATCACTGTGGAGCCTGCGTGGCGTCTCGCCTCGCCTCGATCCGCTTCACGTGGCCCGGTTTTGTCACCTCCCACGTCGCCGCTAGTACACGGCATCCCCGTGAGATTTTCTGGCTCACCCGCCCCCCTTCACTTCACCAGCCGTGCCGCGCCCGCACGCAGGGGATCCCGTTCCGTTCACACCTGGCGACGCCGCGCGCCGTCACTTGAGTTCCCGCCGTCTCCGCGCTGCGCCTGTGCTGACGGGCGCACTGACGCTACCCGCCGCCGCAGACTCACTCCTCTCAGCTCAAACAAGTTCTGATCCCTTTTGTTTCCCCCAGAAATCATCGAAAACATTATCCGCGCAGCATCTGCTTATCTGTCATTCGAGACGACAACGCTCGTCGTTGATTGGCCGGGCACATCATATCCGGCTTGGCGGCTTGCTTGCGCTCGCCCTGTTCATCAAGCGTTGGTTAGGCTGTCTGATCGTGACCCACCCAGGTGCCAAAAGAAAATTGGTGAGGGACGTTCGTCGCTGCACGGAGCATCTGTTTGACAGCAGTTCCCAAACTGTGGTTTGTTGATTGAACCTGGACTCCTGGGGCGGATTCAATGCAGATACTCCTTCCTGAGAAACGTTAATGCACAACCGATACGTAGCCTTCGATCGATCTCGGCCGTACCTGTCTGTCACTCAACTGCATAATTCCCGGCCGCCAACGATAAGACCGGGCATGCACGGGCGCCGGTCAGTCAGGGCGATGCTTGCTACTCAACTGAAAAAACGATCAGGTTCATTTCGCAGCAGGCAGGGATGAATCGGAATCACAGCCAGCGCTGGCCGGAATCTTCCTCATAGGTTACTGTAGCAACAGCCAGCGCTACAGTAACTCGTGAGAAGGATTCAGCCAGCCCAGCCAGCCAGCCAGCCAGCGAACTGAACAGGGCGCCGGGACAGAGGAGGAGCGGGAGCCAAGGCCCGCGGCGGAGGCGGGCCTGGACCGACGTAAAAAGGTGCACGGCTGGCTTGTCGAGAAGAGCCTTCTCGCTTTTCGGTACGCGTCGCGCTCTCGGCTCAGAGTGGGGTGTTCGTGCATGGGGTCTAAACTTTAGAGGGTTTTTGTAACGAATATTGTAATTACAAATAAAGTTTAATTATAAAACTAATTTTAAGACTCCGCTCGAATTCGCGAGGCGAATCTAATGAGGGTAATAAAGGTGTGATTAGAAGATTGTTACTGTAGTATCACTGTAGAAAAACATAGATTAATTAGGCTTATTATTTTCGTCTCGTGATTTAGAGGGGGGTCGTGACATAGATTTTGTCATTAAATAAATAAAAATATTTTTAAATAGTAAAAATCTCTTCGATATGACAGGTCCTGCCTGGCTCAATCAAGGCAAGCAAAAAAGACGGCTCCACAGGAGTGGAATCGAACGACGACGCACGCTGTCAGCTGATTTCTCAGGCCCTTCATTCGCAGGCCTTGTGTACAGTACCTCCTGTCGCGCTGAATGATGCTGGCGCCGTGGAGAAATGCTGCACTAAGTGCACTTTGGGTATGCTTGTCTACCGTAGAAGCAAAAAGTTACTTACTACCATGCATGTTAACCGTTATGAGAAAATACTTATTCAGAATGGAGTAGTTCAGTTGGACGTATCACTTTGAAAAATTCACTGCATATGATTCCGCAATGGAGTACAAGAGATCATGGAATAATTACCTGTCCATCATAAAATGATTCTCAGAAAAAAAAAGCCCCGTAGTATGCATATACATCAAGCAGCGAATTGATGATGAGTTCGTTAGTCTTGAACGTCCTCCAATTTTTCTTAATGCAGTGCTCTGCTCCGAAGTGGATACATGATGAGCACCATGCTGCCAGCCATGACGAAGAAAGCAAAAACAAAAGGGGCCACGGCTGTCACAAACCGGAAACAGGAGTGCATGTATATAGCACATATTAGTGTCATACAAAACGATATGCCATTCTGATGCGTTCCTGCAGATTCTATGCTCAAAACTTCTCGTGACAATAATCGGAGACCATGTCCTCATAAAGTAAAAGAAAGATAAAAAGAACGATACCTGATGATTCTCGTCCTAGCTACTAGCAGCCTAGCATACCTGATGAAGTAATCTATGGAATTTCCGTGTTAGTCGTGACACAATCGAATGATGATTATCCGAATCCAGCGGGACGTGCAAAGTTTCTACTTTTTGCTAGCATATCGACAGAAAGTCATGGAAGGAGGAACTAGGTAACAAAACGTGAGAATGGACGTGGCCGAGAACGGGTGGTGGAGAGGCGACGTGGTCCTAATGCGCGCGATCCTAACCACGCCTTGCACAAGACAGTGGGGAAGGGGGTTAGGAGGAAACTGATTGAGACGGTGGAGTGATCCGAAACGACCATGGACCAGATCGAGCTGGAGAGAGGAGGGTAAAGGGGGCAAACCCACATGCGCCCGGTCTGGATTCTCTTCGTGGCTTTTGTAGATGTGCTTCGTGTACTGGGAATGGCTTCACTTGTTTCGGAAGGTTGCAAGAAAATGCAAACAAAATGTTTTCTTTTGAGAATTTTTTGTTGAACTGTACACATTTAGTCCGCCTCAAAGCTAAATCAATCTTAAGAGTTACTCTCTCCGTTCTTAAGATTTTTCTTTTTACTTTGCTGGGTCGTCAATGTGTGACTTTAACCGCTGTCATTGGTATATAGTCAATAATACAAAGCTACAATTTTGTGAAATCATATTAAAAGTAAACTACTCATAATTTTCAAAGAGAATCTTAGTAATAGTTTATAGACATGTTTAGTGATCACACTTTAGAAAGCTTGACAATGCAGACTCTAGTCTATCCAAAGCTCCGTGTTTATATTAGGCTCCTTCATGCCTATCTGAATTGAAACAAAATCTGCCCGATATACTTCAACTTTCTGCTTCACGTTTATATCGCCAGGAGCTACAGCGACAAGTAATTGTGGCACCAGAGTCTCAAACTTAATACACAAAAGTAATACAACTTATAAAAAAAGCTTAATTATTTGCCTACTATTTTGAAAGGCTTAATTGTACACCTACTATTTAATTAGCACGCCAGATGCTTTTGCTTCTCGCTCATTTCTGTAACCATAATACTATGTCACAGACCATATTCTTACCGTTTTCTACAGTTAAAGGACCTTCAAAGTTCAAACAGTAAAAGAAATAAGTTTTTTTTGCCAAAAGCAGGTATTATGGCCATAACAATTTAGTTCGTAGGTTTACAAATTTGTTTTTTTAGGGTCAAAATATTTTAACGATTTAATAAACAAAATATTACTGTTGCGGGCTGCTCTTTTATGTTTGCGGCCTTGCGGGACTGATTAGGTTTGGTTAGCTGGGCGTGTTAACTAAATATTTAATGCGCAACACGTACGTTAAATTATGGAGCCCAACGTAATCATGATAATATACTTCTATTTGGGAGTGGATTGGAGAAGCGGTAAATATGAGTAAATTTCACAAATATACAACTACTTGTGCTCTTGTATTACAAAACTATAACATTTGAAACCTATTTCACAAAACTACAAATATTTTGACCCTTAGTAACACAAACCTACAACTTTTATAGTATGATCACACATGTCATTCACACAAGTGCCACATAGCCTGGTCTCTCTTGTCAGTCACACATGTGCTACAAAAGTTGTAGTTTCTTGTCACTAAGGGTAAAAGTAGTTGTAGTTGTGAAATAGACTTCAAAATTGTGGTTTTGTGATACAAAGGGATGAATAGTTGTAGGTTTCTGAAATTTACTAGATAAAGATTTATAGGTTCATACATCACACTATTATTGAAAATTTTAATTATGCTATCTATGAATATATTTTTTACGGAACTATGAATATTGTTGGGGGATATACTATAAAACATGTTATATATGTCAGTCCTAGCAAGAAGTTTTCTTGATCTATTGTGGAAATAAATAATAAAAACGAAAGGACCTGTAGCCTAGTGGTTACAAGAGCCTCAGTAGCACCTGAGGTCCTGGGTTCAACTCCCGGTGGGAGCGAATTTTCTAGGATTTAACGGCGTTGTGCGTTCAGTGGGAGGCGACGTGGCCGTCGACAGCGAGGCGCCAGTGGTGACTTCGTCAATCTCGAGGATTTGCAAGCTCAGTTTTCGAAGATGCTCATAGGGGTAGGGTTTGCGTATGTCCGTTCATAGGGGTGAGTGTGCGTGCGTTGTGAGTGTCTGAATTGTACCATATAATGTTAAAAAAAAAGGAAATAAATAATAAAACATTGTATATGATCATTGTTTTTCTTTTCGACAACACGCTTGATATGTTGATATTTGGTAACTAAGTGAAACAAACGTGTACATAGACATGGCTACTGAAATAAATACAAATTACAACCTCAATAGTCCTAGATGATGTTTGATAGAAATCTGTGCATCCTCAAGTACGGATCATTATTCTATATTCTTAGTTTTTTAGAAGGACAAATGCAGCAAAATGGCTCTTATTTTTCTGGAAGATACGAATTGTTTTCTTTTTTGGTAGAGTTCTGAAATTCTACAGCTACAATATAGTAATGAAGATGAAATTCTCGAAATGGATGGATCAGTCGCGAATGAAGTGGATTGCCGGAATCGTCTTGTTCCCAGTAGATCAATCAATAACCAGACTAGCTTCTCGACGGCGATGGAGAGAGATACCCCCGTGCCAAGCGTATCAGTTTTCCTAATGAAAGGACAGCTGCGATGAAGACTAGAAGCATGTGATAAGCCTTTCCTAGTAGAGCGCTAACGAAGCAAGCTCGGCAACAGTGGAGGAGGAGCCCTCGCGCCATAAATGTTTTGCTTGTTCGTGGTGAGTTAAATGTGAATAACCACGCCAGAAACCAGAAATGTTAGTCACATTCGTCCCCATTTTCATGACGAGTGAGTTGTGTGGCCAATATAACCATAAGGCAAACTGAAGCAGAAAATGTGAATTACGTGATAACAGCAAACTCAAAAAATCTCAAACACGTTATGTTTAAATCTATATTTATATAGGGTGCAACGGATGGCTAAAAGGTTCTAATCAAATTCCACTGCTTCACATATGGGGTGTTTGATGTGGAACACTACTGAACTCGATGAGTTTCCCTATAATTTTTATTAATTGATTTATCATATTTGACTCGTAAATTAAATTGGTTCATGGAATCGCGTTGCAGCTGCATATGATGCCCGCAAAGATAAACGACCTCGCCAAAATTGTCGGTAAAAGCAGGCGCTTAGAATCGTAGTACTACTTACTACTGCATTTGACCAGCTGCTAGCTCCTGGGAGTAGCAAGTGCCTACCGGCTAGTGGTAGATCGAAGAAGCGACCGCTCTTTTACAAACCGCATGTGGTGGTGTGGTAGCGTACTACACGGTCGTGCTCGTCCCGACAAGATGCTCGCGAGCTATGCACAAACGCAGTGCTCGTAGCACCTAGACCTGTTTGGTTAGGCGAACACGTACCTTGGCATCAGACAGTAGCAGCTAGAGAAGTAAATCCATGTTTGGTAACAGTTCCATGGCGCAAAGCACAGGCAGGCAGATCTTATCATCTTTGCTCCTCCATGTGCGCGCGTCTGGCAATTGATCGCTGCCAAGTGCCAACGTCTTTTAAAGAACACCCATAAGCATAGCAATTGTCGAGTAAGAAATTGAGCTTTCTTGTGTAAAAATAAAAAAAATTGTCGTTGTAGTGTTAGATTAACCATTACCTAGCCATAGTAAACAATAATTTCTTGTTATGCAATGGAATACTTCTCATTCTAGCATTTGCATCGATAAATGCATATAACGAATTAAGCAGTGCAACTAAGAAGAAAGCAAGATAAATCTGCATTCTATGTTGAACAAATACATAGGAAAAAAGAGAGAAGAACAATTATCCTATGGCTCCGCATCCACCAAACAATCCACAATTCTAAATCTCGCACCTTCGGCTACCATCTCAACAAATAGGTTACGATCCATGAAACTGCGATGACGCATCAAATGTAAGATCCCGCAAGAGGTGAAGCGGATGGTGCTGCAGCCAAAGTGACGCCATAAGGAGAATGCCAATGGACACCATCGTCAGTGTAGTGTAGGAGTAGAGGATTTCTTTCATAAATGAAACCATAACATGCCTCAGTTGCAACATGACAAGCCTGACACGTCCCACAACCACCATGGCGTGGAGGCCGTGTCATATCTTGGCCGCTAACGTATCTCGTGTGCTCTCACCGCCTCCAAATTAAAAGATGCACTACGTCAGCCGCCCCATCAATCTGATCAAGACAAAGAAATCCAACACACAATTGGCCACCGGTTACCAAATACAACCTTTGTGTGATCCCGTCACGCCATACATGTTTATCGTCCATCCATATATTGAGTATCGCACATCAAATTCAAGCCGTCTTTCCTATCTAGGAATTCTGGTGAAAGATTTTAGTCGGTTGGCTGCCACTCAAGTTTACCAGGATGAGGCGTCTGCCAAACAGATACATGTCGCTACAACGAGGAACCGATTGCCACTATCATCACCAAGACTAGGTGCTTTGCACGTGAATCAAGTGGCGTCATTGATACAAAGAATATGTCTCGTTGACGTTGTATGCCTCGTGGGCTTGTCGTTCTTCTTCAAAACCCGTGCGAGTTTTGCACCCTGAGACCATGTTTCATTATACAATACTCCCTCTATTTCAAAATATTTACAATCTTGTTTTAGGTCAAAGTTAAACTTTACTATCTTTGACTATTGATGTATATAATATAAATTTATATAGTTTAACAACATATTAAAAATATTAAAAAATATAACTCTCAATTTGTTAGATTGTATAAATTTATATAAATCTTTGATCAAAGAAATAAATGTTTGACTTACCAAACCGAGAAACAAAGTGAATATTGATACTGAATATAAGGTGAAACTTGATAATAAAATCGTTTTTTCGCCACCCATCAGGTGAAATATTGGGGGGGCATCAGCACGTGAATCCACATGTCAGAGGCCAGGTAAGAATTCCACCAGAATCTGGCAACCCCAATTTCTTTTCTCACAAAGAGACACAAAACAAAAAGAAATGGAAAATTATGGGAGAGGAGAGAGAGGGGCAAAGGAGCAGCGAGGAGAGGGAGTAGAGGAGATAAATGGGCGAGAAAAAGTTGAGAACAAATCCAAACCAACCAATCCCCATATCCGCAGGCCACCATCTCCACTGGACCACACCTCCTCTCTCCCCCAAGACGAAGGAACCCCAGCAAGAACGCCCGCCCGCCTTCATCGATTCCCCAGGCAAAAAAATTACTCTGATTTTGTATCAGAGGGAGGAGATTGGTCAGATTACTCACCTTCACTGCACATGGAGTCGCTTTGAAGAGACCGGTACAATCCAATTGAGCCCATTCCACAGTTCCTGGAAATCAGAAGTCAGAAGCAGATTTTTGTTGCCAATTCTTGGCGCAGATTCTCCTGAGCAGTTCAGAGCAGAGAGCCAGGAGTTTGTTCTTGGCTGCTGATCTTGCTGGAGGTGGGCAAGAGCTTGTTGACTTTTGGGGTTTCAGATTGGCTGCCATGTCGGCGTCGCAGTCGTCGATGAGCGGCGCCGGAGAGAGGGGGGTGTGCGGACGGTGGTGTGGTTCAGGCGAGACCTGCGCGTGGAGGACAACCGGCGCTGGCGGCGGCGGCGCGGAAGGCCGGGGAGGTGGTGCCGGCGTACGTGTGGGCGCCGGAGGAGGACGGGCCGTACTTCCCCGGCAGGGTGTCCCGATGGTGGCTCAGCCAGAGCCTCAAGCACCTGGACGCCTCGCTCCGCCGGCTTGGCGCCAGCCGGCTCATCACCCGGCGGTCCGCCGACGCCGTCGTCGCGCTGCTCGACATCGTCCGCAGTACCGGCGCCACCCACCTCTTCTTCAATCACCTCTACGGTTCGATCACTCTCACTCTGTTCTTTTTCAGTTCTTTGCAGCCGAAAAAGAATCGCTGATGCAATCTTTCAGCTTGGTTTCCGTGTCAGAATCGCTCTAGCTTTCTTCCATCGATTCTTATCCACCTTTGCTCGATTCTTATACACCTTTGCTCTGTTCTGGTTGATGGAGATCCAGTCCATCATGATCCAAATAGTAAAACAGAGGGGAATTTTGTTAATTATTTTTAAAATCTTTCCATGAATAGTATAACCTGGTCTGCCAATTATGGATGTTATGGTACTCCAAGATTAGCATCTGCCTCAGACTTTGCCATCAAACACTCCCTGAACACCTGGTCCGCCGTCCCTCTTTAATTTCAAAAAGTTCTTTCCACCCGACCCCGGGTCACCAACCAGCTTCTTCTTTTGAGTTTTCCCTCAAGAACCCTAAAAAATGAAGCATCTTATCGTCGTCGCTGACACGAATGGCCTGCCGTTGCTCACCCATCGCTGTCTTGTGCCCTCCATGCAGACCCCCTGTCGCTGGTCCGGGACCACCGGGTGAAGGAGCTACTGACGGCCGAGGGCATCACCGTGCAGTCCTTCAATGCCGACCTGCTGTACGAGCCATGGGAGGTCCTCGACGATGACGGGTGCCCGTTCACCATGTTCGCGCCCTTCTGGAACAGGTGCTTGTGCATGCCGGATCCTGCAGCCCCGTTGCTGCCGCCCAAGAGGATCAATTCAGGTCTGGAAATGCACCAGCTAGATATTGATAACACGTACTGAAGTTCTTGGAGATCAACCACTGATGTTAAAATGCTGTGTGCTTGTGACAATGACACAGGTGATCTGTCCAAGTGCCCGTCAGACGAGCTGGTCTTCGAAGACGAGTCCGAGAGGGGGAGCAATGCTCTGCTTGCTCGGGCTTGGTCGCCAGGGTGGCAGAATGCTGACAAGGCGCTGACGGCTTTCCTCAACGGCCCGCTGATGGACTACTCCGTGAACCGCAAGAAGGCCGACAGCACAAGCACGTCCCTGCTCTCGCCGTACCTGCACTTCGGCGAGCTCAGCGTGCGCAAGGTCTTCCACCAGGTTCGGATGAAGCAGCTGATGTGGAGCAACGAAGGCAACCATGCTGGCGAGGAGAGCTGCACGCTATTCCTTAGGTCCATCGGCTTGCGGGAGTACTCACGATACCTCACCTTCAACCACCCCTGCAGCCATGAGAAACCCCTCCTGTCACACCTCAGGTTCTTTCCCTGGGTGGTCAATGAGGCGTACTTCAAGGTCTGGAGACAGGGGAGGACTGGCTACCCTCTTGTCGATGCTGGCATGAGGGAACTCTGGGCTACCGGGTGGCTGCACGACCGGATACGCGTGGTCGTTTCGAGCTTCTTCGTCAAGGTGCTCCAGCTGCCTTGGCGCTGGGGAATGAAGTACTTCTGGGACACCTTGCTGGATGCTGACCTTGAGAGCGACGCGTTAGGCTGGCAGTACATTTCTGGGTCGATTCCTGATGGCCGTGAACTCGATCGCATTGACAACCCTCAGGTACAGGAGTTCTTTTTGTCTAATTCCATCGTGCTTCTGAAATTAAGTAACTGAATTGTGCAATCTTTTCGTTCAGTTTGAGGGTACAAGTTTGACCCGCACGGGGAGTATGTCCGGCGATGGCTACCGGAGCTTGCAAGGTTGCCAACGGAATGGATACATCACCCTTGGGATGCACCAGGGTCTGTGCTTCAGGCTGCAGGAGTGGAGCTAGGCTCGAACTACCCTCGGCCCATTGTTGAGCTAGATGCAGCCAATGCCAGGTTGCAGGACGCACTGTCAGAGATGTGGGAGCTCGAGGCAGCCTCTCGCGCCGCAATAGAGAATGGAATGGAAGAAGGCCTTGGAGACTCCTCAGACGTGCCACCAATCGATTTCCCTCAAGAATTGCAAATGGAAGTGGATCGAGAACCGGTCCGGAATGCTATCCAGACACCGATGATGAATGGTCGGAGACGACAAGATCAGATGGTGCCTAGCATGACTTCCTCGTTGGTAAGAGCTGAAACTGAACTCACCGCGGATTTTGGGAACAACAGTGAGGACAGTAGGCCGGAGGTGCCATCGAATGTGCACTTGCAGCCTCAGACAGAGAGGGAAGAAACAGTTGACAATGGAACCGGCAATGCTGTCAGAATGAATGGCATTCATCAGCAGTATACCTTTCAGAGCACCCTACACCGTATGCAGGGTGCCATGCCAACCACATCTGAGGCCTCGAGTAGCTGGACGGGCAGAGAAGGTGGGGTGGTACCAGTATGGTCACCCCCCGCGGCGTCTGGCCAATCTGATCCTTACGCAGCTGATGAGGCTGACATTTCCAGTAGGAGTTATTTGGACAGGCATCCACAATCACATACGATGATGAACTGGAGTCAACTCTCGCAGTCATTGTGAGTTCAGATGCACGGTAACTCAATTGTTCCGAAAAAATCACACCCGAACATGTAAAGTTTGCAGCTTATCACTAAAGAATAAGTTGTGACAACTCTTAAACTGCCTGTAAAATATGGAGCTGTTAACTAGAATTTGGTTCAACTAGCTGGTTAGCAAATTCGATATCCTTTGCTGAAGTTTTTTTTTTTCTCTTTTGATATTGAACACAGGACAACAGGGTGGAACGTGGACAACTGATGCCAGGAGTCCGAACTTAATTGGTTAGGAGTTGGACAGAGAGAATTATATATGTAAATTATCACATTTTGTTCGTCTATAGCATTGGCGTGCCCACAAGTCATCAGTCATGCAGCCTCCTGGATGATGGACACAATAATTGATTATGTGAAGCAAGTCCTATAGTAGAACTTTTGTGGTATAGGTTGCTAGTTGCCGAAAAGATCTGTACTATTCATCAGATATGGATTCTTCTAGCATCAGATCCGTTTCCCATTTGGTTATTGCAGTCTTTGGTGGAGTAGCCATCACAGTGGTATGTTCTCAGATTGGTAGATATAGAACTTACCTGCTATTTGAGTAGGATTAAGGAAGCATCTTTGACAATGAGACAGTGTCGCGGAGCTTATTTGCTTCTTTGCCTCAAAAAAGAAGTTGCCTCAACCTTTCAGTCTACAATTGTAAAATGATCAGATGATCTAAGAAGCAGATGTTAGGATGCTAACAAATGAGATACACAAATGATTAGAGGCTGAAAACTGCCAGGACAACGCAACTAAATAGATGTCACTTGCCCCACCAGAGGGAAACTTGGCAAGGACAGCAGGGCAGAAGCAAAATGTTACGAGGCATCCATCATCAAACCAACAATAACAGAATGCAAATTTCAATGCGACAGATAGTACATATGAAATCCATGATTGAATATTTGATTAAATTTTTTGTTAGTAGTAGAGAATGAGATACAGATCTTACTTCATGTTCACACACATCTAAATAAATAACACATGAAATTCATTCGGCCCCTCGTTACATGAACAAGCATATCTAGCTGTACTTTCATGAATACTTCATTAAATCACCTTCGTCAAGCAAGTTAAATGCAAGCTAAAATCAGACTGACTGCTGAAACTAATTCCCGGATAGTGCCCTCCTAATTTAATTCTAAATATATATATCAGTAGATAATAGATACATAGCTCCATGGACAGACAACTCTTCAAGGGTCATCTTCGACCAATTAAACCGCACAAATTCCATACTTTTGTGGATGAGTATGAATTAGCATTGCATTCCGCTGATGCGAAATTTCCTCCCTCCAACAAGTATGCATATCAGTCTTTCTTCTTCCGATCAACATATGGATACTTCTGGTAAATGAATATGCTTGTCGCGACAAGTGCAATGCCATCAGGCAGTAATGCGATGGCGGCTTCCCATCAAATACAAATTGTAGTAGTGCAGTTACAAGGAGAGCTGAGACTATGACAAAACCCTGAGAAGAAAATATGTTAGGTCCAGTTTTTATATGTAAATGGAAGGGATGGCGATTTTCCATGTAGTGTCAGTTTAGGCACTTGCCTTTCTAACACCGCCTGCATAAGTTGTGACAAGACCAACTAGAATTCCACCCACAGCATTCATTAAGACCGGTACCTGATGAAAAGCATGGTGATCAGGGACCCAACAATCTATGAAAAACTTGCCAGTTAAGAGCATAATCAAAGAGAACAGCTTTATTGCCTCCATCTGTGAATGACCTGCGTTTGATACACTACATTCCAAATCACAAGGATCTTTTACCAAATAAAAGGTTTGCAAGTAAACTTATTGATTTTTCTTTGCTCCATTTATTACATCTTCTGTCGCCTTCAATCGCTCATTAATTATTCTCTCACGTTTCCAGTATATTTAATCAGAGAAAAATGGGCACACCAAGTAATTTCCGCACTCCTTAAACCTAAATTATGTGCCTTAACCGACGCAAGACTCTTATCAGTGGCTTCAAAGAGCAGAATTAAATTGAACCGCAACAGAAAGCAATGCCTATGTCAATAATGTGGCCCTCAGAAAAAGATAAGTAAAACGCGTTTAAAAGATAGAGATGCAATATCCAGTCTGGATGATCATAATTTACCTAATTGGCTATTCCAAAATCTTAAACACTGGGAAAATCTTGAGCAAAAAAGTTTGCAAACATCCAAACATCTAGTTGGAAAGCATCTTGTTCCTAACTACCCACATCAAAAATGGCAGAGGTGCACTGCCAGGATATGCTCCGCACGTTCTCCAAAAAAAAAATGGCAGAGGTGCACTGCCAGGATATGCTTCATCAAGATTAAAGGTCTAGATTAACTATTACCCCGAGATGCCACCTTAACAGTTTACTGATGTTCGACATTAGAAAAAATTGAAAAAGTATTTGGATTTTATTGCTGTATAAAGTGTCTTTGAGTTTTGAATGCCACTTTTCCGCCCAATGTCTGACAACCATGGCGTAGCACCAACACAATGCAGAGTATCAGGATACATTAAATATGCAAATAGGTCTTCATTATTTTTAGCCGTTTCAATATTGTTTTTAAAAACAGAAATTCAGTGCCACTCAATTGAGCGTGATTTTCCCAAAAAAAAAAAACGTCATTGAGCTTAGTAGTGACTAAGGTGTGATGTGCAAGGTGCACACTAAGGCTCTATGCATCCAAGTGGTCTAATTGCTTATGACTAAGCGTGATGCTTCATTTCTTTACCAGGAAGAGAAACAATAACTACCATATGTATATATGATGCTGTTATGTGCTAAACATTTATGGTTTCTGAGCACACACCATTAGATATGTTCAAGCTCTACCGAACAGTGAGGGGGAACAAAGCATACACAATTACAAAAATATACTCACCAAAGTCCACAATGTCCATTCATGGAGAAAACCATATTTCCTGATAGCTTCTCCATCTGGTGACTGGTAGGTACTTGCTAACAAACACATACTTCCAATGAATGACATCTCTATAGTCATCATATAAGAGGTATGCTTTTTAACCTGGACGACATATTGAATGTGTTAGCAGCGGACATAAATCTCTTCCTGGAAAGTAACATGGCAATTACATCCAACCTGCGATGCCCACTGACACAGAGAAGAGGCCAACCCAGACAGCATAGATGCAACCGTAACAGGAACGATCCCATAGAGCAAGACATAGTCAGAGCTACCTCCCTTAGAACCTTTGCTACTACTCTCTCCAACACTTAAAAGAACAGCAGCACTAATTAAGAGGGTCAAAGCAAAAATTTGCTTGGGTGATTGCCTCTGCCTGCAAGATGTTGTCAAAAGTAATCAAACTAAGATTGAGGAAGTTACTTCAGATAATTGTCCAGTTCCACCACGAACCACGTGACATTATAAAGGGGGCATAGAAAGCCAGCAGTTAAAAATGAACACAAAATAAGGTCCACGTGAACTGTAGTAAACAGCAAACCCGGCTCTAATTTCCCAACACAACTTAGCCGGGAATTAGGTGCAACGGGCACAATCATAAATGAGCCACTTTGAAGAAATTTATAATTAATAGTTTGAATTCATTAGAAAGTGCAAACTAAATAATAACAAAAAAAATAGCATAATAAACCATAGAACTGACTAATTCACCGATCCTATGTCACCCAGGACTCATGATGAAACCATATGCTGTCATTTCATTTCCATAACATTTCGGTCACTACCAGTTCTTCATATCCTTGTTAAATTCCTGGCTGATTCAAAATATAAAAAATGTTCATGTGTGCCTTCAGATCATCAACTCATAGTCTAGTTAGACTCTAAAGCAATATACAAGTCAGTATGAGTCCTACTTGCCCATTATGTAATGATCTTTGATATTAGCGATAGCATTTGATGGATAAAACTGAAACAGAGTACTATATAATTAGGAAGTAGTATAAACATATTTTGGTAGTTCCTTACAAAATCTCAGTCTGAGTATTTTAAACACTGGAACTAAAATACAAGGCAGTACCATGACATACCCCACAAAATAGATATGTGAAGAATGCCGTCCATAAAAGCTTGGTCTGGTTAAGGATTGAAAAGGTCAAAGAATCCAAA